>CM076579.1:825846245-826446245 GCA_034641835.2 Pinus albicaulis | reverse complement strand
TCCTAGAAAATAATAAGATAAATAAGTATTTATCTAATTAATTTTCTTGTTTTGGGTTAAATATGACCAGGAATAATAATTAAATTATTGTTTAATTAATTATTCCATGAGGAAAGTCAAACAAATATAGATTTGTTTAATATTTCCCTTTGGGGTTTCCTATTTAGACCATAAACAACCTAATAAATGTGTTTTATTAAGTTATTTTACATAGTGAAAGCAATTTTACTTAGGGTAAAATTGGTCTTACATGGTGTACTTGGGTCCATCTAATGATAATAGGTTATATGACCAAAAAATTGTGTAACACCTTGGATAGTTGCTATGCAAGTAAACCCTTTTATGACTCCATAGCCCAATGGATTGGCACTTCTCTTGACCTATCTTCCTATGCTGAAACATCCTACTACTTAGTTCATTTTTCACTTCACATAACCTTCTCAGTTAATGATCTCCAACCAAAGAAAAAAATCAAAAACCTTTGTGCTTCATAACTAGCCTAATACCATAAAATGACATTAAAGATATATCATTCTTTACATATATAGAGAGATCCCTCTCTTGATACATGAGGGCTAGATCTTGAGATCCCAAAGTGGGTTGATGTTGTCTTATCTTTTGGTTTTTCCAATCTGACCAAAACATAGGAACCACAACAAGGGGAAGGTTAAGGTTAAGGTTAAGGCTAAGGTTAAGGTTATGGGAAAGTTAACGTTAAGATTAAGGTTAATGTTAAGGTTAAAGGTAAGGTTAGGGTTAAGGTTAAGGGTAAGGTTAAGGTTATGGGTTTAGTTAGGTTAATATTAAGGGTAAGGGTAAGGTTAAAGTTAAGGGTTTGGTCAAGTTTAGGGTTAGGTTATAGTTAAGGGTAAAGGCAAGGGTTAAGGTTAACCCTAAACTTTACCAAACACTTAAGGTTAAGGTTAGGTTAAGGGTTTGGTTAAGGTTAAGATAAGGTTAATATTTAAGGTTAGATTAAGGTTAAGGTTTAAGGTTATGGGTCTTAACCATAACCTTCACTATAACCTACTATTAACATTAACCTTTATCTAACCTTAACCTTAACCTTAACCATAACCTTAATCTTAACCTTGACCTTCACTATAACCTTAACCTTAACCTAACCTTAACCTTAACCTTCCCATAACCATAACCTTAAAATTGACTTTACCCTTAACCTAACCTTAACCCTAACCTTAACCTTAACCTGACTAAACCTGTAACCTTAACCTTAACCTAACCTTAACTATAAGCTAACCCTAACCTTGACCAAACCTTAACCTTAACCTTAACTTTATCTTAACCTTAACCTTAACCTTCCCTTAACCTTCACTATAACCTAACCTTAACCTTAACCTTAACTTTACACTTAACCTAACCTTGAACTTAACCTAAGGTTAGGGTTAGGTTATAGTTAAGGTCAAGGTTAATTTTAAGGTTAAGGGAAAGGTTAAGGTTAAGGTTAAGTTTAAGGTCAAGGTTAAGGTTATGTTAATGGTTTGGTCATGGTTAAGGTTAAGTTAAGATTAATGTCAAGGTTAAGGTTAGGTTAAGGGTAAGGTTAGGTTTAAGGTTAGGGGAAGGTTAAGGTTAAGGTTAAGGTTAGGGTTAAGGTTAAGGTTAAGGTTAAGGTTATGGGAAGGTTAAGTTTAATGTTAAGGTTAAAGGTAAGGTTAGGGTTAAGGGTAAGGTTAGGGTTAAGGGTAAGGGTAAGGTTAAGGTTAAGGTTATGGGTTTAGTCAGGTTAAGGGTAAGGTTAAGGTTAAGGTTAAGGGTTTGGTCAAGGTTAGGGTTAGGTTATAGTTAAGTGTAAGGGTAAGGGTTAAGGTTAACCCTAACCTTGACCAAACCCTTAAGGTTAAGGTTAGGTTAAGGTTAAGATTAGGTTAAGGGTAGGGTTAAGTTTAGGTTATAGTTAAGGTCAAGGTTAATGTTATGGTTAAGGTTAAGGTTAGGTTATAGTTAGGTTAGGTTTAGGGTAAAGTTAAGGTTAAGGTTATGGTTATGGTTAAGGTTAGGGTAAGGTTAAATGTTAAGGTTAAGGTTACGGATTTAGTCAGGTTAAGGTTAAGTTTACGTGTTTAGTCAGGTTAAGGTTATAGTTAAGGTTAAGTTTAAGGTTACGGGTTTAGCTAGATTAAGGTTAAGGGTAAAGTAAAGGTTAAGGTTAAGATTAGGTTAAGGTTAAGGTTAAGATTAGGTTAAGGTTAAGGTTAAAGTTAAGGTTAAAGTTAGGTTAAGGTAAGGTTAAGGTTAAGGGTAAGGGTAAAGTCAAGGTTAAGGTTAGGTTAAGGTTAAGATAAGGTTAAGGTTAGGTTAAGGTTAAGATAAGGTTAAGGTTAAGGTTAAGGTTAGGTTAAGGGTAAAGTTAAGGTTAGATTAAGGGTAAAGTTAAGGTTAGTGTTAGGTTAAGGTTAAGGTTATGGTTAGGCTAAGGTTAAGGTTAAGGTTAAGGGTAAAGTTAAGGTTAAGGTTAGGTTAAGGTTAAGGTTAAGATAAGGTTAAGGTTAAGGCTAAGGTTAAGGTTAAAGTCAACGTTAAGGTAAAGTTAAGGTTAAGGTTAGGTTAAGGTTAACGTTAAGCTTAGGGTAAGGTTAGGGTAAAGGTTCAGGTTAAGGTTAAGATTAAGAATTTGGTCAAGGTAAGTTTAAGGTTAAGATTAAGGTTACAGGATTAGTCAGGTTAAGGTTAAGGTTAAGGGTAAGGTTAGGTTAAAGGTAAAGCTAATGTTACGAGTTTAGTATGGTTAGAGTGAGGTTAAGTTTAGGTTAAGGGTAAAGTTAAGGTTAAGGTTATGGTTAAGGTTAGGTTTAGGTTAAGGTTAAGGTTTAGGTTAGGGTTAAGGTTAGGGGAAGGTTAAGGTTAAGGTTAAGGGTTTAGTTAGGTTAAGCTTAAGGTTAGGTAAAGGTTAAGGTTATGGGAAGGTTAAGGTTAAGGTTAAGGGTAAACTTAAGGTCAAGGTTAAGGTTTAGGGTTTGGTCAAGGTTAGGGTTAGGTTATAGTTAAGGTCAATGCTAAGGTTATGGTTAAGGTAAGGTTAATATAAGGTTAAGGGTAAGGTTAAGGTTAAGGTTAGGTTAAGGTTACGGTTAAGGTAAGGTTAAGGGTAAAGTTAACGTTAATGTTAGGTTAAGGTTACGATAAGGTTAAGGGTAAGTTTAAGGTCAAGGTCAAGGTTAAGGTTAACCTTAACCTAACCTTAACCTTAACCTTGACCTTAACTATAACCTTAACATAAGTAAACCCATAACCTTAACGTTAACCATAACCTTGACCCAAACCTTAAGGTTAGGTTAAGGTTAAATTCAAGGTTAAGGTTATGGTTATGGGGAGGTTAAGGTTAAGGTTAGGGTTAAGGTTAAGGTTAGGTTAAGGGTAAAGTTAAGGTTAAGGTTAACCTTAACCCTTAACCTTATCTTAACCTTAACCTTAAACTTAACCTTAACTTTACTCTTAACCTAACCTTATCTTAATTGTAATCTAACCTTAACTTTAAACTTGACCTTAACCTTAACCTTTACCCTTAACCTAACCTTCACCTTAACCTTAACCTTAACTTAACCCTAACCTTGATCAAACCTTTAACCTTAACCTTAACACAACTTTAACCTTTACCTTACCCTTAACCTTGACTTTAACCTTAACCTTCCCCTAACCTTAACCTTAACCTTGACCTTGACTTTTACCTTAACCTAACCTTAAGGTCAAGGTTAAGGTTAAGATTAACCTTACCCTTACCTTAACCTTACCCTTAAACATAACCCTAACCTTACCCATAGGTTAAGGTTAGGTTAACCTAAGGGTAATGTTAAGGTTAAGGTTAAGGTTAGGTTAAGGTCAAGGTTAAGGTTAAGATTAGGTTAAGGGTAAGGTTAAGGTTAAGGGGAACGTTAAGGGTAATGTTAAAGTTAAGGTTAAGGATAAGGTCAAATTTAAGGTTATTATAAGGGTAAAGTCAAGGTTAAGGTTAAGATTAGGTTAAGGGTAAAGTCAAGGTTAAGGTTAAGGTGAAGGTTAAGACTAAGGTTAAGGTTAAGGTTAGAGTTAGGGTAAAGTTAAGGTTAGGTTAATTTTAGGTTAAGGTCAAGGTTTGGTTATAGTTAAGGTCAAAGTTAAGGTTAGGTTATGGTGAAGGTTAAGGTTAATGTTAAGGTTAAGGTTGAGGGTGAAGGTTAAGGGTAAGGTTAAGTTTAAGACCCATATCCTTAACCTTCACCCTTAACCTTAACCTTAACCTTAACCTTAACCTTACTAAACCTGTAACCTTAACGTTAACCTTAACCTTGACTTTACCCTTAACATAACCTTAACCTTAACTATAACCTAACCCTAACCTTGACCTTAACTTTACCCTTAACCTTAACCTTAACCTTAAAATTAACCTTGTCTTTAACTATAACCTAACACTAACCTTAACCTTAACTTTAACTTTACCCTTAAACTTCACCTTAACCTTAACCTTTAATATAACCTTAAAATTAACCTTAACCTTAACTTAACCTAACCTTAACCTTAACCTTCCCCTTGACCTTAACCTTTACCTTAAGCTTGAATTTGCCCTAACCTAACTTTAACCTTACCCATAACCTAACCCTAACCTTAAGGTTAGGTTAAAATTGACCGAACCCTTAAACTTAAAACTAGTACATTTGGCAGAAATTCCGACACTTGTTTCCCACACTTTTGACCAAATGTCTGAAATTTCCCCAAATTTTTTCAATCTTGCCCGAAACCGTCGCTATACTGATGTCTAGAGAAAAGTGTCGCAATACTGACACTATGCCCCAAAGAGTCGCTATTGTGACGGCTGCTTCCAAATGTCGCAATTGTGACACAATGTCTAAGTGTCGCAATTACGACATTTGGAGGCATCCGTCACAATAACGATGATTTGTTTGCGACACAATGTATAAGTGTCGCAATTGCGATGATTGGAGGCATCTGTCGCAATACCAATGCTTTGGCCGTCGTTGGTATAACAACACTTATATGCAATAAATGATAGTTATATGCCTTTGCAAAAATGGTCGGCTTACAGAGCGGCACGAGGAGTAGTTCATGGAGGCACCTTTACGATTGCACATAATTTGGAGAGAAAATAGTAATAATGAGAGAGGATCCCTTAATTGCATCTTTGATTTGTGAAGGTATGGATTGTCCAGCCTAAAATTATATGCTGTCAAGAAAGACTCGCAATCCTCTAGAAAGAAGACTATTGTGAAGATGCCTGGCGAAGAAACGGACATCGGGTTCACGACTGTTGATGAACACATCATAGTCCGATGAAGAAGGAACCAAGGAGGGTATTCTTAGTGAATGAGGGATGTTGAAATATTAATTTCAACTACCCTGTCCTCTGGCCGCTTTCTAAATCTGTTTGAATGGCTCTGTCAAATAGCCGCTTTCTAAAAACTGATGAACAGTAAATTTTGGTTTTGAAATCATAGTCCCTGCACACTTAAAAACATAGCACTGTATTGTTTTGGAAACATAGCAATTTAATAGTAAACGTGGGAGATTTTAATTCAGAAGAACGTGGTCCCACAAACCACAGACCAAATCAGCCATCCACGTGGAAGCAGGCGATACAATCGCGTTATTTTTTGGCCTGTCTGCATTGTGGAATTCCGGACCCGAAACATTATAGGGCAGAATTAATTTGATTTTCACGTCACAGTTTTCCTCCGTACACAAAGCCAAAAAATAGACCCGAATTTTTATATGGCGTATTCTATGAATTTTTTGCGTCACAAATTAGGGTGACATCAGCAGGCTATTTTGGAATGTGAATTTGTGATTGAAATTGGGTTTATTTTTTTTGAAGTTTGGACGTATGTTATAGTTTTATTAATATTTTTCTATAATTTTTGTTTCACCACACGATAGTTATTTAAAACATTGGCTCATATATAACATATGCGCAAATATTTCACTTTGGGCATTTGTAATGTGGACCCCGAATACTTTAAATAGGTACATATACATTAGACAGTTTAAAATTTTTGAGGATTCCACCCCCGATGCAATTGTTTGTTTATAAGATTATATGATACATGTGAGATAAAGGTTTATTATTTATCATATATAAACAAATTTTATCAATATTTTACATTTACACTTTTATGAGGTGATGTTATAAGTAAATTCATAAATATCTCTTTTTAATCCTCATTTTACTCCATGAATATGTTTGGAAATGAAATTTCAATAGATTAATTTTCTCCTAACCTATGTATCATCAATATTGTACATTTAAATTCTTAATTATGAGGTGATGTTATAGGTATATCCATGAATATCTCCTTTTAATCTTCATTTTACTCCATGAATATGTTTGGAAATGAAATTTCAATAGATTAATTTTCTTGCTATTATATGTTTTACGAAGATATGGTAAGGAATTCTCTCTCGTTCTTCTTAGAAATAATTATATATAATTTTTTTTTTTTCAAAATAGATTAAAAAAATTATATGAGAAAAATTATTAATTCATCAATATGTGTGTGTGTGTGTTGTGAGGAATAATTTCATAGTTCAACTTAATGGTTCATTATATAATCATGTGATCATCACCAATGATATATCTTAAAAATCAACTAAAAAACCATGTGTACAAAATTGATGTATACTTTGGAGAGTGGTTCTCATATCACTATGTAAATTGTTATATGCTACTTCAACAAAATTATAAGATAAACTATAATACACATCATATATGCACCATAACAATTGGTGCAGGGTAAAACCCACCTACCGCACCTTTGTACTCGATCCAATTTTCTCTGTCAACTCTTCTAGCTGTGGGAGTTTCCTCCAAGGATCATAATACCCCCAAGGCCTGTTATCACCCTAGTAATTCTAAGGTTGTGGGATAGGGATTTTTGTAGTTAAGAACACTAGGGGTAACCAAGAACCGCTTGGGAATTCAAGATCTAGCCTTCTTGAACTCCAAAGATGGATCTCTCCATATGATTTAGCTTTGTTTTAGTAACAGATATTAGGCTAGCTATGATTGTGTATTTGGGTTTGATTTTAAAAGATTGGTGGGAATAAAGAGATTTCAAGGTAAACCAGAAGGATCTACCAGAATATTGGGCAATGGAGTCAACTCTTTAGGCAAGAAGAACTAAGAAATAAGGCTCAGAGATGAAAATGTGCTAAGGGAAAGATAGGTGACCTTCTAAGGCTATGTATAGGCTTGATTTGATGGAGTGGATGGAATCTGAGAAAAAGGGAACTTAAGAATCCTTAAGATACAGATAAGAAGATTGAAGAAGGGGATCTAACTGGGAATCATAGAACTGCACATAAGGTTTTACTAACATGCTATTACTGGCCTACCATCTTTAAGGATGCCAAAAAATTCGTGCAGGCCTGTGATAGCTGCCAAATGGCAGGACGCCCTGGGCAGTCTGATGAAATGCCTTTGAACCCTCAACTAGTGAGTGAACCATTTGAACGATGGGCACTTGATTTTTTTGGCCCTATTATTCCTCCCTCAAACCAAAAAACATACATCCTAGTTGCAATCGTTTATGTCACTAAGTGGGTCGAAGCAGAGGCACTTTCAAAAGCTACAGAGCACTCTGTAGTACAGTTTCTTTTCCAAATCTTTGTGCGCTATGGTATCCCAAGGGACATAATCACAGATGGAGGACCACAATTTGTAGGTAATAAATTAGCTAAAACATTGAAAAACTACCACATTCAGCACAAGATTACAACTCCATATCACCCACAGGCCAATGGCCAAGTAGAGAGCATGAACAAAGTAGAAAACATTAAAATGCCAACAAGTTTCGAAACAGGGAGCTTATTATCACTAATCCTATTTAATTTTTCCTTAGTTGATCATTATAGACTAGAAAAACATAATATGAATGAATGTAAACTTTAAAGAAATACACTGAAAACAAGGAAAGAAATGAGACTTATCTTGTCACCACGATAATCCTTAGCTATGATGTCTCTGATCTCTTTCCAGTTTGCTGCTTTCACTAATTGACTCACCAACTTCAATATAACCAGCAAATAATTAGACTATAGTTGTCTTGAGAAATTTTATTCACACTGAATACTTCGAATTGTGAAGTATTTATACAAAAAAATGTTTACAAAATATCTCAAGAATTGAGATAATGTTTTAATAAAAAATAGGAAAGAAAACTTAAAAAGAGGGACAACTGCAAAACAGTTTGCAAGCTGTTACCTTTTTACAAGCAAAAATAGAACTGATTATTCTAATTTGAACTGATTTTTGTTGTGCACTTTAACCCTGTATTTTTACCATTTGAGGTAATAGTAAAAAATGAATTTCCAAGTGAATTTCCTATTTTTTATCCATTAAATTCACAACAGATCTGTGAATTCTTGCCACTTTTCTGCAGAGGGGATCTTCATAGTCTTCAATTTTCTATAACTTTCATCTGCCTCTGTATACTTGGAAAAGTTAGGCTTGATAGTGAACATATGCTTGATCTCATTATCTAAAAAGAATAGATTTTCAAAATACTGAAGAAGTATTTTGCCTGTTGGTGATCCTTGAGGCATTTGTTGTCTGGTTTGCTCTTTTGCATGATTTCTGATTTTTAGATCATAATCTTTCTGAGGCATTAAATTTTCATTCAATGCATGAATATCAGGAAAACCTGCTTCTGACAATGTTTTGTATTTGGCTAAAAATCTTGAGATGGATAAATTCATGTCTTTACACCGGTCCTCTAGATTACTCATTATGTTTCTTTTGTTCAAGACCTTTTTGATTTGAAGAATGGTTTCTGTTCTATCAACAATTTTCAATTCTTCCAACTCTTCCCTGTTTTTACTGTTTAAAAAAGCTATGAGTTGGATTGCTTGGGCTGGTTTATTGTCAATTTCCCTCTTAGTCTTGTCAATCTCTACACTAGCAACTTGAAGTAACTCCCTCTGTTCATAAATTATCCGAATTGAAGGCCATTGAGAATGAATGCCTTCAATAATTTTGGTCCATAAATGATTTTTTATATAGGCCACTTGATCTGTAAGATTTACTTGTGCTTGCAGAATCTTTACCTGTTCTTGTAGTCGATCAGCCTTTTGCTCATGTCCTCTAGAAGTAATCAAGGCATCATTTTTGGAATTTTCTAATTTTTTAATAGTGCCTTTCAAACTAAGAATCTCTTTATCTTGGTATTTTAGTGTGCTCCTCTGTGAGGATGAAGAAGAAGAGGCAGAGATTAGAGAAGTAATTGGCACTGCAGTTGCCAGTACTCCTTTCGGTGCCAAGTGTTTTGCCAAAGTAGATGGTATAGCAGTGTTTACAGTGGGGATCACTGTAGGAATGACCATTGGTTGTGCTTTTCTTAGTTCTTCATTCTCTTTCATTAGAGCTTCTATTTGACTTTCCATTGTTTTTATCTGATCTGTCATTTGATGTACAAGCTGCTTCAATTCATCATTTTCTGTTTTTTGCTGTAGAAATTCTTTTGCTTGAGAGTTTTCACTCTGAGGCAACTTCAACTGTTTTCTAAGAGCAACTATATCCTCATTTTTCTGTTTAATTAAGACTTTTTCCCCTTCAATGTTGGCTGGGTCACCCACTATTTCAATCACTATATCTTCTAGTGATTTTATTCTTAAATTATTAGCATACAATGAGGCTTTGTCCAACTTCATTTGATTTTGGAGGTTGAGCACTGTTTTCTCAAGCCTAATTGATTTCATATTTTTACTGACAATTTTGGAATATAGCATTTCAATATTGCTCCTATGAAATTCAATTTGATCTAATTCATGAATGGAATATGCATCCACTTCAAAATCTATTTTGGAATAATCTGCCACTGATTTTGGCTTAGCCGCTATAGGCTTCAAGAATGACATTACTAATTTATTGGATCAATAATCAAATGCTGAAAGAATCATGTCTTTGTTTCTAGGCTTTTCCTTAAGAAATCTAGAATGAGCTTGATTCTTGATCTCTTCATTCTTCTCTTTAATCTGCCTGAATCTGATCTGAATCTCTGACTCTGTATTGTCAGTTTCCTGAGAAGAAGGAGGCAAATCGACAGTAGCCTGGTTTTCCTTCATGTCTGTATCTTTTTTTTGTGTTCCAATTTTTACATTTTGAAGATCTTTTAATGTTTGAGTGACTATTCTTGTTTCTTCATCATCTATATCAATATTTACAGCCTTATCCTTTTCTTCTTCTGTTGACTTGCTTCTTTTACTATAAGGAGTTCTGAATTTTATGTCCTCAATAGTCTCAGCTATGAAACTATCTCCTTCTCTATCTCTTTTATGTACATTATCAATATCTTTGATTGTAGAGGCCACCTGTGTCTGTTCAATCTTTTTGCCTTTGCCACTGTCTACCTGTATTAACCGTACTGCCTGTGAATCATCATCAGATAGGGTGTTTGGCTCCCATTCAATTTTATTTACATATCTTTCAATACGGGGCTTAGGATCATGCAATTAAACAGGAAACTTACATTTTACCCTTATTGCATTCAAAATACCTTGTGGGTCATACTTCCATTTAAAACTACATGGGAACTTATACTCTTTAAGTTTGACATTTATCTCATTGGCATCTTCTCTGTTATTCACAATGAATGGCCCAATTTGATTTTTCAGCTTAAATTGGGTCTTTTTCTTGAAAGCTATGAAGTGGATTTCATCTACATTCAATAGTTGTCTTAGATATTCTAAAGAAAATATTCTTGTAGTAACAAATCTGGGTAACTTATATGGGGCCAGGGATGAGCCATACACTCTGATTTCTGTATGATTTTTATATAAATACCAATCTCTAGTTTTGTAGCTCTCTGATAATTGCAGAATTCTTCTTGTCTCATCATTGATCCTAGGGATCTCCTCTTTTTCCAAGAGATACATAGCAGGGGCTATAAATGAGTCATTGAAATCTATAAAACTATACTCTCTGTTCCATTTCCTTAGAATAGATGACCAAAATACTACTGATAGAACTTTTCCTTCTGCATCCACTTTATGAAATTCAATTGGAAACTTATCTGTTTGATAATATAGGAAGAGGTGGAGTAGATAAGAGGAGTATCTGAAAACTCCTTCTTCTGATAATCTAGATAACTGATAATGCATACTTTCAGCAATAAATCTAGAAAAATTGAACTGAATGGATGGTGATTTAATAGGGCTTAGATTTGAGAAAAAACCTAGGATAGCCACATCAGTGAATTCATCACTGGTGTATCCTAGTATGAAGGATAGCATTGAGATAATCTGTATAGTTTCATCTGGGAAATCAACGGTGTTGAAAGGAGGATTTAACTTAGGAATATCAACTTGATTTGGACAAAAAGTCTGGTATATTTTGAATCTAGTATTGAAATCCAAGTCAATATATAGTTGGGTTAAATCTTCTATTGATAGGGAATCAAAATTGGGGTCATGATTCATTTGCAGCATGGAATTTATCGACTCTTTAGTGATGTAAAACAAGATCTCCTTTTCTTTGTTTACAATACATCTTTGTTCTGGCATATAATAGGCTTGGCATAATCTGATAAATTCAGGAACATAATGAGTAAGAGGGACAATATATCTAGGCATATTGGATTCCCAAATTGGAATATCTTTGTCACCCTTTTCCACTGATTTTCCATAGCACCAATTATAGACATCAAGCAAGTTAAATTCTACATTAGGGTCTAGTATTATATAGTCCAGATCAACTAAAGGGTTGTTCTCTGGAGAAATGATTGGAGGCTGGACTGGTCTGACCACTTATGTAGAATCAACCGTTAGTGCAGGAGTTGGTTCATCGATTTTGAAGGACATAGGTTGAGGAATCTTTGCAGAAGACTTATTTTGAGATTTTGGACCTCCATTCTTGGGGGTTACCTATTTCTTGGTCATTTTTAATATGAACGAAGCAAGCTTAAACAATTTGCTAAGTTCCTTTATGAGAAACAGGGGTTTCTTGGCGAATTTCTACTGAAAATGGGGTTTCTGAGCAATTTTTTTAGGAAATGAAAGGAATTTAAAGCTCAGAATGTGTATTTAAAATTGATTTCAATAGCAAAATGGACCAGTGTATGGAAAAAACTATGAGAAAGGGAAATTAGGGATTCCAGGGAAATTTTGACAGAGTTTACCCTGAAAAATGGACACTTTTTTGCATTAACTTTGGTAATTATTTTAAATCGACGGGAATTTTGAAATCTCAGAGGGCAAGTTCAAAGAAAAGTACCTGGAGAACCGACAGAATTCGGTTGAAGACGTTGCAGAGGTGCTCATTCTTCAATTTTTTGAAAATGGCCTCGCAGAGGACAATGTAGTATTTTGTAATGGAAATTTAGGGTAATGGGCATCGAAAAATGGTACTAGTAGGTTGAAAATGGCTCTGCAAAGTTTCTCAAGGTTCAAATGGCATGATTTTTAGGAAACACGATTCTGCAATGTTTTTACAGGTTTAAAGTGAAAAGGTGAAAATTTGAATGAAAAATATAAATTTAATGTATTAAATGATGGTATAACCATAGTTAAATGACATTAAATTCGGGTTAAATGGGTGAGTTTTAGGGATTACCGCCAGTGGTATTCGCAAGGGTAAATGGTGGTAAGCGGAAACTAGCTTTTTGAACACAATACAATGTGGTGGCGACATGTAAGTGCGGGTGGTTTGGAAAAACCACCCATTTCGTGTGGCTTTGCCAAAACATCAAACGATTACTTTATGAGCACGAAAATGTATTAGCGCCGTCGGATCTGGATTTAATGAGCAAACAACCACGATCAAAAGGAAAGGTGCGGGGAAAAGGTAAGTTACCGGGTTCACTTTGGGCCATTGATCTTGGGAAATCGTTGCTATACTGACATTTAGAGAAAAGTGTCGCAATATTGACATTTAGAAAAAGTGTCACAATTGCGATGTTTGGAGAAAGATGTCGCAATTGTGACACTATGCCCCAAAGTGTCGCTATTCTGACGGCTACCTCCAAATGTCGCAATTGCCTCCAAACGTCACTATTATATGTTTTACGAAGATATGGTAAGGAACTCTCTCTTGTTCTTCTTAGAAATAATTATATATAATTTTTTTTTTCAAAATAGATTAAAAAATTTATATGATAAAAATGATTAATTCATCAATATGTGTGTGTGTGTTCTAAGCAATAATTTCATAGTTCAACTTAATGGTTCATTATATAATCATGTGAGCATCACCAATGATATATCTTAAAAATCAACTGAAAAGCCATGTGTACAAAATAGATGTATACTCTAGAGAGTGATTCTCATATCACTATGTAAATTGTTGTATGCTACTTCAACAAAATTATAAGAGAAACTGTAATACACATCATATATGCACCATAACAATTGCCATACAACTAATTTGTTTTAGGATACATGTGGCATTCTAGGGGTAAATTCTATATGATGTGTATATCAATCTATTAGGTGTTGGTAAGTTTTGAGTATCTAAGAAATGATAAGAAATATCCATACATCATGATCTTGTAATGTGATTATAAATTGTGTCTATAATTTCCATAAAATGTATAAATGATTTGTTTAAAAAAAATCAACACAATCAACCCTAAACAATGCTCATGATGTGGAATGTCATTGGCGAAACCAAAATCATGGTCACATGTCCCATTTCTATGGTAATGGTGATCATATATATGTTGTAGCGACACTTGATGAGTAATTAAATAAATCTCAGAGTGTGACTCATTGTGCCATATTTTTTTAAAGCATGATTGTTTTCCTAGTTTTTACTAATTTGTTAACATATTTTATTCATTTAGAAAGCTAATTAATGATGCTTTAAGTAATTAGGACCTAATGAGAGATCATCTTCACATCTTCACTAAAATATATTTGGTAATTGTAGTCACTATATGGACTGCACATGCATGCTACTTAAGAAAAATTGAAATATAAACTATAATACACATCTTATATCTGCCATAAAAATTGTCATACAACTTATTTACTTCTAGATACATATGAAATACTTCAGGTAAATTCCATATTATGTGTATAACAATATAGTAGGTGTTGGTAAGTTATGAGGATCTAAGAAATGATAGGGTATCCACACATTAGTGCCCTAGTGAATTTTTTGCATAATTTTCTATTTGTTGTAATTTTGTTGCCTGGATTTGTTATAGATTTCAAATAATATATACAATTATCTACCAATTGTTATTTATAAATAAGAAGTACAATAAGTAGTCACCTAAAAGTGAGCCATGTGAAAATATTGGTAACATGAGTAACCTGGTAAGCTGTAAATGAAAAGTGAATAACCTCCACTCACCAACAAGTGGCAGGCAGGGTTGGAATTTTGATTTCTCTTTACCCGTCATACAATTTTTTTTGATGTTTTGGTCATTATTTTTCTAGTCAATAAACGTTACGTTTAAAATTTTGCACTTCATTAATGACGTTCTTGTAATAAATTAACCCTTCACCAATAAAAGTTTGATTAAAAAAATTGAATGCTCTTCCATTTTCTTTGGATTTTGGAGTGTGATATATCTGTGTCATGGACTTTTAATACCTAAAGTTTCAAGAGAAATAACTGATTCTTGTCAAACTAATATTTCCTCAATATATGCTATGATCTAATAAAAATTACTTCAAAAATCAAGTAACCTTCCAATATAAAGAAAAAACATGAACGAGCTTTCCCTAAATTGCAATAAATTTATGTTTATTATTAATATTGCATAATCTGTCTTATAAAAATTGCATAATCGAACTAAGAACAAATCCTCAGTGCATTTTTTATTGTTGTTGTGATTAAAAAAATGAGCCAAAGAACGCTAAGGCACTCAGAGAAATCAATCTATGTATTATTTCTCACAAAATCATGTTGAGTAGTGGAGACTAAGCGCTAGATTTTTTTTCTGTCCTCAATCTCTCTATTAATTATGTCTATGTAGTTATAAGAATAACAAGCCAAAGAAATATCAGGCTTCCAGAGAAATTAGTCTCTGTGTGCTGAAATTGATGATTACTGTTGACTAAATGTTATACCATTTGAAATTGCTGAGCGAAATTAATCAGGCCATGATGTACCATTTGTCAGTATCTATTTTCTCATGTATGAAAGTTGATGTACCAATGAAAGTTTAATAATTCTATTGAAAGTTTAATAACTATATATATATATATATATATATGTGTGTGTGTATGTATGTATGTATGTATGTATGTATGTATGTATGTATGTATGTATGTATTTTTTTTAATTTAATGATTAATAATAATTAAATTAAAATTCTTAAAAGACAAAATAAAAGCCTAATAATCACGAACTATTATGATAATTTAAAAATATAGAACTCAGGTTGAACATAGTTACAAAGATACCAAGAAAAGAAGAGTGCATGTGCATGATAACCTCTTTCTTGACAACCTATGAATGCCATTCTCAATGAAGAATCAAGACTCAACTGGATTGGATTGTGTATCAAAACAGTAGGAATGAATCAAAGTTCAATGAATGAATAACTTGATCGAGAAAATTTATAGGGAAAGGTAACTTGACTATCAATCTACTAAACCTCACTTCCATGATTAAAAAAACACCCCCACCTTCTCAATGGTCCCATCATGGTCCACCTATTGAAAAACAACCAACAAATATTATTTTTTTTATATTTTTGCATGGCCATTGGACAATGATTTACTATGGTTTTCCTACTAAATTCCAATGGATGATTATTAAAAAATATTGAGAATTAGTTTAGTCTCAAGGCATAGCCAAGAGTCTTACTGGATAATTATAGATTACCTCTCCATTGGATGATTGTACATTTTTCATCTACTTTTTTCACGTGAGTTTCAGTTGATGCTAGATCTTTGCCTTCTATTTCTTTAGTGAAGCTAAGAGTTAACTTTGATCTTACATTAATAACTATACTTGCATGAATATCCATGCTTTTATCCTTCCCCACTATGGTCAATGTTGATGTATGGCCTTGGCCCATTGATCTTACAATTAAATCACTATTCATATTCAATTTTCTCCAGTTCAACCCAATAAAATAAGGAAAACAGAAAATGAAGTCCTGATTTTTCTTTCCAGTGCTCCTAAATAATACAAATACTCTTAAAAACAAATTAATATATAAATTTTCATCATTCAAGCTAAAATCAGTTTGAATTTTTTTAATGAATATGATTACAATTAATATATTACATTGCTCACAG
Source organism: Pinus albicaulis (assembly GCA_034641835.2). NCBI lineage: Eukaryota > Viridiplantae > Streptophyta > Pinopsida > Pinales > Pinaceae > Pinus > Pinus albicaulis. The sequence goes on along the minus strand of CM076579.1, from coordinate 826,430,048 downwards.
AATAAGAGATAATTTATAACCATGATTTCACAATAATAAATTATCGTGCTCCCACAGGGCGATGAAATTGGTCGGATGTGACCCTTCTGCAGCAGCTCCTAAATATGCCTCTTGATTTCATCATTCTCCCGAACAGAGTGCCGATAGATCGGTCCGTTGGGTAGCAGTGCACCTGGGGTCAGATCAATCGGGTGCTTGACCTGACAGTGTAGAGGAACCCTTGTGGGTGAGGTGAAAATTTTCCCGTACTCCTCCACAACCTTATAAATTTGTTGTTGTCATGCAGAGGAGCCTTGTTTGGAGGTCGTGGCCACAGTCTTCTTCTTGCCCTGGGGGTGGATCATCAAGAAAACAAATTTCCTGGTTTGGGAAATGAGCTTACTACATTGTTTTTCAGTAACCAAAGAGATAGTGGCAGGAGGTGGTACCTCCGGTATCCTGTACAAATTATTTCCCAAAGTAACAATAACAGCACGAGGCCAAGACTCATACACCACATGACGCTTCCACAAGTATGGTTGTCCTAATAATACATCAGAAACATCAATAGGAGAAATGTTGCATAATACCTCATCCATGAAGGGCTTGATGCTATAGGGAAGGCGGCACTGCTGGCTAACACGAAGATCTCGTCCTTGGTGAAGCCACCCGATGGTGTATGGATGTGGGTGAGCTGTGGTTAGCAAGCCCAACTGCTTCACGACATCTGCCGAAATGAGGTTATTTTGGCTCCCATTGTCGACAATGAACTGTATCGAGGAGCCCTTTACCCACATCTAGGAGTGGAAGAGACGTTCCTCCTCCTCCGAATCTTCTGGTTCCTCCTTCTAGATCTTTGTAGTGGAAACAGTGGCATTGGGCTCCGCATCAATAATATGTTTCCCTTTTTCATTCCCCTTGTCAAGTTCTGATTCATAGTCGGAGCATGCATCTGAATTAGAAGCCCGCATCTCGGCCACCAGCAACTGCTTGGCCTGACACTCACTTATGTTGTGAGTGGAGCTCTTATGGAACTCACACCACTTTCCCGTGTCCTTCTTTCGCTTTGCGGTGTTGTTATTTGCTTGTGGCTTTGACAGGTTGTCTTGAGTCACCATGCCTTGGCTCTATCCTTTGTTCTATGTTTTGGGAGCACATTTCCCTTGATTTTGATTCGTAGATCCAAAGTCTCGCTTCTTGTGTTTGAATTTCTGCTCAATCTTGGCAGCATACTGGTATGCCATACCAAGCGAGGAGATGTCAAGAAACTCCATTTCCTCCTGAATGTATCTATGCAGAAAACTTCGATACTTTAGCACCATATTTTTCTATGAATATTTGATACCCAACTTGGTGCGCAGGGTATGGACCAGATTCGTCAGCTCATGCACATCTTGATCCCTTTGTTGCTGCAGCGTGGTCCATTGTATGTACTTGTCCTCATAGCTCCCCACGGAATAGTATTATTCCTTGACGATGTCTCAAAAATAATTCCAAGTGGGTACGGCCGAGAATAGAGAGGGTTTTGTCTCGTCCTTTTTCTCACAGTGGGTTTCCTACCAATCCTTGACATGGGGGGAAGATTTGAGGAGTGCAAAATTAATCTTCTCCCTATTAGAAAAGTCATGAAACAAGAAATCCTGCTAATAGATTCAACCATCTATCTACGTCATTTTCATCTATGTGACCCTCAAATATGGGAATGTCAAAATTTACTTGTACCTTAAAAGGAGTCACACCTCCAGAGTGGCTGCTAGATGCAGATGCGTCACCGGTGGGCAGCCGTTGAAGGATCTGGGAAAATTTATCCATCATCGTGTTCCTTTGTTTTTCAAGGGCCTCCTAGAGCAATATTTTGATAGGATCTCCTTCTCCCTCATCTTTCTTTTCGTCCCCCATGGGCATCCGTCGGGGTTTGCGAGGCTGATCTTGCAAAGGCTCCACCAGATCGAGCCCTAACTCCTTATACCCCGACCTCGTTGGGGGCATGCAAAGAAGGATCGAGAAAAAGAAGACCTCTCTGATACCATTGATATGGATTTATGCAGGAACGAAACAGAGTAAACACATAACCATAAATATAGAGATGCAATGAAAATAACACTTCATTTTATTAATATCAAAGAACTGAATTTTTCTTACAGACAGAATGGAAATAATACTAGCTAGGGCACTGGTAGCTATCTCTGAGGAGAGATGTAGAAGCTACAGGCCTCTAAAATGAGTTACAATGAGGCTCGAGAGCCTATTTATTATTGATAAACAATGGAGAACCCTAAACATCCAAAAACCTAACCCTAGGAGATGAAGCACCAAAAATATGGGCCCCGTTTGGGTAAATTGGTGTTTCAACTTCCCAGGGACGTAACTTTGGCATACTATCTATGTTTGACGCACATGATACATCATTAGAAAGATCTATCCGAGGACTACAACTTTCGCCACAAATATTATTCTAGAATGGCTCCGAAAGTGGGGCCCCATCAAAAATGGTGGGGCCCCAAGTGGAATAGACGGGTGGCCACCAATATCCACCTGGATCATTGAGTGAGCCAAAAAATTAACTTTCCTTACTTTATGAGTATCGCCTTGCAATTGTGAAGAGGACTAGTGTTGCAAAATTATTGGTAAGTTGAAATTAAAGGGCGTAAGAACGTTTTTGAAAAAATTTCAAACGTCAAAACTAAGTCTTCTATCCTTCCTAGCACCTCACGGAAAATGGGAATCCGCAAATTCTAGTCGTCAAATATGTGCAAAATGCCTTATGACGGGAAAAATGGAGGACTGGTCCTATACTGCTACATTAGTTAGGGTTTCATGTGGAAATAGGGAACCTTGTATAGTTTTTCAAGGATAGGAAAGGAGAATATTGTCAGTTAATCATCACATGAAAATTCATCACCATTTGAAAATTGTGTCCTAATTTGAAACAATAAGACTACCCAACTATTTCATTATTTAAATTTGATTGTGTAATACAAAAAATTATCCTAGATAACTTAAATAATGTAAGCACTTTTGCAAAAATTTAGTGGAGAGAACCTTCAATTACATTTATTTTGAAGTTCCACTTGCATTTTAAGCCATTTTAATTAGTCTTTCATGGCTATTCTAGTAAAAGTTTCAACCTCTTGTAGAAATTTGTTTGTCACTTTTATTAGAAATGAAAAAATAAAATGTAAATAAAAATGATTTGAAATGCTAAAAATCAAATGTGCGCTACATAAAAATGATTTAAAAAAAAATTACATTAACGTTTGATATCACATGCGCATTTGCCCTCAGCTCTTGCAGAACAACATTTTCCCTCAGCATTCACCCTCAGCTCTTGCAGAACAGCATTCGCCCTCAGTTCTTGCAAAATGGTAAGTTCTTACTGCAGGCCCTTCCTCCTATAGTAGGGTTAACTCTATTTGGGTTTTTTGGAGCCTCTGAGAATACAAAGGTTGTAATTGATTACGCGGCACTGCCTATATTTGTGGAAATTCTTACCTCTGTGAATGATAATGTTCGAGAACAGGTAGCACGTTCATTTTAGAGGCATAAAATTATTCTTCCCAACTATCTTTATACGTCTGTAATTTTGAAATTTGATTTAAAAAACTACTACCCAACATTGAGTTCAACTAGTGTTTGTGTAAGGATGTTTGGGCTTTGGGACATATTTCTGGAGACTCTGCAACATTTAGGGATCTTGCCCTCATTCATGGAGCTCCAAGGTAGGTGCTTGCCCAGTTGAATGATACTGCTAGAATTTCAATGATAAGAAATGCTACATGGGCTCTGTCAAATTTTTGCCGTGGTAAACCCCAACCACTATTCAAACAGGTAAGCAGAATACATTTTCTGCCTCTTCTTCTTAGTTCATAGATACTGTGGATTTTTTTTATAGATCTTGGTGCTTGGTAGATTTGGATGTAATATGGACCTAGGCACTTGTTCATCATCAGGTTTTAGAAAATGCTCAGAAATTTGGGTTTCACAATGGGATTACCCTTGCTTGCAATTATCGATTATCAATCACATTCAAAAAAAGTATTTCGTAGCATTTCTGAGCTCTTTGTAGGTGAATTTCCGAGGAAATTTCACAATATCTGAACTAAATTTGTCTGTCCTTTTCAATACTCTACGCTTGTAAGAGAACTAGACAAACAATCTAGTGGCCAATGAAACAACAACAACACCTCCTGTTGCAATGCCTGTAATTCACCCTCTCTGCACGCATGAATGACTATGGCACCCTCTTTTGTGAACAGGTACTGGAGCTGAAGGTACTGGTTTCCATTAGGATCATGGAATTCAACATCCAAAATAGTATCAAATTCCACTGTAATAGTATTCCCCAGCGAGGGAAATAGTTCATTGAGACCTATTAGACTCATCACCCCCAAATAGCCTCCAGGGCTACCCAGAGTGTGATCATCTGGAGCAATAACAAATTCTCCTGCATCCCCAATTGAAACAAGAATAGGACCCACATTGGTTACAGAAAAGGAGAAACATGTTTTGAAAGAAGAAGAAACTTTTGTATTAGGGTCCATAAATCTAATTGGTCTATTATACAATGCCCTACCTGCACTTCAAATTGGTACTCCCAAATCCATGCTAAGGCTCACTATGCCATTCCTCAGATGAGAATCTTAACCTGAAGTTTGATTCCAAAAAACCCAAGTCCCCTATTCTATGCCCAAGACCTCTATTACAATGAGTAGAGTTCTGAGCGAAATACTTCACAATAGGAAGCAAAAGAAACATCACAAAATTTCTCTGCTTTAGACTGATAATTTTTTGTGCGAAAATTCAATTGCGAACAGTAAAAACATAATATCAAACACAACCAATCCACAATGGAATTTGAACATGAGGATTTATAACCACAGAAAACCCTCTCCAGGTTAAAAGAATTCCAAAATGGCTTTAAGATTCTACTAATGAGCGCTTACAACAACATAGCAATTACCGTCACAATGAAATCTGCTAGAAGCAAAGCCCTTGTACAGTTTCTACATTTCCACAGTGGAAGCAAGAATCTTGCTATCTCTCATGATCTGAAACTGTGGTGGGGCCCCAAGTGGAATAGGCGGGTGGCCACCAATATCCACCTGGATCATTGAGTGAGCCAAAAAAGTAACTTTCCTTACTTTATGAGTACCGCCTTGCAATTGCGAAGAGGACTAGTGTTGAAAAATTATTGGTAAGTGGAAATTAAAGGGCGTAAGAACGTTTTTGAAAAAATTTCAAACGTCAAAACTAACTCTTCTATCCTTCCTAGCACCTCACGAAAAATGGGAATCCGCAAATTCTAGTCGTCAAATATGTGCAAAATGCCTTCTGACGGGAAAAATGGAGGACTGGTCCTATGCTGCTACATGAGTTAGGGTTTCATGTGGCAATAGGGAACCTTGTATAGTTTTTCAAGGATAGGAAAGGAGAATATTGTCAGTTAATCATCACATGAAAATTCATCACCATTTGAAAATTGTGTCCTAATTTGAAACAATAAGACTACCCAACTATTTCATTATTTAAATTTGATTATGTAATACAAAAAATTATCCTAGATAACTTAAATAATGTAAGCACTTTTGCAAAAATTTAGTGGAGAGAATCTTCAATTACATTTATTTTGAAGCTCCACTTAAATTTTAAGCCATTTTAATTAGTCTTTCATGGATATTCTAGTAAAAATGTCAACCTCTTGTAGAAATTTGTTTGTCACTTGTATTAGAAATGAAAAAATCAAATGTAAATAAAAATGATTTGAAATGCTAAAAATCAAATGTGCGATACATAAAAATGATTTTTTTAAAAACTACATTAACGTCTGATATCACATGTGCATTCACCCCCAGCTCTTGCAGAACAACATTTTCCCTCATCATTCGCCCTCAGCTCTTGCAGAATAGCATTCGCCCCCAGTTCTTGCAAAATGGTAAGTTCTTACTGCAGGCCCTTCCTCCTATAGTAGGGTTGACCCTATTTGGGTTTTTTTGGAGCCTCTGAGAGTACAAAGGTTGTGATTGATTACGGGGCACTGCCTATATTTGTGGAACTTCTTACCTCTGGGAATGATAATGTTCGAGAACAGGTAGCACGTTTATTTTAGAGGCATAAAATTATTCTTCCCAAATATCTTTATAAGTCTGTAATTTTGGAATTTGATTTAAAAAAATACTACCCAACTTTGAGTTCAGCTGGTGTTTGTGTAAGGTTGTTTGGGCTTTGGGACATATTGCTGGAGACTCTGCAACATTTAGGGATCTTGCCGTCATTCATGGAGCTCTAAGGCAGGTGCTTGCCTAGTTGAATGATACTGCCAGAATTTCAATGATAAGAAATGCTACATGGGCTCTGTCAAATTTTTGCCGTGGTAAACCCCAACCACTATTCAAACAGGTAAGCATAATAAATTTTCTGCCTCTTCTTCTTAGTTCGCAGATACTGTGGATTTTTTTTATATATCTTGGTGCTTGGTATGTTTGGACGTAATATGGACCTAGGCGCTTGTTAATTACAATGACTCCGTCATCAGGTTTTAGAAAATGCTCAGAAATTTTGGTTTCACAAGGGGATTACCCTTGCTTGAAATTATCGATTATCAATCACATTCAAAAAAAGTCTTTCGTAGCATTGCTGAGCTCTTTGTAGGTGAATTTACGAGGCAATTTCACAATATCTAAACTAAATTTGTCTGTCCTTTTCAATACTCTACGCTTGTAAGAGAACTATACAAACAATCTAGTGGCCAATGCAACAACAACAACACCTCCTGTTGCAATGCCTGAAATTCACCCTCTCTACACGCATGAATGACTATGGCACCCTCTTTTGTGAACAGGTACTGGAGCTGAAGGTACTGGTTTCCATTAGGATCATGGAATTCAACATCCAAAATAGTATCAAATTCCACTGCAATAGTATTCCCCAACGAGGGAAACAGTTCATGGAGACCTATTGGACTCATCACCCCCAAATAGCCTCCAGGGCTACCTAGAGTGTGATCATCTGGAGCAATAACAAATGCTCATCCATCCCCAATTGAAACAAGAATAGGACCCACATTGGTTACAGAAAAGGAGAAACACGTTTTGAAAGAAGAAGAAACTTTTGTATTAGGGTCCAGAAATCTAACTGGTCTATTATACAATGCCCTACCTGCACTTCAAATTGGTACTCCCAACTCCATGCTAAGGCTCACTATGCCATTCTTCAGATGAGCATCTTAACCTGAATTTTGATTCCAAAAAACCCAAGTCCCCTATTCTATGCCCAAAACCTCTATTACAACAAGTAGAATTCTGAGCGAAATACTTGAAAACAGGAAGCAAAAGAAACATCACAAAATTGCTCTGCTTTAGACTGATAATTTTCTGTGCGAAAATTCAATTGCGGACAGTAAAAACATAATATCAAACAGAACCAATCCACAATGGAATTTGAACATGAGGATTTATAACCACAGAAAACCCTCTCGAAGTTAAAAGAATTCCAGAATGGCTTTAAGATTCTACTAATGAGCGCTTACAACACCATAGCAATTACCGTCACAATGAAATCTGCTAGAAGCAAAGCCCTTGTACAGTTTCTACATTTCCACAGTGGAAGCAAGAATCTTTCTATCTCTCATGATCTGGTTTTGTGGTCAAATCCTTTGCTATAGCTGTCTTTTTTTACTAAACGTGGATCTGTCTTAGCTTTGGCTCTGGTTCTCATTTAGGATCGTGGCTATCTGATCTTGCTATGGCTTTGATTATACAAACTTGTTCAATAGGAAAATGTTGACTCTGCTATATATAGGAGCTTTAATGGGTGCTCTCAAACAATTTTTTGGGCAGCTTTGTTTTGTCTCTGATTCAAGGCAGAACTATGTTGGCCTTGGTTTTTTAGTCCTTGGAACCTAGTTCTCTCATATTTTCCATCCTATCCCCAGTTTGCTACCGAGAAAGACATAACTTCACGATATCAAAATTGACTATTTTTGGCCATTTATCTTTAGTAATGGTACAACTTTAATTTGGTGCATAACTACTACATTTAACTGCCATGCTCTAATATCTATATCAACCATAAGCATTCTTAAGGTAGTTCCATGTTTGTGAAGTAGAAGGAATGCTTCTGATAGCTTCTTATCATAGTGGTACAATTCTGTTCGTAGTTTATCTTTTATAAACCTCCAATTTTCCAAACATAGTAGAGACTATAGTTTGCATCTCAAATTTTGGACAAATCTGTTTAGTATTCTATAGAAAATGCATTAATAATAAAAAAATCCCACAATTTGTAAAAAGCCCACAATTTTGTAAAAATCTCACAATTTTGTAAAAAGCCCACAATTTGTAAAAATCCCACAATTTTGTAAAAAGCCCACATTTTATTAAAAATATAAACAATTTGTAAAAAGCCTGCAATTTTGTAAAAAGCCCAAAATTTGTAAAAGGCCCACAATTTTGTAAAAAGACCACATAAAATCTCAAAATTTGTAAAATGCCCACTTTTATTTTCTTTTTGCTTATATATTGAGCTCCCATTGAGTTCAACAAGTCTTGGGTTTTCTACACCATTGAGAGAGATTTATTTTTTTCTTTATAGGATAATTTGCATCAATGGAAGAAAACATTGGAGCTGGAAAAACAATTCAAAAGGGTGAAAGGGGTGATGGCAGAGTTTATTGCCCTTGTAAAAAATGTTGTATGAGAAATAATGTTAGAGTTTTAATAGAAACAACAACAGTGCATTGTAGGAAATATGGGCACATTGATGGTGGATCGAATGACTATCATCCCGTGGTAATTAATTATCTATCTTCATTTTGATTATATTGTAAAATTTTATATTATTTTAATATTTTTTATATGCACACTAATGTTTAATTATTAATGTTTGTAATTTTCATAAAGGCACAGTTGCCCCCCAACTTTTTGCAGATGATCAACCAGCTTCCACAGCTAAATAGTAGTAGATTAGATGATGTTGCACCAATACAAGAGAATATTGCAGCAAATATTAGTATTGGAAATGATGTTGTACAAGGTGAAGAACATGAAGCGAATGATGAAGGTAATTTTAATGATCCCATGGAGGTAGATCACGATGACAGTAATGAGACAGTTCACATTAATGATGGGACAAATCAAATGCTCCAAGACTTGTATAGTGAGTCAGATGATGATGGTGGAGATAGCAGTGACAGTATTTATGATGTACCTCTAATTGAAAGGTCAAGTGAATGAATTTTTGAACACTCAAATGCAACTCTTCTCTCTGCTACATTGTTGTGTCTTAAAGGTTATGAATAATTTGTCGAACAAATGTATGACACAACTCCTAAGGTATGCAATATGTATATATGATCACATATATGTAAATGTTGATTATTTTCCCTTTTTTTAGTTGTAATAAATGTGTAAAATAATAACTTATATATATATAGATATATATATATCATAACTATCAAAACCAGCCGGTCAGGATGGTTGTCGGTTGGAACCGGCCTTGTAACCTGGTCAATAGCCTATTCTCACCTGTTTTGGCTGGTTAACCGGACCTAACTAGCCGGTTAAGTACGGAACCGGTCGGTTTATGCATAAACCGGCCAGTTCCGTACTTAACCAGCCGGTTAGGTGCTCCTCCATGCGTTGTAAATTCCTCAGTGTCTCCTCCATGAGCTGCAAATTCCTATATTATACTAGCAACAAACTTGTCTAATAACTCATACTCAACACCTTATAGTAGCAACAATACACATGATGACTAATAAATACAAGGCTGGCTAGCATAAAATCTCTGGCAGCATGCAACTCATCAAGTGTACTTGATGATGATTTATGTTCTCAAAACAATCAGCAACAACCTTATTTCACACTCAGCTAGGAACTGTCAGACCCTCTCTCTCTGCTCACACATAGTAGCAGCATAAATACAAAACCTTTCACACACCATACAATCAATTTGATCATGGCATCAAGACTGATTCAAATGGTCTGACGCCACTCAAGGGACAACAACATACAACCTAATGAAAATGTGACTGGGAATAATAAATTGACCACTAGAAAATTCCCACTTGGAAATGCATTAAACTGGCAACTGAGTTTTCTGGGTTTTAATGAATATTTTCAGTGGTAAATTTCGTCAAACACATTGTGAGAAGACTGCTGAAGTTGTAATGCTCTCTCAACTTGTTACAAATAGCACTAATATTGGGTTTCATAAACCAATTCAATACCTCTAACTGTTGTAGATGTTTTTCTAGAAATTTATTGCCAAGCAAACATAGATAATGAAGAATACAAGATCTTCAAAATGCTGGTCTGATATATATATATATATATATATATATATACTGAACCCAGAGTTGTCTTTATGGCTGATAAAATGAATTGATAATAGATCTGAGCAGGGACAGATTGTATATTATAATATTAACTCAGCAATAAAACACAGTGAATAATATAAGAGAAACCTGATACATTACTTCAACAAGTTTTCTTATGTATTTTTCGATGATATGTATTGCATTTGGTGCCATTTTGATATATTCACCTTTGCATGGTATATAAATGAGCAAAATTTTCATATTTTGTCTCTATTGGCTTGGAATCATGGTTGCAAATCTTAAAAATAGTTTTTTTTTATTAAAAAATAATTATTTAATGTGTTTTTTTTAAAACCGGTTCATTGAGATCTGACCGCTACCGGTTAGACCGGTTCCAGTTTGAAACCTGGTTCATTAGCTCCACCGGTCCAGTTTTAATAACTATGATATATATATATATATATATGTGATTAATAATATTTACAAGACACTACTTTTTGTTTATTTTGTAGATTGTTGGGTGAATATTTGTTACCATCGCCAAATACTTTACATCGAACATATCGAGATCTACGTGCTATTTTGAAACACTTTGGAATGGAATATAACACTATAGATGCATGTCCTAAATATCATATTATATATTATGGATAACATGCATTGAAAATAGAATGTCTGAAATGTGGTACCAGTAGATATCGAATAGATCAACTAACCAAAAAGGTGCCTCAAAAGGTTCTTCGTCATATTCCCATAATTCCACGTTTGTAGCGAATTTTCAGGTGTAACAACATAGCATAGTTTATGGATTACCATTCAAAGAATAGAAGTGGAGATGGTGTTCTTCAAATGACTACAAATGGTTCTGCATTTAGAGAAATCGAGGAAAAATATGTAGATTTTAAAAATGAACCTCGTAATTTCAGGCTTTCATTGGCAGCTGATGGTGTTAATCCATTCGGAGAGCTTAGATCTACTTACTCAGTGTGGCCTATTTTCGTTATCAACAATAGCATTCCTCCTTGGATGTCAATAAAGAGGGAGCACATAATGTGGACTATGATTATTCCAGGTATTTGATACATTATTTCTTTGAATGTAACATTTTCATTTCTCTTGTTGTTTGTATAAATATATATTTTATTTATTTACTTACTTATATATACATATATCATGGTAGTAATTATTATGTATCGTAATTTTGAACAATTAGGTAAGTACCAGGTCAAAGATATGAATGTATATATTGAGCCTCTTATCGATGAGCTAATACAGTTATGGCATGGCATCACTATGTATGACATCACTAAAACAATCAAGCAGAAGAGATTTCAATGTTGTGGAATGCTTGTATGGACAATTCATGATGCCCCAGGACTAACACATGTTTTTGGTATGTAATATTTCGTTGCACTTTAATATAATACATAATTATCTAAATTAGATATACCATATTGCATGTTTTAAAAATGATCTCATAGTATATTAATTTTTATTGATCCATCTATTGCAGGTCTTCAAACAAAGGGTAGATTTGCATGTCCAGTTTGTGGCCCTAAGATGAAGTATCATCATTCACCAGACTTAAGAAAGATGGTTTTTTATGAGTTTAGGCACTTCCTCCCCAGGAACCATAAGTATCGTACATCTGAAAAACATCTTTTCAATCATAAAGAAGAAACTGGATTAAAACCATGAAGAATGACACCTCAGTTGTGGATGTTGGAATATAACAGAATTAATAATCGTCAAGCAGCTGGTACGTAATTTGTGTATATATATATATTATTTTTTTATGTAATGTTTGGAATTTTTGTTTTAACTAATGAATTTATTTTATTGTATTTTATAATTAATATTGTTCTGATTTATTTTATTCTTTGATATCAAGGTCGTCATCGTGGTGAAGGTACTAATATTGTACTTCCACCTGGAATGAAATGTTATCCTTCTCAATTCACGAGGTTGCCCTACTATGAGGACCTAAAAATATCTCATTTGTTTCATACAATGCATGTCGGGAAGAATGTGACAGAAATGTTATGGCGAACCATAGATGGTTCACATGATAGAGATAAAATTGACAAAAATTGTGCTGACATTGAGAAATCAAATCATGCAATGAAAACTGTGATCGACAGATCAAATAACAATGGAGGTCGAAATTATAATAATATTCCATGTGTTGTGCTCAACTTAGTTTTCCTAAATTGAGGTCATAAATTATCAACCAGGGTTAGTAAACTGCTGAAATGTGGTCCACTATATGTGCCTAGGTATCTATTTCTCACTGCGTTGTCTTTAGTGTTTTTATGATGTTTTTGGTTTTATGGTTTTATATCAAGAAGGAAAAGAACTAATTGTTGGCAAAGAGAAGTGGATGGTTACACTAAAACAAAGCAAAACCTACTCTAAACTGTGTATGACACTAAAGAACAGAAAATGCAAAGCTTGATAATGACTCCTAATAAGGAAAAAAATCACAACATGAACTCAATAACTCATAGTATGATATCATCCAATTCATTCATTAGGAATAAGTTGGAATAGTTTGAGAAAAGAACAAGTTTAATACAAATGAGGTTCTCCTAAGGACACAATCATCTTACAATATTACAAATAATCTCATCCATGGCTAGAGGTTTATTGGAACACAATTGAAAAGAGATTATTTGTAGCACAATAATATTTCTACTCTAAATTAACTTGTAATGCTAATATTACTCCATTCTGCAGCTCAGCTTGTCACTAGTAAGCCTCATCCAAAAGTTAGAGATTTTCTAAAATAGCTTTTGAAAAGAAAGGTTTAATTGTGAATTTGCAAAGGATTGCAGAACAATCAAGGCCTTAAACTGATATTTCTAACTCCTGTCCAGATGATGATGTATTAATAGAAAGTCAGAACAAAAGAAGTTTTGTAAATAATTAAGGCCGTGGAATTTGATGTTAACAATTAATACTACTCAAAGAACAATGGATAACACTGAGAAAGCAATTTATCAAACTTGAAACACAGTAACCACAACTAAACTACAGTGCCATTAACCTAATTTGAAATATAGTGAACAAAGTTGAACTAGAATGCCACTAATCTAACTTGAAATGCAGTGAATTAAAACTGAACTAGAGTGCCATTATCAAACTTGAAATATAGTGACAGAATTAAACTAAAATGACATCTACCTTTGGAGTGCTACCACTAGACTAGGGATGCAACTAATTACTGTAATGTTTCAGATCTATCTCATTCAGAATTAGTGGTATTTTGGAATAGTTTGTAGAACAGGACTGGCTGCAACATGTTATGTAAATGAGCATGAAAGCATAAAATTCAACAGAACACAACAAAGCTCTAAAACACCACAGCTATGTCCCATCCAAAATTAGTGATATTTTAAAAGAGTTTATAAGATCATGACTAGCTGTACAACTGATGTAATTGAGCATAAGAATGTAAAACTAATTCCTAAAACACTACAGTCACACCTCATTCGACATTAGTGATATTTTGTAAGAGTACATAAGAATGCGACTAAAATGTAGCATCTAATGCAAATGAATATAAACTCAAAGTTTAGAAAATCAATTAAGCTAGGAATGAAACGAGACTAAGTTACTTATATAAATCATATGAACAAAGCTCCTTAGGTAGCAGGGGCCCTCTATCACCAGAGTAGCATGCAAATCTACTCAAGATTGACTCAGCTCATGCAATAAAATGATGTTTCTTTCATTAAAGGAGAAATTCTTCAAAACAGAGTATTTACGGCCTTCAAAGATCTAGCAACAAAACAAAATCTAACCAACAGTTTCTCGGTCTCCCGAGTCATACTTATAATGAAGTTACATAACTACTCTTTGAAAAAAATGGGGATAAGAGTCTTTCCCACTTATAATCAAATTAAAACTCTTATTAACAGTCTTGTGCTTAACTGCGGGCATCTGTAGAGTCCGTTTTTTGATAGGAAACTGCTTCTCTTCTACGTGCATAACCACTTTGATACTTTAACTCAGACTTCGTGGGGAGCAAGAGATGATGGGGAGGTGTTGTGGATTTTACCCATATGCCTTTTCCTTTGCAGTGACACCTAGAACCTACATAAACATGAGGATGGCTACAGAACAGACGACTAGCTACGGAATGCCTGTATTCTGTAGCCGAGTCTTAGTCAAAATTACTACACCAACAAAATCATGAAAACATAGCAAGTTAGTCATTATATAAATTTTTAAAGAAATTTTAATTAATCCTATTGATTAGTTAAGCCTGTAATTGATGAGGGACAAAGAAAATGAAGTGGAATGTGGTGAAAGAGAAGAACATCTTTGGGGCTCAACATACCCCCACTGCAAGGTTTTTGCATGTCCTCATGCAACTACTCCATTTACTCTGAGACTTCTGCTAGGACATCCAACCCTCTTCTTCTCCTTTTCCTGACAGTCAATGGTCTTCTGGGCTTCCTTATGACTAACTTGAATCTTAAATTTGTAAGTGCCCTAATTAGCTTTTTGTTTTTCTTCTTCAATTTTTCACTGGCCTTGTACAATTTTTCCATTTGTAAAGACAGAGTTGAATTCATATCACTTTTTAGTTTCACCTGCTCCCTCAAGATGTCATTCTCATTCTTGATGTGCCTATTGAGTACTTCTAACTCATACTTATCTCTTATTAGCACATCAATTTCAGATTTTGGTGGGCTAGGAGCTCTGTCTCTACTTTCTGAAGCTCTCCTCTCTAATGACTCAATATAATTGTAAAGTTGTCGTTGTGCTGGGTCAATTTCTGGAGTTTCTTCATCCTCAATGTTTATGATCCCTATTTGTCTAACCTCTGTTTTCTTTAGTATACCTCTAAGTCTATGGCTCCATCTTGGTTGAGATGGCCCCTCACCTCTTTCTTTGGCATATCTTTTTTTTATCCTCTCCTTCTTAAGTTGCTTCTTTATTTGAGCCAACTTCTCAGAAATCATCTCTTCACTGTCCTCTTGAACTGATTTACCAATTTCAACTTCAATAGCTTTGGAAGTTTCCCTTCTCCTGCTTCTTCTTGTAGGTTTGCTTTCAGGTGGAGATTCTTTGGGTTCCTCAAAACGGTTCCTCACTATAAATTCTTCTCAATTATCTCCCATTTTCCTCAAATGATGTTCAATTAATATTTTGACTAAACCATGGTGATACAAAGTTGTTTCTAGAAATTGAACCCTTTTTTTGAACGTTTGAGGCCATTCTTTTCAGACTATGAAGTAGGAAAAAGGGAAAATTAATTTCCTCATCTAAGAAATGCATCATTAACTGAATATGGTAGACATAGAGAGTACCAAATCTACCTTCACAGGTGATAATTTTTTTCAAAATGAGTAACATGTTCCTCCACTTATTCTTTAATGCCGAGCTAGGAATACCCTTTTTAAAAATGGAAACATACATACTTGGAGTCTTAAGCATTTGCCTCCATGCTTCGTTATGGAATTCCCTATTTTTGAACCACCTTTCTCCTTGTCTAGGTAGGTCCATTGCATCTGCAATGAAAGCCTCTGTAACAGTGAATTTAATGTCTCCTATTTCAACCTTGGCTCCATTGAAGGAACGTGCGAATGTTTTAGTCACCTCTTTGTGAAAACCACTAAATTTTTCCAAGAATTGCAACCAACCTGCTTGCTGTAACATTTCTTTGATTTTTGGATATCCCTCCAAGTACTTGGTTCCAACCGGTTCAGTCCTCACTATTAGACCCATAGCTTTTCTTCCAACCTTCAGCTTACTGCTCCTCTGCTCATGGTGAAATGGTTGTTAAAGAGATATTTCTGCCCCAAGGATGTTTCCTCCGTTTTATAGAGCAGAATGGCTAAGTATTGGCTATGGAAATGAATGATATGGAGTGGTTTTTAAATGAGTATAATGTGGTGAGGTGGTTCATATGAGTTGAAAGCTAACATGGAAGAAAAGACAACGGAGATATTTTGTTAAGAAATTCAAAATCATCATTAAATACTTCGGCCTAATGACATGACTGATCAAATCACTTCAGTACTTTAACTGTTAAGTTTTAAATGATAATCGGGTATGGAAAGATGGAAGGTTTTTTTTTTTGTTCAAAGTTTTTATGATATGGTTGATAGGCATGATCAACACGACTAATTAAAATAACCTTTTTGAATCATATATGACTTAACTATGCTAAAATTTCCATGATTTGTCACCATAATAATTTCATACCTTTTCCTTTCCTTTGATTTTCTTTGTGGTTTCGATATGCCTTATCCTCAATCATTGATCTTCAGTTCCTCATAAATTTTTTATTTTTCTTGTTGTCTTGAATATGTAGGATCAATTTGCTGCTAAATCAAATGTTTACTGGATAGTGCCTTCAGGGTCTCTGGCTGTAGAATGTCTGTCTGGCTGCAGAATGTCTGACTGGCTGCAGAATGTCTGATTGGCTGCAAAATGTCTGATTGATTTTAGAATGTACCTGTAGAAGTCTTAAAACATGGAATGGAATGGTTTGAAGCATGAATGGAATGATGGAATATTGTATGAAATGAATTAAAAATGGATAATGAAATATGGTGTAATGGAGTATGGGTGAAGTGAATAATGAGATGAAATGAATTACAATTATGAAGTGGAGTGAAAAAGTGGCCTGCAACTTCTGATTTATATTATTCAATTGCAAAAAGAAATCAATCTTAAAACTCTGAGATGGAAATGAGGTGGACCATGGAATGAAATGAATGAAGTATGGATGAATGAAATGAAATGGAGTATGGATGAATGGAGTGAAATGGATCATAAGTGGGATGTGAATCACTTATGAATTTATGATAGCTGCTTGCAGAGAGAAAAAAAACAAACTTGAAAAGTTAAAGTGTCAGAAAGATTCTGATTTTTACTCTATCTTTTCTGTATAAACATGCTAATCAGAGATTACTTTTCATGTTTATACTTTATTATTATTATTATTATTATTATTTATTTATTTTTAGTTATTTAAAAAAAAAAAATTCAATTATCTGACTTTAGAAAATTCAATTAAGTTGATGAAGAAGAAAAATTCTTCTTCATTAACTTCACATCACTGTTTTCCTAGAATTTCTTGACAAATTCTTCTATTGAGAGTGGCTTATGATACAACTTCAATCTATGACCATTCACAAGAAAAGTGATCTTCTCTTCATCTATTGTCCTGATTTTTATTGCTCCATTATCAAAAATTCTTATAATTTCATATGGCCCAAGCCAATGTGTTTGGAATTTACCTTGAAAATCATTGAACTTTGAATCAAACAAGAGAGCCCAGTCACCTTCTTTGAACTTCTTTTCCTTTATGTACTTGTCATGCCATCTAGTCCTTTGCTGTTGGACTATACTTGTTTTCCGAACTGCATCTTGTTTGATCTCATCCAATTCATTAATCTGCTCCAATCTATGCTTTTGTGCCTCTGTTAGATCAAGTCCTAGCTGAACTGCCATTTTGAAAGTTTGATTCTGGAACTCTATGGGAAATAAAACTTGCTTTCCATAAAAAATTTCATAAGGAGTATGGCCTGTTGTGCTTCTCCATGTAGTTCTACAGGCCCACAAGGCTTCAGGAGGCCTATCTACCCAATCTCTTCTATGCAAATGAACAGTCTTTTCTAGGATCCCTTCAATGACCTTATTAGTAGATTCCACTTGACCATTTGCTTGTGGATGATAGGGAGAAGATTTTCTGTGTCTGATTTTGTACCTATCCATCATTTGTTCCACTAGCTTTGATGTAAATTGAGCTCCTTGATCTGTAACAATTTCCCTTGGGACACCAAAATGAGTAAAAATATCCTCAAAAAGAAAATTAACTACAGATGCTTCGGTAGCAGAAAGTAATGGTTTGGCCTCTAACCATTTAGTAACATAATCAGTGCAAACTAATATATATTTATTTTGCCTTGATGGAGGACTAATAGGTCCTACAAAATCCAAAGCCCATTTTTCAAAAGGTTCAATATGTACCTGAGGCTGCAATGGCATATCACCTGAAGGAGAAGGTTTCCCTACCCTTTGGCAACTGTCACACCTTTTGACATACTCTTTAGCATATTTAAATAGGGATGGCCAATAATATCCCAAATGAAGGATCTTATAGGCTGTCCTTTTATCAGCAAAGTGTCAGCCACAAGGTTCATCATGACATGCCTTGAGAATCTCAGGCATCTCATCTTCTCGAACACATCTCCTAATGATAAAATCTGGACCTGTCTTGTATAACTCATTAGCAACCCATGAATATTTTGCAATGTCATAAATTATCTTTCTTTTGTCTCTTGCATTCATTATTGAAGGAAATTTCCTTGAAACTAAATAATTAGCAATGTCAGCAAACCAAGGAGTTTGAGTAGAAATTGCAAAAAGATATTCATCAAGAAATTGATCTTCAACTGGGGTATTGTCTTGGATGTTTTGGAGTCTAGATAGGAAATTAGCTACTGTGTTTTGTTTTCCAGGCCTATCTAGAATGGTAATGTTCAATTATTGTAAAAGCAATAACCATCTTATGACTCTGCCACTAGTAATTGATTTGTTCATTAAATATCTAATTGCAGAGTGATCTATGTGAACAAAAGTTTCATACCCTGTTATATAGTGTCTGAATTTGTTTATGGCATGAAAAACAGCTAAAAACTCTTTTTTAATTACAGTATAGTTTAACTCTGAAGGAGTCAAGTTTTTACTAGTATAGTAGATGGCATAAGGAATCAAGTCTTTTTGTCCCAATACTGCTCCTAGAGCTGTATCTGAGGCATCTGTTGAAATATGAAAGGGTAGCTTCTAGTTAGGTCCCATTAAAATAGGTACTTCAGATATTTTTGTTTTTAGGGTCTCAAAGGCTAACTGGCAATCAGGATTCCACTTGAATTCACAATCTTTGGTAAGTAATTTGAAAAGTGGAGATGCTATCTTGGTGAAGTTTTCTATAAACCTTCGATAATATCTTGTAAATACTAGAAAAATCCTAACATCTTTTTGAAAACTTGGAATAGATAAGTTAGAGATGACTTCAAATTTTGACTCATCAACTCTAATCCCATCCCCTGAAATGTGATGTCCCAAAAAAAATTCCTTGAGTAAACATCATAAAACATTTTTCATCACTTAGTTAAAGATTTGCTTCTTTACATCTCTTTAAGACTTTTTCCAAGTTTGCTAAAGCTTCTTCAAATGTGTTTCCATAAACTGTGAAATCATCCATATATACCTCTACACAATCATGTATTAGATATGAAAAAATTCCTAGTACTGCCCTTTGAAATGTTGCGGGTGCATTGCATAGTCCAAATGGAAATACTCGGTAAGCATAGGTACCCCAAGGACAGGTAAATGTGGTTTTATATTGATCTTCCAGTGCTACCTGGATTTGATTATAACCACTAAACCCATCTAGGAATGAGAAGTACTTTTTTCCAGCTAATGTATCTAACACCTGATCTATGAAAGGTAAGGAAAATGATCTTTAAGAGTAGCTTTGTTTAATTCTCGGTAGTCAATACATACCCTCCATTTACCATTTTTTTTTGGCACAATTACCAAAGGAGAAACCCACTAACTGTCTGAAATGGGATAGATGAAGTTAAAATTTAATAATTTCTGAAATTCTTCCTTAACAATCTCCCTAAGATTTGGATTCATCCTTCTCTGAGGTTGTCTGATTGGTTTACAATTTTCCTCTATGTAGATGTGATGAGTGCAAGTCTTGGGACTTATCCCTTTCATATTAGTGTACTCCCATGCATATGCAGAATAATGTCTCTATAATATCTTGACTAGCTCTTCTTGTTGAGATTTCTCTAGGTTCTTGTTTATGTTTAAAGTTTTGCCTAGAAATATCTCAATTGTAGAGCTGCCAAATTTATCCATGGAATAGAGAGACATCTGCCTTGATGAAAAAAACTCAATGTTGGATTCTTCTTGAAATTGTTCATGCTTATATTCCGAAGAGGATTCAAAGTTTTCCAAGGTATTCAGAATCTAGCTATCTTCACTAATTTTTGAAATTTTGAAGAGAGGTTGTAAGTCTTCTTCATCCTTTATCCCTTAAGTATCATCTAATCTTGTAATTTTTCTTGCTGGAGGATACAAGGTAAATTTCTTAGTTGAACTACCATCAGAGATGTACATATTACTAGATCTATAGCTAATGAAAGCATCAGCTGTAGCTAACCAAGGTCTTCCTAATATAATAGGATGTCCTCCTAGATTATTCTTAGGAGTTAGGATCATAAAATCCACAGGATACTCCCAAGAGTCTAGGGACACTGGAATGTCTTCTATTACCCCATCAGGTTTAATCACAGATCTGTCTTCTAATTGTAATAATGTGGGTGTAAAAAGAAGATTAGGAAGTTTCAGTTTATCCATGATTTGTCTACTCATAATATTGATTGATGCTCCTAAATCAATGAGTGTGTTTTGGATTTCAATTCCATTGATGTGAATTTTGACAACTGGATTTCCTGGGTCTAGATACTTTGGAATAGCAATCTTACCCATCATGATATCTACTATTTTTCCTGCCAGTTGAATTTTCTTTATCTCTCTTATTCTTTTTCTTGTTTTCTTCATGCTCAACTCCTTTATTGTCTTTGCTAAGATTGGAATTTCCTTGATGGCTTGCAATAATGGGATCTTAATACAAACATTTCTCAGCTTATCTAGGAAATCATAATTAGGCACCATAATTTGTTTTTCTACAACCCTATCAATTTGTAATCTTTCTGGGAAGGGAGGTGTAGAAGTGGATGTTGATGGATGCTCTAATATAGGAGTTGAAATTATTGGTTCTTTTTGTTTTGATTTTTCAATGTTTGGGTCTTGGAAATTTGTGTTCTCTTCAAGACTTTTATTTACCCATAGAGAATCTTCCTCAGAATTGTCTTGCTCTTGTATGATTACAGAAGGTTTCCTCTTTTCAATTATCCTTCCAGATCTAAGTTGAACATCACTAAGGTCTAAACGAGTGATCAAATAAGTTGGAAACTGTTGGCCTTCTATCATGTATGTGTTATGAGGATTTTTATTGTTGGGGTTTGGTATGGGTTGGGCATGCAACTGATTTTTTTTCTGAGGAAATGGTAATGGAAGTGGTTTATTTTGATGTTGTAGATTTTGAGGATTTTTTTGAAAGTTTTTTTGAGGAGGGAAATGTGGATATGGTGGATATGATGGTGGATATTGATAATACTGAGAGTTTCTTCCATAGGGATTTTGTGCTCCTTTCACCCAAGTTTATGATTGATTTTGAAATTGGGGCCAAGGTTGCTGCCAATAATTCCAATTTGGTGGAGGTTGATTGTACATCTGATCATGGAATCCTTGTGTTTGAGGTCCTTGCCAAGGCCTTCTAGAGACAAAATTGAGAGATTCCGTGGAACTTGAAGGAGTATCTTCTTGAAAGACAGCTTTAAGACCAGAAAGTGAAGGAAAACTCTTGGTCTCATGTTCTTCTAAACAAATCACACAAGTCTCCACAACTTTGGCATCCAAAGGGCACTCTCTCAAGGCATGTTTCTTTCTACATTTGGGACAAAATATTGCTAAGGCATCAGATTTAAATTTTTGCTTTTTTTGTAACTTAAGGGTGTCTATTTGTTCACTAAGACTCTCCAATATATCAGATTTTAACTCATCAAGCATATTTCCTATTTCTGCCCTACTTACTGTCCCAGAAACAGACTTACTTACCCTTGCAAGAGCAGGGTCTCTTGGTCCTTTTACAGTTTTAGATTTCCCTCTTGAAAGGTTGATACATAATTTAGCTATTTCAGGTAATGTAAGCTGAGATATATCCCCTTTTCCCATCATGTTAAGGATATCTAACCATTCATCCCTAATTGTCTTCAACAAGAGAGCTTTCAAAGTGTCTTTGTCTAGGTTTTCTATTTTTTCTCTTTTGATGTTGTAGTTAAATCTCTCCAACAAATCTTCCAGATTTTCATCTTCTTTTGTAGCATTTTAAACACTTCCTCCTTATGGTTGGTTGGCATACAGTAGTCCAAATACCTTTCTAGAAATACTTGTTTCATGTCTTCCCATGTCTTAATAGAACTGTCTATCAAACTCATAAACCACTTCAATGCTGCTCCTTTCAATTTTGAAGGAAATAATTTAAGTTTTTGAGCATCTTGTAAGTAGTCATAGGTTCTACACAGGACTTCAAATTCAAATAGGAAGGTTTCAGGATCTTCAGTTTTCAGTCCATAAAAGTTTGGAAGGACAGAGGGTGAAATTTTTTTCATAGTTGTATTGGTTTCTTCATCTACTATAGGAAACCCAAAATAGCTTCCCATTTCTCTTCTACCTCTTCCTCTGCCTCCTTCTCCTTCTGCACCTCTACCTCCTTCTCCTCTACCTCTACCTATACCCCCTCCAAATAGTGTGTGTTATCCATTAAAAACTCCTCCTCCCCCTTCTTCTGCCATAGTTGATTCTTCTGTAGAGGTTGAAAATTTTATGTCCTTAGCAGGGGTTCCTGGATCTCCTTCTAAGATAGGTTCAATGGGTAAAGTGGAAGGTCTTTCTAATGGAATATCTGATCTTAAGTTCTTTGGAAGTCTAGGATCAGTACAGGATGGAATGTGGGTTAGAGTTGGAGGTGTGCTAGCTCTAGGTCCTGGTGAAACAAATGGTGTTCTAGGAAGCAGGCTTCTGCTTCTTATGAATCTACCCCTTGAGTCTCTTTCTCTACACATATCATTGTTTTTGGGTGGTAAGAAACAAGGCTACCTAGTTACACTTCCCCGAAAATGGCGCCAAAATATTGTGCTCAACTTAATGTTCCTAAATTGAGGTCATAAATTATCAACCAGGGTTAGTAAACTGCTAAAGTGTGGTGCACTATATGTTCCTAGGTATCTATTTCTCACTACATTGTGTTTAGTGTTTTTATGATGTTTTTGGTTTTATGGTTTTATATCAAGAAGGAAAAGAACTAAGTTTTGGTAAAGAGAAGTGGATGGTTACACTAAAACAAAGCAAAACCTACTCTAAACTGTGTATGACACTAAAGAACAGAAAATGAAAATCTTGATAATGACTCCTAGTAAGGAAAAAAATCACAACATGAACTCAATAACAAATAGTATGAACTCATCCAATTCATTCATTAGGAATATGTTGGAATAGTTTGAGAAAAGAACAAGTTTAATACAAATGAGGTTATCCTAAGGACACAATCATCTTACAATATTACAAAAAATCTCATCCATGGCTAGAGGTTTATTGGAACACAATTGAAAAGAGATTATTTGTAGCACAATAAGATTTCTACTCTAAATTAACTTGCAATGCTAATATTACTCCAATCTGTAGCTCAGCTTGTCACTAGTAAACCTCATCCAAAAGTTAGAGATTTTCTAAAATAGTTTTTGGAAAGAAAGGTTTAATTGTGAATTTGCAAAGGATTGTAGAATAATCAAGGCCTTAAACTGATATGACTAACTCCTGTCCAGATGATGATGTATTAATAGAAAGTTAGAAAAAAAGAAGTTTTGTAAATAATTAAGGCTGTGGAATTTGATGTTAACAATTAATACTACTCAAAGAACAATGGATAACACTGAGAAAGCAATTGATCAAACTTGAAACACAGTAACCACAACTAAACTACAGTGCCATTAACCTAATTTGAAATATAGTGAACAAAGTTGAAATAGAATGCCACTAATCTAACTTGAAATACAGTGAATTAAAACTGAACTAGAGTGCCATTATCAAGCTTGAAATATAGTGACAGAATTAAACTAAAATGACATCTACCTACGGAGTGCTACCACTAGACTAAGGATGCAACTAATTACTGGAATGTTTTAGCTCTATCTCATTCAGAATTAGTGGTATTTTGGAATAGTTTATAGAACAGGACTGGCTGCAACATGTTATGTAAATGAGCATGAAATCATAAAATTCAACAGAACACAACAAAGCTCTAAAACACCACAGCTATGTCCCATCCGAAATTAGTGATATTTTGGAAGAGTTTATAATATCATGACTAGCTGTACAACTAATGTAATTGAGCATAAGAACGTAGAACTAATTCCTAAAATACTATAGTCACACCTCATTCGACATTAGTGATATTTTGGAAGAGTACATAAGAACAAGACTAAACTGTAGCATCTAATGCAAATGAATATAAACTCAAAGTTCAAAAAATCAATTAAACTAGGAATGAAACGAGACTAAGTTACTTATCTAAATCATATGAACAAAGCTCCTCAGGTAGCAGGGGTCCTCTACCACCGGAGTAGCACGCAAATATACTCAAGATTGACTCATCTCGTGCAATAAAATGATGTTTCTTTCATTAAAGGAGAAATTCTTCAAAATAGAGTATTTACGGCCTTCAAAGATCTAGAAACAAAACAAAATCTAACCAACAGTTTCTCGGTCTCCCAAGTCATACTTATAATGAAGTTACATAAATAATCTTTGAAAAAAATGGGGATAAGTGTCTTTCCCACTTCTAATCAAATTAAAACTCTTATTAATAGTCTTGTGCTTAACTGCGGACATCTGTAGAGTTCGTGTTTTGATAGGAAACTGCTTCTCTTATACGTGCATAACCGCTTTGATACTTTAACTCAGACTTTGTGGGGAGCAAGAGATGATGGGGAGATGTTTTGGATTTCACCCATATGCCTTTTCCTTTGCAGTGACACCTGGAACCTACATAAACATGAGGATGGCTGCAGAACAGATGACTGGCTACAGAATGCTTGTATTTTGTAGCTGAGTCTTAGTCAAAATTACTACACCAACAAAATCATGAAAACATAGCAAGTTAGTCATTATATAAATTATTAAAGCAATTTTAATTGATCCTATTGATTATTTAAGCGTGTAATTGATGAGGGACAAAGAAAATGAAGTGGAATGTGGTGAAAGAGAAGAACATCTTTGGGGCTCAACACCATGGTTATTAACAGAACAACAAAGCAATGATGTAAAAGAGGTCATTAGAAGAATTAAATTTCCAACAGGTTTTTCTTCAAACATAAATAATATCTTAACGAAGAAAGGTGATTTCACTGGGGTGAAAACACATGATTGGCATACCTTTGTTAAGGTAATTTTTTTGGTATATGTTTTTTTATGTTATTGCTTGAATACATATTTTAAATTTTCCTTTTTTCTATTTAATTTGGAAAGCAATAACAATTCATTTTTTATTGTTATAGTATTTTCTACCTATATCTCTCCCAAACGACTTCGACAACAATGTCAAACAAGTTATATATGGTCCTAGTAAATACATGAGGTAGCTGGTTTTGATTTATACACAAAATCTAATTGATACAATTCCTTTTCATACTTAATGAAATGATGTATTAATTTACTTGTAATGAAATATATATTATGTTTCATTGAAATAACCTTGCGTAATGATTTACAGATGGTTGTCCTTGAAAGAAATCCATCAAGATAAAATAAAGTATCGGGAAATATTTAAATTCCTCTGGGCTTACTCTGTAAAATGAAAAGACTTACCCCCAATATTTTTCAATGCACAAGAACACTACCTGGTACACCAAGTTGAGGAGATTGAAATGTGTGGACCAGTACACACAACCCATCTAGAAATGAGAAGTTGGACTTGGTTGTAACCATTAAACCCATCTAGGAATGAAAAGTAATTTTTGCTAGCTAATGTATCTAACACTTGATCTATGAAAGGTAAGGGAAAATGGTCTTTAAGAGTAGCTTTATTTAGTTCTCGGTAGTCAACACACACCCTCCATTTTCCAGTTTTCTTTGGCACAATTACCAAAGGAGAAACCCACTGACTATCTGAAATAGGATAGATGAAATTAACATTTAACAATTTTTGCAATTCTTCTTTAACAATCTCCCTAAGATTTGGATTCATCCGTCTTTGAGGTTGTCTGATTGGTTTACAATTTTCCTCTATATATATGTGATGAGTGCAAGTCTTGGGGCTTATCCTTTTCATGTCAGTATACTCCCATGCATATGCAGAAGAATGTCTCTGTAATATCTTCACTAACTCTTCTTGTTGAGATTTTTCTAGGTTCTTGTTTATATTCAAAGTTTTCCCTGGAAATATCTCACTTGTAGAGCTGCCAAATTTATTCATAGAATGAAGAGACATCTGTCTTGATGACAAAAACTCAATGTTGGATCCCTCTTGAAATGGTTCATGTTTGTATTCTGAAAGGGATTCAAATTTTTCTAGAGTATTCAGAATTTGATTATCTTCACTAATTTCTGAAATTGTGAAGAGAGGTTGTAAGTCTTTTTCATCCTCTATCCATTGAGTATCATCTAAATCTGTAATTGTCCTAGCTGGAGGATACAAAGTGAATTTCTTAGTTGAACTACCATTAGAGATGTACATATCACCGGATCTACAACTAATGAAAGCATCGGTTGTAGCTAACCAAGGTCTTCCTAATATAATTGGATGTCCTCCTAGATTATTCTTAGGAGTTAGGATCATGAAATCCACAGGGTACTCCCAAGAATCTAGGGACACTGGAATGTATTCTATTACCCCATCAGGTTTGATCATAGATCTATCTTCTCATTGTAAAAATGTGGGTGTAAAAAGGATATTAGAAGTTTCATTTTATCCATGATTTGTCTAATCATAATATTGATCATTGCCCAAACAATGAGTGTGTTTTGATTTCAATTCCATTGATTTAATTTTAACAATTGGATTTCTGTCTAGATACTTCTCGAATATGAATCTTACCGATCATAATGTCTGCTATTTTTCCCGCTGGTTGAATTTTCTTTGTCTCTCTTATTCTTTTTCTTGTTTCTTTTCTTCATACTAACTCCTTGATTGTTTTAATAAAATTGAATTTCTTTGATGGTTTGTAATAATGGAATCTTAATGCAAACATTTCTCAGCTCATCTAGGAAATCATAATTAGGCACCATAATTTGTTTTTCTACACCTCTATCAATTTGTAATCTTTCGGGAAAGGGAGGTGTAGAAGTAGATGTTGATGGCTGCTCTAATACAGGAGTTGAAATTATTGGTTCTTTTTGCTTTAATTTTTCAATGTTTGGGTCTTGAAAAGATATGTCTTCCTCAAGACTTTTATTCACCCATAGAGAATCTTCCTCAGAGTTATCTTGTTGTTGTATGATCACAGAAGGTTTCCTCTTTTCAAGTATTCTTCCAGACCTAAGTTGAACATCACTAAGGTCTAAAGGAGTAATTAAATAAGTTGGAAACTGTTGGCCTTCTATCATGTATGTGTTCTGAGGATTTTTATTGTTAGGGTTTGGTATGGATTGAGCAGGCAACTGATTTGGTTTTTGAGGAAATGCTAATGGAAGTGGTTGATTTTGATGTGGTAGGTTCTGATGATGTTGTTGAGGATTTTGTTGAAAATTTTGTTGAGGATTTTGAGGAGAAAAATGTGGGTATGGTGGATACTGATAGTACTGAGAGTATCTTCCATAGGGACTTTGTGCTCCTTGTGCCCAAGATTGATTTTGAAATTGAGGCCAAGGTTGCTGCCAAGAATTCCAATTTAGTGGAGGTTGGTTATACATTTGATCATGGAATCCTTGTGTTTGAGGTCCTCGCCAAGGGCTTCTAGAGACAAAATTGAGAGATTCTGTGTAATGTGTAGGAGTTTCCTCTTGAAAGACAACTTTGAGACCAGGAAGGGAAGGAAAATTCTTGGTCTCATGTTTTTCAGAACAAATGACATAGGTCTCTACAACTTTTGCATCCAAAGGGCACTCTCTCAAGGCATGTTTCTTTCTACATTTGGGACAAAAGATTGCTAAGGCATTAGATTCAGCTTTTTGCTTATTTTGTAAATTAAGGTGTCTATTTGTTCACTAAGACTCCCTAAGATGTCAGATTTGAAATCATCAAGAAAATGTCCTATTTCTGACCTACTTACTGTCCTAGAAGCAGACTTACTTGCCCTTGCGAGAGCAAGATCTCTTGGACCTTTTACAGTTATAGATTTCCCTCTTGAAAGGTTGATACATAACTCAGATATTTCAGGTAATGTGAGCTGTGATATATCCCATTTTCCCATCATGTTAAGGATATCCAACCATTCATCCCTAATTGTTTTCAACAAAAGAGCTTTTAAGGTTTCTTGATCTAAGTTTTCCATTTTTTCTCTTTTGATGTTGTAATGAAATCTCTCCAACAAATCTTCCAATTTTTCAATTTCTTTTTGTAACATATTAAACACTTCTTCCTTATGATTGAATGGCATACAATAATCCAAATACCTCTCTAGAAATGCTTGTTTCATGTCTTCCCATGTCCTAATAGAACTGTTGATCAAACTCATAAACCACTTCAATGTTGCTCCTTTCAATGTTGAAGGAGATAGTTTAAGTTTTTGAGCATCTTGTAAGTAGTCATAAGTTCTACACAGGATTTCAAATTCAAATAGGAAGGTTTCAGGATCTTCAGTTTTAAGTCCATAGAATTTTGGAAGGACATAGGGTGAAATGTTTTTCATGGTTGTATTGGTTTCTTCATCTATTATAGGGAACCCAAAAGAGCTTCTCATTTCTCTTCTACCTCTTCCTCTACCTCCTTCTCCTTCTGTACCTCTACCTCCTTCTCCTCTACCTCTACCTCTACCCCCTCCAAATAATGTGTGTTCTCCATTCAAGACTCCTCCTCCCCCTTCTTCTGCCATGGTTGATTCTTCTATGGAAGTGGAAAAGTTTGTGTCCCTAACAGGAGTTCTTGAATCTTCTTCTAAGACAGGTTCAGTGGATGAAGTGGAAGGTCTCTCTAATGGAATATCTGATCTTAAGTCTTTTAGAAGTCTAGGATCAGGAAAGGATGGAATATGGGTCTGAGTTGAAGGCGTACTAGTTCTTGGTCTAGGTGAAACAAGTGGGGTGCTAGGAATCAAACTTCTGCTTCTGCTTCTTATGAATCTACCCCTTGAGTCTCTCTCTCTACGCATATCATTGTTTTTGGGAGTTAATAAACAAGGCTACCTAGTTTTCACTTCCCCGGCAACGGCGCCAAAATGTTTGTGCTCAACCTAGTCTCCTAAATTGAGTTCATTTAATTGTCAACCAGGGTTGGTAAACTGCTGAAGTGTGGTGCACTGTATGTGCCTAGGTGTTTGTTTCTTACTGCGTTGTGTCTAGTGTTTTATGATGTTTTTGGTTTTTTTATGGTTTTATGTTCACAAGGGAAAGAACTAAATGTTGGTGGAAAGAAGCTACTGGTTAAAAACAGAGTGAAGCCTAAATTATTGATGAAAAATGACAAATGCAAATACTGAAACAGAACCAAACCTAAACTATGAATTAGCAAAATACAAAGCTTGATAATGAATTCAAGAAAATAAATCACAACATGAACTTAACTTGTCCAATTCATTCATTAAAGATGTTTTGGAAGAGCTTGAGAAATGGGCAGCTAAGTGTAAATAAAATTCTCCTAACTAAACAATTAAACAATCAACTTATAATGATGCAACATCTCATCCATGATTAAAGGTTTATTGAAACATATTTGGAAAAGAACATTTGTAACATCATAAGATCTCTACTCTAAAACTAACTCCTAATTCTATTCTGCAACTTAGTTTAACACCACTAAACCTCACTCAAAAGTTATAGATTTCCTTTTAGAATAGTCTTTGAGGAAAGGCTTATTTGTGAGATGGAAAAAAGGTTGCAAAATTACTCCAGACCTTAGACTGATACTATCTTCTTTCCAGATGATTATGAGTTAAAATAGGTTTGGAACAAAAGAATTTTTGTAAATAATGAAGACCGTGGTATCTAAGTTTAACAACTAATGCAATTTAAAATGAAATGGATGGCAACTAATCTTGGAATGTAAATATAGTGAGCTAAGCTGGAACTGAACTAAGGTGTTACTAGTCTATAGTGAACAGTGCTAAATTAAAAATCCATTATCAAACTTGAAACAAAATAACAGAGCATGAATTAAATGCAATTTGCCTCTAGATTGCCCTAGCTAAGTTATCATGCAATTAATCTATGGAATTATACAGCCTATTTCGTTCATCATGAATGGTATTTTGGAAGAGCTTGTTAGAACAATCCTGGCTGTACAATTCAATGCAATTGAATACAAACATGAAAACTGAAAGCAAATACAATTAAAAACTAAGACATCACAGCTATTTCCTACTCATTGTTATGATTTTTTGGAAGAGCTTTTTAAGAGTAAGATTAGCTATGCTACTCTGAGGACATGATGTGGAATATACCCATGTGTGGCTTTTCCTGAGAGGACACCTGGAACATGCTTGAACGTGAAGTCAGCTGCAGAATTGGCAACTAGCTATGGAATGTCTACATTCTGTAGCTAGTTTCAGTTCAAAATGTATTACAATGAAAAAATAAAAAAACTTAGCAAGTTAGCCATGATATCCATTCTTAAATAAATTTTAACTAATTTCATTGATAATTTGAGCCTAGGATAACAATGGAAAAAATAAAATGGATTGAGGTATGATGGAAGAAAGAACAATCTTGGGGCTCAACATACCCCCACTGCTGACTTCTTGCATGTCCTCATGCAACTTATTCCATAAACTCAGAGACTTCTGAAAGAACATTCAACCATATTCTTCTTCTTTGCCTGGAATTTAAAGGCCTTCTGGGCTTCCTGATGACTAACTTGAATCTTAAATTGGTAAGTGCCCTGATTAACTTCTTGTTCCTCTTTTTCAAATTTTCATTAGCATTTTCCACTTTGTCGATTTGTAGAGACAGGGTTGAGTTCATACTAGTTTTTAGTTTAACTTGTTCCTTCAGAATATCATTCTCAGTCCTGATATGTCTATTAAGTACTTCCAGCTCATACCTATCTCTTCTTAACACATCTATTTCGGACAGTGGAGGACTAGGGGTTCTATCTCTACTCTCTGAAGCTTTCCTTTCCAATTTTTCAACATAGTTATAAATTTCTTGCTGTGCAGGGTCAATTTCAGGGGCTTCTTCCTCAAAATCTTCTTCAACATCTTCTTCAATAGATGTTTCCTCATCTTCTATGTTTATCACCCCGGTTTGTTTGATCTATGTTTTCCTTAGTTTCCCCCTGATTCTATGGCTCCTTCTCGACTGGGATGGACACTCTCCTTTTTCTATGGCAAATTTTCTGATTACCCTTT
Source organism: Pinus albicaulis (assembly GCA_034641835.2). Classification (NCBI taxonomy): domain Eukaryota; kingdom Viridiplantae; phylum Streptophyta; class Pinopsida; order Pinales; family Pinaceae; genus Pinus; species Pinus albicaulis. The sequence goes on along the minus strand of CM076579.1, from coordinate 826,398,599 downwards.
CTTCCTTAAGCTGTCTCTTAATCCGAGTCAACTTCTCAGAGATTATTTCTTCACTAATTTCCTGTATTGTTTTGTCAGTTTCAATTTTAGAGGCTCTCCATTTTCTGCTTCTCTTTGTAGGATGATGTTCAAGTGAAGGCTCTTTTGGTTCTTCAAAGTGATTTCTCACCAAGAAATCATCCCAATTATCCCCTATTTTGCTCAAATGATGCTCAATCAAAATCTTGACTAACCCATGGTGATATAGGGTTGTCTCTAGGAATTGAATTCTCTTTTGGACACTTGAAGCCATTTTCTTTAAACTTTTAAGCAAGAAATAGGGAAAATTAAGCTCTTCTTCTAGGAGATGCATTATCAACCTAATATGGTAAACATAGAAAGTACCATATCTACCTTCACAAGTGATAAATTTTTGTAGGATAAGCAACATGTTTCTCCATTTATTCTTTAATGCAGAGCTTGGATTTCCCTTTTTAAACATAGTGACATCCATACCTAGTGACTTGAGGATATGATTCCATGATTCATTATGAAATTCTCTGTTCTTAAACCATATTTCTCCATGTCTAGGCTGTTGAAAATGTAGCAAGATGATGGAGCTTAATGAAATGAAGTCGCCTTCACTAAGTGGGCCCACAGGCTATTTTTGGCGCAAAGTCTATTTTTAGACTATGTCTATTTTTAGACATATGGAGCATGGTCCGGGGATTGCATTATGTTATTCTTGGAGTATTGGTCATGTTGGTAAAAATAGATGGACCTCTATTTTTTGGACCTATAGGTCGAAGTCTATTTTTAGACTGCCTATCCTAAAAATAGGGAAGTCAAATATTATTTATCCTTAATAATATTTGGACTCTAAACTTCAGTTTACTCTCTTGGAGCACTTCAGTTCGAGCTACAGAAGTGGCTCATGCATCTGACAGAGGAATTACGCTATTCCTAGAGGTTTGGTGAGCTCATGCATGGTTGACTTCGGTTAGGACTTCAGTGGCAAAAGTTTGGTGGAGTTGATGAGACAGTTGGTGGAGTTGTGTTCGGTTTAACTTAGTTGAACTAGTTGTGATTAGTTTAACTAGCTAATCAACTAGTAATGAGTGGAGTGAATTAAATAATATTTAATTCACTAATTATTAACTCATTATTCAACTCAAGAACACATTAGTTCACTACAGTGCATGGACAGTTCAGTGGAGACCAGTGAAAGAGGTAGATGAAAGGGTTGAGATAGCTATCAGTTGTGACATCAGTTGTGCATGAGATTTTCACCACACTTGGAGGAATTTCCCGTGATGATTGTGCTGTCAAGCCAAGGAGATTCGAACCTTGGATATCTCATTAGACCAGCCTTGATTTCGCAATAGAGGCAGACAATTAGTGGATGAGTTTTGAACTTGTGACTTGTTCAAAACCAAGCTAGTTTGTGTGTAGCTTTATGAGATAGTACTGAGTACTTGTGAGGAGTATTGTGCTATGTGCTGCTACATGTTTTATCCATTATAATATACACAATAGCTGAGGGGTTTTCAGCTATAATATTTCCCCATAAATACTGTGTAATGCGTGTGATGTTTTGATGATCTTTTGATCGCATACCGCTTGTTTTATTTCCGCATGTATGATTATCTGAGTGGAAGAGATTATGTGTTGCATATGAATTCGAATTGATATGTGATCAGGATAATATCGGTGGATAAATCTTCTTTATTCAGCAAATTTTTACATGGTATCAGAGCTATTGAAGCAGAGATTGATCATCACAGTGATTACAAACTTATTTCGGTAGATAGAGTCTGCATGCGGGCCAGGTAGCCTCTGGATCCATCCTTTCCTTTGAAAGGTGATATATCCAGTAAATGCCCCTGCAATCGATCTCTATGCTAGAAATAATTTGTTCTCACAGATCAAGAGTGGTTGAGCTTTGAGCTTGGAATTCGAATTTTGCAGCAGTTTTGTTTTCTTGGTGCCGAAGTTGAAAATGTATTTCAACGGGTTGCGACTCGAATATGCTCTTGAAGGCAGTTCGAATTGTGTTGCATGGAAGGATCACATGGAGGCAGTATTAGAAGATAATGGACTAAAGGAGTTCATAGATACAGATGTCCAAAAGCCCACTAATCCTGCTGAAGTCGAAGCTTGGCAAAAGAAGATGGCGAAATGTCGAAGGATTCTATTGGAGGGCGTCAAGGATCATATTGTATCCAGCCTGCATGGAAAATCTTCTCCATATTTAATGTGGAAAGCTTTGACAGATCTATTCCAGAGTAAGAGCGACCAAAGGAAGCTGGCGCTCAAATATAAGCTCAGAAACATCAAGATGGAGAAAGGTGACAGTATCGCCAAATACCTCACGAAGTTCACTCAATGCAGAGATGAGCTGGGAAGTGTGGGGGTGACTGTCGAAGATGAGGACATGGTAGACCTGGCTCTCCTTGGTCTTCCAAAGGCTTGGCATTCCTATCAGGACTCTGTCAATGGTCGGGAGAAGTTGCCGGGATGGGAGCGACTTTGGGCGGATCTCATGCAAGAGGAGATAAGGAGGACTACCAGGGACGGATCTTCATCAAAGGTATCTGATGAAGAAAATTGCGCTTTGGCTGCCAAAGCAAAGAAGGGGAAGAGCAAGAAGGCTTCTCAGTCTGGTGTGAAAGGCAAGAAGCAAGACATGTCCAAGGTGAAGTGTTTTCACTATCACCAGCACGGACACTATGCCACAAATTGTCCGCAGAAGAAGAAAAATAAGAAGGCTGCCGGATCTGCAGCGGGAGAGGCATTGGCTTCTCAATTCAAACTGGATTTTTCACTGATCGCATGCTTGGTTTCAAGTGTGATGGGATCATTATGGTTCTTGGATAGTGGTGTGTCATTTCACATGACCGGAGATCGAGATCTGTTTTCAGATCTGGAGGAAAAATATCTTGGAGTGCACATCGAGATGGGCGATGATGGTAGATACAGTGCGACTGGTATCGGTACCATTTCCTTTGAGAGGGAGTCTGGTAAACCTTTCATATTGAAGGAAGTTTTGCATGTTCCAGGATTGATGAAGAACCTGATCTCTGTGGCGATGTTGGAAGACAAGGGGTATGATGTGGTCTTCAGAGAAGGAAAATCCTTCCTGCGCAGTAAGACAACTGGAGAGACCCGGAAGATAGGGGTTCAAGTCAAGAACCTTTATCAGTTGCAAGTAGATGGCTGCGCAGCAATGGCATGCAAGGCGGGAGAAGTGGTGAGCCGGGATGATGAGGGCGAACTGTGGCACAGGAGATTGGGCCACCTTCACCATGGAGCTTTGAAGATTCTGCAGCAGATTTCTACTGGGCTTTCTAAGGGCACTCTTGCGCAGTCAGATCAGTGCAAGGGGTGTACTTTAGGGAAGTATGTGAAAGCCACCTTTCACGAGAAGGATAGTCGCGCCACGACGATCCTTGAGAGAGTTCACACAGACGTGTGTGGTCCTTTCTCAGTTGCTTCGATAGCAAAGCACAAGTACTACGTGATCTTTGTTGATGATTTCTCTTGGAAGTGTTGGATCTTCTTCATGCAGAAGAAGAGCGAGACATTTTCTAAGTTCTGTGAATTCAAGGCGCTGGTAGAGAAGGAATCGAGGAAGCATGTGAAGGCTCTTAGGAGCAACAATGGTGGTGAATTCATCTCAACTGAATTCAAAGAATTTTTCAGTGAAGAAGGGATTCGGAGAGAGCTCATCGCACCCCATAACCCACAGCAGAACGGGGTGGCTGAGCGGAAGAACAGAACGATCGTGGGTGCTGCACGGGTGATGTTGCATGTTCAGGGCCTACCCCTTCACTTGTGGGCTGAGGCATGTAATACAACAGTGTATGTGTAGAACCGCTGTCCTCACAAGGTTCTTGACATGAGTACACCGGAGGAGGTGTTTTCTGGCAAGAGGCCTGATATTTCTCATCTGAGAATTTTTCTCTAACCTGTCTACATGCATGTGACGAAGGATGCCAGAAAGAAGCTGGATCTGACCGTAGAGGTTGGAATATTTGTGGGGTACACTGATACACCTCACAACTATCGAGTGTATTTGTCAAACAGTCGCAACACTATTGTGCGACGGGATATCAAGTTTCAGGAGGAGAAAGTCATGTAGTGTTCGCTTGAGAGGGAGCTACACTTGCATGAAGATGAGGAGCTGTTAGCTCCTAAGGAGGAGCTTCCGGATGTGGATCAGCCACAAGAGGAAGTTTAGGAGGTGGAAGAAACCACCCAAGCAGTGCCAATCATCAGAGGGTGCAAGCGCACTACAGAAGCTGAGCGACTGGCTCGAGATGCAGAGAAGGTTGTAGGACCACCTACAGCACAGCGCAGACAGAGACAGTCACCGGATTGGTACACTAGATACATGGCTCTTGTGAGTCAATGTGTCATGACGAAGCCATCCTCTTTTGAGGAAGCTGTGGAGGAACCCGCATGGGTAGATGCCATGATCGAAGAATATGATTCGATCGTCAGAAACAGTGCATGGGAGATTGTCCCAAGACCGGAGGGGAAATTATTGAGGTAAGGTTTGCGATGGATCTACAAAGTGAAGTAGGCAGCTGACGGGAGTGTGGAGAAGTACAAGGCGAGATTTGTCGCCCATGGCTTCTCACAGATCAAGGGGATCGATTATGAGGAGACTTTTGCACCTGTCGCAAGGTACTCTTCCATACAGACGATCCTAGATCTCTCAGCGCAGATGGGATGGCACATCCATCAGATGGATGTGAAGACTACGTTCCTCAATGGAGTCATTGAGGAGGAGGTGTATATAGAGCAGCCTGAAGGTTTTGAGATCTTCAGCAGTGAGTCGCATGTTTGCCGACTCAAGAGAGCACTGTACGGGCTGAAGCAAGCACCTCGTGCTTGGTACACACAGATAGACAGTTATTTCACTGGGCTTGGATTTTTTTTTTTCCAAGAGTGGCGGACCCTAACTTTTGTGCAGTTGTGGAAGTGGGAGGAGATTTGATCATGCATCTTTGTATGTAGATGATCTGATTTTAACTGGCGATGAGCAGTTGATACTTTCATGCAAGGAGGATCTTGCACGAGAGTTCGAGATGAAGGACTTGGGCATCCTTCATTATTTCCTGGGATTGGAGATTTGGCAGTGCAGCGGAGGACTGTTTGTTTCTCGGGGCAAGTATGGCCGGGAGATTCTGGAGAGGTTCAACATGCAAGGCTGCAAGCCTGTTGACACTCCTCTTCCTGGTGGTTGGAGGAAGGAGGATGCTACTTCAGCGGAGGTAGTGGATGCCACTGTCTATCGACAGTTGGTGGGGTCGCTTATGTATCAGGTCAATACACGACCCGATATATGCTATGCAGTTAACCAGCTTTCGCAAGCTATGGTTAAGCCTACCAAGCTCTTTTGGAAGGCGGGCAAGCATGTATTGCGCTATATCAGAGGCACATCGGGATATGGTCTATGGTACAAACAGGAGGATGGAGCAAAGCTTTCTGGCTTCACTGATGCAGATTGGGCAGGGAGTCCAACGGACCGGAAGAGCACTTCTGGAGGAGTTTTCAGCATTGGTTCGACAGCAGTTTCCTGGTACAGCAGGAAGCAGAGATCCGTGGCACTCAGTTCAGCAGAGGCCGAGTACATGGCAGCAAGCTTGGCTGCATGCGAGGCTATTTGGATGAGAAAGATCCTCGTTGGATTGTTCAGGTTGCATTTGGAGCCTACAGTGATTTACTGTGATAACCAGAGTTGCATTAAACTCTCGGCTAATCCAATATTTCATGATAGATCCAAACACATCGACATCAGATACCATCATATCAGAGATTGTGTTCAGCGGAGAATCATGATGCTTTCATATGTTCCCACGGAGGATCAGGATGCTGACATCTTGACGAAGGCGCTCACCAGGAGCAAGTTCGAATTCCACAGAGGTAGGATAGGGGTTGCAGATAATCCATATCTTGCTGAGAGGGAGTGTTGAAAATGCAGCAAGATGATGGAGCTTAGTGAAATGAAGTCGCCTTCACTAAGTGGGCCCGCAGGCTATTTTTGGCGCAAAGTCTATTTTTAGACTATGTCTATTTTTAGACATATGGAGCATGGTCCAGGGGTTGCAGTATGTTGTTCTTGGAGTATTGGTCATGTAGGTAAAAATATATGGACCTCTATTTTTAGACATTTAGGTCGAAGTCTATTTTTAGACTGCCTATCCTAAAAATAGAAAAGTCAAATATTATTTACCCTTAATAATATTTAGACTCTAAACTTCAATTTACTCTCTTGGAGCACTTTAGTTCGAGCTACAGAAGTGGCTCATGCATCTGACAGAGGAATTACGCTATTCCTATGGGTTTGGTGAGCTCATGCATGGTTGACTTCAGTTAGGACTTCAGTGGCAGAAGTTTGGTGAAGTTGATGAGACAGTTGGTGGAGTTGTGTTCGGTTTAACTTAGTTGAGCTAGTTGAGATTAGTTTAACTAGCTAATCAACTAGTAATGAGTGGAGTGAATTAAATATTATTTAATTCACTAATTATTAACTCATTATTCAACTCAAGAACACATCAGTTCACTACAGTGCATGGACAGTTCAGTGGAGACCAGTGAAAGAGGTAGATGAAAGGGTTGAGATAGCTATCAGTTGTGCATGAGATTTTCACCACACTTGGAGGAATTGCCCATGATGATTGCGCTGTCAAGCCAAGGAGATTCAAACCTTGGATCTCTCATTAGACCAGCCTTGATTGCGCAATAGAGGCAGGCAATTAGTGGATGTGTTTTGAACCTGTGACTTGTTCAAAACCAAGCTAGTTTGTGTGTAACTTCACGAGATAGTACTGAGTACTTGTGAGGAGTATTGTATTGAGTTTGTTACATGTTTTCTCCATTATAATATACACAATATCTACGGGGTTTTCAGCTATAATATTTCCCCATACATACTGTGTAATGTGTGTGATGTTTTTATGATCTTTTGATCGCATACCGCTTGTTTTATTTCCGCATGTGTGATGATCTGAGTGGAAGAGATTATGTGTTGCATATGAATTCGAATTGATATGTGATCAGGATAATCTCGGTGGATAAATCTTCTTTATTCAGCAAATTTCTACATAGGCAATCCTGTTGCTTCTACAATAAGAACCTCTGTGACAGTGAATTTAATGTCTCCAACTTCAACCTCTGCTCCCTTGAATGATCTTGAAAACGTTTTAGTAACTTCTTTGTGGAAGCCATTAAATTTTTCAAGGAATTGCAGCCATCCTGCTTGTTGCAACATTTCTATGCTTTGAGGGTATCCTTCCAGGTATTTTCTGCCTACTGGTTCAGTTCTCATGATGAGGCCCATAATTTCTTCTTCAATCTTCATATTAGTACTCTTTCTGCTCATGGAGACAATGACTTCAACCTTCAAATTAATACTCCTTTGCTTCACGGTGACAGTGCTTTAATCTTCAAACTGATATACCTCTACTTCACGGTGACAATGGCTTCAAATTTCAAGCTGATATACCTCTTCTTCACGGTGAAAATGGCTTCAAATTTCAAGCTGATATACCTCTGCTTCTTGGTGACAGTGGCTTCAACTTTCAAAGTAATATACCTCTGCTCACGGTGATAGAGATACCTCTGTTTTACAGAATGAAATGATGAAGGGTTGGCTACGGGATGGAGTAATAGGGAGTGGTTACTGAACGAGTTAATGAAGTGAGGTGAAGAAAACAAATCAATGAGTGAAAAGACCACAGAGATATTTTGCAACGGATTCAAAAATCATCATTAAATGATTTGGCTGGGTGACGTGAGAAAATCAATCACTTCAGTATTTTAACTGCTTAAATTTTTAAATGATGATCGGGTATAGGATTTGAAATGAAGGATTTTTATCCAAAGTTTTGCGGAGGGTATATTTGGCATGATCAATAAAAATAATCAAAACAACTTTTCGAATGATTCATAACTAGACTATACTAAATTTTTTCATGATATGCCATTATAATCAGAACTTTTTACCATTTCTTTTCATCTGCTTTTTGTGGTCTTTATATGCTTTGTTCTCCTCTGGAAATCATTACTTTGTGAGTCTTCATAATCCTTCTTGATTTTTCTTGTTCATGGATATACCGGATCATCTTGTTGCAATTCAAATGTCTACTGATCAGTGCCTTCGGGATCTGTGGCTGCGGAATGACTGTCTGGCTGCGGAAAGTATGATTAGCTGCAGAATATCTGTTTAGCTATAGAATGTACCTATAGAGAAATTTAATCATGGAATGGAGTGGTTTGGAATATAAGTGGAATATTATATGGAATGAGTGAAGATGATGAAATATGGTATAATGGGATATGTATGAAGTGAATGATGAAGTAGGATGGATTACAATTTATGAAATGGAGTGGAAAACTATAAGAAATGGTCTGCAATTCATGACATGTGTTATTCAATTGCAGAAAGACATCAAAATTTAAATTTTGATATGGAAATGAGGTGGATTAAGTATGGAATGAGATGAATGAAATATGGAATGAAGTGAAGTATGAATGAATGAATGAAAATGGAGTATGGATGGATAAGTAAATGGAATGAAATGAAATGAGATGGATCATAAGTGCAATGGATCTGAACTTATGATTTTGTAATAGCTGCTTGCATAAGCAAAATTGAAAAGTTAGATTGTCTAAAAGACTCTGATTTTCACCCTATATTTTCTGTATAAACATGCCAATCAGTGATTGGTTTTCATGTTTATACTTTATTTTTTATTTTTTATTTTTAAAGAAATGCTTTCAGAAAATTCAATCAAGTTGATGAAGAAGAAAGACTCTTCTTCATTAACTTCACATCATTGTTTTCCTAGAACTTCTTGACAAATTCTTCTCTTGAGAATGGTTTGTGATATAGTTTCAATATATGGCCATTCACAAGAAAAGTGACCTCTTCTTCATCTATTGTTCTGATTTTTACTGCTCCATTGTCAAAAAATTTAACAATTTCATATGGTCCAAGCCAATGTGTTTGAAATTTACCTTGAAAATCCTTGAATTTTGAATCAAACAAGAGAGCCCAGTCACCTTCTTTGAACTTCTTCTCTTTGATGTACTTTTCATGCCATCTAGTCCTTTGTTGTTGGACTAGACTTTTTTTCTGAACTACATCTTGTCTGATCTCATCCAATTCATTAATCTGCTCCAATCTATGCTTTTGTGCCTCCGTTAAATCAAGTCCTAGCTGAACTTCCATTTTGAAAGTTTGAATCTGGAACTCTATGGGAAACAAAACTTGCTTTCCATAAACAAGCTCATAAGGAGTATGGCCTGTTGTGTTTCTCCATGTAGTTCTATAGGCCCACAAGGCTTCAGGAAGCCTATCTACCCAATATCTTCTATGTAGATGAACAGTCTTTGTTAGGATTCCTTCAATGACTTTGTTAGTGGATTCCACTTGACCATTTACTTGTGGATGATAAGGAGTAGATGTTCTATGTCTGATTTTGTACTTCTCCATCATTTGCTCCACTAGCCTTGATGTAAATTGAGCTCCTTGATCTGTAACAATTTCCCTTGGGACACCAAAACGAGTAAAAATATCATCAAAAAGAAAAGTAACTACAGATGCTTCATTAGCAACAAGTAATGGTTTAGCTTCTACCCATTTAGTAACATAATCAGTGCAAACTAATATATATTTATTTTGTCTTGATGGAGGACTAATAGGTCCTACAAAATCCAAAGCCCATTTTTCAAAAGGTTCAATGTGTACCTGAGGTTGTAATGGCATCTCACATGAAGGAGAAGGTTTCCCTACCCTTTGGCAACTGTCACACCTTTTGACATACTCTTTAGCATCTTTAAACAAGGATGGCCAATAATATCCTAAATGAAGGATCTTATAAGCTGTCCTCTTATCAACAAAGTGTCCACCACAAGGTTCATCATGACATGCTTTAAGAATCTCAGGCATCTCATCTTCCCGAACACATCTCCTAATGATCAAATCTGGACCTGTCTTGTACAACTCATTAGCAACCCATGAATATTTTGCACTGTCATAAATGATTTTTCTTTTATCTCTTGCATTCATTATTGAAGAAAATTTTCCTGAAACTAAATAATTAGCAATGTCAGCAAACCAAGGAGTTTGAGTAGAAATTGCAAAAAGATATTCATCAGGAAATTGATCTTCAACTGGAGTGTTATCTTTGATGTTTTGGAGTCTAGATAGGAAATCAGCTATTGTGTTTTGTTTTCCAGGCCTATCTAGAATGGTAATGTTAAATTCTTGTAAAATCAATAACCATCTTATGACTCTGCCATTAGTAATTGATTTGTTCATTAAGTATCTAATTGCAGAATGATCAGTGTGAACAAAAGTTTCATAGCCTGTTATATAGTGTTTGAATTTGTTTATGGCATGAACAACAGCTAAAAACTCTTTTTCAGTTATAGTATAGTTTAACTCCGCAGGAGTCAAATTTTTACTAGTATAGTAGATGGCATAAGGAATCAGGTCTTTTTGTCCCAATACTGCTCCTAGAGCTGTATCAGAGGCATCTGTTGAGATATGAAAAGGTAACATCCAGTTAGGTCCCCTTAAGATAGGTGCTTCAAAAATTTTTGTTTTTAGGGTCTCAAAGGCTAACTGGCAATCAGAATTCCACTTGAATTCACAGTCTTTGGTAAGTAATTTGAAGAGTGCAGATGCTATCTTGGTGAAGTTTTCTATAAACCTCCGATAATATCTTGTAAATCCTAGAAAATTCCTAACATATTTTTGACAACTTGGAATAGATAAGTTAGAGACGACTTCAACTTTTGACTCATCAAATCTAATCCCATCCCCTGAAATATGATGCCCCAAAACAATACCTTCAGTAAAAGTCATGAAACATTTCTCATGACTGAGTGAAAGATTTGCTTCTTGACATCTCTTTAAAACTTTTTCCAAGTTTGCTAAGACTTCTTCAAATTTGTTTTCATAAACTGTGAAATCATCCATATATACCTCTACACAATCATGTATTAGATCTGAAAAAATTCCTAATACTGCCCTTTGGAATGTTGCAGGTGCATTGCATAATCCAAATGGCAATACTAGGTAAGCATAGGTACCCCAAGGAAAAGTAAATGTGGTTTTTTCTTGATCTTCAAGTGCTACTTGGATTTGGTTGTAACCACTAAACCCATCTAGGAATGAGAAGTACTTTTTGCCAACTAATGTATCTAACACTTGATCTATGAAAGGTAAGGGAAAATGGTCTTTAAGAGTAGCTTTGTTTCATTCCCGGTAGTCAACACATACCCTCCATTTACCATTTTTATTTGGCACAATTACCAAAGGAGAAACCCACTAACTATCTGAAATGGGATAGATGAAGTTGACATTTAACAATTTTTGCAATTCTTCTTGAACAATCTCCCTAAGATTTGGATTCATCCGTCTTTGACGTTGTCTGATTGGTTTAAATTTTTCCTCTATATAGATGTGATGAGTGCAAGTCTTGGGGCTTATCCCTTTCATTTCAGTGTACTCCCATGCATATGCAGAAGAATTTCTCTGTAATATCTTGACTAACTCTTCTTGTTGAGATTTTTCTAGGTTCTTGTTTATGTTCAAACTTTTGCCTGGAAATATCTCACTTGTAGAGCTGCCAAATTTATCCATAGAATAAAGAGACATCTGTCTTGATGAAAAAAACTCAATTTTGGATCCCTCTTGAAATGGTTCATGTTTTTACTCTGAAGAGGATTCAAATTTTTCTAGAGTATTCAAAATTTGATTATCTTCACTAATTTCTGAAATTGTGAAGAGAGGTTGTAAGTCTTCTTCATCCTCTATCCATTGAGTATCATCTAAATCTGTAATTGTCCTAGCTAGAGGATACAGAGTGAATTTCTTAGTTGAACTACCATCAGAGATGTACATATCACCGGATCTACAACTAATGAAAACATCAGCTGTAGCCAACCAAGGTCTTCCTAATATAACAGGATGCCCTCATAGATTATTCTTAGGAGTTAGGATCATGAAATCCACAGGGTACTCCCAAGAATCTAGGGACACTGGAATGTCTTCTATTACCCCATCAGGGTTGATCACAAATCTGTCTACTAATTGTAATAATGTGGGTGTAAAGAGAAGATTAGGAAGTTTCAGTTTATCCATGATTTGTCTACTCATGATATTGATTACTGCTCCTAAATCAATGAGTGTGTTTTGGATTTCAATTCCATTGATGTGAATTTTAACAACTGGATTTCCTGGGTCTAGATACGTTGGAATAGAAATCTTACCCATCATAATGTCTGCTATTTTTCCTTCCAGTTGAATTTTCTTTGTCTCTCTTATTCTTTTTCTTGTTTTCTTCATGCTCAACTCCTTGATTGTTTTGGCTAAAATTGGAATTTCCTTGATGGCTTGTAATAATGCAATCTTAATGCAAACATTTCTCAGCTCATCTAGGAAATCATAATTAGGCACCATAATTTTTTCTTCTACACCTCTATCAATTTGTAATCTTTCTGGAAAGGGAGGTGTAGAAGTAGATGTTGATGGCTGCTCTAATACAGGAGTTGAAATTATTGGTTCTTTTTTCTTTAATTTTTCAATGTTTGGGTCTTGAAAAGATATGTCTTCCTCAAGAATTTTATTCACCCATTGAGAATCTTCCTCAGAGTTATCTTGTTGTTGTATGATCACAGAAGGTTTCCTCTTTTCAAGTATTCTTCCAAACCTAAGTTGAACATCACTAAGGTCTAAAGGAGTAATTAAATAAGTTGGAAACTGTTGGCCTTCTATCATGTATGTGTTCTGAGGATTTTTATTGTTGGGGTTTGGTATGGGTTGAGCAGGCAACTGATTTGGTTTTTGAGGAAATGGTAATGGAAGTGGTTGATTTTGATGTGGTAGGTTCTGATGATGTTGTTGATGATTTTGTTGAAAATTTTGTTGAGGATTTTGAGGAGAAAAATGTGGGTATGGTGGATAGGATGGTGGATACTGATAGTACTGAGAGTATCTTCCATAGGGACTTTGTGCTCCTTGTGCCCAAGATTGATTTTGAAATTGAAGCCAAGGTTGCTGCCAAGAATTCCAATTTGGTGGAGGTTGGTTATACATTTGATCATGGAATCCTTGTGTTTGAGGTCCTCGCCAAGGCCTTCTAGAGACAAAATTGAGAGATTTTGTGTAATCTGTAGGAGTTTCCTCTTGAAAGACAGCTTTGAGACCAGGAAGGGAAGGATAATTCTTGGTCTCATGTTTTTCAGAACAAATGACATAGGTCTCTACAACTTTTGCATCCAAAGGGCACTCTCTCAAGGCATGTTTCTTTCTACATTTGGGACAAAAGATTGCTAAGGCATTAGATTCAGCTTTTTTCTTGTTTTGTAACTTAAGGGTGTCTATTTTTTCACTAAGACTCCCTAAGATGTCAGATTTGAAATCATCAAGAAAATTTCCTATTTCTGACCTACTTACTGTCCCAGAAATAGACTTACTTGCCCTTGCAAGAGCAGGATCTCTTGGACCTTTTACAGTTATAGATTTCCCTCTTGAACGGTTGATACATAACTTAGATATTTTAGGTAATGTGAGCTGTGATATATCCCCTTTTCCCATCATGTTAATGATATCCAACCATTCATCCCTAATTTTTTTCAACAAAAGAGCTTTTAAGGTGTCTTGATCTAAGTTTTCCATGTTTTCTCTTTTGATGTTGTAATGAAATCTCTCCAACAAATCTTCCAAGTTTTCATCTTCTCTTTGTAACATCTTAAACACTTCTTCCTTATGATTGACCAGCATACAATAATCGAAATACCTCTCTAGAAATGCTTGTTTCATGTCTTCCCATGTCCTAATAGAACTGTTGATCAAGCTCATAAACCACTTCAATGTTGCTCCTTTCAATGTTGAAGGAAATAGTTTAAATTTTTGAGCATCTTGTAAGTAGTCATAAGTTCTACACAGGATTTCAAATTCAAATAGGAAGGTTTCAGGATCTTCATTTTTAAGTCCATAGAAGTTTGGAAGGACAGAGGGTGAAATTTTTTTCATGGTTGTATTGGTTTCTTCATCTATTATAGGGAACCAAAAAGAGCTTCCCATTTCTCTTCTCCTTCTACACCTCTACCTCCTTCTCCTCTACCTCTACCTCTACCCCCTCCAAATAATGTGTGTTCTCCATTAAATACTCCTCCTCCCCCTTCTTCTGCCATGGTTGATTCTTCTGTGGAAGTGGAAAAGTTTGTGTCCCTAACAAGAGTCCTTGAATCTTCTTCTAAGACAGGTTCAGTGGATGAAGTGGAAGGTCTCTCTAATGGAATATCTGATCTTAAGTCTTCTAGAAGTATAGGATCAGGAAAGGATGGAATATGGGTCTAAGTTGAATATGTACTAGTTCTTGGTCTAGGTGAAACAAGTGGTGTTCTAGGAATCAAACTTCTTCTTCTGCTTCTTATGAATCTACCCCTTGAGTCTCTCTCTCTACGCATATAATTGTTTTTGGGAGTTAAGAAACAAGGCTACCTAGTTTTCACTTCCCCAGCAATGGCGCCAAAATGTTTGTGCTCAACCTAGTCTCCTAAATTGATTTCATTTAATTGTCAACCAGGGTTGGTAAACTACTGAAGTGTGGTGCACTGTATGTGCCTAGGTGTTTGTTTCTTACTGCGTTGTGTCTAGTGTTTTATGATGTTTTTGGTTTTTTTATGGTTTTATGTTCACAAGGGAAAGAACTAAATGCTAGTGGAAAGAAGCTACTGGTTAAAAACAGAGTGAAGCCTAAATTATTGATGACAAATGACAAATGAAAATACTGAAACAGAACCAAACCTAAACTATGACTTAGCAAAATACAAAGCTTGATAATGACTTCAAGAAAATAAATCACAACATGAACTTAACTTGTCCAATTCATTCATTAAATATGTTTTGGAAGAGCATGAGAAATGGGAAGCTAAGTGTAAATAAAATTCTCCTAACTAAACAATTAAACAATCAACTTATAACGATGCAACATCTCATCCATGATTAAAGGTTTATTGAAACATATTTGGAAAAGAACATTTGTAACATCATAAGATCTCTACTCTAAAACTAACTCCTAATTCTATTCTGCAACTTAGTTTAACACCACTAAACCTCACTCAAAAGTTATATATTTCCTTTTAGAATAGTCTTTGAGGAAAGGCTTGTTTGTGAGATGGAAAAAAGGTTGGAAAAGTACTCTAGGCCTTAGACTGATACTATCTTCTATCCAGATGATTATGAGTTAATATAGGTTTGGAACAAAATTTTTTTTGTAAATAATGAAGACCGTGGTATTTAAGTTTAACAACTAATGCAATTTAAAATGAAATGGATGGCAACTAATATTGGAATGTAAATACAGTGAGCTAAGCTGGAACTAAAATAAGGTGTTACTAGTCTATAGTGAACAGTGCTAAATTAAAAAGCCATTATCAAACTTGAAATGAAATAACAGAGCATGAATAAAATGCAATTTGCCTCCGGAGTGCCCTAGCTAAGTTATCATGCAATTAATCTATGGAATTATACAGCCTATTTTGTTCATCATGAATGGTATTTTGGAAGAGTTTGTTAGAACAATCCTGGCTATACAATTCAATGCAATTGAATACAAACATGAAAACTGAAAGCAAATACAATTAAAAACTAAGACATCACAGCTATTTCCTACTCATTGTTATGATGTTTTGGAAGAGATTTTTAAGAGTAAGATTAGCTATGCTACTTAGAGTAAAAAAGCAACTGAAACCTACAGTATCACAGTTATGCCTTAGTCATCATAATGACATCTTGGAAGAGTTTACTAGAGTAAGTTTAACTCTGATAATGAACGAAAGGAATTGCAAATAAAATCTATAACACTACAGCCATTTCTTATCCATCGTAATGATATTTTGGAAGATTTTATTAGAACAAGTATAGCTATAATGATTAATGAAATTAACTATGAACGTAAACTTCAAAAACTTGAAAACAAACTGAGATACTTATCTAAACTGCAAAAAAAGTAAAGCCGCTCAGGAGGCAGGGGCCCTCTACCACCAAAGTAGCACGAAATCTAGCTCAATATCAACTCAACGTGTTCAAAGAAATGTTGTCTTCTTCATTAAAGGAAAATAACTTAAAACAGAGTATTCTCAGTCTTCAGAAATATAGCAGTCAATCCACGAAATCTAATCAAAATCTAGAACTTGTCTCTCGGTTTCCTGAGTACATTTATAACAAATCTTCATAACAGAACGTGAGATAATATGGGAATCATTGTATTTTCATATCAAAATCGTACTAGAACTCTAAATATGGCAGCGTAAAGTGACAAAGGACATCTGGACTGTCCTTGTCCTATTAGGAGTCTGCCTCCTTGTGTGTGAGTTCCCACGTACAAAACCACGTCCAGAATTCCGTTCATTCTTCATGGTGAGAAAAAAATGCTGAGGACATGATGTGGAATATACCCATGTGTGGCTTTTTCTGAGAGGACACCTGGAACATGCTTGAACGTGAAGTTAGCTACAGAATTGGCAACTAGCTACGGAATGTCTGCATTATGTAGCTAGTTTCAGTTCAAAATGTATTACAATGACAAAATCACAAAACTTAGCAAGTTAGCCATGATATCCATTCTTAAAGAAATTTTAACTAATTTCATTGATCATTTGAGCCTGGGATAACAATGGACAAAAGAAAATGGATTGAGGTATGATGGAAGAAAGAACAATCTTGGGGCTCAACACCACCATTTCACCACCGCTGCGCTGCCATCATGCCCGTCCACCGTGGCCATCCACCTCCTCCATGAATGGATTTCTTAACATAGTTTTGGGTTTTTTGCAAGGTACAAGAGGTAAAACGCTTCCATGATTATAAATTTCTGATACAGTGGCAATTTTTCACTGGTAGAGATATAAATGAAGTGGCAGAGAGTCTTAGACATGAAAACGAAGATCTTCGGGCCTTAAACCAAGTTTTTCAAAGCAAGCTACCAGGTCAAAGACATCATAGACCACCCAAAGGATACAGATGTGCAGAAATTATTATATAGCAGGTTTGCCACATGAGCAGAATGTTTTTCTCCAGGAAAGGACAGGTTGCCCATACTGCTTTTATTCTATACCATTCTCCAGGGAAGATTTCTTCCATAACCATAGTCCAAAGCCATCAGAACATTTGTTATGTGGTATGGTGGATTTTCTCCACCATTTACTCACCCCTTGCTCGTTCTCCAAAAGTACTACAGAGTTCTACAAGCCAATGTACATCAGGGTCATATCAGAGTAATTGGAGACCTGAGGAGGATCATTTGTTCATCCAGAGAGTACCGGAGATAAATGCACTGAGTTTAAACAAAATGGGATTTGGCCCTCTCTTTCTTTTCTGGGTTTAATGTTCATTTAGTTTTCCACCTACCACCTCTGCTCCTCTTTCAGATTTAAAAATAGTGAAGAAACACATTGTTAAGGGTTCCATATTTTATTAGAAAATTATGCAGTGAAAGGCTTTTTGTATACATTTTGTAGAACTTTTGTATGAAGGCTCAGAGCCCATAGGGTCTCAATGAGGAGGAGTTCCATTTGTTAAAGAGGATTCTGGTCTTTGGTATTTCACATTTTGTAACTTTCTCTTACGTGTTATTTTAATAGATGATTTCATTTCATCCATGCTTCATGTATCATGTTTTGGAATGCGAGTGGCTCACTGATTTCTGGTATGGATTCATCCTATTTGATGCCCATGCTCGGATCTGTCAAGCACTTTAAATATGGCTCATGCATTATATTCTGTTCCACTATTCATCTAAACCGTATTTCTACTATATTAGTTTCTTTGGGAGGGTGTTTTTAAAACGCTAGTGTTATGTATGGATTCTTAGATTGGTAAGCCCATGCATGGTGGTATTGTGTATCTGGATATCAGCTCAAGGTTAAATAATATCTCCTCTACATTTCATTCACTACATACACCTTCTGATAACTTATTTCTATGAAGTATTTCTGAATCGGCCTGCTTTGCATTAAGTTGTCTCTGAATTTTCTGTTGCTTTTATATTGGATTTTTGCATGTTGCCTCTACAATATTCCTTCCTCTGTATTAGTTTTCTGAAGGTCTTGGTCCCATTCAGATTAATTTTCCTTGTTTTTACAAGAGATAGCATGAGAGCCTCTTATTGATGACTCCCTCTATCATACCATTTGCTCCTTGCTATACTAATATGTCCTAGGCACTGGTCTATCACAACTCTAGGCTGTCTCTAGGAGCAACAACAATGTGTAAATTACATGATTAATTATTAATTGAGAATACATATTTTTCATGTTTGGCATATTGCAGTTGAAACACCACAAAGCTATGTGGTGAAATGGTCGTAAATTTCGCATTAAATAGTTGGATGATAACAGGAAAACTTCTGATAGTGGGATAACTGCATTATTCCAGGTCACTAATGTTTCCTCTAGGAGTGATAGACATCCTCGAGAATCTGAAAATAGATATTATGGGTTCTTAGATGATATAGTTGAGTGTGACTTTAATTCCTTCAAAATATTTTTGTTCGACATCAAATGGTATAGGCTACGAATGAATGTACATGATGATGATAGAACACTTATTCAACATGACAATGGATTTCCAATGGTCAAAACATCATAGTTTGAAGCAGGAAAAGATCGCTATGTTTTTCCAAGCCAATGCGAACAAGTCTTTTACTCAAAGGTTCCAGGTGAGAATGAATGGTCATTTGCTATTAGATATTATCCAAGAGGAAGGCTAGTAGAGTATACTGTAGAGGAAGAAGATGATATTGATCAAGAAGAAGATGATGCAGTGGCAGATGAGTAGGAAGATGCATTGACAGACAAAGAAGATATCTTAGAAGATGAACCAGGCATAGGAGATGAGGAAACAATTATTGATGATGATGTCAATGAGGATATTATTTAAAATGACATAATTGATGATGATGATGAAATGGTCGATCATTTCAGCACTATTTCTAAATCAGATTTTGATATAGATGTCGATCAGTTGGATGAAGATCAAGAAGATACAGAAGAAGAATATTGATATAGATGTTATGTTCGAGTATGAGCTGGTATGTTATAACTTTATATTTTAATATGTAGGAATTATTATCTTTAAATAATTTACTAATTATGTGGGTTTGTGGCATGTTTTTTATTATTTCAAACCAATAAATAATGGACTTAATATTGTTTATTTCGCAGGATTCGCAGGATTCATTTTATTCTATGGTCAGGTCTCTGAAAAAACCAATTAAACGCTTAAATATTCAAGATCTTGAAGACATGCTTTACCCCCACCATAAATTGCTGAAAAATAGGCCTTTAGTTCAGCTTGTTGTGCTGAAGACGAGGGTGGATTTACATGATCAGTTGAATGAAAACGAATTAGATATTTTGGATGTTTTTTTAGGGTAGATCCATAAGCCCCATAGATGAAGATCCCATTGCTGAAGAATTTCTATTTGTGTTGAAGCACAAGTATAGTGTTGTATCATAATACAAATCAGAGGACAACTATACCAAGTATAAATCAACTGAATCCAGTTCTAGTGCTCTTGAACTTACCGAATTAAAGCCAGAAGTAGGATTTACAATCTCTAATGGGAATGGGTATGGCGGTTCAAATATTGGATTGGATATCCGAAGCTCTGCAATAGGCACTAGACCTGATTGTAATGAACCCCAACTAATTCAATGTGATGAAAATATGGACTTTGATGATGATCAGGAAAACAAGCCAGAGAATTTTGGCAATATTGAAGAAACTGAAGAGGTTTCCTGTGATCGATTGAATAAACCCAGCCATAAGACATCTACTGCAGGCTGGTTTGTATCATAAGGAGAATCGGCTTTTCTTTCCCATGATGATGGATGCTGCTCTTTTCACAATATAGCAAATTTAGAGATGTGGAGGTTTTAATTATTGTACTTAATTTTGGGGTTTATGGGTGTTATAATTTATACATTTTGGGATTTTCTATTAGAAATAGGGAAAATCCTATGGGTTAGATTATTCTCATGGTTTAAATTTCTATATTTGAAATAAAATTCACCAATTTCTATTTTAAAAAATAATTTTCCTAAATATTTGATGTAGTTTAAATAGGATGTAGTTCATTTCAAAAACTCTTGAAATTTTCTAGAAACTATGATTGGGATTTCAAGAATGTTTATGCACTCTTTAAATTTTCCCTTGACATAAAGGGCAGTTGATGTATGAGTAATACTCATTATTTTTTTTTCCAATCTCTAGGAGAAGGCTGAATATAAAGATCCATATGGGCTTAACCCAAACATGTGGGGTGATTGCTGGTTGATCAGAGCAGCTGGTTCAGATGGTTGCTCTGGTAAATATGTTGTGGAAGCATCTGTAGGTTGTACATTGGACTCAGGTTTCTATTCATGGGAATTTTATAATAAAGAAATTATGGCATTCCATACTGAATCAGAGGCCTTCGCTTCAACGTCCAGTACCATCTCTCCAGTTTTGGCAGAGAGGGATGTCTCGGGGAGAAATTTTGGCTTTGCAAATGTTGTGCCAGAGAATCAACATTGGTGGTACAGGCCATGTGGGCCTCTTATGGTATCTACTGCAACTGCGCAAAAGACAGTTAATATTTATGATATTCGTGATGGAGATCCTGTGATTTCAATGTGTTTTTTTTGAAAGTTTAGGTTTCATAGTAAATTTTCAATGGGCTCTGAAATAAGGCACATTGAAATCTTGGATACATGTTTCATGCCAAAATCAGTTGTATCTTCCATAAATACACAATCTTGGACCAATCTGTATAAAACTGCTTCTCAGACAATATTACATATCCCTCATTATACAGGTGGTGTTCTTACATGCATAGCAAAGGCATTGTTTTGGCAATCATTTTATAAGTCACTAGATATTGTGGGTACAAGGATCTAGGGTCTCCACATGAAACTGTGTTGCCCGAAGACTCACTTTTCTTGTTCTTAAATTTGTAAACATAGTAGTATGTCAATGCTTCTTTCATTTTGTATGCATAAGATGATTTTTTGTCAAAGTCCATAATTTTTTTTAAGTTTTATCCATCCCAGTTTTGTTGTGAATGCACAGGTTTTTGGCTCAACATAGATCTGTTATATCTTTGTACTTTTCCTTTACTAACTATTTGAAATTTCTAGTTATATCTATATGTGTCTTTTAAGGGATGAGGGGAATTACTTGGATTTAGTGCTGCCCACTCTCAATAGAGGCTTACAGTAAACTATGACACATTGTGATGTATATCAGTGGTAGTTGGGGCAGCAACAAAATAAGTTTCATGCTTTAGTATATTTATTCTTCTTGGAAAGATTTCAGCTGACAAAAAAAAGGGAATGAAACACGCAACCAATCCCCTTCCTTTTATTGGACCACCTGCTTTCTTTTTATGAGAGCATCTACAGGCTAAAGTTACTAGAAGTGGTCAAAAGTGAGTTTGGTTAGTTGGCAAAGTCCAACTATTATTAGCCCTCAACAATGTTTAAATACTTCATAGGTATGTTAACCCCTCCTAAACTATGTTGTGTAAGTGGGTTTTGCAGAATTTTACTTAGGGTTAGACTCAAATTTTGAAATTTGATGTAATTAGGATTATATTCAAGTGTTGGACAAATTGGTAAAATTGATACTCAGCCATAGCTGAAAGGCAGTAATATGCAGTGGAGTAATTCTATGAAATGATTCAATTTGGCATGTGAATCTCACATCTAAGGGCCATTAAAATCCCATGGATGGAGACTGATCAGGATTCAACATTACTGTTACTATTAGTGGAGTTGGGTATGGCACAAGTACAATAAAAATACTGGCAACAATAGTAACATCATAGATTCAGAATCTTAATATCTATATTAAATGAGCATTAGAATGTAACTTGATTTTAGTAAAATCTCTAACAGGTTTGTTCTAAATCGGACCTGAAATGATCACTTGTAAAGATGTTTGAGGCTTGAGGTTGTATGACACTGCAACAATTGACTTGTTGAGTACATGATGACATTAGATCATTGTGAAACTGAATATATGCTACTTTGGTATGAATATTGATTGCACAAACTATGTTTTCTAAATAATGTTTCCAATGAAACATAAAATGGCTCTTGTTATGCTGAAAAAATCTATCATATTTAATCTACTATCAATTTGAGTGACAAGGGTAGCTAAACCACATCAAAATGCTCTGAATATGTTACAGATGCATGGAATCTTTGGAAATTTAGCCCCTCACTATGTTATCTGATGCAGGGGCATTAGGCCCAAGACAACTTTTGTAAATAAATAAATGTAAAGTGGGGTTTCCCTATGAAATTCTCCATATTTGAGCTAAGTTAGTTAATTTGTAGAGAAAATATAACTGCCCGAATGATTAATGGGCACCTGAAGAGATAGTCAGCTTCAGAAGTTAAGCTAATTCTAGGAGTCTGTCTCTGTCTGTTAGAGAGTTAGTCTCAGACTTAGGAATTTGAAGATTTTGTGAGTCATCAAGAAATTCGAATCAATTCATTGTAATTGATATAAAAATAAACCTCCGTGACAGAGCCGATAGACTTGCGCAGAAGACCTGCAAAGAGAACTGCATAGAGCTGCATAGGGAAGAGGAGGCCATTGTATCAAAGATCTGGTCGAGGACCAAGATACTCTAAGAAATTTCATTTATATAAGGAATCTGTTAGTATTATATGTGCGTTGATTGAGTAATTTTTCTGTGTGTGAATATATGTACGCATCCTGGTGAAAAATAATTGAAATCCCA
Organism: Pinus albicaulis; assembly: GCA_034641835.2. Lineage (NCBI taxonomy): Eukaryota > Viridiplantae > Streptophyta > Pinopsida > Pinales > Pinaceae > Pinus > Pinus albicaulis. The sequence goes on along the minus strand of CM076579.1, from coordinate 826,375,800 downwards.
TGGTAATTAAGAAAACCTATGATGAGGTTATGTGCATATAGACTGGTTGAGTTCTCGGTGGAACACGAGCTAATGACTCAGGACTTATGAGCATTGGTGAATTCCACAGATAACTGTGTCAAACAGTTGGAGAATTTCTCTATAATCAGTTGTGTGAACAGAGGGTGAATTAGGTTAACGACATTCCCGTGCACTTGTGGTAGAGCAAGGAGATGCTATGCTCAAACCTCCGTGAGCCAGGTAAAACCTCGTAATGAGTGTTTTGAATGTGTAGGTGATTGAATGAACCAAGGACCGGTGTATCAATTTGTAGAGTTGATACTAACCTTGTCGGAACCATAAGACATAAACCGTGGCATATGTAATGCGTCATGTCTCCTCGAAATGGTCGTGCCCGAGTTCCTTTCGTATGGCCGCGCAAAGGATGAAAAAAGAGGCAGAGTTCAATGGCAGTAATGTGTTGATAAGCGGACGAAACCTGGAGTAAGAGTAGTCGCAACCTTGAGGACTGCATAGTAAGGATGGGTTTTTGCCATATTGCACCGCCTTTGTATGGTAAGCGGCATTCCCCATTTGGACGCAATCAATGTCATAGGCCGACACATGGCCTTGAGCGGTTTTGAAAACCGACTCTCATCGCGAGTTAACGATCTTGCAACTAACTTGTGCGATATCCAGTTGGATCGTTGGATCGTTAAGGCTAGTATTATCCATCGTTGGATGTGGAAAGGCCGCTAGCGCTAGGCCCCACGTGTATATACATTGACTATTGTTGTCCTAACTAAGGTTCAACAGAGTTATTAATATTTCACGGTCGAATTATGTTCATAACAATTGGAACGCCCACAATTCATAACAAATATTGGAGATTTACTGTCCTATTTTAAAGTTTCATTTTTATTTTTTTTAAATTGAACCCGTCGTCGGTATATCGACGATTCGTAAGCATTGGTCTTCCGACGTTTTGAACAATTTCCATTTTCATCGGTCTTGCGACGTCCATCGATATTGCGACAGTTATTCTTGGCGTTGGTATTGCGACACATTTGGAAAGCATCACTATTGCGATGTTTCTGGAAAGCGTCGGTCTTGCGACACTTTTTTACGGCGTAAAAATTGTGACAGTTTAGAAACGTCAGAAGAGTGACAGTATAAAGACGTCGGAAGAGCGACATTCAAAACGTCGAACCACATTTCGTCGAAATTGCGACAGTTCTTCCTGGCGTCGGTATTGCGATGTTTCTGGAAAGCGTCAGTCTTGTGACACTTTTGCAATGCGTCGGTCTTGTGACACTTTTGTACGACGTTGGAATTTCGACAGTTTGGAAACGTCGGAAGAGCGACAGTATAAAGACGTCGGGAGAGCGACGTTCAAAATGTCGGACCACATTTTGTCGGAATTGTGACACTTTACAAACGTCGGAAGAACGACGGTTTGGTAAACGTCGGAAGAGCGACGCTTTTTTGGAAGCAACGGAAAAGGTGTTGGTATTTCAACACTTTGTCAAGGTGTCAGAATTGCGATGTTATGACGAACCACATTTTATCCATCCTCGAACTGTCGCTCTTGCGATGACTATGTGTTGGAATAGCGACGAGGTTGCCATCGGAAATTGGGCCAAATTTTCTAGTGTAACCTTAACCTAACCTTAACCTAACCCTAACCTTAACCTAGACCTTAACCTAACCTTATCTTAACCTTAACCTAACCTTAACCTTAACCTTAGCCTAACCATAAACTTACCCTTAACTTAAACCTTAACCTTAACCTTAAACTTAACTTAACCTAACCCTAACTTTGACCTTAGACCTTAACCTCAGCCTTAACATAACCTTAACCTTAACCTTAACTTTAACTTTACCCTAAGCTTAACCTTAACTTTACCCTTAACTTTAACCTTAACCAAACCCTAACCTTGAAATTTACTTTACCTTAACCTAACCTTAAAATTCCCATCACCTTAACATTAACCTTAAACTTCCCATCACCTTAACATTAACCTTAACCTTGAACTTAATCATAACCTAACCCTAACCTTAACCAAACCCTTAACCATAACCTTAACCTTAACCATCCCATAACCTTAACCTTAACCTTGACCTTACCATTAACCTTAACCCTACCCCCTTAACCTTAACCTTAACCTTAACCTGACTAAACCTGTAACGTTAACATTAACCTTATCCTGACTAAACCCATAACCTTACCTTAACCTTAACCTTAACTTTACCCTTAACCTAACCTTAACCATAACCTTAACCTTAACCTTAAGCTTACCCTTACCTAACCTTAACCTTAACCTACCCTTAACCTTAACCTTAACATTTTCCTAACCTTAACCTAACCCTAACCTTACCCTAAGCTTAACCCTAAACATAACCTTAACTTTACCCTTAACCTAACCTTAACCTTAACCTTAACCTTAACTTAACATAACCTTAACCTTAAGTATAACCTAGCCCTAACCTTAACACTAAACTTTACCAAACCCTTAACCTTAACCTAACCATAACGATAACCGTAACCTTAACCTAACCTTAACCTTAACTTTACCCTTAACCTTGAACTTAACTATAACCTAACCCTAACCCTAACCTTAACCTTAAACTTAACCTAACCCTAACCTTAGGTTAACCTTAACCTTAACCTTAGCCTAACCATAACCTTAACCCTAACATTAACCTTAACCTTCCCCTAACCTTAACCTTAACTATAACCTAACCCTAACCTTGAAAAAACCTTAACCTTGACCTTAACCATACTATAACTTGACGTAAGGTTAAGGTTAGGGTAAGGTTAAGATTAGGTTAAGAGAAAGGTTAAGGGTAAGGCTAATGTTAAAGGTAAAATCAAGGTTAAGGTTACATTAAGGGTAAGGTCAAGGTTAAGGTTTGGTTAAGGTTAGGGTTAGGCTATAGTTAAGGTCAAGGTTAAATTTAACATTAAGGGTACAGTTAAGGTTAAGGTTAAAGTTACGAGTTTAGTCAGGGTAAGGTCAAGGTCAAGGTAAGGTTACGTTAAGGGTAAAGTCAAGGTTAAGGTTACGTTAAGGGTTTGGTCAAGGTTAAGGTTAGGGTTAGGTTATAGTTAAGGTCAAGGTTAATTTTAAAGTTAACGTTCATGTTAATGTTAAGGATTTGGTCAAGGTTAGGGTTAGGTTATATTTAAGGTCAAGGTTAAGGTTATGTTATAGTTAAGGTTAAAGTTAAAGTTATGGGTAGGTTAAGGTTAAGGTTAAGGTTAATTTGAGCTTACGGTTAAGGTTTGGTCAAGGTTGGGGTTAGATTATAGTTAAGGTCAAGGTTAAGGTTAAGGTCAAGGTTAAGGTTACGTTGAGGGTAAAGTCAAGGTTAAGGTTAAGATTTGGTTAAGGGTAAAGTTAAGGTTTTGGTAAAGTTAAGGCTTAACCTTAACTTTAACCTTAACCTTAACCTTCCCATAACCATAACCTTAACCTTGAATTTACCCTTAACCTAACCTTAAGGGTTCAGGTTAAGGTTAAGGTTACAGGCTTAGTCAAGTTAAGGTTAAGGTTAGGTTAAGTTAAATTCAAGGTTAAGGTTAAGGTTAAGGTCAAGGTTAAGGGTAAAGTTAAGGGCAAGTTTAGGGGTAGGTTATATTTAAGGTTATAGTTAGGTTAAGGGTAAATTTAAATTTAAGGTTAAGGAAAAGGTCAAGGTTAAGGTTAAGTTAGGTTAAGGTAAGTTTAAGCTTATGTTAAGGTTAAGGTTAAGGTTAGGTTAACCGTAAAGTCAAGGTTAAGGTTAGGTTAAGGTTAAGATTAGGGTAAGGTTAAGGTTAAGGTTAGGGTTAAGGTTATAGTTAAGGTCAAGGTTAGGGTTAGGTTATAGGTAAAGTTAAGGGTAAGGTTAAGGTTAGGGTTAGGTTATAGTTAATGTTAAGGTGAAGGTTAAGGTCAAGGTTAAGGTTAAGTATAGGTTAAGGTTAAGGTTAATGTTAAGGGTTTGTTAAAGGTTAGGGTTAGGTTATAGCCTAACCCTAACGTTGAAAAAAACCTTAACCTTAAACTTAACCTGATTAAACTCGTAAAACTTAACCCTAACCTTGACCAAACCCTTAACCTTAACCTTAACCTAACTTTAACCTTAACCCTAACCTAAACCCTAACCTTAACCTTAACTTTACCCTTAACCTAATCTTAACCTTAACCTTTAACCTTAACCTTAACCTTACCCTTAGCCTTATCTTAACCTTAACCTAACCTTAACCTTAACTTTACCCTTAAACCTAACCTTAACATTAACTATAACCTAACCCTACCTTAACCTAACTAAACCCATAGCCTTAACCTTAACCTTACCATTAACCTTCACCTTAACCTTAACTTTACCCTTAACCTAACCTTAACCTTGACCTTAACCTTAACCTGACTATAGCCATAATCTTAACCTTAACCTTACCCTTAACCTTAACCTTAACCATAATCTTAACCTTAGGTTAAGGTTAAGGTTAAGGGTAAGGTTAGGGTTAAGGTTAGGCTAAAGGTTAAGGTTAAGGTGAAGGTTAAGGGTTTGGTTAAGGTTAGGGTTAGGTTTTAGTTAATTTTAAGGTTAGGTTAAGGATGATGTTAAGAGGGTAAGGTTAAGGTTAAGGTTACGGTTTTAGTCAGGTTAAGGTTAAAGGTTTGGTCAAGGTTAGGCTTAGGTGTTACGGGTTTACTCAGGTTAAGGTTAAGGTTAAGGGTTTGATCAAGGTTAGGGTTAAAGGTAAAGTTAATATTAAGGTTAGGTTAATGTTAAGGTTAGGTAAGGGTTAGGTTATGGTTATGGTTAAGGTTAAGGTGAAGGTTAACCTTAATGTTGACCTTAACCTTAAATTTAACTATAACCTAATGCTAATCTAGACCAAACCCTTAACCTTAACCTTAACCTTCCCATAACCAAACCCTTAACTTTAACCTTAACCTTTATCCTTAACCTAACCCTAACCTTAACCTTAACCTTAACCTTAACTTGACCTAACTAAACTCGTTAAGGTAAAGGATAAGTTAAGGTTAAGGGTAAGGTTAAGATTAAGGTTATGGGTTTAGTCAAGTTAAGGTTAAGGTTAAGGGTTTGGTCAAGGTTAGGGTTAGTGTAATGTCCCTTTTTCAGGAACTTGTTGCTTAATCAGGAACATCTTAGATGTTCCATTTTTCCTTCTTCAGTGAGACATTGCAAGTCCATTTCAGAGATTGAATTATGGGGAATTTACAGGATATGACTCTTTCTAAAAAAGAGAGAAATCTTGAGGCTAGCTAGTCCTTCTCAGACTCTGCCTATGGATATGCAATATTCCACCTCGGAAATTTCTCTTACAAGGTCCTTGAGGATGATGTATAAGGGATTTTCTACAAAAATAAGACATACCAATGCTTGAATGCCCTATATAACATCTCATACAACTATTATGCAGAAAATTTTCTCAAAGAAATACGTCTAGATGGGTTATTCAAGTCTCCCCAATCTAGGTCTCTAAAACAATGCTCAATGAGAGAGCTTACAACAATATGTAAACATGAATCTGGAACTCTGCAAATTTGAATAAATCATGAGATGGAAATGATACAACCATCTTTATATTATGAAATATCGGCAAAAATATACAAGTAATAGTTGAGGGACAAGCCACTCAAACTCTAAGAGCAAACCTCCAGTGAATAGACGATGAGATACAAGATTTGTTGCATATCCACAAAATGTCAGAGTAGTTTCAACTGCACAGTGTATATGAAGGCATAGCTACTTAATATGAGTGAAATACATAAATGGCTGAAGGAATACAAGAAATAATCCCAAGAACAAGAAATGGGCTGAAATACAAGATTTCTAGCCAATCTATGGAAGATTGCTAGAAATGCCGGAGAATACAAAAATGTTACAACCAAGTTGTCACTGCAACTGAATCAAGATATAAATGAGGCCATGGCAGATATGAAATGAAAATTACCTCCTCTAATAATTCCTCCAATACAAAGGGCTGATCACTTTGTCTCAAAAGCAACTCCTGATGAGCTCTATGAAACCCTCTCTCACTGCCTGCATAAAATAACACAGTTTCCTCCATGGACTACGCAGTGGGAGATGTGGGAATGTTGGCCCATTCCAAAAGATCTGAAATGAAGCCTGGGAATCCTCCTTGCACCTCCTCCAATGAATAGATCTCTCTACCACTGAAGAAAATAAGCTAAGAAGACTCCATGAGTTCCTCTCTAGTTGCACCCACCTACACAACGTCCTCTCTGCTATTGAAATAACGATGTAGAAGATGAATGTAACTGTGGCCAATGCTAGATTTAGTAAATGTAGCTGAATCCTCATCCTTCCTTGAGGAAGAGGTAGGGATTCCCGACTGGGAACACCCTAGTGCCGAGGGCACCATCACCCTGCTAAACAGCCTGGGGATGCAAGCTCTTACAGACCCAAAGTCTAAAATCTAAAACATAGCATAATGAAAATGGGCTTCCATCTCCTCCGTGAAAAGTGAGAGAACTCTTCTCCACCATGGTCCCACAAATTAAGGTTTCCACCCTTGCATGAATATCTTCCCTCCAAAACTACGCAGCTTCTCTAGGAAGCCTCCTCCTCCTTGGGCAGCGTTGTTGACTTTAGTCAAAGATGACTAATCAAGTGAGATGGGTTCCATTCACACCCTTGGTGTTTATTTCAGCTACTTTATTCACTCCCCTTTCACATTAGGAGTGTTATTTCTTCATCTAAAAATGGGCTAAGGTGTCTCCTTGCCCATTTTATTAATCAAAAATAAAATTTTCAACTATAATGTTCCATTCTAGCTTGAGGCTAAAATTAGAACATTACAGTCCTCCCCTCCCACATGTTGCTTGCCCTCAAGAAACTACATGAAGAGAAAAAAATCTTCTCCCCCTTCTTCTCCTGTGGCCTCCTCATCAATGGTCCCACCACTTCTCAAATATGTTGCAATGAATCTGTCCTCCAATGCTCTCTCCCAAGTATGCAAGTTGATAACAATGCTCCTCATGGAAAGATAGAAGGTGTAGTGGAATCCTTCCTGCTGTGCTAAGGCCTCCTTAAGGTAGGAGTGATTATATGCATGGGATATATAATCCCACTGATGATATCCTCAACCATTCTATCATCCAAATAAAATCTCAACCCTTGATTTCTGCAATGTGTTGGGGCTGAATGGAGAGTTGTGTTTGTGCTTCTCATGATGGCCCTCTATCCATTTGAAGTGTGCATGGGGCTGCCTCTGTCCTTGGGTTGAAATGGTATGGCCTCCAAGAATTGCCCAAGCTACCCCATCAAGAAATCTAGCCATGAGTTGCCTCCTCAAATCCTCCAAGTGGTTTTTCCCACAAGAAGAGACAAGTAGTAATGTGGAAATCATGGTTTTCCCATGGTATCTCCTGCAAAATGAAGCATGTATAATAGGGAGAATCATGCTCCCAATGGGTTGTACATACAATACTCCCCAAATAATGCTCCTCATGAGTGTACAAACATATGAAATACAATGGAGCAGTATGAAATAAAATCAAGTTGTCAAATGACAACCAGAGAGTGGTTCAAAGTTCCACCCATGGAACTGCACAATGCCTCCTTGGCCCGCCTCAAAATAAAAAAATAACAAGTGTTGTACTAGCCACTTGTTTTTTTCCACACATCTCCTCATAATATGAAAACATGAGAATACAAATTGGTGCCAATTGCGCACACTAAGAAACATTTGGTTTCCCCCACAACCATCACATGATTAGCCAAAATCAAAGCTACAAGTAGCTGCAAGTACAACCTCATGAAAAATGAAAGAAGGAACAAGCCTCCTTGATACATTATGCTCCTCAATCAATGAAAATAAGTACAATACCAAACATGAATTTATACCTCCTCCATCATACACTAGAGCTCTTAAGCTGAAATGGCTCAACTGAATGTTCTCCCTCGCCTCCAATAAGTAAGGGAATGGTTGTGCCAACCTCTCCAAAATCAATCGGGCTATGCATCTATCCATATGATGATGTAGATCATGCTGAATTACCTACAAGTGAACTCTAGCAAAGCAAAGTATGCATCCAAATGCATAGCTAGGAAGTCCTCATATGCTGCATGCAAATAATTTCTCCTCAAGACTAAAAGCCCTAGTCAAGAAGAGTCTGCCATGATGATAGATGTTCATATCATCCACTAAGTATCTGCCACCTCCATAAAGACCATCCAAAATCATGCATGCATCAAGATCTTGGGACCTCTCAACCAAAAGTTGAGTCCTCCAACATGGATCAATCCTCCACATAGACAGCACTAGTATTCTACAATGTGGTGCTCCATCACGTTGCTGCCTGCTACCTTGACATCCCCTCATGCCAAAGTCATCCTCCAAGTTACTACAATGCCATCATGCAACTGCTCATGGTCAAATAAAAATAAGGACCTTTGAAAATGAGCCTCCCACGAGAGACTATCACCTCCAAATACTCTCTCGATCTTGGGCAATGTAAGCATGAGTGGCCTCCATCCACTCTAAAGCATGAAAGAGTTATTCCCCAAATGAAGTAACCTCTCTCTCATCAAATCCATGGAGCAGTCATCTCGCATCATGAAGATGCTACCCTCCATCCATGCAGCAAGATCTATCAGTACAGTAAAGCTGATGAAGAGGGGTGATATTGAAAATGAGAGAGTGTATCTCTCCTCCTTGAGTATATCCAAAAACTCTCTGTGCTGTAATGGACTCATAAAATTTCTCCACCGCTCCGGAATCCACTGAGTGGTGAACCGAATAGCATGATGCCTCTCATCATTTTTAGATCATATGGCCTCTTAGATAGAAAGCCATCAAAAGTGAGACATCAAGATCTGAAAATAGACTGCATGTATGAGTGGATTGATTTTTCCCTCTCTCCTCTGCGCAGTGCAGTCTCTTTCACTCATGCAGAAAGTTTCTAAAATAGATAAGGGAGAATTATCATCATCCCTTCGTGATGATCCTCTACTCTTCTTTCTCCATCTCATAATTCCCAGCAAGTGCTACATATGGCTCCGGAATTGTGTCTTGGTATCCACATGTAAAAATATTTGGAACTCCTTGCAAAGACACAAGGGCTCCTCTAGAAGAAGCAATAGCTCCCCTTTCACCTCCCTGTGGTGATGGATCTCCTCCAAAAGTGACAGCACTGTTGGTTCCATCTAATGCAGGCAAAGTGTTTGAATTTATGCCACAATGAGTTTCACTAAGTTTTCTCCACCAAAACCTTAGTGAATGCATCACAAGTTTTTGCATTTTCATGTCAATGAAAAATGAAACCCTCAAACCAACAATCATGAGCCATAACTTGAGTGCATTGTTGCTCCTCCCATGGCCTCTTTTCTTCCTCCATTCATTTGCAAAGCAAGTGAACAAAGGACTGCTCTATGGATCTGCATGTGCGGCTGAACGCTAAAACCCTTCATGAAGTAGCTAGGATTTGTCTCATCAACAAACCCTTCTCAAAAAATTTCTCCAAATTTCCCTTTCATCAAGATCTTCAATGATGCCCTTAACGGTCTGGAAAGGAAGAAGGGAAACCTCCTCTTCCATCATTCCTCTTTCCTTGTCTCCTTTGTAAATCTCCTCTCCTTGGAGAGAAGCTCTTCTTCTGATAGAAATGGATCTTGGGCATAGGCTGAGCCAAGATCATGCTCCGATACCACTGTAATGTCCCTTTTTTCAGGAACTTGCTGCTCAATCGGGAACATCTTAGATGTTCCATTTTCCTTCCTCAGTGAGACACTACAAGCCCATTTCAGATATTTATTGATGGGGAATTTATATTATATTACTCCTTCTAAATAATAGATAAATCCTGAGGCCAACTGGCCCTTCTCAGAATCTGCCTATGGATATGCAATATTCCACCTCGGGAATTTATGCTACAGGGTCCTTGAGGACGCTGTATAAGGGATTTGCTAAAAAAATAAGACATACCAATGCTAGTATGCCTTAGATAACATCTCATACAACTCCTAATCAGAATATGAGCTCAAATAAATACATCTATATGGGTTATTCAGATCTCCCCAATCTAGGTCTCTAAAACAATGCTCAATGAGAGAACTTACAGCAATATGTAAACATGAATCTGGAACTCTGCAAATATGAATACATAATTAGAGGGAAATGCTACAGCCATATTTATATTATGAAATATCAGTATAAATATACAAGGAATAGTTGAGGGACAAGCCACTAAAACTCTAAGATCAAACCTCCAGTGAATAGACGATGAGATACAAGAGTTGCTGCATATCCACAAAATGCTGGAGTAGCTGAAAATGCATAGTGTATATGAATTCATAGCTTCTTAATATGAGTGAAATACATAAATGGCTGAAGGAATACAAGAAATAAGCCCAAGAATAAGAAATGGGCTGAAATACAAGATTTCTAGCCAATCTATGGAAGATTGCCAGAAATGTCGGAGATTACAAAAATGTGACAACCAAGTTGTCACTGCAACTGAATCAAAATACAAATGAGGCCATGGAAAATCTGAAATGCAAATGCCCTCCTCTGATAATGCCTCCAATACAAAGGGCTGATCCCTTTGTCTCAAAAGCAATTCCTGATGAGCTCTATGAAACCCTCTCTCACTGCCTCCATAAAATAACATAGTTTCCTCCATGGACTTCGTAGTGGGAGATGATGGAATGTTGGCCCATGCCAACAGATCTGAAATGAAGCCTGGGAATCCTATTTGCAGCTCCTCCAATGAATAGATCCGTCTACCACTGAAGAAAATAAGCTAAGAAGACTGCATGAGTTCCTCTCTAGCTGCACCCAGCTATACAATGTCCTCTCTGCTATAGAAATAACGCTATAGAAGATGAATGTAACTGTGGCCAATGCCAGATTGAGGAAATGTAGCTCAATCCTCATCCTTCCTTGAGGAAGGGGTAGGGATTCCCAACCGGGAACACCCTAGTGCCTGAGGGTACCATCGCCCTGCTAACAGCCCGGGGATGCAAGCTCTTGCAAACCCAAAGTCTGAAATCTAAAACATAACATAAAGAAAATGGGCTGCCATCTCCTCCATTTAAAGTGAGAGAACTCTTCTCCACCATGGTCCCACCAATTAGGGTTTCCACCCTTGCATGAATGTCTTCCCTACAAAATTGCACAGCTTCTCTAGGAAGCCTCCTCCTCCTTGGGCAGCGCTGTTGACTTTAGTCAAAGATGACTAATCAAGTGAGTTGGGTTCCATTCACACACTTGGTGTTTATTTCAGCTGCTTTATTCACTCGCCTTTCACATTAGGAGTGTTATTTCTTCATCTAAAAAGGGGCTAAGGTGTCTCCTTGCCCATTTTATTAATCAAAAATAAAATGTGCAACTATAATGTTCCATTTTAGCTTGAGGCTAAAATTGGGACATTACAATTAGCTTATAGTTAACGTCAAAGTTAAGCTTAAGTTAAGGTTAAGGTTAAGGTTAATGTTATGTTGGGTAAAGGTTAAGGTAAGTTAAGGTTAGGTTAAGATTAAGGTTAGGTTAAGGTTAAGGGTGAAGGTTAAGGGTAAGGTTAAGGTTAAGGTTACGGGTTTAGTTAGATTAAAGTTAAGGTTAAGGGTTTGGTTAAGGTTAGGTTATATTTAAGGTTAAGGTTAAGGTTAGGGTTAGGGTTAATGTAAGGGGAAGGTTAAGGTTAAACTTAAGATTAAGGTTAAGGTTAAGGGTAAGGGTAAGGGTAAAGTTAAGGTTAAGGTTAAAGTTATAGTTAACGTCAAGGTTAGGTTAAGGTTAAGGTTATCTTAAGGTTAAGGGTTTGGTCAAGGTTAGGGTTAGGTTATAGTTAAGGTCAAGGTTAAGGTTAGGTTATGTTTAATTAAAGGTTATGGTTAGGGTAAGGTTAGGCTAAGTTTAGGTTAAGGGTAAATTCAAGGTTACTATTAAGGATAAGATTAATGTTAAGGGTTTGGTCAAGGTTAGGGTTAGGTTATAGTTAAGGTCAAGGTTAAGGTTGGGTTAGCCTTATATTACCCTTAACCTAACCTTAACCTTAATTATAAACCGTAACCATAACCTAACCTTAACATTATCTTAACCTTAACCTTAACCTTGACCTTAACCTTACCCTTAACCTTGTCTTAACTTTAACCTAACCTTAACCTTAAATTCACCCTTAACCTTACCTTAACCATAACCTTACCCTTAACCTTATCTTAACCTTACCTTAACCATAACCTTAAGGTTAAGGTTATAGTTGAGGTTAAGGTTAGGTTAAGGGTAATATAAGGTTAAAGTTAAGTTCAAGGTTAAGGTTAGGTTAAGTAAAGGTTATGATAAGGTTAAGGTAAGGTTAAGATAAGGTTAAGGGTAAGGTTAAGGTTAAGGTTAGGGTAAATGTTAAGTTTAAGGATAAGGTTATGGTTAGGGTAATGTTAGGGTTAGGTTATAGTTAAGGTTAAGTTTAAGTTTAAGGTTAAGGTTAAGGTTAAGGATAAGTTATAGTGAAGGTTAAGGTTAAGGTTAGGTTAAGGGTAAAGCCAAGGTTAAGGTAAAGTTAAGGTTAAGGTTAGGTTAAGGTCAAGGTTAAGGGTAATATTAAGGTTAAGGCTAATGGTTTGGTTAAGGTTAAAGGTATGGTTAAGGTTAAGGTAAACAGAAGATTAGGTTATAGTGAAGGTTAAAGGTAAAGTTAAGGTTAAGGTTAAGGTTTGGTTAAGGTTAATGTTAGGTTACAGTTAAGGTTAAGATAATGTTAAGCTTAGGTTAGGGTTAAGGTTACGGTTAGGGTTAGGTTAGGGTTAAGATTAGGGGAAGGTTAAGGTTAGGGTTAAGTTTTTGGTCAAGGTTAGGGTTATGTTATAGTTAAGGTTAAGGTTAAGGTTATGGGCTTATTTAGGTTAAGGTTAAGGTTAAGGGTTTGGTCAAGGTCAAGGTTAAGGGTTTAGTCAAGGTTAAGGTTAAGGTCAAGTTTAAGGTTAAGATAAGGTTAAGGGTAAGGTTAAGGTTAGGTTATATTTAAGGTTACAGGTTTAGTCAGGTTAAGGTTAAGGCTAAGGGTAAAGTTAAGGTTAAGGTTAGGTTAAGGTTAAGGTTAGGGTTAAGGTTAAGGTTCAGGTTCAGGTTTAGGTTAGGGGAAGGTTAAGGTTATGTTAGGTTAAGGTAAGGTTAAGGTTACGATTATATAAGTTTAAGGTTCGGTCAAGTTAACATTAAATTTAAGGTTAAGTTTAGGTTAAGGGTAAAGCTAAGATTAAGTTTAGGGTTAAGGTTAAGGTTAGCTTAAGGTTAAGGTTACAGTCAAGGTTACGATTAAGGTTTAGGTTTGGTTATAGTTAGGTTATGTTAAGGGTAAATTCAAGGTTAAGGTTAAGGTTATAGTAAGGTTAAGGTTACGAGTTTAGTCAGGTTAAGGTTAAGGTTACAGGTTTAGTCAAGTTAAGGTTAAGTTTAAGGTTAAGGTTAGGTAAAGGTTAAGGTTATTGGAAGGTTAAGGTTAAGGTTATGTTAAGGCTAAGGTCAACGTTAAGGGTAAATTTAAGGTTAAGGTTATGGTTAAGGGTAAGGTTAAGGTTAAGGTTATGGTTAAGGTTACGTTGAGGGTAAGGTTAAGGTTAAGGGTAAGGTTAAGGTTAAGGTTATGGTTAAGGTTACGTTGAGGGTAAGGTTAAGGTTAAGGGTTTGGTCAAGGTTAGGGTTAGTATTAAGGTTAATCTTAAGTTTAACTATAACCTAACCCTAACCTTGAACAAACCCTTAACATCAACCTTAACCTTAACCATAACCATAACCTTAACCATAAACTTAACATGACTAAACCCTTAACCTTGACCTAACCCTTAACCTTACCCTAACCTCAACCTTAACCTTAACCTAACCTCAACCTTGACCTTGACATTACCCATAACCTTAACCTTAACTTTAACCTTAACCTAAACCTTAACCTTAACTTTAACCTTACCCTTAACCTTGACCAAACCTTATCTTAACTATGACCTTAACCTTACCCTTAACTATAACCCTAACCTTAACCTTACCCTTAACCTTAACCTTAACCTAACCTTAACCCCTTAACCTTAACCTTAGTCTTAACGTTTCGATAACCATAACCTTAACCTTAACCTGACTAAACTCATAACCTTAACCTTAACTTTACCCTTAACCTTAACCTAAACCTTGTCCTTAACCTTGGCCTTAACCTAACCTTAACCCTAACCTTAACCTTAACCTTAACCTAATGTAACCTATAACCTTAACCATAACCTTAACCTTACCTTAACCTAACCTAGCCTTAAGGTTATAGTTAGGGTAAAGGTTAGGGTTAGGGTTAGGTTAAGGTTAAGATAAGGTTAAGGTTAAGGTTAAAGTTAAGGTTAAGGGTAAGGTCAAGGTTAAGGTTATGGTTATGGGAAGGTTAAGGTTAAGGTTAGGTTAAGCGTAAAGTTAAGGTAAAGTTTAAGGTTTGGTCAAGGTTAGGGTTAGGCTATAGTTAAGGTTAAGATAAGGTTAAGCTTAGGTTAAGGTTAAGGTTAAGGTTAAGGTTAAGGTTAAGGTTAGGGTTAGGTTATATTTAAGGTTAAGGTTAAGGTAAGGTTAACGTCAAGGTTAAGGGTAATTTTAACGTTAGGTTAAGGTAAAGGTTATGGGAAGGTTAAGGTTAAGGTTATGATTAAGGGTAAGGTTATGGTTAGGTTATATTTAAGGTCAAGATTATGATTAAGGTTAAGGTTAAAGTTACGTTAAGGCTAAGGTTGAGATTAGGTTAAGGGTTAAGGTTAAGGTTACGTTAAGGGTAAAGTCAAGGTTAAGGCTAGGTTGAGGCTAAGATAAGGTTAAGGTTAAGGTTAGGTTAACCGTAAAGTTAAGGTTAGGGTGAGGTTATGGTTAAGTTTAAGGTTAAGGGTAAGGTTATAGTTAGGTTAAGGTTAAGGTTAAGGTTAGGTTAAGGTTAAGGTTAAAGTTAGGGTTAGGTTATAGTTAAGGTTAAGGTTAGGTTAAGTTAAGGTTAAGGTTAACGTTAACGTTAACATTAAGGTTAGGTTAAGGGTTTGGTCAAGGTCAAGGTTAAGGTTAGGTTAAGGGTAAGGTTAAGGTTATGGGTAAAGTCAAGGTTAAGGTTATGGTAACATTAACCTTAACCTTAAATTTACCCTTAACATTAATTTACCCTTACCCTTAACCTTAACTTGACTAAACCCGTAACCAACTTTACCCTTAACCTTAACCTTAACCTTATCCTAACCATAACCTTAACCTTAACCTTATCTTAACCATAACCTTCCCATAACCTTAACCTTAACAATAACCTAACCTTAAACTTGAATTTACCCTTAACCTTAACCTTAACTTGACTAAACCTGTAACCTTAAGCTTAAGGTTAAGGTTAAGGTTGAGGTTAGGGTTAGGATAGGGTAAGGTTAAGGTTAAGGGTAAGGTTAGTTTAAGGTTAGGTTAGGTTAGGTTAGGGGTTAGGTTAGGTTAGGTTAAGGATAAGGGTTAGGTTAAGGTTAAGGTTAAGGTTAGGTTAGGTTAAGGGTTAAGGTTAAGGTTAGGTTAGGTTAGGTTAGGTTAAGGTAAGGGTTGGGATAGGTTAAGGGTAAGGTTAGGGTTAAGGTTAGGGTAAGGTAAATATTAGGTTTAGGGTAAGGTTAATATTAGGTTAAGGGTAAGGTTAAGGTTAAGGGTAAAGTCAAGGTTAAGGTTACGTTAAGGGTAAATTCAAGGTTAAGGTTAGGGTTAGGTTATAGTTGAGGTCAAGGTTAAGTTTAGGTTAAGGTTAAGGTTAAGTTTAAAGTTAAGTTAAGGGTAAGGTTACGGTTAAGGTTAGGAGAAGGTCAAGGTTAAGATTAAGGTTATGGTTATGGGAAGGTTAAGGTTAGGGTTAACGGTTTGGTTAAGGTTAAGGTTAGGATATAATTAAGGTCAAGGTAAAGGATAAGTTATGGTTAAGGTTAATGTTATGAGTTTAGTCAGGTTAAGGCTAAGGTTAAGGTTAAGTGTAAATTCAAGGTTAAGGTTAGGTTAAGGGTAAGGTTAGGGTTAAGGTTAAGGTTAAGGTTAAGATTAAGGGTTTGGTTAAGGGCAATGGTAAGGTTAAGGTTAAGGTTAAGATAATGTTAAGGTTAAGGTTAAGGGTTTGGTCAAGGTTATTGTTAGGTTATAGTTAAGGTCAAGGTTAAGGTTATTGTAAGGCAAGGTTAAGATAAGGTTAAGGGTAAGGGTAAGGTTAAGGTTAAGGTTAAGGTTAGGTTAAGGCTATGGTTAAGGTAAGGTTAAGGATAAAATTAAGGTTAAGGTTAGGTTAAGGTTAAGATAAGGTTAAGGGTAAGGTTAAGGTCAAGGTCAAGGTCAAGGTCAAGGTTAAGGTTAAGGTTAAGGGTAATGTTAAGGTAAAGGTAAGGTTAACCTTAACCTAACGTTAACCTTAACCTTGGCCTTAACTATAACCTTAACCCTAACCTTAAACTTCACGCTTAACCTTAAATTTACCTGTAAGGTTACAAAAAGTATAAGGCTAAGGTTAAGGTTAAGGTTAAGGTTGAGGTGAGGATAAGGGTTTGGTCAAGGTCAACGTTAAGGTTAGGTTAAGGGTAATGTTAAGGTTATGGGTAAAGTTAAGGTTAACGTTAGGGTAAGGTTAAGGTTAAGATTAAGGTTAGGTTATGATTAAGGTTAATGTCAATGTTAATGGTAAAGTTATGGTTAAGGTTATGTTAAGGTTAAGCTTAAGATTAAGGATAAGGTTAGGGTTAAGGTTAGGGTAAGGTTAGGATAAGGTTAAGGTTAAGGGTTTCATCAAGGTTAGGGTTAGGTTATAGTTAAGGTCAAGGTTAAGGTTAGGTTAAGGTTAAGGTTAAGGTCATAGGTTTAGTCAAGTTAAGGTTAGGTTAAGTCAAGGTTAAAGTTAGGTTAAGTTTAAGATAAGGTTAAGGTTAAGGTTAAGGTTAAAGTTAAGGTTAATGTTAAGGTTAAGGTTACGGTTAAGGTTAAGGTTCGGTTATAGTTAACCTTACCCTTACCTTAACCTTAACTATAAAGTAAAGTTAAGGTTAAGGTTACGGTTAGGTTAAGGTTAAGATTAGGTTAAGGTTAAGGTTAAGGTTAGGGTTAATGTTAAGGGATTGGTAAAGGTTAGGGTTAGGTTAAGGTTAGTGTTAAAGGTTTGGTCAAGGTTAGGGTTAGGTTATAGTTAAGGTCAAAGTTAAGGTTAAGGGTAAGGTTATAGTTAGGTTAAGGTTAAGGTTAAGGTTAGGTTAAGGTTAAGGGTTTGGTCAAGGTTAGGGTTAGGTTATAGTTAAGGTTAAGTTTAAGGTTAGGTTAAGTTAAGGATAAGGTCAAGGTTATAGGTTAAGTTAAGGTTTAGATTAGGTTAAGGTTAAAGTTAATGTTAAGGTTAAGGGTAATGTTAGGTTAAGGTTAGGGTGATGGTTAGATTAAGGGTAAGGTTATAGTTAAGGTTAAGCATTAGGGTTAAGGTTAAATTAATGGTAGGGTTATGGTTAAGGTTAAGGGTTAGGGTTAACGTTAGGGGAAGGTTAAGGTTAAAGTTAAGGTTAAGGCTAAGGGTTAGGTTATAGTTAAGGTTAAGGCTAAGGTGAAGGTGAAGGTGAAGGTGGCTAAGGTTAAGGTTAAGGTTACGGGTTTAGTCAGGTTAAGGTTAAGGTTAAGGGTTTGGTCAAGATTAGGGTGAGGTTATTGTTAAGATTAGGGTTAAGGTTAAGGTTAGGGTAAGGTTAGGGTGTAGGTTAAGGTTAAGGTTACGAGTTTAGTCATGTTAAGGTTAAGTTTAAGGGTAATGTTAAGGTTAAGGTTGAAGGTAAGGTCAAAGTTAATGGTAAGGTTATGGTTATGGGATGGTTAAGGTTAAGGTTATGGTTAAGGTTAAGGTTAGGGTTACGTTATAGTTAAGGTCAAGGTTAAGGTTAAAGTTAGGTTAAAGTTAAGGTAAGGTTAGGATAAGGTTAAGGCTAGGTTAAGGTTAAGGTTAGGGGAATATTAATGTTAATGTTAGGTTAAGGTAAGGTTAAGGTTAGGGTTAGGGGAATATTAATGTTAATGTTAGATTAAGGTAAGGTTAAGGTTAAGTTTAAGGTTAAGGGTAAGGTTAAGGTTAAGGTTATAGTTAAGGTTAAGGGTAAGGTTAAGGTTAGGTTAAGGGTTTAGTCGTGTTAAGGTTAAGGTTAATGATTTAGTTAAGGTTAAGGTTAAGGGTAAATTCAAGGTTAAGGTGAAGGTTAGGTCAAGTTCAAGGTTAAGGTTAGGTTAAGTTTAAGGTTAAGGTTAAAGTTAATGTTAAGGTTATGTTAATGTTAAGGGTACAAGTTTAGTAAGGTTAAAGTTAAGGTTAAGGTTACGTTAAGGGTAAATTCAAGGTTAAGGTTAGGTTAAGGTTAAGGTTAATGTTTTGGGAAGGCTAAGGTTAAGGTTAATGTGAAGATAAGGTTAAGGTTAAGGTTAAGGTTAAACTTTAGGTTAAGTTATGTTTAAGGTCAAGGTTAAGGGTAAGGTTAAGGTTTAGGTTGAGGTCAAGGTTAAGGGTTTGGTTAAGTCTAAGGGTAGGGTTAATGTTAAGGTAAAGGTTAAGGTAAAGGTAAGTTTAAGGTTAAGATCAAGGTTACATTATAGATAAGGTCTAGGTTAAGGTTCGGTTATAGTGAAGGCTAAGGTTAAGGTTAAGGTTAAGAATTGTAACCTTAAACTTCACCCTTAACCTTAACCTAAACTTAACCTTAACCTTAACCTTAACCTTCCCCTAACCCTAACCTTAACCTCAACCTGAACCCTAAACCCAACCTTAACCTTAACCTAACCTTAACCTTGACTTTACCCTTAACCTTAGCCTTAATTAGACTAAACCCATAACCTTAACCTTAACCATAACCTAACCTTAACTATAACATAAACCTAACATTAACCAAACCCTTAACCTTAACCATAACCTACACGTAAACCTTCCGATAACCATAACTTTAACCTTAACCTTGACCTTACCAAGGTTGGGGCTAGCTTATAGTTAAGCTCAAGGTTAGGTTAAGGTGAAGGTTAGGTAAAGGTTAAGGTTAGGTTAAGGTTAAGGGTGAAGGTTAAGTTTAAGGTCAAGGTTAAGGTTAAGGTTAGGTTCAGGTTAATGTTAAGGTTAAGGTAAGGTTAAGGTTATGGGAAGGTTAAGGTTAAGGTTAAAGTTAAGGTTAAGGTTAATGGGGTAAGGTTAAGGTTAAGGTTAAATGTAAGGTCAGGGTTAAGGTTAAGGTTAAGGTTAACCCCAACCTTAACCTTAACCTTAAACTTAACATGAACCTAACATTAACCTTAACCTTGACCTTAAACTTAACCTTCGCCCTTAACCTTAACCTAACATTAACCTTTACCTAACCTTCACCTTAACCTAACCTTGAGCTTAACTATAACCTAGCCCTAACCTTGGTAAGGTCAAGGTTAAGGTTAAAGTTATGGTTATGGGAAGGTTTACATTTAGGTTATGGTTATGGTTAAGGTTAAGGTTAAGGTTAAGGTTAGGTAAAGGTTAAGGTAAGCTTAAGGTTAGGTTAAGGTTAACTATAACCTAACCTTAGCCTTAACCTAACCTTAACCTTAACCTTAACCTTAACCTTTACCTAACCTTAACCTTTGTTAGTCATCAGTAATTTTCACCTATTTAGATGACTAAATGCTTTGTCCAAGATTTCTAGAAAGAGAATTCAAGAATCATGTGAGTTGTAGAAATCCCCTCAAAGAGAAATTTTTTCATTATCCCACTTCCTTGTCAAAGCATGGTCAATATATCATCTAGATAAGATCAAATACTGTATTGATATCCCACACTCTCACTATGTTTGCCACCTATGCCTATAACACTTTGTCTCTATTCGCCTAAGCCCTGTACTTTCACACCTTGTTTCACCAAGTAAACCAAAATTTTCTCCTTGCTCACCAAGTGCCTCAAGAAATGGTGTTGTCAAAACTCCCTGTTTAAAATATCTTTGAATTAGAGACAAGGTCTTCTAGTTGTCTAGGATGGTAGTTCATAATAGAGTGTCAAAAGCCCTGTCTCCTCATCCAAAACCTGATTCGTGTTTTCAGTCAAAAACCTATTCCAAGGACATTACAATAAGTCAAATAGGGTCACCTAGGTTATAAACTATCATGTTTCTAAATTCAATATTTCCACAGGTATTCAAAGGTGAAATAAAGTGAACACAAGGATGAGGCCATATCATTGGTCAAAAACATCAAAGAACACTAAAGGTATCCTCTTCATCAAGCAGTAATCCTATAAAGGAACAATTTACCATGCCCAAGAATTTCTGTAGAAATGTTTTGTAAATGGTCAAACAATAGAACAAAGGCAAAGAAGGAGGCCTAAAAAAATTATAAAGGCATCTACAGCTAGTATCAAGATGCAAACAGTCCTAAAACGTTTACAAGGAAGAACATGATCTCATCAGAGAGTGTTATGAAGTGCTGCCCATCAAAAGGTCCATGAGGGTCATGAAAGACAGTGGCACATGAGCAACTATACCTCAAATCAAAAAGATAATTTAATTTTTTTTTGGCTTCAATCATGAAACTTGTAGAGGGATAGCCACCCTTTGCTTATATTCCTCCAAAAATACCAAAGGACATTATATTAGCCATGAGGTAAGGTAAAGTAAGGAAGGTCATCATATGAGGAGACCATTCACAACCTAGAAGAAAGCAGCAAGGTATTTGTTTGTTGGGAATCAAGATTCATTAACTATTTTGACCAAGCAATAGAGAAAGTATGAAATCAGAAGCATGGGAAGGTGGACAAAGAGGGTCAAAATAGTGACCAAGAAACCTCCTTCATCACAACAGATAGTTTCAAGGGTTTTTCAGTTACCCTAAGGTTTGGCAGACAAGCATTAACTCCCAGTTCAAAGGTCCTTTTCTCTAAAAATAGTTAAAGACATCTTCAAATGTCCAAAGGGTACAAACATGGGTGGAAATGGCCAAAGACAGTAACTATGATAATTAGGGGCCATTATGTGACAAAGAAAACTATCCAAATTCAAAAGTGACAGTGATCAAAGTGACCTAAAAACAAACAGATATACCCCTGGTTTATAGTAGAACAGTGAAACTCCCAACAAGGACCTCTTTTCCAAAATACTATTATGAAAAAATGTGACTAAGATATAAACAACACTTCACAGAGCTGGTAAAGGTGTTTTTCCATAGAAAGAATGATAAGGTCAAAGGAAAGAAGGTTTCAAACACAAAATATCAGTTGAAGGAGAAATGGAAAAAAGGTATGAGTTTGATGTGCGTAGGTGTTAAAAGTTCAAAAAAGTTCTTTCTCCAAAGTATAATTGAGAGGCATGGGCTTGGTGTCTTTAGGAAGATTCTCAAAATCAAGGAGAACCTTGAGAGGCCTCCAATAGTGAAAAAAGAACAATGTTTTAATCAAAACATTACCTACAGGACCAGAAAAGGCTAAAAACACAATGAGAAAAAGTGAAAGGAAATGAACATTGTAAAAGTGGGTTTGGTTTCAAATTTATTTTTTAAATGGGTTATAAACACCTTTTGGATATTTCCCCTGCATTATTTGTTATCTTCAAGGCAAAGGAACCCGTTGAGAGAAGGTTTCGACAGTTTCTGAGAAAATCGGTGAAGTTTGTAGGCGCTATGCTCCTAGGCCAGTGTTACGCACCTGGCTCTCAGTGTTACACACAAGAGGGGTTGCCGCGGTGTTATTTAACATTGCGTTATGCACCCAGGGCCCGACGCTATGCACTTGGGCCAGTGTTATGCACAAACACAACAAGTGCCTGAAATTGGCTTGTTTTGCACCTGTACTACGCTCCTGAGAGCCCGATTGGATCATCATCGGCTTGTTGCACACCTGTGTTATGCACCTGTGCTACACCCCTAGAGCCCGACTGGCCCATCTCTTGCCTATTATGCACCAGTGTTATGCATATGTGTTACACACCTGCGCTACACACCGGTGTTACGCATGTTGGTATCCTGTGTTTTGATAGATTGGCTAACCAAAAGACAAGGCAACATCAGAACCGATCTTTATACTTCCAAGATCTAGTGCTCCTGTTCTTAGAGAGGGATCTCTCAAATTGTTTGCAAAGGTATGTCCTATTTTCTTTGAAGTATTGATTTTAGACTAGTTATTAGGTGCAAGTGTTTGTTTGTTTGTTGGTTGAATTGGCACAGTAGAGCATGAAAGGTCTAGGTAGTATAGATAGAAAGAAGAAGTGTCAAATTCATTGGGAAATGGAGTCAAGAAGAGGTTTATGACAAAATTATCAATGGATATGGGATATCAAAGGGAAAATCTAACTTGGCCATAGGATCCTTTAGTTTTTGTGAATGAGATGGACATTAATGATTTGAAAGAGAGTTTGAATTCTCAACAAAGGGAACTTAAAAACATAACTTGAACATAAAGAGGTATTTGACAGACAGGGCTAACCATGAATTCTACAAACCACACTTTAAGAAAATGATGACTTTAAGACAACTTTTAAAATGAAATCTAAGATTTGGGAGCGCATCCTATTTCCTCAAATATTTTATTTCAAAGGACTTAGAAAACATAAAAGATTCACTGATAATTACAGTCATAGAAGAGGGAACACCTAACACATATATGATCAGAAATATAAATACCTTTAAAACAATTGTTCAAGCATGGACAAAGGGTATGATCAAAATAGACCTCCCTAGCTAACTGTAAACAATGGTACTTCAAAGGGAGACTTCAAAAATAGTTTTCAAGTGGCAGCAGACAAGCAGGGAAAACCATAAATCATGTTGAAACCAACGATTTGAACTATTAGAGAAATAAAAAAGCATGAGGATTAAATAGAAATATTAAAGACTCTAAAGTACCTCAGCAGAAGAAAACATAAAACAGTGAAGGATTAACAGGTCTAAGGTGCTTCCAGGAGTCATTTCTTAGCCTAAAATTTTCATCCTACTGTAATAAGAATTTATGAAACATAATGAAAGTAGGAAAAACAACAGACAGTTCAGAATACATCACCAACAGCAAAGCTCAGGGATCCAATGGTAGAGCCTTCTCAAGAACAAGCATGTCACAACATCATCAAGCTTCCAAGACTTCAATTTCTTCCTCAACTTCAGACAGACTATGTATTATTTCAGAGAGTTTCAATATTACAACTAGTGACCAACCAACAACTTCTCATATTCTTCAAAAGTATTTATAGAAGAAATGAGGAGGTGGAAGAGTTTTAGGATTCAAGTGTGATTAATTCTACACTAAATGAAACTCCTAGCCTTGAAAACCATGCAAGGTATAAGGCAAGAAAGCATCGAATTACAACTCTGCTTCATTTACTTTGTTTCTACTTTTTAAGGCTTAATGGGTAAAAATATTGATTTTAAGGCCTATTTATCTTTTATAATAACTTTACTGATAGTTTGAAATATCTTCCTTTGTTCTAAATAACTGTTCAATTGTCCTTAGGAAAAATATCACTGACTAGGCAATAACTATGCCTTATTTTGATTTATTGAGGCTGCAGGTGGCACCTTTTGGTAGCTAAAGAGGATAATTGGCCTCTGATGTGGTAGTGGAGGCCTGCTTTGCTGATATTTTCCTTTGTTTTACCTTAAAACACCTTAATTTGTTCTTTACCTGTGTTTTAGACCTAATTAGTCCTCGATATTAGTCTTTGAGTCTTCATTCCCTGATATTGGCTTTGTTTCTTTAATCCTGAGGATTAAAACTGTGATCTTCAACATTTGGCCCTAATTAATCCCTCTTTAACCTTGATTTCCTCACTGATACACTTTGTTTGGCTTGTTTATAGTGGCATAAGTGGCGCTAGAGGGTTTGTGTTGGGTCGATGAAAACCCTACTGGTCCCCTTTTTGTATGAATAATGGCCTGTGGATCGTCATCACTGGCCTTTGCTTCATTTTCAAAACTGTGGAAAAAAAGAGATAACCTGCATAGAACAAACAAAGATTATGGAAATCTTGCGAAAATAGGTATAGCAGACTTCTATGGAGGTTTGGGAGTGAGATTAAATCGAAGCCGTTGATTTAGATTAATTAACGGTCGAGATTGCTCAACTGAATCATTTGGGAGAAGGTTGGGTGAAAAACGAATGGTGGTAAGATTAAGTCAGGGTCGTCTAATATTCAGAGATCGATGGATAAAATCGAATTAGAAAAAACATTGTGAGGTCAGTGGTAAAGCGGAAAACCACTAATGGTTTTCGCAAAATATTTTTGGGGGTAAGTGGTTTTTACAAAAGAAATGTGATACGATTCTTCGCACGACACATGTCCCTCCCAAAACTGCCTTTTTTGCAAAAATATTTTTGTGTTAACCTTCTGGCGGAAAATATTTGCGAAACATATCAGCGACCGTCGGATCGAAAGGCCCAGATCTGATGGTGCAGATCGCACGCGATGGGGTTAGAAGCTAAAGGGTAAAGTATGGTGGGGCTGATGATTGAGTCAATGCTTTTTCATGTAGTGGACGGGTGGAAAGGTTTGTCGGGTTTTAGTCCCGATCATCCGATCAGATGAACGAACGGTTAGGATTCAAAGATGGGGTGGGTTATGGAAGGGAAAGGCAAGTGAACGGGCGGAGGGGATGATGGCTCGAGGGCCATTGATCTGGATAGATCGACGGTCCAGATCTATCCAAAAAATGATATGTCGGGAATGTGAATTATAAGGGAAAAGGGATTTGGATGAGGGTTAAAGGCCTTTAGTGCCCGGTTGTGGGGCTTTAGGTCGCATGAGACAGAAGGGCTAAAGGAAATAAGCCGTCGGGGGCTTAAGTCCTATATAATGTTAAAAGGGTGTTTTAAGGCCAAAAAATAGAGTTTTAAAGCCAAACTGAGTGTTCTGATAGGCTAAAGGAGGCTTTTAAAAACCAAATAA
The DNA here is from genome assembly GCA_034641835.2 of Pinus albicaulis. Classification (NCBI taxonomy): domain Eukaryota; kingdom Viridiplantae; phylum Streptophyta; class Pinopsida; order Pinales; family Pinaceae; genus Pinus; species Pinus albicaulis. The sequence continues at coordinate 826,350,933 of CM076579.1, read as the reverse complement.
AAGGGAAACATAAGGTTTAAAGGGGTTTTGAAAATTCTTTAGAGGCTAAATGAAGGTATTTTTGAGGGATTTTGTGGGGGGGAAATGGGTCAAAGGAGGAGTGAAAATGATGGAAAATAGGGGTTTTAAGAAATATTTCTCTTGGCAAAACAACAGGTACTTTTAGGACCATGAGGGAAACAAAAGTGAAGATTTAACTCAAAGGGTAATAGTCATCATAAAAACTTCAAAAGATGACAATTTTTTCAAAGGGAACTATCTCTTGAAGTTTTGAAGACAAAATCTAGCCACTTCTTGGTATAACAAAATTTATAAGTGACTAACAACACACAGGTTAAGTTTGCCCAAAATTGCTAAAAGAAGCCAAAATTGTGGTTTTTTACCTTCAAAGCTCCTACACAAGTCAAGACACAAGGTTGGTAGTTTATTTTCTTACCTCCAAAGCTTTCATTTTCCTAGGCAAAGAGTTATTTAAAGGCTTAATTAAACCAAACCCTAGGCTGCAAGAAATCAATTTTACATACCTTTGGTTACGGTTTGAAGGAGAATATTGTTATATGTGACAGAGGAGGCTGGGTGACATAAAAAAAACCTCAAAAAAATGAGTGCACTCCTAGATAATTTCATCTTGGCCCCCATTTGCAAAATTCTCCCATCACCTCACTCATTGCAGCCTTTAACCTAAGAAACAAGAAATTGATGGCAACAAAAATCAAGAGACAAATGCAAGTAAGACAAAGGTTGAAAACATTGAGGCAAGTGCATAGCTTGATAAAGATGATGAAAGTGGCAAAAATAATGAAGATTATGGGCAGAAATAGAGTATGAAGGAGAGGAATAGTAGAGTGATGAAGACCAAGAAGAGGCAGCCTCTCGAGAAGGAAACAGTGAGCATGAAAAAAGAGTTAAAATCAGTGAGCCTCATGATGAGAAAAAGAGCCAAAACAGTGAGTATTATGATGAAGAAGATGACAAGGTTTATGGAACCTCCAAAGGTAGAGACACCATCATAAAACCTCTCACATGCACCTATCACAGAGGTAAAAGAGATGTGTTTTCTGCCTCAAAACGACAAGGGGCCATCTCTCCTCCAGCGATCAAGCATCAAGACAAGGGAAAAGGAAAGGTGGACAAAGGTGAGAAGAAGGTATGGGTAAGAAGAAGAAAAATGATCAAGAAGTCTTATCAAGGATCTCAATTCATTGATCTAGACAGTGACAATGAGGACCAAGAGATGAAAACTAGGTTGCTCCTCTTTGAAAAAGATGCATAGCTTTAGGAGTGGGAAATGGATTTTGAGATGGCTCAAAGGGTCATCTACTACTACAAAGAAGAACATAAGCATTTCAAGGAGGTTAAGAGGGGCCTTGCCCTACAAAATAAAATGGCCAAACATTATGCAAGGAGAAGCATGCTTGCTAGCACCAAGCTAAAGAAGGCCCTCATTGAACTAGAAGACCTAAAAAGAGCCAAAGTTCATGAAAACCTTAGAGTCTTGGCTTAGGCTTCTCGACAGGTATCAAAAACCTCTTGAAGGGTCTACCCACCAATTTTGAGGAAAATTGGACAACTTTTTGTTTCTTCCAAATTTTGACCCCTAGAAGCACAACACCCTAGGCATTACGCACCAAATTTGGTGCATATTCAGCTCTCAAAGTTTACATTTTTTGATTTTTCACATCACCAATAGTCTACTCACCAATTTTCAGATCATTTGGAGCAATTTTACACCCTCAAAAGGTCAAAAAATGTAATGTTCCTAAATTAGCTTCAGCTAATTTGGAACATTAATTTTGCCTTATTTATTTTGTATTTCATGTTAATGAATAAATTTTAAATGAGGATGTATAATCCTCTTGAAAATCAATAATAAATCATTGCCCGTGTGAAAAGAGACATAATTAAGCCATTGAAATAAAATCTTGCAGGTGTGGAAGGGTGAAGACCACCAAAGGAGATCTTATTTGACAAAGTCAACAATGCTGTCTAGGTTCATTGAACCTCCTTGATGGACTGTGCTTTTCTAGAAGGGGTTTCCAAATGTGAAAGGAACCAAAGGATGAAATTGGTTTAGGGTTTTTCAAGAGACTCAAATCTTATAAAAGGAGGATGAAGTCTCGTGAGGAGGTTGTTGATCATATTTCATTTTCTGAGCTTGCTAAGGCAACTCCATTTCTCTTTGTTGTTTAGCAAGAGAAAGAGAGGATCTCTTGTTTAGGAATCCTCCATCCTTCTTTGAGTACCTCTTGGAGGGAAGTGTGCTAGATTGAACCACTATCAGGTTTGAGGCCAAGCTATGCCTGCATAGACAACGCTAGCTCATTAAGGGTTTTGTTGCTGCTGTAAGTGTGGTAAGTGGGGTTCTAGATCTGCAAGGATCTAGTTGTTTTTAGAGTCTTCTCTCAGGGAGTGTGTCTTGTGATCACCCAGAATAGGGTCTCTATTGTATTTTGATTTCAAATATGTATATTTCATCTTCTGTACTATTCTTCTCAAGCTACTGTGTTTTCTCCTTAGGGAACTGTGTTTTTTTCGATGTACTGCTTCACTATTGTTTAGATCTTTCATTGTACTTGTTTTCTGGTGATTTAGGCTTGCCTCTTACCTTGAAGATTTATGAAGTATCTTGCTGATATCTAACATTCAGATCTGATATGTATCATTAATAAATTCATCTCAGAAATTACTAAAGCTTTCTGTAGTTCTGTGTACAAAAAGTTAGATCTACATTTTTTGGTGCATTATTTTGCAAAAACCCTAAGGGGATCTTCATTGGAAGGCTAAGTAGTTTCCAGATCTGATATGAACCTAATGTTTCAGCCATGAATTTTCTTTATATCTGTAATCTAACATTATACTTCTGAAGCACACTTAGAGGGACATTGTCCATTCATTTCTGCACTTTTTACATACATAGTAGCTGCTATTTCTAAAGATTTCTTGCTTATTTCTTCATAGAATTCATTGTATTTCTTGAGAAGCTCCATTAAGAGTCTAATTTTATATTGATATATTGTAATATATGTCTGATTACTGATTTCCAGTGACTCTCTGCTGAAACTGCACAATTCTGAAGTGGTTTTTTCTTCATTCCATCAGCTCTTCTCTTTAGCTGATTTTTAACTACTCAACTTCATGGGAGATCTGTTTAAGGCCCTTAAAGCCAATTTTTTTACTAAAATTCAGCATGTAGGTCCCACACAGTGAATACTAAGGGAACCCATCCCTGGACAGTGTTATTCTTGCACCATGTTTCTTAGACAGCGTTACTCTTGAGCCTCTTGAAGTTTTTCCCAGAAGTGAGATTTCCCTCTCCTTGCTTGTTTGGTTTTTGGCTCCTCTTTTGGATCCATTCTTTAGATCTATAGATCTAAGGATCCCAAGGGCAGAAAAATCCAAGAGGAGTTTTAGTATGAATCGTTTTTCGAAGTGTATGAAAAATACCACTTTAGCTACGCATAACAAATAGCCCTAACATCAAATATGGCTGCCAATATCTTCAAATATGCAGTTAGTTGATCAAGACAAATGCTGCACAAATCTAGATCTACGCATAAAAATACATTAAGTAGTGAAAATAAGGTTTTTCTCCATGCATCTAATAGACAAGAGAAGAACAATATTTTTTAAATAATTTCTATATTAAGGGAACCTGAGAGGAAAACAAGAAAGGTGTTTCCAATTCTCCTCAATGGGATGGGTTCTTGAAAGTCCTTAGCACTTCAGATCTAGAATTTCTCTCTCTTGTTGGTGTAGAAAACCCAGACAAACATAGAACTCAAAGGGAGCTCACAAAGAAAATAATGGAGAATGTGACAAAGATAATGGCTCAAAGTCAGACCAAGAGCATAGATCCACAGTGATCTAATGGGCAACAAAAGGTGACAAATGAATGGGAAAACCCTTCTATTTATAACAAAATATTAGGTCATTCTAGATCTTGGTGCATGATTAAAATAATATTAACCAAATCTAGATCCACCTTTTATGGAATATTTTATTATATTTGTTGGAGGGGAAAGGCATTTGACTTGGGTCAAATCCCTTTATTTGTAAATAATAAATAAATAGATGATTTATTTATCATTTTAAGGAAGTGGTTGAATGGTAATTAAATAAATAATGATTTATTTAATTATTTATAAATTATTTAGTCATATTTAACAAGGAATATTATTTAAATAAGATTTAAATAATTATTCCTAGAAAATAATAAGATAAATAAGGATTTATCTAATTAATTTCCTTGTTTTGGGTTAAATATGACCAGGAATAATAATTAAATTATTGTTTAATTAATTATTCCATGAGGAAAATCAATAAAATATAGATTTCTTTAATATTTACCTTTGGGGTTTCCTATTTAGACCATAAACAACCTTATAAATGTGTTTTATTAAATTATTTTGCATAGTGAAAGCAATTTTACTTAGGGTAAAATTGGTCTTACATGGTGTACTTGGGTCCATCTAATGATAATAGGTTAGATGACCAAAAAATGGTTTAACAAATTTCCCCCCAGTGTGTGAGTGTTAGGAGAAAATCGTATGACTGAAGTACGTTGTAAGAACTCAATCACCAGACATTAAAAGGGAACTCAGAGAGAGAAATGTAAGGTAGCCTAATGTGTTGAAGAACTAGACCTTGAGGAGACGAGACTTATACGTGCAAAAAGTCTCTTTTTATGAGAGGGTACCTGTGCTAAAGGCGGCAGGGGAGGCATACCTATGCCCACCGAGACAAAGTACAAAAGAATACTACGTCTAGTAAACAAGGAACAAAACTGTAAAGTGAATGCTGGCATAAACATGAGCCAGATAAAAGATATAATGAGGAATCCCACATACATGATGTGCCTGGGATAACAACCAGGACTTATACAATAATATCTCAGTACATGAGATACAAATACGATGCAAATTCCCCCTATCAATGAGGAAGGGCTTGAAAAATCTGACTCATACATGCAAATCAAAGAGGTGCTGCAAGCGGCTAAGGCCGACATCATCAAATATATGAAGCTACATAGAAGGCTGCAATGAAGAGGTCATCTAGGCATGTGGGGAGCTACCTGCAGGGCCACCCCCTCATGAGAGTTGAGACATCTCACACACACCCGGGAATCACTGGTATCAACTGCTACATCACTGGACCATCAAGTATATGGATCTTGATCATGTTGAAAGGAGCTGGAGCTGAGAAAAAATCAATTCAAAGGGAAAGAAGGAGTCCCTTTGCCTAATCTGGGGCACTGAACAAGAATGGAAGCTGGAACCAAGGTACACTGCCCTCTAGACCTATCTTCTGGAATGAATGAGCTGATGTCAACAGAAGGAGGTCCGCCATAGGTGAGGTAATAAGGGATCTTCAACTAAGGCACGAGAGAAAATAGTAGAGTGACTGACAGACTAATACCAATGATGATGATGAAATGGTGGGTACTGAGTAGCAAATGGAAGACTTCCCTTGTTAAAGCATAAAGGGCATGGATGACCTGGCAGTGACTGACACAATATCATGAGGGATAGGGGACATTGGGACTGAATGCCATAATGTGTGACACGAGAGAGGGACCGAGCAATGAAGGATGGAGGACTATAGCGGGATACAAAGGGACTCGAGATAGACTCCATGAATGTGATGATGACTTAAATTGGATGCTCTAAACAAGGGTGAATCGATGGCGCTGCCACACAGTAAAGGTCCAATGGGGAACGATAAAAACATGAGTAAAATAGGGTATCTCATGACGAAAATCAACACGAACAAGGACATGTAAGAAGGCAAAGTGGTGCCCCAAGTACAAGTGTTGTAAGTGAGGAAATTAGATTTGGAGGAGAGGTGAATAGACCCTTCGTGGAAAAAATGTGTCCTGGTGAAGTATCAAATTACTAAAAACTAACAGTTATCCAGAGCTCATGAACAGGCCAGGTCACATTTTTTGGGGTCTACACTACGACCTGCGTAGTAGGTACTGGGTAGAAAACTGCGACGTATCCCAGGAAATGACCTGAAAAGTGCAACCGGTCAAAGAAAGGGGATTTGAGTGCTGTTTTTGGCTGAGATCTGGGATTTTTATGGTTGAGGGGCATAGGTGCCCCCAAGCATGTTGTGGTCATGCCAAAATGTATTTAGAAAAAGGGGAATCTAAACATATTTTAATGATGTGGTGTGTCACTTATGTTCGTTATGGTTAATGCAGTTTGAGAAAGGAAATGGAGGATTACCAATCTCTTTTAGTACTGCATATAAGAATCAAATGGACTTTAAGGTTCCGAGTTGGAAAACCTGGTGTCACTATCCCAAAGAGAGGATTTGGAGATAATGAACTGATGCTCTCTTAGAAAACCCATAGGTTGGTCGACAAAAATGTCTAAGAGATTGGGTTGATGATGTAAGATGAAGGAGCGATAAGGGGTATCATCCCTAGAGTGAGTTGAAGTGACATGGGACTCTAGAGGTTCTTGTAAATGTGGAAGAATGAGGGTACTAAAGTTGACACGACTAGATACATTAGGAGAGTTGTGGATAATTGGTTCTCTTGGTCTCTCAAATATGGGTGCCCCCTTACCCAAACATTGGGTTTCAATGTAATGGCCAAAAGGTGTAGGTGGTTTGAATGCATGGGTTCAATGTAAGGGGGAATGGATAAAGTCAGGGGTGATGACTCCTTCCATAATGTCATCATCGTGAGACAATATGGGGTGACTGGTGGAAGAAAGACCACCTGATGCGGTGAAGCTACCTGACTCAGCATCATGAGAAGAGAGGGTCACATGCACATCGTCACAAGGGGTGACAGAAGAGTAAGCAGATAAAGGATCTACCGATGTTGAGCCCAGGGTGATCGCTGAAGGGAGGTCAAGCGAAACATCAGGGGAAGTCTCCAAGGGGACTTCCACCGAGGGTCTCATGGATGATGATAGGTAGAAAATGGTGGCAGCAGACTCTGTCATCTCAACATCAGGAGGAGGAATGTCAATGGGAGCGAGTAAATCCTCAAGATGACCTAAAGCGTACTGCGAAAGTATGGGAGAGGCGGATTGATTTTGTTCAATCTCGTACTCTCGAACTACCTCTAAAGAGGTGCGACAATGCGTTAGGTGGAGAAAATGTTGGGAATAATGGCCATGGACACCACATAGAGCACAGGGTTTATTGGTGCAAATAGTCTTTGGGTTCTTGGCTGCGGTCGAGGAAGAAATAAAGGTTTCAGGGACCGTAGACTCAGGGAACGCGACTTTAACAATGGGTCTAGTACTAGGCAATTCGAGACAAGTATGGGTGGCATGACTGATGACATCACACAAGACACACGGCTTTGTGGGTGAAGGAGGGGCATGGTTAGTCAAAGTGGCCTTCTCTTTGGATGCTCCCTTGCGAGCTTTGCCTTTCTTTCTCGGAGTTGTCACAGCAGGAGAAGGGTCCTGTTGAGGTGCTGGTGGCACTGTAGCAATGAAAGAGGCTAGGGGAACTAGTTGAACTAGTGTCAAAGCAAGGTAGGGTTTGGGGTGACCAGGTGGGGTAGCGGCTGGAGGGTGAAGGTACTAGATGGGTATACCCAGGGTGAGGTTGGGGAGAGAAAGGCTAGCCATGATGGGAACCAAATATACTTCGCGAGGAGGAGCAAGGAATGGTATCGAACCAGTGGGGTAATGACTAGGAGGGATTGCGCCAAGATGGTTGAGGCCTGGTGGAGCTGACCCAAGAGAATAAAGGGGCTCATGGATACCAGCTGTAGGAGAAGGGATAGAAGGAGGAGGTCTAGTTGGTTGAGATGAAGGGGTAGGAGTAGGTTGTGACAGGCGAGGTTGAGGTTGCTGACTAGCTGAATCGGGCTGCTTAAGGCAACCCGAGACGATTGCATCATGCAAACATTCACTAAGCTAGGATCAGATACAAGAGGAGGAGGAAGACCAGGGAAGGTTCCAAGCAATGAGGATTATTTGTAGACGCTGGGAGAGACACTAGTCAAAGAATCGACAGTTTTCTTATTGGCTACAAAAGAGATGGTCGACTAAGGGGAGGTCTGAGATTTTGGCTCATGATATGTCAACTGGTCAATGGTGACTATATTTCCATTATGAGGGAAAAAAATCTTGTAGTGGACTGCGGATGGGATAGAAAACATGGCATAGGTATAGCTACACCCCAAAAGAATATTATAATCAATAGGGGCATCGACGACTTCAACTTCAATGCAAACAGTCTTGCTCACAAGAGTGATAAAACAATTACGGAAGAGGCCTATGGGTTGGGAGGCATGGCCATCCTATGCACGAAGGGTGATTGTGGAAGGGGCCAACTTAGGAGATATGAGTTGTTTCCAAACCGAAGAAGACATCACACAGGTAGATGCCCCCTCATTAATAATACATCGAGACACGTTAGCATTCTAGATTTTCACTGTGATTTGGAAAGCAACGGAAGCAGGAAGGGGAGGATGGTCTGACTGACGGGCGTAAAAAAAAATCAATTGGTCATCAGCAGGATCTACAGTGCCCATGGCAGATAGTAGAGCCTTCCTTTGAGAAGGACACAATTGGAGGAGTTCCAGTGTTGAAATGGCAGCAGGAGACTGTGCCAAATCATCTACTATGCTATACAAATGAGCAGCTCGACCGGAAGTAGAATTTCAGTGTAATGGGCCCTTAGGAACCTTGGTATGAACCTCAAATTTGGGCTGAGAGATCTGCAAAGGACCATTGGGTGTCAAAAGAGGCTCTGTAGCACCTGAAGAAGGTGACTCGGGGACAGACGGAGTGGGAGGCTTGGGGTACTGACGAGACCGAGTTTGAAGGTTAAGGTCGACGGTGAGAGGTTGGTCAGAATTCATCATGAGAATATGGTAATTGGAGGAACCATAAGGGGAAGGTTGAGTGGTTACCAGGGCATGAGGTGGTTGAGTAGCCACGAATTATTGTTGAGAGAAAGGATCGATAAACACAGCTGGTTGAGAAGTAGCCACAGTGGGGGTAACAATAGGGGAGGTATGTTGTCCTCGCAATGTGGCCTCAGACTCCCACATCTGCCGCATCTATGGTAATAGGGGACAATCGTGAGTGTAATGACCATAAAAAACGCAACACAAACAAGGATTAATTGTACAAAGAGGCCTCTCCAGCTTGGGCTGAGTGCCCTGTTGTTGGTTAGTGGTGTTAGAGTCAATACTTGAAGGATTGGATCCACGATTACCAGGGGCAGATTGATTTTGATAGCCTTTCCTCTTTCTTTAATAAGAAGGAGGATTAGTCATGCCCTACTGTGCAAAGACTTGCCCTGGCTGGGGTGGTATTTGTTGTTGCGGGGGTTGAGAAGGCAAGGGAGGTGGAGGGGAAAATGATGAAGGAGCTGGGCCACCAGGCTGTGGATAAGGATACAGAATAATTTGGACAACATTGAGGTAAGCAGGAGGTTGGGCAAAAGGAGGAGGCATGTCATATCCTAGATACATGCTACCTAGAGGGAGGAAAGTGTTGGAGGTGCTGGCCCCTCCTGGAGGGAAACCATAGCCCATAGAAGTTTGAGCATATGGATGTGAAAGAGCTCCAATGATACTGTTGGCAGAGTGAGAGGCCCCTGGTGTGTTAGTGCCACCAGGTCTGGGGAGGTCAGGAAGGATGGTACAAACATAACCAGACTAAGTATAGATGAGGTCATATTTCAAGGCTATTTGGAGGGCGACTTCTTCGGTTTGAGGGAACTGGGATGCGACATCTTTGCCGATGGCGAGTAAGAGAGATTGAAGGAACCGTTCCATGTCGATCCGATCTTCAAAGGTGGGAGCTCGAAATAAGCTCCTTCTTCTCTGCCATTCCTGGAAATGAGCGGAAAGGCAGGTCGAAGATGATTGAAAAAAATAAGTCAAGAGTTCGGTACCAGTGTCGTATCGGAGAGGGAGCTGAAAATAGGATAAGAAGGCATGGGAAATGGTCGCAAAGTTGGTATGGGAAGAGGTGGTCTGATCAACATACCACTTAGAAGCTTTGCCTTTGAGCATGCATTGGAACAATCTAAGATAGATGGAATCATTAGTAATGGAATTGGATTAACACTACATGTGGAAATATCGGATATGGTTGGAGGGATCTTCTCCAACAAGGCCTTCGAACTTGGGAATTTCAAAGGGGAGCTTGGTTGGAATAGCAGGCCAACCAACATCGTGGCAGATAGGATCATTGATCAACTGATTGAAATTGGGGAGACTAAGACCTGCCATATAGGGGAGCAAAGGGACAGTCGAGGTAGTTCCCATGGCGGTTCCACTAGTAACAGTCCCAGCATTAGGGCCGGGGTTTCCACTAGCATTAGCCCCTGGACCAGACATGGTGAAGGTAACAAGGGGAGAACCAAAAGTAGGAGGAGAACCCAAAGAATCAGAAGAGGAGTCGGAGTGCGGACTCGAGGGAGGACTAAATCGACAACGATGGGAAGGAGTAAGTCGACCAACCGGAAACTGAGGGTGAAGGCCAAGAAATCTCCGGGATATATGCCTTGGTGGCTCAATGATGATGACACAAAGAGAAGAATAATGACCAACAAAGGCAAGGAGGTGCAAAATCAAATGATTACAATATCAAAACAAGGGCAGAAAGGTGCACTATTAATTGATTTTAAAGTCTTTGCCTAGCAGTGTTAACCAGGCTCTTCTTCGCTCAGGGTCAGTGTGTGGCGTGTGTTAATTTTAATTTTTAAACCCTGACATTTTGAGAGTAAAAGAAAAAAATTGTGCTGCATAACTGAAAATAAATCTGTAGATAACAATATATAAAAATGAAATGATAGAAAATTAATAGCTAACAACGCATTAATCTAACCCAAGAAGGCAAGTCTCTCAAAAATAGTCTAAAAGAGGGAAGAAATTGAGTCAAAACACACTAAAAAGGGGCCAATAGATCTAAGGTCGGGAGGGACAAGGATCTAGAGGAGAAATCTGCTGGAAAGAGGTGCAGAAAACAACAAAGAGGCAGAGGCAAGGTTTCTGTAAAAAGGAGGAAATCAGCTAAAGGCAGAAGGGACAAGGAGGTGACCCTAGAGGGAACCCCAAACAAAACTATAGGAGGTGATTTGAAAGGGAGAAGAGCTGATCTAAAAGGGATCTGAAGGTGAGGTATTGGATCTAAAAAGAAAAAGGTTGAAACTCTGAAAATTCAAATGGCTGAAACAGCTAAAACTCTTCCACAAAAATTGGAGGGTACTAAAGCCCTAAGGGGATATATTCCCACTTATTTGAGTAAAAAAAATCAGAAACAGGTCTAAACGGGCTGAGACAGAGGCTAGAAAACCTTAACAAAAGCTTCAGACAACCCAGAAAAATTGCTGAAAAATTGCAGAGAAAGTGCAGGTCGCAGGTTCTAACCTGTTTTCTGTCTAGGTCACAGATTCTGGACTGAAAAGTGTGTCCTTCAGTCCTGGTCGTAGGTTTTGGTTTGAAAAGTGTGACCTGCAGCTCTGGGTGTCTCGGCGGCAGATTTCAGAAAAAATTGTCATCTCAGTTGCAGTTGATGTCTGTTACCTACGCAATAGGGCCATGCACGGAAGTTCGAAATTTTAATGTTTGAGGGTTTTATAGGTAAAAAATGACATAAAAATAGAGAAAACAAAAAGCTGAAAAGAAACCCTAGGGTCTGAAGCAGCTAGATATGTAGGAATAGGAAAAATGACAACAGAAAAACCCGGGTGGAGTCGCCAATTGTTAGTATGAATCTTTTGTCGAAGTGTATGAAATAGGCCACTTTAGCTACGCATAACAAATAGCCCTAACATCAAATATGGCTGCCAATATCTTCAAATATGTAGTTAGTTAATCAAGACAAATGCTGCACAAATCCAGATCTATGCATAAAAAGATATTAAGCAGTGAAAATAAGGTTTTTCTCCATGCATCCAATAGACAAGACAAGAACAATATTTTTGAAATAATTTTTATATTAAGGGCACCTGAGAGGAAAACAAGAAAGGTGTTTCCAATTCTCCTTAATGGGATGGGTTCTTGAAAGACCTTAGCACTTCAGATCTAGCATTTCTCTCTCTTGTTAGTGTAGAAAACCTAGAAAAACATAGAACTCAAAGGGAGCTTAGAAAGAAAATAATGGAGAATGTGACAATGATAATTGCTCAAAGTCAGACCAAGAGCATAGATCCAGAGTGATCTAATGGGAAACAAAAGGTGACAAATGAATGGGAAAACCCTTCTATTTATAACAAAATATTAGGTCATTCTAGATCTTGGTGCATGATTAAAATAATATTAACCAAATCTAGATCCACCTTTTATGGAATATTTTATTATATTTGTTGGAGGAAAAGGTATTTGACTTGGGTCAAATCCCTTTATTTGTAAATAATAAATAAATAAATGATTTATTTATCATTTTAAGGAAGTGGTTGAATGATAATCAAATAAATAATGATTTATTTAATTATTTGTGGGTGATTTAGTCATATTTAACAAGAAATATTATTTAAATAAGATTTAAATAATTATTCCTAGAAAATAATAAGATAAATAGAGATTTATCTAATTAATTTCTTTGTTTTGGGTTAAACATGATGAGGAATAATAATTAAATTATTGTTTAATTAATTATTCCATGAGGAAAATAAAAAAAATATAGATTTGTTTAATATTTCCTTTTGGGGTTTCCTGTTTAGACCATAAACAACCTAATAAATGTGTTTTATTAAGTTATTTTACATAGTGAAAGCAATTTTACTTAGGGTAAAATTGGTCTTACATGGTGTACTTGGGTCCATCTAATGATAATAGGTTAGATGACCAAAAAATGGTGTAACATGGAGTGTCTTTTTCCCACACTTGTTGTGTTTCATCAGTTTTTTATAGACAGAGTCTAGAACGGGCCAGGAAGCCTCTAGTTTTCACCCTTTCTTTAGAGGTGATATAACTAGTAAATGCTCTACTAGTCTATCTCTGGTTTAGCATTGTTGGTGTGTTTCCATACTGTTGTGAACCCATAGTGGAATATCTTAAGATATTCTGTACTGAGCTTATTCTTCCCCATGTGAAACATTACAGTGGTATCAGAGCATGATCTCTAGCACATCCTGTGAGATCAAGCTACAGTGAATCAAGAGTAAGGGAAAAATGAAGAAGATGAGTTTAATCTCATTAATTTTCAGATCTAAGAAGAGCCTCCCCAAGGAGGATTTGCAAGAATAAAAGAGAAGCAACAGTGAAGCTCCCAAGGAGTTTCAAAAAGAAGATTTTCCAATCAGATCTACAAGATCTGTGCATGAGGAACATTATGAATCCTTGTCTCATGGATATGTGCACCTAGCCATATCATCAGAGCTTCAAAATTTTGCTAGTGATTCCTTCATGAAAGGGGAAAAAGGAGGTGTGAGTTTGATTGATGCATTTCCAAGGGCAATATCTCCATTTGGTGAAGAGTCCTCATCTCAAGAGGAAAGCATGAAGGTTTCTACTTCAATAGTTGATCAAGATCTATTGTCTCTAATTGATGATGTGAAAATTTCAGTTATTGAAGAGGAGGAGAAGGTAGGAGATGATAACGCAGTTAAAACAAAGGCACCTCAAGCACTTCATGAGGAAGAGGTTGGAGCACTTTCTCCAAGAGGAGAGACTCTTGCACTCTTGCAAAGAGTCCCACAGGATCTCATGCATGAGGAGCATGTAATATCATTGATTGATGATGAGGCCTTGGAGATAGGGGAGGTAGAATAGGAGGAAGGGCATCACAAGGTGGAGAGCATTAACCCTTCTCTATTTTAGAGCTTGGAAGCACAAATAAGGCAAGAGGACTTATGCATTGAAGGCAGGGTCACATCTGTCTGCCTACATCCACATTCTACTTTATGCCTTGACACCTCTTTGCAAGGAGGTATTTTATCAAGAGCACCTCTTGATAGGAGGAAATCTAAATTTTTCTGTCAACTATGGGCTAAATATGAATACTTGACTAAGGAGGGAGCCTTGGGAGAAGATAGCATAGTGCAGATAATCTCTCAAGCATTTAAGAGAGAGATGAGTTGTTTCCTGAAAGGGACATTGCAAACTCCCACTCAGATATCTGTACTGAGAAAGGGGAAATCAAAGATCTATGATGGCATAAGCATAAGGGCACATGGAAAATCCATATCTTTGGGGCACCCCTTGATCTCTTCATTCACAAAGGATATTTCTGAAGATGGCAAGGGGATCCTAACCCTCTTGTATACATGGGCCAAAAGGAGGAGGTTTTGGAAAACAAGAACCTTCCAAGGGGAAGTTGATTTCCATAGGCTCCAGTCTTGTCTTGTGCAAGAAATACTACAAATGGGGTAGCAAAGTGAAGATTATGATGCTCCAACATGTGATTTTGATATCAAGGATGTCAAATATGGGAGCCATGAAAAGACATAGGCTGCATTTCAGACCTCTACAACGCTGTCATTCTTGGAGAGCTTGGATCGTTGATGAGATTCCCAAATCATGATGGAATAATCCAAGGACCTTTTCACATGGGGGGTTCCTAAAGGGGAAGTAAGGGATGAGAGGTTCAAGGTGGTAGATGGAGTTATCTATTTATATAATCTTATTCTTTTGGCTAGTGACTCCAAACTCAAGGAGGGACTATTTGATGCCATCTATGAAATCCTTCTTTCCAAACCCACTGGTTTTGTTAAAGCATATCATACTCTCTTGGGTGGATTCATATGGGAAGGATACAAAGAAGATGTGTACTCTCATATGAAGAAGTGCATGGACTACTTGGTGGAGGAGGAGGAATGTAGCTCTTGGGAGGAGCCACCATTCACACCTCCTTATTCTTTGAGTGTGAGAGGGAACTCATCCATGAGTTACCCCACTGAAGTAAAACAAGTATATAGAGAGGCTTATCCTCTTGAGAATTATTATGTATCTCCTATATTATTATATTTTTCTGACACATTTGTAGGACATGGTGCCAAGATGGGGCACTAAGTATGATGGGTTTCATGGGCCATCCAAGGCCATGAACTATGTTGATGCAGGCCATTCCTTGGAGAACCTTGGAAAGCTATTATATTCCTCATGGTGTGATTATTTTACACCCACCATGATGTACATTCTCCAAGCATTCAAAAGACATGAGGCAACAAACAAGTGTTGGGGGAGGCACTTGTCATATCTTATTCTATGGCAGTTAAGGATAAACTGCGGTGGTTGCACATGAGGGAACATCTTCCTTCTCATCTATCACACATGGCAGCTAGCATGATTCTAATCATGATCCCAAAATATAAAGATGTCCTTATCCTTGTTGGGGGCATAGTTGGAGGAAAGGCACACTTGTTGAATGTGCCCTTGGGGGAAGGAGTTCCCCATTATTTTTGCATTGCATTCTTCCATGGGAGCATGAGATTTTGTATGGCCACTATGATAAATCACTTGTATCTTTGCAAAGTGAGCCATATTTTGGTTGGTGACATGCCTCTCATATGTATTAGGGAGGAGATCTTCTATGGATTGCCAAGTTGGGAGGTGATACACTTCATTTTGATGACAGCACGGAGATGGGAGTCTTTCATGGATCATGAAAACCCCATGATAGTCATCACTTCTATCTTGAGGAGCCCATGGGTCAGCAAGAAGGTTTCTGCAACAACCTTCCATTTCTTCATGATGAAAGCCTTTGATTTATTCATCAAGGACAAACTTTCACATTGAGGAAGGGCCATTGGGAGGACAAAGATATTGCAGAAAATTTAGAGCAATGGAGGAGACTACTTGATGAGGAGGCCACAAGAGAAGAAGGGGAAGTTTTGCAGCACCCTTGCAATTACTTGAGGACAAGAAACAT
The DNA here is from genome assembly GCA_034641835.2 of Pinus albicaulis. Lineage (NCBI taxonomy): Eukaryota > Viridiplantae > Streptophyta > Pinopsida > Pinales > Pinaceae > Pinus > Pinus albicaulis. Next base: position 826,335,130 of record CM076579.1, on the reverse strand, counting down.
TTGGGAGGAGGAGACTGTAATGTTCCTAAATTAGCTTCAGCTAATTTGGAACATTAATTTTGCCTTATTTATTTTGTATTTCATGATTAATGAATAAATTGTAAAGGAGGATGTATAATCCTCTTGAAAATCAAGAATAAATTAGTGCCCATGTGAAAAGAGACATAATTAGGCCATTGGAATAAAATCTTGCAGGTGTGGAAGGGCTAAGACCACCAAAGGAGGTCTTATTTGACCAAGTCAACAACGATGTCTAAGTTCATTGAACCTCCTTGATGGACTGCGCTATTATAGGAGTTTCCAAGTGTGAAAGGAACCAAAGGATGAAAATGTTTTAGGGTTTTCCAAGAGACTAAAATCTTATAAAAGTAGGATTAAATCTCATGAGGATTTTTTTGATCATATTTCATTTTCTGAGCTTGCTAAGGCAACTCCATTTCTCTTTGTTGTTTAGCAAGAGAAAGAGAGGATCTCCTATTTAGGAATCCTCCATCCTTCTTTGAGTATATCTCGGATGGAAGTGTGCTAGATTGAACCACTATCAGGTTGGAGACCAAGCTATTCTTGCATAGATAGCACTGGCTCATTGAGGTTTTTGCTGCTGCTGTAAGTGTAGTAAGTGGGGTTCTAGATCTGCAAGGATCTAGTTGTTTTTGGAGTCTCTTATCAGGGAGGGTGTCATGTGATCACCCAGAAGAGGGTCTCTATTGTATTTTGATTTCATATCTATATATTTCATCTACTATACTATTCTTCTCAAGCTACTGCGCTATCTCCTTAGGGAACTGCATTATTTCCTATTTATTGCTTCACTATTGTTTAGATCTTTCATTGTGCTTGTTTTCTGGTGATTGAGGCTTGCCTCTCACCTTGAAGATTTATGAAGTAGCTTGCTGAAATATAATGTTAGTATCTGATATGTATCATTAATAAATTCATCTTCAAAAATTACTAACGCTTTTTGCAGTTCTGTGTACGAAAATTTAGATCTACATTTTCTAGTGCATTATTTTGCAAAAACCCTAAGGGGATCTTGATTGGAAGGCTGAGTATTTTTCAGATCTGATATGGATCTGATGTTTCAACCATAAATTTTATGTAGATCTGTAATCTAAAATTATACTACTTAAGCACACTTAGAGGGATGTTGTCCATTCATTTTTTCACTTTTTACATACATTGCATCTCCTATTTATGTAGATTTCTTGCCTATTTCTTCATAGAATTCACTGTATTTCTTGAGAAGTTCCATTAAGAGTCTTATTTTCTATTTATATAATATAATATATTTCTGATTAATAATTTCCAGTGACTCTCTACTGAAACTACGCAATTCTGAAGTGGGTTTTTCTTTATTCCATCATCTCTTCTCTTTAGCTGATTTTTAACTAGTCAGCTTCATGGGAGATCTGTTTAAGGCCCTTAAACCCATTTTTTTTTCCTGAAATTTAGCATGGAGGTCCCACACAGCAAATACTAAGGGAAACCAGCCCTAGAAAACTTTATTCTTGCACCATTTTTCTTATACAGCGTTACCCTTGAGCCTATTGTAGTTTTTCCTGGAAGTGGGATTTCCCTATCCTTGCTTGTTTGGTTTTTGGCTCCTCTTTTGGATCCATTATTTAGATATGTATATCTAAAAATCCAAAGGTTATAAAACTCAAATAGGATTTTTTTTCCCACACTTTTTGTGTTTCATCAATTTTCTATAGAAAGAGTCTGGAATGGGCTCGAAAGCCTCTAGTTTTCACCCTCTCTTTAGAGGTGATATAACCAGTAAATTCCCTACCAATCTATCTCTGGTTTATAATTTATGGTTTTTTTCCATACTATTGTGAACCCATAGTGGAATATCTTAAGATATTCCCTACTTATCTTATTCTTCCACATTAGGAACATTACAAAAAATATAAAAAATTAGACCTTTCTGCCTCTTTTCAGACCAGGTGTTACGCACAGAAAAATGTTGGGAGATTTGATTTTTGAGCTGGTAAATTTCATTCATTCATCACAACTAATTTTTTTTTGAAAATTAGACTCATCATGCTTTCCAACGAGCCATCACAGATCCAAATCCAGTATCGAGAAGACCTCCAAAAGACTGTTGCAACAGGGCCTATTTCTGTGTTACACACCTGAAAATTTTTCACTGTTTGACACATGTGTTAAGCCCCTATGGCTGAGTGGAAAAAATGTGCGTTTGGAAAGTTTTCTTAGGCATGTCAGGCCTAAAATTCAATTTTATTTCCTCTTATAGTCGGAAAAGATATTTTATTTATATATTTTTGTGCTTGGGCTTTGCAAAGCCTCAAGGACAAGTTATGATATTTCTCTTTGGCCAATAGGCTTCTAGATGCTCTAGTAGGATCTCCTCTCCTCATTTGTTATATAAGACATGAGGATTCATTGTAAATATTTGGTACTTGATGTGTTTAAGATAAATACATGGTTTTATGAGCTTGGAAAAGATATTGGTTTTATGAAGTGAATGAATGGCTTGTGTGGCTTGATGTTGGAGAAGATTGCTTGCAGGATTCCATAGCTTGGTGAATGGTGATGTTTTCCTAAATTTTTAATGTTTTCTTGTCCTCATTTTGTTTCAGACTTCTTGGTTTTTATAGATCAGAAAAGTATAGGTTGAGATATGCTCATGGAAGCACTTCAAACCTGCTATTTGATATAGTCCTGATGTTTTCTTCTTTTAGTCATCTTAAGGAATCCTTGATTTCTCCTTAGGCCCACTAAATTTTTTTTTTCATGAATGGTTAGTATGTTAGCTTATAAATATGATTTGGTATGCCCTACTTATTTAAAGTTTTCAAAACCCTATTGTGAAGCTTTTCTATGGAATACTCATTGATTAGGTTAAGACAGAGAGACCTTGTTTCGATCTTTCCCTTTTCCCATTCTTACCAACTTCTTTCAAAGTTCCCGATAGTTTGATATATTTTTTTTAGGATTTCCCTATCCATATATTGAGTTGTTTTTTTATCTTATGTGTTTTCTCAAAAAGCTGAAGGTGAATTTCTAAAGATAGGAGTTCTAATGCTTATATGTATCATCGGAATGTTCATCTTACATGTTTATCAGTTTTAGTATTGTTCACAGAGATTAATGGTTTCCCTACCTCGTGAGTTATTGCTTTCAGACTATATATGTTTAATACCTCTTGGTTTTTCCCAAACTTAATGTTCATTACACCTCATCATAACCTAAGGATTCATTAACCTTGCTAAATCGACCCTACAATACACTCTATCTTAATCATTTAGGCACCTTTGACTTCATCTGACCCCATAGCCCTATTATAATATCTAATTCCATCTATCCTACTTATTCATCTTACCCCAACCCAAAACAAGCAAAAAAATTACACTTAACAAATAGCCTAAAATCAATCATCCGAAGCGAACAAGTTCACATCCTTCGCACAATAGAGAGAGCCCTCTCTGAGTCCAAGAAGGCTAGGTACTAGGACTCCAAAGATTATGTTTATGTTACATTGTCATTTGGTTTAGCCAATCTGCCTAAATCACAGGACCCTAACATAATGGCTATCACGGTGGGACCCTCTGAGTTCATAAAAATATAAATACTCCTTAGAAATCCAGAATCCCTTCATCAAACAGTATCCTATGATTTATAGTTGCCTCATCACTATCACTAACAAAATGGTGAGCCGGATGCAACCTATGATGTCAATGAAAAATTAAGTATCCCTTAGGACTTCAGAAACCTTCATCAAATCATAGAGAACTTAACTGATAGCCTAAGAGTAGAATCTAGCTTTTTCACCATCTTAGAAAATTGATGACTCAGCTATAGGACACTCTTACATACCTTAAGGCTGCATATATAAAACTCAAACAACCCCAAAAAAATTCTATATTGTTTTTTCTTAGTATTGGTGGTGGACCATAGACAACATATCTTCAAAACAACTAAAAATATCCACCTGGCGACTCCACTAGCCTCCAGTAGGCCTTCTAAATTTTGCTAAGTATCTATAAACTCTTGTAGGACTGCATCAAAATAACCTTAGGAACTCTAGAACCTTAGTCACACACTATGTGAGCTTGATAGCACCTAGAAAGGTCAACCTTATAAAATAAGTCATAAACTTTCAACCTCTCTAAATTTTGAATTTGAAATATGGCTCTATGAAGAATCAATACCATATCTCATCCGGACCTAGACCCTCCTACTATAGTTGATAACCCATAAAATATTTTCTGGAAAACTTCTGAAAATGGAAATTTAGCTACTAAAAGGACCATTCATAAAGAAATCTATGTACCTAAATAGCTTACAGCCTTGCAAGATCCCCAGTTTGACTTGCACCATACCAAAAACCTTTTCAGAACCAAGTCACAAAGTAGAATTGACCATACTGATCTTGAGCCCATAGACTTGCAGCAGAGTCTTAGCGAAGAGGATTCTCCTTCTACACCACCTGATCTACAACTTCTCCATAACTTTGAATCTTTTCACCCCAAGTCTACTTAGAATCAGTTTACTAGTCCAAGTACTTCCACCACACCCATTCACACCGCCACTGTGCAAACCACACCATCTCATAGCAAAAATCCTCCACTTGTAAATCCACCATTAGCTCCCACCATGGAAACATGGTATGCACCCCTTGTGTTACCACAACCATTGGTACCTTTTCCAAATGGTTACCAATCCAGAATCCCACACTTCACCGGGGTTGAATCCACTACTGCCTAACAACATGTAGATAGAATGAATGATGCTTTTGACTACATGGAATTAAAAGAGGAAACCATGAAAATGAAAAATTTTTCCCAAAGCCTAGGAGGAGAAGCTAAGAAATGGTTCAAAAGACTAACTCCCAACAACATACATGATCTCCCTTCCCTTTACCAAACTTTCAGAAAAAAATGGGAAATCAAGAAAAAACCTCTTCAAATCCTCTCAGAATATAGAAACCTCAAAAGAAACACAGGGAAAAGTGTCCAAGACTATTTCACTAGGTTCAACAGTGTTTATGGCGCGCTACTACCAAACATGAAACCCCCATTAGGCCTAGCTTTAGCTAAATTCCCGGAGGGTTTTGACCCTAACATGGCCTATCAACTAAGAGAAAGAGAGCCCCTAACTCTAGAAGACATGGAAAAATGAGCCATAAGTGTAGAGGCCAACTTAATTGAAAAAATAGCTAGGCTAAGATCGGAAAAGAGGGTAACATGCAAAGATGACACCATGCCCTCCACCTGCTCATTTGATTACAAGATGGACAACCTTCTTAGGACCATGGAAAGAATGATGGAAAAAATAATCATAAATGAAATAACACCCCCAAGGACAACCAAAAAAACCCCCAAATCAGAAACCAGAATCAAAACTTTAGAAGAGACCTGCCCCAAAACAGACCAACTGAAAATGATCAACAAATCATGCCACCCTTCTAGGATAACTATGTTCACAAAAGGTAAAGAGATATTGAACAACCAGATGAGAATCATCTAAACTTAATAGGCTCTGATAGTGAGGGTGAGGTTTTTCTCACAGAATAATAAAAAGGTTTTTTCTCCTCAAACCAAGATGAAACAAGCTATGAATATTTCGAAGACCACAAATTAGTATTAGAAAATTCCATAATGGAATTCCATAGGCAATATGACTTTAGGAGTAAGAAAAACCAAGACAACTCTAGAAAAAACAACTCAAACACTGTTGTTAAGAAAAATCCTGAGAACATTCTTAAAAGAACAACAGACAATAATTGCACCATGGCTAAGAAAATTGATCCCAACGAGGATAAAACTAGCCAACCAGGAGTTGACACAAGTTATCCTAGCACCTCAGATAGTGGCCCTGAGAAAACTCTAATGACCAAAGCCCCAAACCAAAATAAGCAAATTAAAAATGTGGAGAAATTTATGGTTGATAAAAATGATGTCAATAAGTCTAAAACTCAAGTACCTTTTAGTTTTGAAGGAGAGATCACTAAAATCAAAATAACCATCCCTCTCACTGAACTGGTAGCTCAGGATATGTACTGCTCCCAAGTCTTGAAAGTTTTGAACATAGGAAATGATACCAACACTCTGAATTTGAAAAATGATAAACCAGAGTTGTTGTTTGGACCCGAAGTAGATGGAAAATACTAGGAAGGATCCATTCCCCCATTCTATGTTAGCCTAAACATACACAAAAAAATCCTCCATAATGCCATGCTTGACTCTGGTGCCTCTCACAACCTCATGCCAAAGGTAGTGATGGAAAGATTAGGCCTAGAAATAACCAGGCCCTACAAATATCTGTATTCCTTCGATTCAAGTAGAGTTAAATTCTTGGGCCTGATCAAGGACTTATGTGTCAATATAGCACAAATTCCTGCTAAGAGTCTGGTCATGGATATAGTCGTGGCTAACATTCCCCCCAAATATGCCATGCTTTTGTCCTGATATTGGAGAGCTAAATTTCTGGGAAACCTCTAACTTGACATGTCTTATGCTACCATCCCGATTTTTAACCAAACTAGGAGACTCTATTGGGAATCTCATATGAATTATATGGTAAGAAACCTAGATAGACCCAAAAACACCCCTATCTATTCAATTCATTCATACTTGTACTCATTCATCTTGTATAAATGAAAATTACCTTGATGAGAAAGTAAATGAAGATTGTGAAGATCTAGGCACATTACAACAATCAGATCACTTCCTCTATGATGAGTTCGATATTCAAAACTATCACGATCAAGAAACACCACAAGATAATAAAATGGAAACTGATTTCCTGTTAATTGAAAATGAAATATCAGAAACAAGAATCAGTTTAGAAAAGGGAACATGTTGCTCAAAAGAAAAACAAATCACAAGAATGCAACCTCTTCCTTCTGCTAATATAGAAAAATGAAACACCCCCACATAACACAAATATTTGGGAATCTAGAACAAGACAGTCTGATGTTTCTACCTTACCTAGATACTTCATCATCCAAGAAAATTTTCCCTTTCAGAAAAATTATCAATTTTCACAAATATTGCTACAAATCCCAAAGAAATTAAGAAGCTTGAAATAATTAAGTTTTCTAAAATTTTATCACTACACATAAAACAAAGGAATACCAGATTGTGCAAAAAAATTCAGAATACTTATGTGTGTAGGCAGGCTATTCTAGAACCTTGTAACACAAAAATTGGTCTAAAATGCCTTGCTTTAAAAAAGAATCAAAGTAAAATTGAACAGTTGATTTCACTTAGAAAGAAGGCAAAGGGACATAGGTTTTGTATAGATTTTAGATACCAGGAGCAACCCTTAACTATAACCTTAACCTTAACCTTAACCTTCCCATAACGATAACCTTAACCTTGACTTTACCCTTAACCTAACCTTAACCTTAACCTAACTAAACTCATAACCTCAGCCTTGACCTTAACTATAACCTAACCCTAACCTTAAACCTAACCTTACCCATAAATTTAACCTTAAGGTCAGCATTAAGGTTAAGGTTAGTTTAAGGTTAAGATAAGGATAAGGTTAAGGTTAAGGTTAGGTTAAGGTAAGGGTTTGGTCAAGGTTAAGGTTAGGTTATAGTTAAGGTGAAGGTTAAGGTTATGGGAAGCTTAAGGTTAAGGTGAAGATTAATTTAAGCTTAAGGTTAAGGTTTGTTCAAGGTTAGGGTTAGGTTTTGGGTAAATTTAAGGTTACTAAACCCGTAACCTAAGGGTAAAGTTAAGGTTAAGGTTAGGTTTAAGGTTAAGGCTAACCTTGACCTTGACCTTAGCCTTACCCTTAACCTTTACCTAACTGTAACCTTGACCTAACCTTGACCTTAACTATAAACTAATCTTAACCTTAACCTAATCTTAACTTTAATGATAACCTTAAATTTATGCTTAACCTAACTGTAACCTTAACCTTAGCCATAACCTTAACCTTAACCTTGACCTTAACCTTAACCTTACCCTTAACCTTCATCCTTAACCTTAACCTAACCCTAACATTGACCATACCTTTAACCTTAACCTTAACCTAACTAAACCCTTAACCTTGACCTAATCGTAACCTTAACCTTACCTTAACATAACTTAACCTTGACCTTAACCTTAACCTTAACCATAACCTTAACCTTAACCTTAGACTTACATTAACCATAACCTTAACCTTAACCTAACCTTACCTTAACCATAACATTAACTTTACCCTTAACGTAGCCTTAACCTTGCCCTTAAGGTTAGGGTTAGGTTAAGGGTAAAGTTAAGGTTAAGCTTAGGTTAAGGTTAAGGTTAAGGTAAGGTTAATTGCAAGGTTAAGGTTAAGGGTGAAGGTTAACGGTAAGGTTAAGGTTAAGTTTAGGGGAAGGTTAAGCTTAAGGGTTTAATTAAGGTTAAGGTTAGATTAAGGTTAATGTTAAGGTTAAGGTTACTAGTTTAGTCATGTTAAGGTTATATTGGCTTTCCTTAATCCCATCCAACTCCAATCCCAACCTAATCTGATAACCTTAACCTTAACCTAACTTAACCTTAACCTTGGCCTTGAACTTAACCTTAACTTTGACATTACCTTAACCTTAAGGGTTTAGTCAGGTTAAGGTTAAGGTTAAGCATTTGGTCAAGGTTAGGGTTAGGTTATAGTTAAGGCCAAGGTTAAGGTTAAGGTTAAGTTAAGGTTAATGTTAAGGGTTTGGTGAAGGCTAGAGTTAGGTTATAAATATAGTTAAGGTTAAGGTCAAGGTTAAGGGTAAGGTTAAGGTTAAGGTTAAGGGTTTTATCAAGGTTAGGGTTAGGTTATATTGAAGGTTAAGGTTGAGTTTAAGGTTAGATTAAGTGTAAAGACAAAGTTAAGGTTAAGGTTAGGGTAAGGTTAGGGCAAGGTTAAGGTTAAAGTTAGTGTTAAGGTTAATTTTAAGGGTTTGGTTAAGGTTAATGTTAAGGATATAGTTAGCTTAAGGTTAAGGTTAAGGATAGGTTTCAGGTAAAGTCAAGATTAAGGTTAAGGTTAGGGTTACAGGTCTTAACCTTAAGGATAAAGTCAAGATTAAGGTTAAGGTTAAGGTTAGGGTTACAGGTCTTAACCTTAAGGGTAAAGTCAAGATTAAGGTTAAGGTTAAGGTTAAGGTTATGGGTCTTAACCCTAACCTTGACCAAACTCTTAACATTAACCTTAACCTTAATCTTACCCTAACCTTAACCCTAACCTTAACCTTATCATACCCTTAACCTAACCTTAACCTTGACCTTAACTTTACCTTGAACTTCACTTTAACCTTAACCTTGACCTAACTTAACCCGAAGCTTGACCTTACCCTTAACATTAACCATAACCTAACCTTAACCTTACCCTTAACCTTAACCTTACCCTTAACCTAACCTTAACCTTGACTTTACCCTTAACCTTAACCTTAACCTAACCTTAACCTTGACTTTAACCTTACCCTTAACCTTCACATTAACCTTAACTTTTAATTTAACCTTAACCTAACTTTAACCATAACTATAACCTAACCCTAACCTTGACCTTAACTTTACCCTTAACCTTGACCAAACCCTTATCCTTAAGCTTAAACTGACTAAATATTTAACCTTGACCTAACCATAACCTTAACCATAACATTAACCTAACCTTAACCTTAACCTTAACCTATCCTTAACCTTAACTTTAAATTGACCCTAACCTTAAGGGTTTAGTAAGGTTACGGTTAAGGTTAAGGGTTTGGTCATGGGAGGATAAGGTTAAGGTTGCATTAAGGGTAAATTCAAGGTTAAGGTTAAGGTTAAGTTTAGGTTAAGGGTAAAGTTAAGGTTAAGGTTAACGTTTAGTCAAGGTGAGGGTTAGGTTGTAGTTAAGGTTAAGGTTAAGGTTAAGTTTAGGTTAAGCTTAAAGATAAGGTTAAGATTAAGGTTAAGGTTAAGTTTAGGTTAAGCTTAAAGATAAGGTTAAGGTTAAGGTTAAGGTTATGGTTATGGGAAGGTTAAGGTTAAGTTTAGGTTAAGCTTAAAGATAAGGTTAAGATTAAGGTTAAGGTTAAGTTTAGGTTAAGCTTAAAGATAAGGTTAAGGTTAAGGTTATGGTTATGGGAAGGTTAAGGTTAAGGTTACGTTATAGTTATGGTTAAGGGTTTGGTCAAGCTTAGGGTTAGGTTAAGGTTAAGGTTAAGGTTAGGTTAAGTTTAAATTCAAGGTTAAGATTATGGTTATGGGAAGGTTAATGTTAACGTTAAGGGTAAGGTAAGGTTAAGGTCAAGGTCAAGGTCAGGGTTAAGGTTAACGGTTTGGTCAAGGTTAGGGTTTGTTTATAGTTAAGGTCAAGGTTAAGGTAAGGTTAAGGTTAAGGATAAGGATAAGGATAAGGTTATGGTTAAGGTTAAGGTTAAGGTTAAGGTTAGGTAGAGGTTAAGGTTAGGTTAGGGTTAAGGTTAGGTTAAGGTTAGTTTAAGGTTAACCTTGACCTTGACCTTAACCTTAACTTTAACCTTAATCTTAACCTAACCTAACCTTAACCTTGACCTTAACTATAACCTAACTCTAACCTTGAACAAACCCTTAACCTTAAATATAACCTAACCCTAACCTTAACCAAACCCTTAACCTTAACCTTATCTTACCCTTAACCTTAAATTATCATTAACGTTAACATTAACCTTAACCTTAACCTTGACCTAACCATAACCTTAACCTTACCTTAACATAAATTAACGATAACCTTAAGGTTAGGTTAAGGGTAAAGTCAAGGTTAAGACTGAGGTTAAGGTTAAGCATAAATTTAAGTTTAGGTTAAGGGAAAAGTTAAGGTTAAGGTTATGGTTAATGTTAGGGTTAAGTTTAAGGTTAAGGTTAGTGTTAATGGTTTGGTCAAGGTTAGGGTTAGGTTATAGTTAAGGTCAAGGTTAAGGTTATGTTAAGGTTAATGTAAAGGGTTTTTTCAATGTTAAGATTAAGGGTAAGGTTAATGTAAAGGTTAAAGTTATGGTTAAGGTTAAGGTTGAGGTAAGGTTAAAGATTAAGATTAAGGGTAAAGTTAAGGTTAAGGGTAAGATTAAGGTTAAGGGTAAAGTTAAGGTTAACGTTAGGTTAAGGTTAGGGTTACGTAAGGGTAAGGTTAAGGTTAAGGTTATGGTTAAGGTTAGGTTAAGGTTAAGGTTAAGGTTTCAGGTTTAGTCAGGTTAAGGTTAAGGTTAAGACTAAGGGTGAAGGTTAAGGCTAAGGTTAAGGTTAAGGTTACGAGTTTATTCAGGTTAAGGTTAAGGTTAAGGGTTTGGTCAAGGTTAGGGTTATGTTATAGTTAAGGTTAAGGTTAAGGGTAAGTTTAGGGTAAATATTCCGATTAAGGTTAAGGTTAAGGGTTTCCTTACCCTTAACCTTAACTTTGACCTTGACTATAACCTAACCCTCACCTTACACTTTACCTTAACCTTAACCTTAACCTTAACCTAACATTCACCTTACTCTTAACCTAATATTAACCTTAACCTTAATGTGACTAAACCTGTAACCTTAACCTTACCCTTAACCTTATCTTACCTTAACCTTAACTATAACCTTAAACTTAACCTAAGCTAAACCTTAGCTTTACCCTGAACCTAATCTTAACCTTAACCTAACCTTAACCTTGACTTTACCCTTAACTTAACCTTAACCTTCAGTATAACCTAACCCTAACCTTGACCAAACCCATAACCTTAACCTTAACCTGACCCTTAACCTTAGCCTTATCATTATCTTAACCTTTACTTGACCTTAACCTTGACCTTAACCTTCACCTTCACCTTCACCTTCACCTTAACTTAACCCTAACCTTGAAAAAACCCTTAACCTTATGTTGGGTCCCTATATTACTGGTATAGTCCCTTATTGTTATTAGCATAACCCCATTATTGTTATTATTGTACCCTTGTAACCCCCATTTTTTTATTATTGTGCCCTTAAATTATTATTCTTAGGTCAGCTAGGATTACATTATGGCCACATGGACTCCTATATATAGAAAGGAGGTTTTGTAAATTGTATCATCCAATAATTTTCCATTCATGTAATGTATTGGAGGTTGCCCCCTCGAAGTGTCTTATTTCTAAGGCGTTGATATCTCTTTTCTTCTATTTTTGGAGCTGGTTGCACAACATTTGGTATCAAAGCTTTGGATTCTAGGGTTTCGCTACTCCAAATAGGTCATCGTGGAATTGTCGGTATAACTTGTTTTCTACGAAGTTTCAGAAGCTGAAATTTTTAGGGTACGAAGCCAAAATCTTGAGGAACATCGTCAAAATATTTCAAAGCTTGGTTCGTAATATTTTTGGAGATATGTTCTATGGAAGTTAGGTCTTTGTTTAGGCTCCTAAACAGGTCATCGTGCAATTTGCGCTATAACGTTTTTTCTACGAAGTTTTAGAAGCTGAAATGTTTAGGGTGCGAAGCTGAAATCCTAAGGAAAATCATCGTAAAATTTCAAATCTTTGTTCACAATATTTTCGGAGATATGATCTATGGAAGGTAGTTCTTTTTCAGGCTCCTGAATTTCATCTCAAAGAGGTGATCGTGGGAAAATATTCATAACTCTCTCTCTGAGCATTAGATTGGAGTGCTGTAAAAATTGGCCACAAGTACATGGACTGTAGTTTCTTGGCTATCAATTTTAGAGCTGAAGGATGAAACAATGACACGTGGAAATTCATACAAGTTCACTCTACTAAACCAGTCCATAATTAGGTCATTGTGGGAGATTGGACACAAATTTGTCTTGGAGAATCAAAATTAGGTCAAACCTGTGGCATTAGAAAGATAATTTATAGGCTATGCTAGTACCAAAATTCAAATATTAAAGTGATTCAATCACATAGATAATCCAATTTCAATATCGAGCTCCTCAAAATCAAGAAAAAGTTGTGTATTGTTTTTCCCGACTTGCATAAGTCTTGTTTGAAGAATCAATTTGAATTGATTCCAAGGGCATATTGTAGAATACATATCAGTATTGGGTTCTAAAATATGCCTCATAAAAATAATTCAACACCCATTAAGCCTTCAGAAGGCTCTAATATGACTCATGAAGATGAAGAATTGAAACATGATCTATCAAAATTACAAGAGCAAGTGAAACAAATTTCATTCTCGCAAAGATAAACAAAAAATGAAATGGAAGTTTTGAAGAAAGGCATGGAAGTGGAGATGGACGGTTTGAAGAAATGAATGGAAGCTAAGATGGATTACATGAAAGACAACATGGAAAATATGAAGAATGATCTAAAAGAAAACATTGAAGGTTTGACAAAGTTGATAAAATAAATGTTTCCTAATGGTGAAAAGATAATAGAAGAACCTCATCATGAGAACAAAATAAATGTTAATCGTGATTTCATAAACTCTAATGTTGGTGGGAAGAACCACCATATTCCAAAAATGGATATGAGGAAGTTTGATGGAAAGGATCCTGTAACATGGATACTACAGATGGAGCAATATTTTGACCTCCATAATGTGCAAAACACACAAAAGGTACGCATTGCAACTTTACATTTAGAAAAAAATATATTTGTATGGTATCGATGGCTTTGCTCCCGTAAAAAATTTTTCACTTGGTCAATTTTTACAGAGGAAATGATAGCACATTATGAGGATACAAAGAGAAACACCTTCTTTAGCTAATTGATAAATCTCAAACAAAAGGGTTTAGTGGGGTAGCACATTGAGGACTTCCAAAAATTGAATATAAGGGTAACTGATATTCCAGAGGAACACAGGATTGATCTCTTCATAGGCACTTTAAAGGATAAAATTGAACATGAATTTCACGTTCTGGAACAGGATTCATTGGAGAAGGCATTCAGGTTGGCAAGAAAAATTGAATGTAAAATAATGGTGACAAGGAAGCCTACCACTCAATTATATAAAGAAGGAAGTGTTGCTACGCCTAGATTTCCGCAACCTACAAGGCTAACACCACAACAATTGGAAGAAAAAAGAGCAAAAGGGCTTTGCTACAGTTGTGATAGAAAATACACTAAAGGTCATAAGTGTGCTAAGAATAAATTATTTTACATAGATTGTGAAGAGGAAGAAGAAAATGAACAAGAAGAGGATATACACCATGAACCAGCCCTAGAAGAGGAAGAAATGAATTCGAACATATCGTGTAATGCACTGGCAGGATTACCACTCCTCAAATTCTCAATATAGAAGGACATATCAAGAATAAAAAGGTAATAGTGTTGATTGATTCAGGTAGCACCCATAATTTTATTCATTGTAAGGTAGCAATGGAATTAAATTAATTGTTTCCTATACCCAGCACCATAATGTCAAGTGATGGTTGCAAATGAAGGAACTAAAAATTGCTATGGAAAATGCCATAATATCAAGCTAAACATGGGGGAATATGTATTGAATAGTCCAATGCTTTACATTCCTATGGGAGGTGCTGATGTTGTACTAGGAGTACAATGGTTACAATCTTTGGGGATGGTAACTTTTAATTTTCAAGAACTTTTCTTGAAATTTTTTTTAGAAGGAAAGGAAGTTGAATTATGGGGTATTTCAGGGAATCTGGGAAATATAATAAGCTCTAATTTCATGACAAAGCTTCTAAAGAAAGAACAATGAGGCATATTGCATAATTATGCTCACTAGAAGTTCCAACATTAAAATCATCTATTTCTGCAGATCTCCAAGAAATCTTAGACAATCATTCCAAAGTGTTTGAAACTCCCAAAGGACTCCCACCTATTCGTGATCATGATCACGCTATTCATTTGATTCCGAGAAGTGTTCCTCCAAACATCAGGCCTTATAGATATCCTTACGTCCAAAAGAGCGAAATTGAACATATGATTACAGAAATGTTAGAGGTGGGTATAATTCAACCTAGTCAAAGTTCTTTATGTGCTCTTGTAGTATTGGTACATAAGAAGGATGGCTCATGGTGAATGTGTCCGGATTTTAGGGAGCTCAATAAGCTCACCATTAAAGATAATTTTTCCATTCCTGTGATAGATGAATTATTGGATGAATTACATGGAGCAATTTATTTCACCAAGTTGGATATTTGTTCAGGATATCATCAATTTAGAATGAAGACTGAAGATATTCCAAAAATAGAATTTCAAACTCATGAAGGTCATTATGAATTTTTGGTCATGCCTTTTGGCATTACCAATGCACCTTCTACATTTCAAGGGTTGATGAATTCCATTTTCAAACCCTTCCTTAGACAATTTGTGGTAGTATTTTTTGATGATATACTAATCTATACCAGGTCTTGGAAGGATCATGTTGAACATGTTGACAAGGTGCTCAAACAGTTGTAGGAGAAACAATTATATGAAAAAACATAAAAATGTTTTTTTGGAGTACAAGAGGTGGAATATCTGGGTCATATTGTATCTCACGAGGGTGTTAAAGTAGACCTTAACAAAATTAAATCTATTAAGGAATGGAAAGTCCCCACAACCATAAAGCAATTGCGAGGATTTCTCGGGTTAACAGGGTATTATCGCAAGTTTTTTAAGAATTATGGGAGAATAGCAACACCTCTAACAACATTGTTGAAGAAAGATGCATTTTCATGGAATCTTGAAGCAACTAAGGCCTTTGAACATCTTAAACAAGCATTGTGCCTAGCACCATTATTAGCTACGCTAGACTTCACAAAAACCTTTATTGTTGAATATGATGCCTCACAAAATGGAATTGGTGTTGTTTTAATGCAGGAAGGAAGACCCATTGCTTTTGAAAGTCATCCAAGAAAAGGAAAGTATTTACAGAAACATATTTATGAGTAGGAAATGTTAGCAATACTACATGCACTAAAGAAATGGAGAAATTACCTAATGGGAAGACACTTCAAGGTAAAAAATGATCATGATAGTCTTAAACACTTTTTGGAACAACGACTATCTTCAGAAGAGCAGCAAAAATGGGTCACAAAGATGTTGGGTTATGACTTTGAAATAATATACAAAAAAGGAAAGCTTAATGTTGTTGCAGATGCACTCTCAAGAAAGAATGAAGAGGTGGAAGCATTGCTTTTGGCCATTTCTATTATACAACCAGATTGGATAACCGAAGCAAGAGATGAATGGAAGAAGGAAAAATATGTATGGACACTCATTCAAAATTTGCAACAAGATCATAGTACATCTGATACATTTAGTTGGAAAAATGATTCCTTATGGTACAAAGATCGCTTCTGTCTTTGTAAGAATTTCCAACTAAAACAAACAATTCTTCTGGAATTGCACACTTCTCCTTTAGGAGGACACTCAGGATTTTTAAAAACTTATGACAAGGTGAAGAAATAATTTTTTTGGGATGGCCTTAAATCTGATATTCAAAATTTTGTGGCGGAATGTTTGGTTTTCCAGCAGAATAAAGTTGAGACAATTAAGACCCCGGGACATCTACAACTTTTATCCATTTCAAGTCAACGTTGGGAGGAGATTTCAATGGATTTTATCACAGGTTTACCTAAGTCCAAAGGAAAGAGTGTCATCATGGTGGTAGTTGATAGACTTACTCATCCATTTAAAGCAAGTACACTTGCTACTAAATTTATGGATAGAGTTCAAAAGCTACATGGAAGCCCAAGGGTTATTGTGAGCGACAGAGATTCTATTTTTACTGGAAATTTTTGGACAGAGTTATTTTCTTGTTTGGGTACTCAATTAGCTCATAGCTCATCTTAGCATCCTCAATCTGATGGTCAAACTGAGATAGTAAATAAATTTTTGGAAGGATTCTTCGTTGTTTTGTATCTGATAAAAAAACACAATGGGTCAAGTGGTTACCTCTCGTTGAATGGTGGTATAACACTTCCTTCCATACTGCAGCAAAAATGACCCCATTTATGGAAATTTATGGATATCATCCACCATCCATCACATCATCCTTAAAGGAAAATTCGAAGGTTCAAGCAGTGGAAGATCACATCGAGCATCAGCAAGAAGTTCTCCAACTCTTAAAGGATAACCTGAATTTGGCACAAAATTGAATGAAACAAGAGGAAGATCAACATCTATTGTGTAACCAGCTCCAAAAATAGAAAAAAAGAGATATCAACGCCTTAGAAATAAGAAACTTCGAGGGGGAAACCTCCAATACATTACATAAATGAACAATTCTTGGATTATACAATTTACAAAACCTATTTTCTATATATGGGAGTCCATGTGGCCATAATGTAATCCTAGTGGGCCACAATGTAATCCTAGCCAACCTAACAATAATAATTTAAGGGCACAATACTAACAAAATAGAGGTTACAAGGGTACAATAATAATAATAATGGGGTTACACTAATAAAAATAAGGGACTATACTAGTAATATAGGGACCTAACATGCCCCTCTCCTTCAAAAAAGTGTTGTCCTCAACGATTGAGTAGCTCTGGGTGCTTCTGTATAAAATTCTCATCCTCCCATGTAGAATCTTCAGTGGGTAAGTTCTTCCACTTGATGAGATACTCTGAAATTGATCGATTCTGTAGTTGTCGAGTTCTTGTTTCCATGACTACTTCAGGTTCCAATATGATTTTTCCTTCCTCATCAAGTTCTGGCAATATTGTTTGAACTGGAATATTTTCACCTATAACCTTCTTTAAGCATGAAACATGGAAAACTAGATGCACTCGCAAAGAAGCAGGAAGCTCCAATTTGTATGCCATAGTACCAATATTTTGCAACACCTTGTAAGGACTGTAGTACTTTGGCGATAATTTATTATCCTTCTTAGCTTGCTTGAGGGACATTTGTTTGTATGGTTTTAGCCATAAAAATACCCAATCTCCTACATCAGAACTTCTCTCACAGCGATGTTGATATGCCTGTTGTTTCATTCGATTTTGTGCCAAATTCAAGTTATCCTTTAAGAGTTGGAGAACTTCTTGTTGATGCTCGATGTGATCTTCCACTGCTTGAACCTTTGAATTTTCCCTTAAAGATGATGCGATGGATGGTGGATGCTATCCATAAAGTGCCATAAATGGGGTCATTTTTGCTACAGTATGGAAGGAAGTGTTATACCACCATTTAGCGATAGCTAACCACTTGACCCATTGTGTTTGTTAATCAGATAAAAAACAACGAAGATATCCTTCCAAACAATTGTTTACTATCTCAGTTTCACCATCAGATTGAGGATGATAACATGAGATATGAGCTAATTGAGTACCAAAACGAGAAAATAACTTCGTCCAAAAATTTCCAGTAAAAATGGGATCTCTGTCTCTCACAATAACCCTTGGGCTTCCATGTAGCTTTTGAATTTTGTCCATAAATGTAGTAGCAATTGTACTTGCTTTAAATGGATGAGATAATGCACAAAAGTGTGCATACTTGATAAGTCTATCAACTACCACCATGATGACACTCTTTCCTTCGGACTTAGGTAAACCTGTGATAAAATCCATTGAAATCTCCTCCCAACGTTGACTTGGAATGGATAAAGGTTGTAGAAGTCCTGGGGTCTTAATTGTCTCCACTTTATTCTGCTGGCAAACCAAACATTCCGCCATAAAATTTTGAATATCAGATTTAAGGCCATCCCAAAAAAATTCTTTCTTCACCCTGTGGTAAGTTTTTAAAAATCCTGAGTGTCCTCCTAAAGGAGAAGTGTGCAATTCCAGAAGAATCTTTTGTTTTAGTTGGAATTCTTACAAAGATATAAGCGATCTTTGTACCATAAGGAATCATTTTTCCAACTAAATGTATCAGATGTACTAGGATCTTGCTGCAACTTTTGAATGAGTGTCCATACATCTTTGTCCTTCTTCCTTTCATCTCTTGCTTCGGTTATCCAATCTGGTTGGATAATAGAAATGGCACAAAGCAATGCTTCCACCTCTTCATTCTTTCTTGAGAGTGCATCTGCAACAACATTAAGCTTTCTTTTTTTGTAGATTATTTCAAAGTCATAACTCAACATCTTTGTGACCCATTTTTGCTGCTCTTTTGAAGATAGTCTTTGTTCCAAAAAGTGTTTAAGACTATCATGATCAGTTTTTACCTTGAAGTGTCTTCCCATTAGGTAAGTTCTCCATTTCTTTAGTGCATGCAGTATTTCTAACATTTCCTTCTCATAAATAGGTTTATGTAAATACTTTCCTTTGATTGGATGACTTTAAAAAGAAATGGGTCTTCCTTCCTGCATTAAAACAACACCAATTCCATTTCCTAAGGTATCACATTCCACAATAAAGTTTTTTGTGAAGTCTGGCGTAGCTAAGACCGGTGCTAGAAACATTGCCTCTTTAAGATGTTCAAAGGACTTAGTTGCTTTAGGAGTCCATGAAAATGCATATTTCTTCAATAATGTTGTTAATGGTGCTGCTATTATCCCATAATTCTCAACAAAATTTCGATAATACCCTATTAACCCGAGAAATCCTTGCAACTGCTTTATGGTTGTGCGGAGTTTCCATTCCTTAATGGCTTTAATTTTGTTAGGGTCTACTTTAACACCCTCGTGAGATACAATATGACCCAGATATTCCACCTCTTGTACTCGAAAGAAACATTTGGATGTTTTTGCATATAATTGTTTCTCATGCAATAGTTTGAGAACCCTGTCAACATGTTCAACATGATCCTTCCAAGACCTGCTATAGATTAGTATATCATCAAAAAATACTAGCACAAATTTTCTAAGGAAGGGTTTGAAAATGAAATTCATCAACCCTTGAAATGTAGAAGGTGCATTGGTAAGACCAAAAGGCATGACCAAAAATTCATAATGACCCTCATGAGTTCGAAATGCTGTTTTTGGAATATCTTCAGTCTTCATTCTAATTTGATGATGTCCTGAACGCATATCCAACTTGGTAAAGTAAATTGCTCCATGTAATTCATCCAATAATTCATCAATCACAGGAATGGGAAATTTATCTTTAATGGTGAGCTTATTGAGCTCCTTATAATTTGGACACATTCGCCATGATCCATCCTTCTTGTGTACCAATACTATAGGAGTAGAGAAAGAACTTTGACTAGGTTGAATTATACCCACCTCTAACATTTCTGCAATCATACATTCAATTTCGCTCTTTTTGACGTAAGGATATCTATAAGGCCTGATGTTTGGAGGAACACTTCCTGGAATCAAATGAATAGCATGATCATGATAACGAATAGGTGGGAGTCCTTTGGGAGTTTCAAACACCTTGGAATGATTGTCCAAGACTTGTTGGAGATCTGCAGAAATAGATGATTTTGATGTTGGAACTTCTAGTGAGCATAATTGTGTAATTAATCCTCGTTGTTCTTTCTTTAGAAGATTTTTCATGACATTAGATCTTATTATCTTTCCTGGCTTCCCCGCAATACCCCGTAATTCGACTTCCTTTCCTTTTGAAAAAAAATTCAAGAAAAGTTCTTGAAAATTAAAAGTTACCATCCCCAAAGATTGTAACCATTGTACTCCTAGTACAACATCAGCACCTCCCATAGGAATGGAAAGAATTGGACTAGTCAATACATATTCCCCCATGGTTAGCTTGATATTATAGCATTTTCCGGAGCAATTTTTAGTTCCTCCACTTGCAACCATCACTTGACATTATGGTGCTCGGTATAGGAAAAAATTTAATTCCTTGGCTACCTTACAATGAATAAAATTATGTGTGCTACCTGAATCAATCAAGACTATTACCTTTTTCTTCTTGATATTTCCTTCTATCTTGAGAGTTTGAGGAGTGGTAATTCCTGCCAGTGCATTACATGATATTGATCTGAATGGAAAATGGCATCAACCGATGGTATTCATCTACCCATGTTATCCATCCACCCATGGAATTTACCCATGATATTGTAAATGGCATCAACCCATGGTATTCATCCACCCATGATATTTATTCGCCCATGGTATTGTTATAGCATCATTTTTCACCCTTATGTGATTCATGATTATATTTATGGCTTTGGGCACCCATTCCTACAGACTTGAACAAAATTCCCATACGCGGGTATGCCTAGATTTTTCTGCATGTATACGCGAGTCCACATGTACTTTTCCGCGTATGCCATTAAAACCATTAAAAAGTATATAAAAAATCCCTATTTTCGGGCTGGGTTGATGGTTACTCCAGTAGTTCAACCACCCTAACACATGGCCAACTGTTTCCAACTGATTGAAACTAATTTGAGGGAGTATAAAAGCCCCTCATGTTCATGGCCTAAGAGAGAGAGAAATTTTATAGACATTATACTCTATTGGAATCCCAATTAAAGTCTGAATTCCCGTGCCTCCTGCACTTTCCCAGATTTATACAGGAAACCCTTGTTTCCTAGAGATGTTCATCCAGTTATATGCCATCTCGAGTGCATAAGTCTTGAAAGTATCTTAGCGAGACAAGGGCGGGACGGATCCGGACGACGGTCTGCTCGAAGATCATGGAAGGATTCAGGTGATCTCTCCACTCTCTATTTCTATACATGTTGTTCGTAATAATGAAGAACCATATTTTTCCTGGACTTATGTGTTAACGTTTACTTATATGTGTGAAAATATTATCATTTAAGCATTTATTATGGTTTATATAATGTTTCACCTGGATTGCACTAACGTTTAGGAGAAATATATGTTGTACAACTAGGTTTCCGTGCACGTTCTTTCTTGTTTTCCAGGTTGAAGGAGGAAGAAGGGTTGTTGGGGGTTTAGACCCTGTGGGATCTACATCGAACATAGGACTACGAGTGAGTTCTGATATCGTTGTTATCTATTTTTTTGCATTCATGTATGGTTGTGTGTGAGTCCTTCTGAATAGCATGCCATGATCTATGGAGGTTTCGACCCAACAAAACTCTAGGGTGATTTTCCTCGAAATAAAACTGGTGACTCTACTGGGGACCCCACTTTTGTGATTCCCCTGTTGGGTAGTTTTAGCTGTTTGATAGGTTTCCAACAATTTTAACTTTTATTTCCAGTCCGGTTAACTCTTTCTCAGTCAGACTGAAGTCCTGGTTCCTTATCCAGGCTTGATATTTTTTATTTTTCATTATTTACCTTTGCATACGTGGGTTTGTCTGTACATAGACGCGTATACATGCAGTTTTTGTTAAAGGGAGTCGTGTATACGCAGGTTTCCTTTAACACAATCGCGTATGCATGCTTGTTTCTAAACTGTTAGGTCGCTTATATCTAGATCAATTTTGAAATTTTAGGTTTCTTGGCTTTTTAGTCCTGTCTGCCTATGGAGACCTGTTCCTGCAGTGTCTCTGTATCCTCTGGATTGTGTAGAAAGTGATATTTGGTCTTTTCTCTCTCTTGTTTGGTTGAAAAATAGCTTATCTGGAAAAGTTTGTTTCTTGTGCTTGCATTTCTGGTTTGAGTACCAAGATCTCTTCTTGGGGATTCTTGGCTGTTCTGCTTCATCAGAACAGAGAGCTTCTGCTCGTTCACTCTTTCCTACCTTTGTGTCTTGCTTTTCACTTCGATTTTTTCCCATTTCTTGGTTGGTTTTCTTGAGTTCAGTTGACTAGGTCTTGTTGCAGTTTTTGAAGAGTCTTTCTTGGTTCTTTGAAGTTTTTGTTTGCTGCAAGGTTGTACTATTCTTCTAGGCTGAGTGATTGAGTTTCTTGTCTTCTTTTGCTTGTATAAATCTTGCTACTAACTAGCCTTATAAGATTTGGAGCGTTTTTGAATTTTTTGCTTGAAATTCAGAGTTGTTTGGCTTGGAATTTGATAGTTTTTCTTGGTCTTTTCGAACTCTTCTTTTTATAAAATTCAAAAGCTCAAAAAAAAACATTTTGTTTTATTGTTTGCTTTTGTTTTGCATTTTTGTTTTCGTTTCGTTTTATCTTTTGAAGATTTTTTGAGGTTTATTTCCTTTGGTTTTTTACTTGATTTTGGAAAGGAATTGTCAATGGTTTCTTCCTCTTGTTTCAAGTGTTTCGGTGTCTTTATATTAAGAGTTTCTGATTTTGGGAACTAGCTTTCTGGACAACCAAAAAGAGATAAAACTGAAGGATCTTTGGGAAATTTCTCTCTTCTTTAGTAGATTTTGCATCTTAGAATTTGCATGCTCCTAGTGATTTGCATCAGGTGCACTTAAGCATTTAGTCATTTTCATAGTTTTTGTGAGTGTGAAGTTTGTTATCTGAAAAGAAAAATAAAAATTTTTAGTCTCGTAGAACCTGTGTAGAAGTTTCTTTTCATCGAAAGACAATTACTACATTTTCATGTAGTTTGGTTTTTATTAATTTATTTTCTGCGTCAAAACACCACACGTTTCATTTCCGTATCCCTTTGACTTAACATAACAGCCAATTAAAATAAGCGATATAATTTAAAAGCAACTAGCAAGTTTTTTAAGTTTCATACACCAACTAGCTAGGTTGTAGGGCCTTGGATTAGGTGAGTGGAGAGTTAACTCTCCAAGGCCGCTCAAACAAAACATAGAATTTGATTAATTGAGCGAAATCCAACTCTGTTAGGTGGACCGGGAAATCTCTCCTCAAGAGAGTCAAGCGCGAGGGGAAGTGAAGGCTGAGAAGAGAGATACCCCCTCTCTGATTTGCTAAATCTGACCTCAAGACCATTTTGCCCGGCTTCTGACACAGACTGGTGCCCATAGTTGCCACTCCTAGGTTCCACATAGGTGACTGCGGGGGGGAATACCCATGGTACCTGAGGCAGATGTTGTATCACTTTCAGCAGTACTTCTAGGGGGTGCCCTTGTGAATCTTGGGTACTTGTACTGGCAAAGGCTGTCGTTAGGAGGTCAGCATAACTGTTTCTATTACCTTCGCTAGTAGGCCTGGGCCGTAATTATCCCAGACTACTTTCGGGAGGTCCTATATTTCGCTTCCTTGTATTTTGGTGTCTGGTCGTAATCACCCAGAGCGGAAATACCTGAAGGCTATTTTCTTGATTGTATCTCAGGGATTTCTTTTTGTAGTGAACTCTCTTTGCTCCTAGCTTGCCTATCTTTATATTTTTTTATTCTAATTAAAATTTGTTAAAGTGGCTGATCAAGCGCCTCGTCGATCGAGGATAATCCAGGGGTTATCTCCCGAGAGTTCAGAGCCTTCTTCAAGAAGGCGTAGGAGTAGTTTAGCAGGTGAGTATCACCCTGTGACATCTGATGCAGTGGAGAGAGATCCTCCACAAGGGTCTGAAGGTTTCATAGCTGATTCTGGTGTTGGTTCTGATAGGAGCGCTCCGCTCACCTCGCGATTTTTATTTCCGCAGGAAGAAGAAGTTCAAATAGAGGAAGTACCTGAACCCTCTATGTCACTTCCATCTCCTCTTCCTCCTGATTATCCGTTCGTTGTTGAATACATCGGACCTGAGTCAGAGAGACCAGAAGATCCTCCATATTATACATACCTTTCGATGGCCACGACTGGGAATGCGGCTTCTGCTGTGAGTGCTACAGGCATTCAGACTCCTGCTTCTATTGAAGGAGGGGGCACTATTGCTATATCTTTGATTGCTTCTAGTACTGCTGTGTTTGGCTCTGGTTTCACCCAAGCACATGCTTCCCAATCTGGTCCCTTCTGTTTTGGAATGCCCACTAGTGGGATTCCTTCTTTTTCCTTTTCCGCTGTTGCAGCTGCATCTACACCCATGTCTTCCATGGCTATTGGATCAGCTTCTTTTCAAGGGTTCCCCTTTGGAACTGGACATATTCCTAGTTAGAATCCTTCTTTAGGGTCCTTTCTATTTACTTCTCAGACTCAGAGTTTCAACCCTTGGTCTAGAGGTCAGAATTCGACTACTTTTACAGGTTGGAACCCTGTATTCACTACAACGGGGGCAGGGAATCAGTTTTACACTGGTCACCAAGGGAATGCTTCTTTCCCTTCGTTGAGTGCTTATCATACTTTTTCTCCTCTTTCTAATGCCTGGAACCCCTATCAGGGGCTTTCCTCTTCATTTCATACTTCAGTGGGGGGAACTGGTCTGGTCTTTGGTAACTCTGTGTTGGTAGGAGGTTATTCTCCTTTTTCTATGAGTTCTTTCTGGCAACCTGGTGCCTTATCAAACCCAGGGTATTATTTTCATAATGTTGGGAATTCATCCTATCAAGGATGGAATCCTCAGGCTCCGCCTCGTTTACCTTTTTTGGCAATGTTAAACTTGCCAGATCTGTCGAAATTGACGAATGATCCGATTCGGTACAGTCCGGGGTGGCCTCCGTCCCGACCAAACTACCTTCAGACATTCCAAAGTTTGAAGGCAAGAATGGAGAGGATCCGGCTGATCACATCACCACATTCCATTTATGGTGTTCTTCTAACTCCCTGATCGATGATTCGATTAGGTTGAGATTGTTTCAACGCACCCTAACTGGAAACGCTGCCAAATGGTATATTGAGCTAACTGGGGGCATTTTTGCTACATTTGGAGAATTGGCTGTTACATTTCTAAATCATTTCCAGTTGCTCGTCCGTTACGATGTTGGGACTGAACTCCTAGCTAATTTTAAGCAGGACGACGCAACCCACATTTCTGACCATATTCAGGAATGGAGGAGAAGGAAGAGGCTTATTAAATCTAATATTCCAGGGGAATTCCTTTTGGAATGGTTTCTGAAATCTCTACAGTCAGATATTTCGAAGGATGTATCCCTCTCAGGGGTATTTTCCAAGGAACATGCCATTTTTAGGGCCTAGCAGCTGGAAATGATATATTCTCAGTCTGGAGTCCTTCATAAGTATTTTCCCAATGCTCCTCGCTCCAAATTAGATTTATCCAAAACTAAGCCTGGTCCTCATGGTGATGGACTTATTGGTTCGATCAATAGTGGTGCAGCTAGCCTGCTTACTCAATTGTAGCAG
Source organism: Pinus albicaulis (assembly GCA_034641835.2). NCBI lineage: Eukaryota > Viridiplantae > Streptophyta > Pinopsida > Pinales > Pinaceae > Pinus > Pinus albicaulis. Next base: position 826,309,390 of record CM076579.1, on the reverse strand, counting down.
TTGTATTTGCAATCTGCTCCTTCTGTTCAGGCTATACCAGCTGAGTCATCGCCTTCCCAATCTTTGTCGATAAATGTTGTCCAAGCTTTCGATCCCAAAGGAAATCAACAATCCGAAGGGAAGAAGAAAGGACAGAATAATAATAAAAAGGGCAATAATGGGAAGGGTAATGCGAATAAAACCAACAAGCATGTTGGTGAGGGGCCAAAGGATAAAAAGAAAGTGAAGTTTCCATGCAAGTTATGTACTGGAGACCATCTTACACACCTTTGCCCTAAAATTCAGAATGCGCAGCGCTTGTTAGCTCAGTAGGGTTCTTCTAGTTCCCAGGCTATGTTGACAAACCCTTTTCCCCAAGGGAAAAAACTAGTTGTTGGCGCGAATCAAAATCTTGGGGCTTCCTCTGGGGGCACCCAGGAAGGGGAAATTCCATCATACATATTCATGATGAGTGCTCACGTGGATGTCGCTACGAGATCCCGTGATTATGGCGGAGAAGAGTCTCTGAAAGCTAAGGATGCTCCTGATGCTACTGAGCCACTTCACATTACAAGGCCTACTGTTGAGCCTATGCCTCGGATGCCCAAAGCATACACTAAGCGTTCAACGATTAATCCAAATGCTAGGGCTGCCCAGAACTACTCTATTGTGGAAGATCTGGCACAGAGTCCTTGTGCCATGTCGGCTTTAGAGGTGCTCTAGTCTTGTCGGGCTCAGCGCAGTGCTTTGCTCACTGACATTGGGGCTATTGATCTGAAAAATTCTCTTCTGATTACATTTGATATGACTAATTTTAAGAAGAGACTCCCCCATCATATGGCTTTAAATATTAAATCATCATACCGGAAGTTCAATATCTTTCGAACAGTTGTTGATGAGGGTGCTTCCACATGCATGATGTCTCTCACATGTTGGAAGACGATTGGATATCCCAAAGCTGTTCCATCTACCACTCTTCTAACTACGTTTGATGGTCATTCTCACAGACCGCATGGTATTGTCCCAACTTTACCTATCTGTGTTGGGGGAAAAACTGTGAATATATAGGTTGAGGTAGTTGATGCAAGCTTGGACTACAACTTTCTGTTGGGGAGAAACTGGATTTATGAGATGGATGCCATTGCATCCTCATTATTTCAGATTATTTGTTTCCCTCACGAAGGGAGGATTGTTACAGTGGACCAACTGGACTGTCCTCCTGTAGACCCGAATGCGTCTACTGACTCATATGTTCCAAAGTTGGATAATACTAAGGCGCCTGTTGAGAATTTAGGTGTTGGAATGTATTCTTCCTTGATGGGTACTTTCGATATTCCTCCTCCTATGGTTCATATAAATGCAATTTCATCCTCCAAGGCTCCTCTTCGAAGAGAGTTCTTCAGAACTCATTATTTTTCGGACCCTTGGACCTTACCTTCCCCTACTGCCACATTAGCGGAAGGTCAAGTGGGTGGAATGGAATTTCCAATGTCTGCAGCTGAGATTTCTTATCAGTCTATTGTTGACTCTGCAGAATCCATCCCAGCTCCTCTCTCACTGGAAGAGTTGGATGGAGATGTGGCTCCGGCTTGGGCACTTAGTTCTTCTTCTACCCAGGATTGCCTTGATACCACTCTTCCATCTGAAGAGGCTATCCTGGAAGCTATGACTGGTATAGATAGACCGTGGGATGATTTGCATCATCGGTCTTACTTTTTACCTGATTTGAGCGAAGTTGAAACGAGTTTTCCAAGTCCTCCGTCTCCTGGTCCTATTTGCCAAGTCCTAAACCCTTTATCACCAACACAGGTTTCTGCTAAAGGGAACATGGCTGTGATTTCTCCTACTATCTCGGTGAACATTTCCAGGGATCCCAATATTATTGAGAATGTCTTCATCGGAGCTGAATGTTCCCGTGAAGAGATTCTGATTTACACCGAGCTCTTTAAAGAGTATAGGGATGTATTCGCTTGGTCTTATGAGGAAATGCCTGGTATAGATCCATCTATTGTCCAGCATGAGATCAAGACTTACGAAAACACTAAGCCTGTGAGGCAAAAAATTTGTCCGGTCAATCCTAGGAAGGCAGCAGCTATCAAAGCTGAGGTGGAGAAGCTGCTTAAGGCGGGATTAATTTTCCCTGTTCCTTTGACTGAATGGGTTTCAAACCCTGTTCCCGTAGATAAAAAACAAGGAAAAATTCGAGTTTGCATTGATTTCAGAGACCTCAATAAAGCATGTCCTAAAGATAATTACCCCACACCATTTATCGATCAGATCATTAACGAGTGTGCCGGTAATGAGATTTTCTCCTTCATGGATGGTTTCTCTGGATATAATCAGATTACTATCCGTCCTGAAGATCAGCATAAGACTATTTTTATTTGTCCCTGGGGTACTTTTGCATACAAGAAGATGCCTTTTGGTCTTAAAAATGCTGGGGCTACGTTTCAGCGGGCCATGTCATATGCCTTCCACGAAATCAAAAAGATTATCGAGGCGTATTTGGATGATTTAGCTGCTCATTCTCAAAAGAGGATGGATCATCCTGCTCACCTTCATAAAATATTTGAACGATGTCGTTTCTATAAGATTAGGTTGAATCCAAACAAGTGCATTTTCGCGGTTACATCTGGTTGGTTATTGGGATTCATTGTGTCTAGGGAAGGGATTAGGGTAGATCCCTTCAAGGTTGAGGCAATACTTCGGTTGCCTCCCCCATCCTCTGTTCGCCAACTTCAAAGTCTACAAGGAAAGTCTAATTTTCTTCGGAGGTTTATCGTAAATTATGCTGAAGTTACCAAGGGATTTGTGAGATTGTTGAAGAAGGGAGTTCCATTTCTTTGGGATGACTTCGCTCAACACTCATTCGATGCTTTGAAAAAAGCATTGACCTCTGCTCCTTTATTGAGTCCACCTGATTATAGCAGGGATTTCCTTTTGTATCTTGCAGCAGCAGAATCTACTATTGGGATGGTTCTGGTTCAGGAGGATGATGCTATTGCAGAGCATGTTATTTAATATCTTAGTCGAGGCTTGGTAGGACCTGAACTCCGGTACACTCCGATAGAAAAGTTAGCTTTGGCAACGGTTCATGCTGTGCAGCGACTCCGACATTATATTATTCTTCGAAAAAATTATGTTTTGGCAGCAGCCAATCCATTTCAGTTTGTCCTCAGTAGGTGAGTGATTGGGGGCAAATACAATAGATGGATTGTGATTTTGCAGGAATTTGATCTTGAGTTTATGTCTGCCAAGTCCAAGAAATCATTAGTTTTCGCGGAATTAATCTCCGAGTTGCCCTGTGGGGAAGAAATGATTTATGATGAATCCTTCCCGGATGAACATTTGTTTCTTATCTCTCCACGGGATCCTTGGTATGGAGATATAATTATTTATCTCCAGACTGCGAAGTTTCCCTCTACTTTTTCGAAAGATGAGCGTCGTAAGTTGTGTCACTTGGCTAAGAATTACTTTATTATTGGTGATGCTTTATGCCGTCGAGGGGTTGATTCAATCCTGAGACGCTGCTTAACTCTTGAAGAAGCTAAGGCTGTGCTGAATGATTGCCATAGTGGGGCTTGTGGTGGTCATTTATCTGGGCTTGCTACAGCCCAAAAGATCTTGCGTGTTGGGTACTTTTGGCCTTCGATTTTCAAAGGTTGTATGGGGTCGGTCAAAAAGTGTCATCCGTGTCAAGTTTATACTCGAAAAATGGGTGCTTATCCAGCTCTCCACTTTTTCCAGTCATTACTGTCGGTCCCTTTACAAAGTGGGGTATTGATTATACTACTTGTAACCCACCTTCGGCTAAAGGTCACAAGTACATTATTGTAGCAGTAGACTACTTTACGAAGTGGGTCAAGGCTATGCCTACTTTTGGGAATGATGGTGAGACTACAACTCTTTTTCTTTTCAACCAGGTTATCGCTCGTTTCGGTATTCCTAGAGAGATTGTCACTGATCATGGTAGTCATTTTTAGAATAGCATGATGGCTGAGTTGGCTCTAAAATTAGGTTTCCGGTAGGAGCATTCATCTCCGTATTATCCTCAAGCCAATGGGCAAGTGGAAGCCGTGAATAAATCCTTGAAGACAATTCTTCAAAGGAAAATTGATAAAGCTCGATCCAACTAGCATATTATGCTATATCCTGCACTTTGGGCATACAGGACGTCAGTGAAAACTGCAACTAGCTTTACTCCGTTTCAGCTAGTGCACAGGTTGGAATCCGTATTTCCCATTGAATGTGAGATTCCTTCTCTTAAGTTAGCTGTTGAACTTCTTCCTAACACTTCTAGTCTTGAAGAACGGCTCCTTCATCTGGAACATATCGATGAGCAGCGTCGGGATGCTGCCATGATGAATGAAGTGCATAAAAACCGAGTTAAAGTTCAGTACGATAAGGCGGTCAAGCCTAGGGTTTTTTCGGAAGGTGACCTTGCTTTTGTCTATGCCCAAGAAAAATATGCCCTGGGGGTAGGAAAATTTAAGTCCATGTGGTATGGCCCCTTTATCGTTAAAAAAGTCCTTAAGAAAGGAGCATATACCTTGGTTGATTTTGAAGGAAACGTGTTGCCGGAACCCAGAAATGGGCTCTATTTGAAAAAGTATTATGCCTAGGCTTCAGCCTGACATGTTGCTTTTGTATATAGTAGTTTTTTCTTTGTACATATCTGGTTGTTTTTTGATCTTTGATGGGTTGGTGATGTTTTTGATCTTCTTTGGCAGGTTGTGTCGGATGTTATGAGTCATTTTGGTTTCGCCGATGGTGCTAGTAGACACACCCGGAACTTAGCTTTCGCAGCTTGGGTGCTTCATTATCCATCCAGTCAGCTGTTAGTATCAAGAGGAGTCTGCATTGGTTCTGCTTCAGATAATATAGCAGAATACACTGCAGTTGTTTATCTACTCTCGGAAGCAATATCTTTGCGTGTTGATTCATTGGTAGTTTTCTTGGACTCTCAGTTGGTGGTGTCGCAGTTGAACAATACTTATCGGGTTCGAGATCCATTCATATTCCTCGAGCTGACAATTGGATGGCAGACTCATTAGCTAATCAAGAAATTGATTGGCACATTAATCATTCCATACAATAAAATTTAATCATCAAAAACATCATACATTTTGATACATTTGTCACATCACATCAAACATCGTTGTATATATATCATCAAAGTGTTCAAAAAAATATACAAAATTTGGATCCATAGGTCATACAAAAAATTGGGCTTATGCCCCCGATCATGTTCAGTCTCAAAAAATATATATAGTCATCTGATACATCATATATATCTACTCCTGAGGTCCCTGCCCAGAAGTTGTGTTCCTATAGAACACGATCGCGGTGGCAACTCGACGGAATAACCGTACCCAGTCATGGGGTACTCCTACCACCTGTCTCTGGATGGATTCAGGTAGATCTTCCACTGCAGGCATAGGTACTTGGCGGGTTAATCCCTCCAAGTTCCTTTGTACATCCTGGAGGGTTCTGTCTGGATCTACTGTATCCGCTTCACCTCTGTGACACTTATGTCGTGGGCATCCCTCAGGTCGAACTGGTCCAATATCTGTTTCATGATCATTTTAAATTGTAAGACATTTTGAATCCAATCAAAAATATGTTTGTTTTTCACATTCTTTCATAAATATTGAAAAAATCCAAAAAAAATTATATAAGTAAAAAATTGTAAACTTACCAACTGTACCCCATGCTGCGCCTGGTGGAAGGACAAGATCTGGATCACCATGAAAGTCCATCCCGACATAGGGATAGTCGTCCACAGCGATGATTTGTTCTCTCCACCATTGGAAGAACTCATCATCCCAAGTGGTCTGGGGAACTTCACTTTCCCCCAATCTCTTCATCATGTCTGCCCAGCGGGAAATTCTTGGGTCTCTCAGGCTGCTGATGGTAGAGATCACTCTGGGTCTTAGTGCTGGAATCTTCTCGAAGAAGAATGTCATCAAAATTGTACCATATCCAAAAAAAGTTGTCTTCGCCTTTCGGATTGAAGTCAATTGTTGCTTCATGTTCATCAGTAGGGCTGTGCACCAATCATATACATGAGTTAAGCATTCCACTGCTATACTCATTTGCGTCCTGGATGCCTGGTGTAGGGAAGCGGATCCCGCTACCCTGCCAATGGTAAAAAAGAGGATTTTCATGTGAAAATCTCTTAAATATTTGATAGCAATTTGAGTTCCAACTTTCTTGGAACCCTCTACGCAGTACACGTGGACATAATCTTCCACGGTGAGCCCTCCCAAAGGCTTACCATGCAAGTCTACTGGCTCCCCCCTCCGGGAGAGTCCAGTGATAAAATATATGTCTTCCACTTCAATGTGTATGGGCATTTGATCTATGATGAAGCAGTCTTCTTCCGGTTCCCAATAATTCACAAGCATTTTGAGCAACCGAACATTACTCTTCATATTTGGCATTTTGAAAAACTTGAGCACTCCACAATTTCGAAGAATATTTAGTGATGTTTGGTTCTGCATGACTTCATTTTCAATAGAATTGTGCTCATGCTCTCTCCATGATATGGTCATCCTGTAAAATTTCAATAATCCATTCATTAGGTACGCATTTTTTATATTGGGTTGTGCATACGCGACTTTATTTGTGCACAGTCGCGTGTATACGTGACTTGGTCATTACAAACCCGCGTATGCGCAAACCCATGATTTTTAGCAAGAGATTTAAAGGTGAAAATTCCTAATTTTTAACTTATGAACAGACAAAATGAATAGCAAGGATGAATTAAGAGCTAACCTGAGAAATTCGGTGGAATTTGAAGGTCGGTTGCTCCTGTTTTGATGAAAGAAGCTTTTTTCTCCAGAGCACTTTTTTCCAAATCAACAATGTAATAATGAACCAAATATGAGGTAATTTGTCTATTTATGCCCAAAAAGTTGAAAATTTTCACAAAAATTTGTTATGCTTATTTTTTCAATCTATCTTAAGGTGCATAACCCGGATGCTTGGAAGTGCCTAGATTGGTATATTTTCAGGTACATTTTGACGAATTTGAGATTTTTCTCGATTTTTGATCCATGACTGCTAACCCGTCATGGTAGGTATATGATCTTCACTGGAATATAGGTTAGGGAATCCACTTTCCATTGCATTTTGCATACTAGCCTTCATTCTGATCACTTGCCATAGGGTCGATCCCATCAAGTCATGAGTATTACACCCATTTCACTCGCCGATTATTTAATCATGACTTGGTGGTAGAGCCTTCCTTTACATGGGTTTCCTAGTTAGTTCCTCGCTATCCTTGTTGCCCATGCTGCGTTTTATGTAGGCTCGGGAGTCCTCTTTAGTCCCACCATGACTTATGTGTTGAAGCTTCATTCTTCTTCTTCCTCACTATCATTTTTCTGGATATTACCTTAGAGGTTCCCTGGTGTTGTTGAGTTGTATTACTGCGTTGCATATTGGCTACCTGTTTATCCTGGCCTTTAGTCGGCTTCATTTGGACTCAATGTTTAAGCCAACTTTTGACCTTGTCTATCTGTACAAGTTAACCATTGCATGCACTTAGCTATCGCGACTTGACACCCTTTTTACCCATGGATGGAACATTCCTCTGAGTATCGCTTACCAGTTTCCACCACCTTTCATTGAGCATAGGATCGTTCCAATCACAGGAACTAGTGCATCTATTTCTTGATACTCGTTATATCCACTGTACCATAGCATTCTTTTATTCTTTTTTAGGCTTATTATATGAAAAAGACAAAAAATCAAATATAACAAAAAGAGCGGGAACGGGATGTAACTTCATACTTTCATGGTAGTATTGTGTCAGTTTGTTGCCCTTGAACAAAGCATATACATTTATATATCTTTCCTCCATTTCGGATGGTTTTAGTTTTGACCTAGGTTCAGCTTTTACCTTGTTTCACTTGTCAGTCCTCCCCTGGTTGGTTATCTCTTCCAATCATATGGAGAGTTTGTTCTGCCTCCTGCATAACAGACTTATACAGTGTCACTTTTTACTGCCATGGTCATTACGAGTCATGATTTTGTTCAAGGGAAGTCTAACCAGATTCAGCCATTCTGCGGTGTCTCTTGACTCATTATTCAGTCGACCTTCCCGGTCTTGTCAGTATCTTGTTCTATCACATTAGATGTTTTGGTCCTCTTCTCGTGTTGGTTTGAGAAGGTCTCCATTGACTTCTTGCTGGCGGGTTTGTCTCTTATCGACTACAACACATTGCTTTGAGAGCAAACCTAGAGCTACACCTTGGCCCTATTTCCATCATTGATAGGTGACCTTGTGCTCAGCATTTGATCATCATTATGGGTCTTTGACTGAGTGTTTTCCCCTGTGTTCGACGTTAGCATACATTATCACACTTGGGATTCATGCAGTACCTTGATTTCCATTTGACCCTATCGGTGGATTTCTCGCCTCTGTGTCAGATTTCATTATTGGTTGGTTCAGAGGGTTTCTTCCATGCACTAGCTTCATCTTGTGCATGTCAGAAACGTACTTCGGTTCGTCCGATTCCTTCCAAATCTTGGCCCGCGGGTTACAGTCGCGCTGGACTGATGTGGGATGCCTTAATGCCTTCCTTCCAGCAGATCTTTTCCCATCGACTCCAACTCATTGCTCTGGGAATAAGGTCTAGAGTCTTTTTGTCAGTACCTTAGGGTTTGCAGTCATCAGTGGTAGACTCTTTGCTATCGACAGTGGGGATTCATCATTGCCTCCTGATTGGTAGATTCTTTCAAGTGTTCGACTTCAACTCATTTATTCGCACTTGTTAGATTGTACTGGGGCACCTTGATGCTCATTTTCATTATTGGTGGGTTGTCTCGCGTTGGTTAACGGTATACCTCATTGACCGATAATCCAACGATTTCTCACATGGTCGACTTCAGCTCATTTATTCCCATTGTGTAGAATTGTGCCATAGTGATCGGTGAAGACCTCGGGTTGAATCAACATTTCTCGGTTCACTTTTGACAGTCCATTCAGTTTTTTCCAGTGATGCCATTCACCCTTATATGTTGCAGTGTCAGTACAGCAGCATCCTATATGTTGGCTCCCGAGTTGCATGATTGTACCGTTTATTCCACCTCTTATGATTTGGTACTTGGAGATTCAGTTACTTATATGACCAGACATCCAATTTCAACATCATTGATCAGTTTTCTATATGTGATACTTGGACATTGATTCAGACTTGTACTTCTGGGCCATGCTCAGATGATTCATTATGTACTTTCAGTTCAGCTATACTTGTATACATGTTGGATCTATTCTGTACTTTCCATATGATGTATTTTGACTGAGCATGGGTATGCCCACCTCAGCATGAGTTGACTCTCTTTTTTCTTTCATTGGTTTTTGGCAGGCTGAAATTTGGTGAAGTCCTCTCTTGTCCCTGCGAAGTTCTTTCTATGTGCATAATACATTTCGGCCATCATGTACCTCTTCTGACCTCATATATTAGGGGGCATCTGTTATAGCATCATTTTTCACCCTCATGTGATTCATGATTGTCTTTATGGCTTTGGGCACCCATTCCTACAGACTTGAACAAAATTCACTAAAAAATAGTGTTAAAATTCCCATACGCGGGTATGCCCAGATTTTTCCGCGTGTATACACGAGTCCACATGTACTTTTCCGCGTATGCCATTAAAACCATTAAAAATATATATAAAAAATCCCTATTTTCGGGCTGGGTTGATGCTTACTCCAGTAGTTCAACCACCCCAGCACGTGGCCAACTATTTCCAACTGATTGAAACTACTTTGAGGGAGTATAAAAGCCCCTCATGTGCATGGCCTAAGAGAGAGAGAAATTTTATAGAAATTATGCTCTGTTGGAATCCCAATTCAAGTCTGAATTCCCGTGCCTCCTGCACTTTCCCAGATTTATACAGGAAACCCTTGTTTCCTGGAGATATTCATCCATTTATATGCCATCTCGAGTTCACAAGTCTTGAAAGTATCTTAGCGAGGCAAGGGCGGGACGGATCCGGACGACGGTCTGCTCGAAGATCGTGGAAGGATTCAGGTGATCTCTCCACTCTTTATTTCTGTACATGCTGTTCATAATAATGAAGAACCATCTTGTTCCTGAACTTATGTGTTAACGTTTACTTATATGTGTGAAAATATTATCATTTAAGCATTTATTATGGTTTATATAATGTTTCACATGGATTGCACTAACGTTTAGGAGAAATATGTGATGTAAAAATAGTTTTCCGTGTACGTTCTTTCTTGTTTTCCAGGTTGAAGGAGGAAGAAGGGTTGCTGGGGGGTTGGACCCCGCGGGATCTACATCGAACGTAGGACTACGGGTGAGTTCTGCTATCGTTGTTATCTAGTTTTTTGCATTCAAGTATGGTTGTGTGTGAGTCCTTCTGAATAGCGTGCCTTGATCTGTGGAGGTTTTGACCCAACAAACTTCTAGGGTGATTTTCCCGAAACAGGTATTGTAAGTGACCCATGGTATGTATCCACCCATGGTATTTATCCACACATGGGATTTTCCCATGGTATTGTAAGTGGTATATACCCATGGTATTGGCCTATTGTATCTACACATGGTATTGTAACTCAAAAAAGGCTATAAAAAAGAAGCCTCAGTTTGTAAAAGGATAGATTGTCTGCCACAATGTAGCTTCTACAGTTATTCTCTGTTTTAATAAAACAAGTTTCTTTGTGGTTTTATTTTCTTTGTGTTCTCTCTTTTTTCTGGCATTCTAATTTTGCAGATCTGGTCATATCCATTTCATTTTTTTTTAGATCTTGGGGGCCTCCCCCCAAGATCTGGATCAGTGGTATAAGATTTAGGTTACGAATCCATGGGAATGAGGGTTTGAAGCATATTTCAGTGTCAATTTTTGGTAGCAATCTTCAACAAGCTCCATGAATTTCTTCGGCGGCGAGTTTTCAGATCATATCTGAACATTTTGGTGAAAAATTTACAAAAAAATACCAGATCTAGATTCCTTGTGAAAAAATACTCAAATTAAAAAAAAAAATCGGCCAACTTCGAGTTCGGATGAGGGAGATATCGTTGATTCAAAATCAGCAATGTTGAAGCAATTTTTCTGACGACAATTCATGGACGGCGGCTCTCCTATATTTTTCACAATTTTTAGTGAGAATTTTCAGAAGAATGGATATATATCTGAGCTCCTCTTGAAAAATCACCCAATTTCAAAAAAAAAATTGGTCGAATCAGAGTCCGGATGTGGGAGTTATCGTTGTTTTAAAATCAACTATTTTTTTCCGAAATTTTGTGACACCAAGACAGTTCCAGCGCGAATCTGAGAGTCAAGATTCTCCAGATAGTGGTTTTAAATACACGAGAAGATGAAAAATGATCATTCCATTTCCAAAAATAGGTGTAATAAATATTTTGAGTTATATTTACCGAGTTATGCTCATTTTAAATCTGGAGCAGCATTCGGAGCGGGTTCCCTTTGGAGACGTGCCCTCCCACCCCGCTTTAGTAGGCACCTGCTTCAAATTCATTAGTTTCAACATGGAAGCATTTGGCTTGGGTTATTTGGAGACATGCCCTCCCACCCCAAGCTATGTAGGCACCTGCTAGTTCATCAACAATCAGCATCATGGTTATGGGTCAACCTCACAAAATCATTTTCATCAAAGTCCATTTGCTAGGCTGCACACTGTTAGTCACATAGTTTTTCACAAGAATTACAAGGTATATCTATCCTCGTATCTTCGTTTATCATGGTTTTGGTTCATCCACAAACCCACACTTCATCGAAATCCATTTTCTAGGTTGCACACTGTCAATATCAAAGTTGGTCACAAGCATTACAGGGTATCTCTATCCTCGGATCTTCGTTCATCACGGTTATGGGCTAGCTACACAAAACCCTTCTCTTCAGTGGCTCTTTATATTCAACAAAGGCTTCTTAGGAGGGAACTTCACGCAATGGGGACCATTTCTTCTTAAGGAGGGAGGAATGATCTGAATTCAAAATGGAATCAACCCATGGTATTCATCTACCCATGTTATCCATCCACCCATGGAATTTACCCGTGATATTGTAAATGGCATCAACCCATGGTATTCATCCACCCATGATATTTATTCGCCTATGGTATTGTAAGTGACCCATGGTATGTATCCACCCATGGTATTCATCCACACATGGGATTTGCCCATGGTATTGTAAGTGGTATCTACCCATGGTATTGGCCTATCGTATCTACACATGGTATTGTAACTCAAAAAAGGCTATAAATAACAAGCCTCAGTTTGTAAAAGGACAGATTGTCCGCCACAATGTAGCTTCTATAGTTATTCTCTGTTTTAATAAAACAAGTTTCTTTGTGGTTTTATTTTCTTTGTGTTCTCTCTTTTTTCTGGCATTCTAATTTTACATATCTGGTCACATCCATTTTATTTTATTTTTAGATCTTGGGGGCCTCCCCCCAAGATCTGGATCAGATATGGTCAGATTCATTTATTCCTCTTCTAGGGTTGGTTCCTGGTGTATATCCTCTTCTTTTTCATTTTCTTCTTCCTCTTCACAATCTATGTAAAATAATTTCTTCTTAGCACACTTATGAACTTTAGTGTATTTTCTATCACAACTGTAGCAAAGCCCTTTTGCTCTTTTTTCTTCCAATTGTTGTGGTGTCAACCTTGTAGGTTGTGGAAGTCTAGGAGTAGAAACACTTCCATCTTTATATATGTGAGTGGTAGGCTTCCTTGCCGCCATAATTTTACATTCAATTTTTCTTGCCAACCTAAATGCCTTCTCTAATGAATCCGGTTCCCAAACGCGAACTTCATGTTGGATGATATCCTTTAAAGTCCCTATGAAGACATCAATCCTTTGTTCCTATGGAATATCAGTTACCCTTGTATTCAATTTTTGGAAGTCCTCAATGTGCTCTGCCACTAAACCCTTTTGTTTGAGATTTATCAATTCGCTAAAGAAGGTTTTGCTCTTTGTATCCTCATAATGTGCTATCATTTCCTCCGTAAAAATTGACCAAGTGACAATTCGTTTACGGAGCAAAACTCCTCGATACCATAAAAATGTATTTTGTTCTAAATGTAAAGTTGCAATGTATACCTTTTGTGTGTTTTGCACATTATTGAGATCAAAATATTGGTCCATCTGTAGTATCCATGTTACAGGATCCTTGCCATCAAACTTCCTCATATCCATCTTTGGAATATGGTGGTTCTTCCATCCAACATTAGAGTTTATGAAATCATGATTAACATTTATTTTGTTCTCATCATGAGTTTCCTCTACTATCTTTTTGCCATTAGGAAACATTTCTTATATCAACTTTGCCAAACCTTCGATGTCTACTTTTAGATCATTATTCATGTTTTCCATGTTGTTTTTCATTTTTTCATCGATCTTAGCTTCCATGTCATCCATCTTAGCTTCCATGCCCACTTCCATGCCATCCATATTAGCTTCCAAACCATTCATCTTAGCTTCCATGCCTTTCTTCATCTATTCCATCATCGCTTCGCCTTTTCAGGGCACCCCATGATTTTTGTTTCTCTTTGCGAGAGTGAAATTTGTACCCTTGCTCTTGTAATTTTGATAGATCATGTTGTAATTCTTCATCTTCATGGTCATAGTAGTGCCTCAGGCTTAATGGGTGTTGAGGGAATATTATAGAACCCAATACTGATAAAAATTCTAAAATATGCCCTTGGAATCAATTCAAATTGATTCTTCAAACAAAACTTATGCAATTCGGAAAAATACACACCTTTTTCTTGCTTTTGAGGAGCTCGATATTGAAATTGGATTATATCTGTGATTACAGCCCTTAAATATTTGAAATTAAGCACTGAAGTATCCCTCTGAATTATCTTTCAAATGCCACAAGTCTGACCTAATTTGGATTCTCCAATACAAAGTTGTGTCCAATCTCCCACAATGACCTAGTGGGTGGTTCAGTGGTCGAACATGCCGGCTCCATTATCCTCTTTCAATATTCAGTTTTGAAATTGATGGCGAAAAACTACATTCCATGTACATGTGACCATTTTTTATAGCACTCTAATGCGATGCTCGAGGAGATAAAAGGTTATGAAGATTTCCTTGATCTGCCTCTTGATATGAAGTGGGAGCTGAAAAAGCACTACCTTGCACAGATCATATCTCCGAACATATTTCAAACCAAGCTAAGAAATGTTTTGACCATTTTCCTCAAGATTTCAGCTTCGCACCCTAAAAATTTTAGTTTCTGAAACTTCGTAGAAAAAACGTTATAGCGCAAATTCCATGATGACCTGTTTAGGAGCCTGAAAAAAGACCTAACTTCCACAGATCATATCTCCAAAATATTGTGAACCAAGCTCTGAAATTTTTGATGAGCTTCCTCAGGATTTCAGCTTCGCACCCTAAAAATTTCAGCTTCTATAACTTCGTAGAAAAAATGTTATAGAAAAAATGCCACGATGACCTGTTCGGAGCAGCGAAACCCTATAATCCAAAGCTCTGATACCAAATGTTGTGTAACCGGCTCCAAAAATAGAAGAAAAGAGAATGCCTTGTAGAAATAAGCCACTTCGAGGGGAAACCTCCAATACATTACATAAATGAACAATTCTAGGATTATACAATTTACAAAAACCTACTCTCTCATAGGTGTCCATGTGGCCATAATGTAATCCTAGTGGGCCTGATACTAAATCCTAAGCCAGGCTAACAATAATAATTTAAGGGCACAATAATAAAAAAACAGGGGTTACAAGGGTATAATAATAACAATAAGGGGGTTACACTAACAAAAATAAGGGACTATACTAGTAATATAGGGACCTAACAACATCGCAGCGAGAGAAGTTTTGATGTAGGAGATTGGGTATTTTTACTGCTACAACCATACAAACAAATGTCCCTCAAGCAAGCTAAGAAGGATAATAAATTATCAGAAAAGTACTATGGTCATTACAAGGTGTTGCAAAATATTGGTACTATGGCATACAAATTGGAGCTTCCTGCTTCTTCGCGAGTACATCTAGTTTTCCATGTTTCATTCTTAAAGAAGGTTATAGGTGAAAAAAATCCATTTCAAGCAATATTTCCAGAACTTGATGAGGAAGAAAAAATCATATTGGAACCTCAAGCAGTCTCGGAAACAACAACTTGACAACTATGAAATCGATCAATTTCAGAGTATCTCATCAAGTGGAAGAACTTACCCATTGAATATTATATATGGGAGGATGAGAATTTTATACATAATCACCCATAGCTACTCAAGTGTTGAGGACAACACTTTTTTTGAAGGAGAGGGGCATGTTAGGTCCTATATTACTAGTATAGACCCTTATTGTTGTTAGTGTAACCCCATTATTGTTATTATTGTACCCTTGTAACCCCCATATTGTAATTATTGTGCCCTTAAATTATTATTGTTACGTTAGCTAGGATTACATTGTGGCCCACTAGGATTACATTATGGCCACATGGATTCCTATATATAGAAAGGAGGCTTTGTAAATTGTGTCATTCAAGAATTTTCCATTCATGTAATGTATTGGAGGTTGCCCCCTCGAAGTGGCTTATTTCTAAGGCGTTGATATCTCTTTTCTTCTATTTTTGGAGCTAGTTACACAACACCTTAACCTTAACTTAACCTTAACCTTAACTTTACCCTTAACCTTCACTTTAACCTTAACCTTCCCCTAACCTTAAACCTAACCTTAACCTTAACCTTAATTAACCTTCCCCTAACCTTAACCCTAACCCTAACCAGAACCTTAACCTTAACCTTAACCTTAACCTTAACCTTACCCTTAAATTTCACCTTCACCTTAACATTAATCTTAACCTAAAGGTTAAGGTTAAGGTTAAGACAAATGTAAGGTTAAGGTTACTGGTTTAGTCACGTTAAGGTTAAGGTTATAGTTAAGGTCAAGGTTAAGGTTAATTTTTGGTTAAAGTTAACCTTACCCTTACCTTAACCTTAACCTTAGCCTTAATTTTAACCTTGACCTTACCCTTTGGTTAAGGTTAGGTTAACCTAAGGGTAAGGTTAAGGTTAACGTTAAGATTAGATTAAGGTTAAGGTTAAGGTTAATATTAGGCTAAGGGTAAGGTTAAGGTTAGGTTAAGGTTAAGGTTATGGTTAGGTTAATGGTTAATGGTAACGTTAAGGTTAAGGTTAAGGTTAAGGTCAAGGTTAATGTTATGTTAAGGGTAAAATCAAGGTTAATGTTAATATTAGATTAAGGGTGAATTCAAGGTTAAGGTTAAGGTGAAGGTTAAAGGTAAGATTAATACTAAAGTTAAGGTTAAGGTTAAGGTTAAGTTTAAGGTTAAGGTAAAGTTAATGTTAGGTCAAGTTAAGGTTAAGGACAAGTTTAGGTTATAGTTAAGGTCATGGTTATGGTTAGGTTATTGTGAAGGTTAAGGTTAAGGTTGAAGGTTAACGTTAAGTTTAAGGATAAGATCCATATCCCTAACCTTCACCCTTAACCTTAACCTAACCTTGATCTTAACATTAACCTTACTAAACTCGTAACCTTAACCTTGACTTTACCCTTAACTTAACCTTAACCTTAACTATAACCTAACCCTAACCTTGACCTTAAATTTACCCTTAACCTTAACCTTAAACTTAATGTTGAAATTGACTACAATCTAACCCTAACCTTAAAATTAACCTTGAATTTACCCTAACCTAACCTTAACTTTACCCATAACCAACCCTAACCTTGAGGTTAGGTTAACTTTGACCAAACCCTTAACCTTAACCTTAACATAACCTTAACCTTAACCTTAACTTAACCATAATCTTAACCTTAACCTTATCCTTATCATAACCTTAACCTAACCTTAACATTAAACTTAACCTAATCATGACCTTACCCTTAACCCGAACCTTAACCTTAACTTAATCTAACCCTAACATTGAACTTAACCTTAACCTTAACCAAACCTTAACTTAACCTGAACTTTAACTTTACCCTAACCTTAAACTTAACCTTACCCTTAACCTTAACCTTAACCTTATCTTAGCATTAACCTGACCTAAACCCGTTAACCTTAACCTTAACCTTCCCATAATCTTAACCTCAAAATTAATCTTGACCTTAAATATAACCTAACCCTAACCTTAACAAAACCCTTAACTTTAACCTTAACCTTCCCCTTACCATAACCGTAACCTTAACCCTAACCTTACCCTTAACCTTAAACTTAACCCTACCCCCTTAACCTTAACCTTAGCCTTGACCATAACTTACCCTTCACCTTAACCTTAACCTTAACCTTACCCCCCTTAACTTTACCCTTCACCTTAACCTGACTAAACTCGTAACCTTAACCGTAACATTAACCTGACTAAACCCATAACCTTAACCTTAAACTATAACCTTAAATTTACCCTTAACCTTAACTATAACCAAACCCTAACCTTAACCTAACTTTAACCTTAATTTTACCCTTAACTATAACTTAACAGTAACCTTGACCAAAACCCTAACCTTAAACTTTACCTGACTAAACCCATAACCTTGACCTAACCATAACCTTAAACTTACCTTAACCTAACTTAACCTTAACCTTAACCAAACCTTAACCTTAAGGTTAGGTTAAGTTTAGGTTAAGGGTAAAGTCAAGGTTAAGGTTAAGTTGAAGGTTACGGGTTTAGTAAGGTTAAGGTTAAGTGTGAAGGTTAAGGTTAAGTGTGAAGGTTAAGGTTATGGATCTTAAATTAACCTTATCCTTAACCTTCACCCTTAACCTTAACATTAACCTTCACTATAACCTAACCTTAACCTTGACCTTAACTATAACCTAACCTTGACATTAATCTTAACTTTACCTTTACCTTAACCTTGACCTTGACCTTGACCTTAACCTTAACCTTAACATTGACCTTAACCTTAACCTAACTATAACCTTAACCTTCACTATAACCTTAACTTTAACTATAACCTAACCCTAACCTTGACCAAATCTTAACCTTAAACTTAACCTTAACCTAAACCTAACCTTAACCTTAACCTTAAGTTTACTGGGTACCCTTAACCTAATCTTAACCTTAACCTAACCCTAACCTTGACCAAACCCTTAACCTTAACCTTAACCTAACCTTAACCTTAACCTTAACCTTAATGGTATCTTACCCTTAACCTAACCTTAACCTTAACTTGACTAAACCTGTAACCTTACCCTTACCCTTAACCTTAAGGTCAATGTTAAGGTTAGTTTAAGGTTATGGTTAAGGGCTTGGTCAAGGTTAGGGTTAGGTTATAATTAAGGTCAAGGTTAAGGTTAGGTTAAGGGTAAAGTCAAGGTTAAGGTTAAGGTAAAGGTTAGGGCCCAAAGGTCCAGGTTAAGGTTAAGGTTAATGGTTTGGTCAAGGTTAGGGTTATGGTTTGGGTTAAGGTCAAGGTTAAGGTTAGGTTATAGTGAAGGTTAAGGTTAAGATAAGGTTAAGGTTAGGTTAAGGTTAAGGTTAAGGCTAGGGTTAGGTTATAGTTAAGGTCAAGGTTAGGTTAAGGTTACGGGTCTTAACCTTAACCTTCACTATAACCATAAAATTAACATAAACTTAATCTTACCCTAACCTTACCCTTAACCATAACCTTGACCAAACCCTTAACCTTAACCTTAACGTAACCTTAACCTTGACCTTAACTATAACCTTACCCTAAACTTTACCAAACCTTAACCTTAACCTTAACCTTAACTTAACCTTAACCTTAACTTAACCTTAACCTTAACTTTAACGTTACCCTTAACCTAACCTAACCTTAACCTTAACTTTGACCTTGACCTTAACCTTAACCTTAACCTTAACATTAACCTTAACCTAACCCTAACATTAACTTTACCCTTAACCTAACCTTAGCCATAACCTTAACCTTAACTTAACTATAACCTTAACCTTCACCTTAACCATAACTTTAGCCTTGACTTTACCCTTAAATTAACCTTAACCTAACCTTAACCATAACTTAACCTTAACCTTAACCTTAAACTTGACCTTAAAATTACCCCCTTAACCTTAACCGTAATTATAACATAACCCTACCCTTAAATTTAACCTTGACCTTAACCTAAACTTAAGTTATAGTTAAGGTTAAGGTTAAGGGTAAAGCTAAGGTTAAGGTAAGGGTAAAGTTAAGGTAAGGCTAACATTAAGGTTAGGTTAAGATTAGGTTAAGGGTAAAGTTAAGGTTATGGTTAGGGTAAGGTTAGGGTTAGGTTATAGTAAAGGTCAAGGTTAAGGTTAGGTTATGGTTAAAGTTAAGGTTAAGGTTATGCGAAGGTCAAGGTTAAGGTTAAGGTTAATGTTAAGAGTTTCGTCAAGGTTAGTGTTAGGTTATAGTTAAGGTGAAGTTTAAGGTTAAGAGTAAGGTTATAGTTAGGTTAAGGTTAAGGTTAAGGTTACGTTAAGGTTAAGACAAGGTTAAAGGTATGGTCAAGGTTAGGGTTAGGTTATAGTTAAGGTTAAGGTTAAGGTTAGGTTAAGTTAAGGTTAAGGGTAAAGTCAAGGTTAAGGTTAACGTTCAGGGTAAAGTTAAGGTTAAGGGTAAATTTAAGGTTAACGTGAAGGTTAAGGGTAAGGTTAAGGTTAGGGTTAGGTTATAGTTTAGGTCAAGGTTAATGTTATGTTAATGTTAAGGTTAAGGTTTGGTCAAAGTTAGGGTTAGGTTGTAGTTAAAGTTAAGGTTAAGGTTAAGGTTCAGGTTCAGGTTCAGGTTAAGGTTAAGGTTAGGTTATAGTGAAGGTTAAGGTTAAGACCCGTAACCTTAACCTTGACCTCACCCTTAACCTTGACCTTACCCTAACCTTAACATTGACTTTACCGTTATCTTAACCTTAACCTTCACTATAACCTAACCCTAACCTTAACCAAACTCTTAACCTTAACCTAACCTTAACCTAAATATAACCTTAATGTTAACCTTAACCTTAACCCTAACCTTAACCTTAACTTAACCTTAACCTTAACCCTAACCTTAACATTGACCTTAACTATAACCGAACCTTAACATTAACCTTGAATTTACCCTTAACATAACCTTAACCTTTACCTTACCCTTAACCTTAACCTTACCCTTAATGTTACCCTTAACCTAATCTTAACCTTACCCTATCCTTAACCCTAACCTTACCCTTACCCTTAACCTTAACCTTAACTTTACCCTTAACCTTAACCTTGACCTTGATTTTACCCTTAACTTAACCTTAACCTTCACTATAACCTAAGCCTAACTTTGACCAAACCCTTAACCTAACCTTAACCTTAACATTAACCTCAACCTTCCCATAACCATAACCATAACCTTAACCTTGACCTTAACTTAACCATAACCTTAACCTTAACCTAACCTTAGCCTTGACCTTAAGGGTTAATTTTGGTCAAGTTTAGGGTTAGGTTATAGGTTAGGGTTAAGGTTAAGGTTAAGGTTAAGCTTAGGTTAAGGGTAAAGTTAAGGTTATGGATAGGGTAAGGTTATGGTAAGGTTAGGGAAAGGTTATGTTTAAGGTCAAAGTTAAAGTCAAGGTCAAGGTTATGGTTAAGCCTAAGGTCAAGGTCAATGTTAATGTTAGGCTAAGGTTAACGTTAGGCTAAGGTTAAGATAAGGTTAAGGGTAAAGTGAAGCTTAAGGTTAAGATTAAGATTAGGGGATTGGTTACCCTTAACCTTAAGTCAATGTTAAGGTTAAGCTTACGAATTTAGTCAGGTTAAGGTTGAGGTAAAGGTTACGGGTTTAGTAAGGTTAAGGGTAAGGTTAAGGTTAAGGTTAAGGGTTTGGTCATGGTTAGGGTTAGGTTATAGTTTAGGTCAAGGTCTAGTTAAGTTTAAGGTTGTGGGTTTAGTCAGGCTAAGTTTATAGTTAAGGTTAACCTTAACTTTCCTAAATCCTTAACCTTAACCTTAACCTTAATCTGACCAAACTTTAACCTTAACCTTAAGCAAACCCATAACATTAACCTTAACTTAACCTTAACCTTAACCTTAACCTTACCCTTAACCTAACCTTAACCTTAACCTTAAATTTACCTTAACCTTCACCTTAACCTAACCTTAACCTTGACCTTAAATATAATCTAACCCTAACGTTGACCAAACCCTTAAGGTTATGTTAAGGTTAAGGTTAGGTAAACATTAAGGTTAAGGTTAATGTTAAGGGTTTAGTTAAGGTTAAAGGTTAAAGTCGAGGCAAAGGATTTGGTTAAGGTTACGGATAAGGTTAGGTTAATTTAAGGTTAAAGTTAAGGTTAAGGTCAGGTCAAGGATAAAATTAAGGTTAAGGTTAGGGGAAGGTTAAGGTTAGGTTAAGGTGATGGTTAGGTTATAGTTAAGGTTAAGGGTAATACAAGGTTAATTTTAAGGTTAAGGTTAAGGGTAGGTTAAGGTCGAGGTCAAGGTCAAGGTTAAGGTTAAGGTTAAGGTCAAGGTTAAGGGTAAAGTTAAGGTCAAAGTTATGGTTTGGTTATAGTTAAGGTTAAGGTTAGGTTAAGGTTAAGGTTAAGGTGAAGGTTAATGGTAAGGTTAAGATTAAGGTTAAGGTTAACCTAACCCTAACCTTAATTTTATAGTTGACTTTAACCTTAACTGTAACCGTAACATTAACCTTAACTTGACTAAGCCTGTAAGCTTAACCTAAACATAACCTTAACCTTGACCTTAACTATACCTTAACCCTAAACTTAACCGAACCCTTAAAATTAACCTTAACCTTAAGGTTAAAAGTAAGGTTAGGTTAAGGTTACGGGTTTAGTCAGGTTAAGGTTAAGGTCAAGGTTAAGGTCAAGATTAACGTTACGTTAAGTGTAAAGTCAAGGTTAAGGTAATGTTAAGTTTAAGGTTAAGGTTAAGGTTATGGGAAGGTTAAGGTGAAGGTTTAGGTTAATGGTAAAGTTAAAGTTAAGGTTATAGTTAAGGGTAAGGTTAAGGTTAAGATAAGTTTAAATTTAAGGTTAGGTTAAGGTTAAGGTTAAAGGTTAAGGTTAAGGTTAAGGGTTAAAGGTAAGTTTAATGTTACCTTGACCAAACCTTTAACATAATCTTAACCTTGAATTTACCCTTAACATAACTTTAACCTTGACCTTAACCTTACCCTTAACATCAAGGCTAACCTTTACCTTAACCTTGGCTTTACCCTTAACCTAACTTTAACCTTAACCTTGACCTTAACTTTAACCTAACCCTAGCCTTAACCTAACCTTAACCTTGACCAAACCCTTAACGTAACCTTAACCTTGACTTTACCCTTAACATAACCTTAACCTTGACCTTAATTTTACCCATAACCTTAACCTTAACCTGAAAAAATTCGTAACCTTAAGCTTACCCTTAACCTAAAAATTAACATTGACCAAACCCTTAACATTAACCTTAAACATAACCTTAACCTTAACCTTCCCATAACCATAAATTTAACCTTAACCTTTACCTTACCCTTAACCTAACCTTAACCTTAACCTAACCTTAAAGTTAAGGTTAAGGTTAGATTAAGGTTAAGATCAGGTTAAGGTTAAGGTTGGGTTAAGGGTAAGGTCAAGGTTAAGGTTATGGTTATGGGAAGGTTAAGGTTAAGGTTATGGTTAAGGTTAAGGTTAACGGTTTGGTCATGGTTAGGTTTAGGGTATAGTTAAGGTTAAGGTTAAGGTTATGGTTATGGGAAGGTTAAGGTTAACCTTAAGGGTAGGTTAGGTTAAGGGTAAGGTTAAGGTTAAGGGTAAGGCAAAGCTTAATGTTAGGTTAAGGTTAAGGTTAGGGTTAAGGGTTAGTTAGGTTAAGGTTAATATTAAGGTTAAAGTTAAGTTAAGGTAAGGTTATAGTAAGGTTAAGGTTAAGTCTAAGGCTAGGTTAAGTTTAAGGTATGAGGTAATGGGTCTTAACCTTAACCTTCACTGTAACCTACCCTTAACATTAACCTTTACCTAATATTAACCTTAACCTTAACCATAACCTTGACTTTAACTATAACCTTAAACTTAACCTTAATCTTAACCATTATGGGTCTTAACCTTAACCTTACGTTTAACCTTTCCTTAACCTTAACCTGACCAAACCATTAAGGTTATGTTAAGTTAGGTTAAAGTTAGGTTAAGTTAGATTAAGGTTAAGGTAAAGGTCAAGGTTAATGTTAAGTTAGGTTAAGGTAAAGTTATAGTTAGGTTAAGGTTAAGGTTAAGGCTAGGATAAGGGTAAAGTCAAGGTTAAGGTTAGGTTAAGGTTAAGGTTAAGGGTTTGGTCAAGGTTAAGGTTAGGTTATAGTTAATGTCAAGGTTAAGAGTAGGTTAAGGTTAATTTTAAAGGTTTGGTTAAAGTTAAAGTTAAGGTTAAATTTAAGGTCGAGGGTAAAGTCAAGGTTAAGGTGAAGGTGAAGGTTAAGGGTAAAGTCAAGGTGAAGGTTAGGTTAAAGTTAAGACTAGTGTAAGGTTAAGGTTAAGGGTTTGGTCAAGGTTAGGATTAGGTTATAGCTAAGGTAAAGGTTAAGTTTAAGGTTAAGGGTAACATTAAGGTTAAGGTTAGGTTAAGTTAAGGTAAGGTTAAGGTTACAGTTAAGGTTAAGGTTAAGGTCAAGGTTAAGGTTAAGTAAAGTTTAAGGTTAAGGTTAATGTTAAGGGTTTGGTCAAGGTTAGTGTTAGGCTATAGTTAAGGTCAAGGTTAAGGTTAAGGGTAAGGTTATAGTTAGGTTAAGGTTATAGTTAAGGTTAAAGTTAGGTTAAGGTAAGGTTAAGTTTAAAGGTTTAGTTAGATTAAGGTTAAGGTTAAAGTTATGGTTAAGGGGGTAAGGTTAAGGTTAAGGCTATGGTTAAGGTTAGGGTAAGGTTAAAGGTTAAGGTTAGGTTAAGGTTAAGGTTAGGGTTAAGGCTAAAGTTAAGGTTAAGGTTAAGGTTAGGTTATAGTGAAGGTTAAGGGTAAGGTCAAGGTTAAGGGTAAAGTTAAGGTTAAGGTTAAGGTTACAGGTGTAATAAGGTTAAGGTTAAGATTATGGGAAGGTTAAGGTTAAGGTTAGGGTAAGGTTAAGGTTACGGTTAAGGTTAGGTTATAGTGAAGGTTAAGGTTAAGATAAGGTTAAGGTTAGGGTTAGGTTATATTTAAGGTTATGATTAGGGTAAGGTTAGGGTTAGGTTATAGTTAAGGTTGAGGTTAAGGTTAAGGTCAAGGTTAAGGTTATTTTAGGTTAAGGTTAAGGTTAAGGTTAGATTAAGGGTAAAGTAAAGGTTAAGGTTAGGTTAAGGTTAATAATAGGGTAAGGTTAAGGTTACGAGTTTAGTTAGGTTAAGGTTAAGGGTAAGGTTAATGTTAAGGTTAAGGTTAAGGTTTTGTTGAAGGTTAGGGTTAGGTTAATTGTAAAGTTAAGGTTAAGGTTAGTTTAAGGTTATAGTTATGGTTAAGGTTAGGTTAAGGTTAAGGTTAAGGTTAGGTTAAGGTCAAGGTTAACGGTAAAGTTAAGTTCAAGTTTATGGTTAAGTTATAGTTAAAGTTTAAGGTAGATTAAGGATAAAGTCAAGGTTAACCTTCACCTTCCGATAACGTTAACCGTAACCTAACCCTTAAGGTTATGTAAAGGTTAAGGTTAAGGTTATGTTATAGTGAAGGTTAAGGTTAAGGGTAAGGTTAAGGTTAGGGTCAGGTTATAGTTAAGGTTATGGTTGGGGTAAGGTTAGGGTTAGGTTATAGTTAAGGTTAATGTTAAGGCTAAGGTCAAGGTTAAGGTTACGTTAGGCTAAGGTCAAGGTTAAGGTTACGTTAGGTTAAGGTTAAGGTTAGGTTAAGGGTAAAGTCAAGGTTAAGTTTAAGGTTAAAGTTAAGGTTAGGGTTAGGTTAAGGTTAAGGGTAAAGTTAAAGTTAGGGTTAGGTTACTGGTAAAGTTAAGGTTAGGGTTAGGTTTAGGTTAAGGTTAAGGTTATGGTTAGGTTAAGGTTAAGTTTAATGTTAAGGTTAAGGTTGGGTTTATGTTACTGTTAAGTTAAGGTTAATATTAGGTTAAGGTTAAGGTTAAGGTTAATGTTAATGGTTTGGTCAAGGTTAGGGTTAGGTTAAGGCTAATGTTAAGGGTTTGGTCAAGGTTAGGGTTAGGTTATAGTTAAGGTCAAGGTTAAGATTAAGGGTAAGGTTATAGTTAGGTTATGGTTAAGGTTAAGGTTAGGTTAAGGTTAAGATACTGTTAAGGTTAAGGGTTTGGTCAAGGTTAGGGTTAGGTTATAGTTAAGGTTAAGGTTAAGGTTAGGTTAAGTTAAGGTTAAGTTCAAGTTTAAGGGTACGTTAAAGGTCAAGGTTAGGTTAAGGTTAAGGGTAAGGGTAAGGTTAAAGTAAAGGTTAAGGTTAAGGTAAAGGTAAGGTTAAGGTTAGGGTCAAGGTTAGGTTATAGTTAAGGTCAAGGTTAAAGTTAGGTTATAGTGAAGGTTAAGGTTAAGGTTAAGGTTAATACCAAAACCTTAACCTTCACCCTTAACCTTAACATAACCTTAACCTTAACCTTAACCTTCCCTTAACCTTAACTTGAACCTTAACCTTGACTTTACCGTTAACTTTAAGATTAACCTGACTAAACCTCTAACCTTAACCTTAGCCATAACCTAACCTTAACCTTGACCTTAACTATAACCTAAACCTAACCTTAGCCAAACCCCTAACCTTAACCTTAACCTTAACCATGAGTTTAACCTTAACATTCCCATGACCATAACCTTAACCTTGACCTTACCAAAGTTATAGTTAGGATATAGTTAAGGTCAAGGTTAGGTTAAGGTTAAGGTTAAGGTTAAGGTTAGTTTAAGGTTAAGGTTAAGGTTAAGGTAAGGTTAAGTTTAAGTTTAAGGTTAATGTTATTATAAGGTTAAGGTTAAGGTTATGGTTAAGGTTAAGGTTAATGGGGTAAGGTCAAGGTTAAGGTTAAGGGTCAGGTCAAGGTTAAGGTTATGGTTATTGGAAGGTTAAGGTTAAGGTTAAGGTTAGGTTAAGGTTAAGGTTAGGTAAAGGTTACGAGTTTAGTCAGGTTAAGGTTAAGGTTAAGGCTACGATTAAGGTTAAGGTTAAGTTAAGCTTAACCCTTAACCTTACCCTAACCTTAATGAAACTTTAACTTTAACCTTAACCTAACCTAAAACTTAAATTTACCCTTAACCTAACCTTAACCTTAACTTTACCCTTGACCTTAATCTAACCCTAACCTTGACCAAAACCTTAACTTTAACCATAACCTGACTAAACTCGTAACCATAGCCTTCACCTTACGCTTAAACTTCATGTTAATCTTAACCTTAACCTTAACTATAACCTAACCCTAACCTTCACCAAACCCTTAACCTTAACCTTAACTTTAACCTTAACCTTCCCCTAACCTTAACCCTAACCTTAACCTTACCTTAATATTAGCCTTAACCTTAAATTTAACCTTAACCTTCCCCTTAACCTTCCCCTAAAGTTAACCCTAACGTTAACTATAAATTAATCTTAACCTTAACCTAATATTAACTTTAACGATAACATTAAATTTACCCTTAACCTAATTGTAAGCTTCACCTTAACCATAACCTTAACCTTAACCTTGACCTTAACCTTAACCTTACCCTTAACCTTCATCCTTAACCTTAACCTAACCCTAACATTGACCATACCCTTAACCTTAACCTGACTAAACCCTTAACCTTGACCTAACCATAACCTTAGCCTTACCTTAACCTAACTTAACCTTGACCTTAACCTTAACCTTAACCATAACCTTAACCTTAACCTTAGACTTACCTTACCCAAAACCTTAACCTTAACCTTACCCTAACCTTACCTTAAACATAACCTTAACTTTACCCTTAATGTAACCTTAACCTTGCCCTTAAGGTCAGGGTTAGGTTAAGGGTAAATTTAAGGTTAAGGTTAGGTTAAGGTTAAGGTAAGGTTAATGGCAAGGTTAAGGTTAAGGTTAGGTTAAGGTTCAGGTCAAGGTTACGGCTAATTTAAGGTTAAGGGTAAGGTTAAGGTTAAGGTTAGGGGAAGGTTAAGGTTAATGGTTTAGTTAAGGTTAACGTTAGATTAAGGTTAAGGTTAAGGTTAAGGTTACTGGTTTTTTCAGGTTAAGGTTAAGGTTTGCTCCCTTAACCTTAACCTTAACCTAACCTTAACCTAACTATAACCTTACCTTAAACTAACTTAACCTTAACCTTGACCTTGAACTTAACCTTAACTTTAACATTACCTTAGCCTTAAGGGTTTAGTCAGGTTAAGGTTAAGGTTAAGCATTTGGTCAAGGTTAGGGTTAGGTTATAGTTAAGGCCAAGGTTAAGGTTAAGGTTAAGGTTAAGTTAAGGTTAATGTTAAAGGTTTGGTGAAGGCTAGGGTTAGGTTATAAATATAGTAAAGGTTAAGGTTAAGGGTTTGATCAAGGTTAGGGTTAGGTCAGAGTGAATGTTAAGGTTAAGGATAAGGTTAGATTAAGTGTAAAGAAAAGGTTAAGGTTAAGGTTTATTCAAGGTTAGGGATAGGTTATAGTTAAGGTTAAGATAAGGTTAAGGTTAGGTTAAGGTTAATGTTAGGTTAAGGGTAAAGTTAAGGTTAAGGTTAGCGTAAGGTTAGGGAAAGGTTAAGGTTAAGGTTAGGTTAAGGTTAGGGTTAGTGTTAAGGTTAAGGTTAAGGTTAAGGCTAAGTAAAGGTTAAGGTTAAGGTTAATGTTAAGGGTTTGGTTAAGGTTAATGTTAAGGATATAGTTAGGTTAAGGTTAAGGTTAAGGATAGGTTTCGGGTAAAGTCAAGGTTAAGGTTAAGGTTAGGGTTACAAGTCTTAACCGTAAGGGTAAAGTCAAGATTAAGATTAAGTTTAAGGTTAAGGTTACGGGTCTTAACCCTAACCTTGACCAAACTCTTAACATTAACCTTAACCTTAATCTTACCCTAACCTTAACTTTATCATACCCTTAACCTAACCTTAACCTTGACCTTAACTTTAAGTTGAACTTCACCTTAACCTTAACCTTAACCTAACTTAACCTTAAGCTTGACCTTACCCTTAACCTTAACCATAACCTAACCTTAATCTTACTCTTAACCTAACCTTATCCTTGAATTTACCCTTAACCTTAACCTTAACCTTAACCTTACCCTTAACCTTCACATTAACCTTAACTTTGACTTTACCCTTAACCTAACCTTAACCATAACGATAACCTAACCCTAGCATTGACCTTAAATTTACCCTTAACTTTGACCAAACCCTTATCCTTAACCTCAAACTGAATAAATCTTTAACCTTGACCTAACCGTAACCTTAACCATAACATTAACCTAACCTTAACCTTAACTTTAACTTTACCCTAACTTTAAAGGTTTAGTAAGGTTATGGTTAAGGTTAAGGGTTTGGTCATGGGAGGATAAGGTTAAGGTTACGTTAAAGGTAAAGTCAAGGTTAAGGGTAAGGTTAAGTTTAGGTTAAGGGTAAAGTTAAGGTTAAGGTTAAGGTTTGGTCAAGGTGAGGGTTAGGTTGTAGTTAAGGTTAAGGTTAAGTTTAGGTTAAGCTTAAAGATAAGGTTAAGATTAAGGTTAAAGTTAATTTTAGGTTAAGCTTAAAGATAAGGTTAAGGTTAAGGTTAAGGTTATGGTTATGGGAAGATTAAGGTTAAGGTTACGTTATAGTTATGGTTAAGGGTTTGGTCAAGCTTAGGGTTAGGTTAAGGTTAAGGTTAAGGTTAGTTTAAGGTTAAATTCAAGGTTAATATTATGGTTATGGGAAGGTTAATGTTAACGTTACAGGTAAGGTAAGGTCAAGGTCAAGGTCAAGGTCAGGGTTAAGGTTAAAGTTAAGGGTTTGGTCAAGGTTAGGGTTAGTTTATAGTTAAGGTCAAGGTTAAGGTAAGGTCAAGGTTAAGGATAAGGATAAGGATAAGGTTATGGTTAAGGTTAAGGTTAAGGTTAGGTAAAAGTTAAGGTTAGGTTAGGGTTAACGTTAGGTAAAGGTTAAGTTAGGGTTAAGGTTAGGTTAAGGTTAGGTAAAGGTTAAGGTTAGGTTAAGGTTAACCTTGACCTTGACCTTAACCTTAACCTTAACCTTACTCTTAACCTAACCTAGCCTTAACCTTAGCCTTATCCTTAACCTAACCTTAACCTTGACCTTAACTATAACCTAACACTAACCTTGACCAAACCCTTAACCTTAACTATAACCTAACCCTAACCTTAACCAAACCCTTAACCTTACCCTTATCTTACCCTTAACCTTAACTTATCATTAACGTTAACATTAACCTTCACCTTAACCTTAACCTTACCTTAACATAAATTAACGATAACCTTAAGGTTAGTTTAAGGGTAAATTCAAGTTTAAGACTGAGGTTAAGGTTAAGCATAAATTTAAATTTAGGTTAAGGGCAAAGTTAAGGTTAAGGTTATGGTTAATGTTAGGGTTAAGTTTAAGTTTAATGTTAATGTTAAGGGTTTGGTCAAGGTTAGGTTTAGGTTATAGTTAAGGTCAAGGTTAAGGTTAGATTAAGGTTAAGGTAAAGGGTTTGTTCAAGGTTAAGATTAAGGGTAAGGTTAGGGTAAAGGTTAAAGTTATGGTTAAGGTTAAGGTTGAGGTAAGGTTAAAGATTAAGGTTAAGGGTAAAGTTAAGGTTAAGGGTAGGATTAAGGTTAAGGGTAAAGTTAAGGTTAACATTAGGTTAATGTTAGGGTTACATAAGAGTAAGGTTAAGGTTATGGTTAAGGTTAGGTTAAGGTTAAGGTTTCAGGTTTAGTCAGGTTAAGGTTAAGGTTAAGGGTAAGACTAAGGGTGAAGGTTAAGGGTAATATTAAGGTTAAGGTTTCAGGTTTAGTCAGGTTAAGGTTAAGGTTAAGGGTTTGGTCAAGGTTAGGGTTATGTTATAGTTAAGGTTAAGGTTAAGGGTAAGGTTAGGGTAAGGTTAGGGTAAAGATTCCGGTTAAGCTTAAGGTTAAGCGTTTCCTTACCCTTAACCTTAACTTTGACCTTAACTATAAC
This sequence comes from Pinus albicaulis, assembly GCA_034641835.2. Taxonomy (NCBI): domain Eukaryota; kingdom Viridiplantae; phylum Streptophyta; class Pinopsida; order Pinales; family Pinaceae; genus Pinus; species Pinus albicaulis. Next base: position 826,279,467 of record CM076579.1, on the reverse strand, counting down.
CTAACCCTCACCTTACACTTTACCTTAACCTTAACCTTAACCTTAACCTAACATTCTGCTTACCCTTAACCTAATCTTAACCTTAACCTTAACCTTAACGTGAATAAACCCGTAACCTTAACCTTACCCTTAACCTTATCTTACCTTGACCTTAACTATTACCTTAACCTTAACCTAAGCTAAACCTTAACTTTACCCTTAACCTAATCTTAACCTTAACCTAACCTTAACCTTGACTTTACCCTTAACTTAACCTTAACCTTCGGTATAACCTAACCATAACCTTGAACAAACGCATAACCTCAACCTTAACCTAACCCTTAACCTTACCCTTAACCTTATCCTTATCTTAACCTTTACTTGACCTTAACCTTGACCTTAACTTTCACCTTCACCTTCACCTTCACCTTCACCTTAACTTAACCCTAACCTTGAACAAACCCTTAACCTTATGTTAGGTCCCTATATTACTGGTATAGTCCATTATTGTTATTAGCGTAACCCCCTTATTGTTATTATTGTACCCTTGTAACCCCCATTTTTTTATTATTATGCCCTTAAATTATTATTGTTAGGTTGGCTAGGATTACATTGTGGCCCACTAGGATTACATTATGGCCACATGGACTCCTATATATAGAAAAGAGGTTTTGTAAATTGTATCATCCAAGAATTGTCCATTCATGTAAGTATTGGAGGTTGCCCCCTCGAAGTGGCTTATTTATAAGGCGTTGATATCTCTTTTCTTCTATTTTTGGAGCTGGTTACACAACATTTGGTATCAGAGCTTTGGATTCTAGGGTTTCGCTACTCCAAATAGGTCATCGTGGAATTTTCGCTATAAATTGTTTTCTACGAAGTTTCAGAAGCTGAAATGTTTAGGGTGCGAAGCCGAAATCTTTAGGAACATCGTCAAAATATTTAAGAGCTTGGTTCGCAATATTTTTGGAGATATTATCTGTGGAAGTTAGGTCTTTGTTCAGGCTCCTAAACAGGTCATCGTGGAATTTGTGCTATAATTTTTTTTCTACGAAGTTTTAGAAGCTGAAATTTTTAGGGTGCAAAGCTGAAATCCTAAGGAAAATAATCGTAAAATTTTAGATCTTAGTTCGCAATATTTTCGGAGATATGATTTGTGGAAGGTAGTGCTTTCTCAGGCTTCTGAATTTCATCTCAAAGAGGTGATCATGGGAAAATATTCATAACTCTCTCTCTGAGCATCGGATTGGAGTGCCGTAAAAATTGGTCACAAGTACACGGACTGTAGTTTCTTGGCTATCAATTTTAGAGCCGAAGGATGAAACAGTGACACGTGGAAATTCATACACATTTGCTCTACTAAACCAGTCCATAATTAGGTCATTGTGGGAGATTGGACACAAATTTGTCTTGGAGAATCCAAATTAGGTCAAACCTGTGGCATTCGAAATATAATTCAGAGGGATATACTAGTACAAAAATTCAAATATTGAAGTGATTCAATCACAGAGATAATCCGATTTCAATATCGAGCTCCTCAAAAGCAAGAAAAAGGTGTGTATTTTTTTTTTTTTCTGAATTGCATAAGTCTTGTTTGAAGAATCAATTTTAATTGATTCTAAGGGCATATTGTAGAATACATATCAGTATTGGGTTCTAAAAGATGCCCCGTAAAAATAATTCAACACCCATTAGGCCTCCAGAAGGCTCTAATATGACTCATGAAGATGAAGAATTGCAACATGATCTATCAAAATTACAAGAGCAAGTGCAACAAATTTCATTCTCCCTAAGATCAACAAAAAATGAAATGGAAGTTTTGAAGAAAGGTGTGGAAGTGAAGATGGATGGTTTGAAGAAAGGCATGGAAGCTGGCATGGAAGCTAAGATGGATGACCTGAAAGACAACATGGAAAATATGAAGAATGATCTAAAAGCAAACATCGAAGGTCTGACAAAGTTGATACAATAAATGTTTCCTAATAGTGAAAAGATAGTAGAAGAACCTCATGATGAGAAAAAAATAAATTTTAATCATGATTTCATAAACTCTAATGTTGGTGGGAAGAACCACCATATTCCAAAAATGGATATGAGGATGTTTGATGGAAAGGATCCTGTAACATGGATACTATAGATGGAGCAATATTTTGACCTCCATAATGTGCAAAACACACAAAAGGTATGCATTGCAACTTTACATTTAGAACAAAATACATTTGTATGGTATCGATGGCTTTTCTCCAGTAAAAAAATTGTCACTTGGTCAATTTTTATGGAGAAAATGATAGCACATTATGATGATACAAAGAGCAACACCTTCTTTAGCCAATTGATAAATCTAAAAAAAAAGGGTTTAGTGGGGTAGCACATTGAGGACTTCCAAAAATTGAATATAAGGGTAACTGATATTCCAGAGGAACACATGATTGATCTCTTCATAGGCACTTTAAAGGATAACATTGAACATGAAGTTCACATTTTGGAACCGGATTCATTGGAGAAGGCATTCAGGTTGGCAAGAAAAGTTGAATGTAAAATAATGGCGATAAGGAAGCCTACCACTCAATTCTATAAAGAAGGAAGTGCTACTACGCCTAGATTTCCACAACCTACAAGGCTGACACCACAAAAATTGGAAGAAAAAAGAGCAAAAGGGCTTTGCTACAGTTGTGATAGAAAATACACTAAAGGTCATAAGTGTGCTGAGAAGAAATTATTTTACATATATTGTGAAGAGGAAGAAGAAAATTAACAAGAAGAGGATATACACTAGGAACCAGCCCTAGAAGAGGAAGAAATGAGTCCGACCATATCGTGTAATGCATTGGCAGGAATTACCACTCCTCAAACTCTCAAGATAGAAGGACATATCAAGAAGAAAAAGGTAATAGTGTTGATTGATTCGGGTAGCACCCATAATTTTATTCATTGTAAGGTAGCCAAGGAATTAAATTGTTTCCTATACCCAGCACCAGAATGTCAAGTGATGGTTGCAAATGGAGGAACTATAAATTGCTCTGGAAAATGCCATAATATCAAGCTAAACATGGGGGAATATGTATTGACTAGTCCAATGCTTTCCATTCCTATGGGAGGTGCTGATGTTGTACTAGGAGTACAATGGTTAAAAATTTTGGGGACGGTAGCTTTTAATTTTCAAGAACTTTTCTTGAAATTTTTTCAGAAGGAAAGGAAGTCGAATTACGGGGTATTGAAGGGAAGCCAGGAAGGATAATAAGCTCTAATGTCATGACAAAGCTTCTAAATAAATAACAATGAGGCGTAATTGCACAATTATGCTCACTAGAAGTTCCGACATCAAAATCATCTATTTCTGCAGATCTCCAACAAGTCTTGGACAATCATTCCAAAGTGTTTGAAACTCCCAAAGGACTCCCACCTATTCGTGATCATGATCATGCTATTCATTTGATTCCAGGAAGTGTTCCTCCAAACATCAGGCCTTATAGTTATCCTTACATCCAAAAGAGCGAAATTGAACGTATGATTGCAGAAATGTTAGAGGCGGGTATAATTCAACCTAGTCAAAGTTCTTTCTCTGCTCCTGTAGTATTGGTACACAAGAAGGATGGCTCATGGCGAATGTGTCCAGATTATAGGGAGCTCAATAAGCTCACCATTAAAGATAATTTCCCATTCCTGTGATTGATGAATTATTGGATGAATTACATGGAGCAATTTATTTTACCAAGTTGGATCTTCGTTCAGGATATCATCAAATTAGAATGAAGACTGAAGATATTCCAAAAACAGCATTTCGAACTCATTGGTCATGCCTTTTGGCCTTACCAATGCACCTTCTACATTTCAAGGGTTGATGAATTCCATTTTCAAACCCTTCCTTAGAAAATTTGTGCTAGTATTTTTTGATGATATACTAATCTATAGCAGGTCTTGGAAGGATCATGTTGAACATGTTTACAAGGTGCTCAAACTATTGCAGGAGAAACAATTATATGCAAAAACATCCAAATGTTTTTTTGGAGTACAAGAGGTGGAATATCTCGGTCATATTGTATCTCACGAGGCTGTTAAACTAGACCTTAACAAAATTAAAGCCATCAAGGAATGGAAATTCCCCACAACCATAAAGCAGTTGCGAGGATTTATCAGGTTAACAGGGTATTATCGCAACTTTGTTAAGAATTATGGGACAATAGCAACACCTCTAACAACATTATTGAAGAAAGATGCATTTTCATGGAATCCTGAAGCAACTAAGGCCTTTGAACATCTTAAACAAGCAATGTGCCTAGCACCATTATTAGCTACGCCAGACTTCACAAAAACCTTTATTGTGGAATGTGATGCCTCAGGAAATAGAATTGGTGCTATTTTAATGCAGGAAGGAACACCCATTGCTTTTTAAATTTGTCCAAGAAAAGGAAATTATTTACAGAAACCTATTTATGAGTAGGAAATGTTAGCAATACTACATGCACTAAAGAAATGGAGAACTTACCTTATGGGAAGACACTTCAAGGTAAAAACTGATCATGATAGTCCTAAACACTTTTTAGAACAAAGAATATCTTCAAAAGAGTGGCAAAAATGGGTCACAAAGATGTTGGGTTATGACTTTGAAATAATATACAAAAAATGAAATCTTAATGTTGTTGCATATGCACTCTCAAGAAAGAATGAAGAGGTGGAAGCATTGCTTTTGGACATTTCTATTATCCAACCAGATTGGATAACCGAAGTAAGAGTTGAATGGAAGAATAAAAAATATGTATGGACACTCATTCAAAATTTGCAGCAAGATCCTAGTACATCTGATACATTTAGTTGGAAAAATGATTCCTTATGGTACAAATATCGCTTATATCTTTGTAAGAATTCCCAACTAAAACAAAAGATTCTTCTGGAATTGCACACTTCTCCTTTAGGAGGACACTCAGGATTTTTAAAAACTTACGACAGAGTGAAGAAAGAATTTTTTTGGGATGGCCTTAAATATGATATTCAAAAGTTTGTGGCGAAATGTTTGGTTTGCCAGCAGAATAAAGTTGAGACAATTAAGACCCCGGGACTTCTACAAATTTTATCCATTCCAAGTCAACGTTGGGAGGATATTTCAATGGATTTTATCATAGTTTTACCTATGTCCGAAGGAAAGAGTGTCATCATGGTGGTAGTTGATAGACTTACCAAGTATGCACACTTTTGTGCATTATCTCATCCATTTAAAGAAAGTACAATTGCTACTACATTTATGGACAAAATTCAAAAGCTACATGGAAGCCCAAGGGTTATTGTGAGCGAAAGAGATCCCATTTTTACTAGAAATTGTTGGACAGAGTTATTTTCTTGTTTGGGTACTCAATTAGCTCATAGCTCATCTTATCATCCTCAATCTGATGGTAAAACTGAGATAGTAAATAATTGTTTGGAAGGATATCTTCGTTGTTTTGTATCTAATAACCAAACACAATGGGTGAAGTGGTTACCTCTCGCTGAATGGTGGTATAACACTTCCTTCCATACTGCAGCAAAAATGACCCCATTTATGGCACTTTATGGATATCATCCACCATCCATCACATCATCCTTAAGGGAAAATTCAAAGGTTCAAGCAGTGGAAGATCACATCGAGCATCAGCAAGAAGTTCTCCAACTCTTAAAGGATAACCTAAATTTGGCACAAAATAGAATGAAACAAGAGGAAGATCAACATATGTTGTGTAACCAACTCCAAAAATAGAAGAAAAGAGATATCAATGCCTTAGAAATAAGCAACTTCGAGGAGGAAACCTCTAATACATTACATAAATGAACAATTCTTGGATTATACAATTTACAAAACCTCATTTCTATATATAGGAGTCCATGTAACTTTTGAATTCTATCCATAAATGTAGTAGCAACTGTACTTTCTTTAAATGGATGAGATAATGCACAAAACTGTGCATACTTGGTAAGTCTATCAACTACTACCATGATGACACTCTTTCCTTCAGACTTAGGTAAACCTGTGATAAAATCCATTGAAATCTCCTCCCAACGTTGACTTGGAATGGATAAAGGTTGTAGAAGTCCTGGGGTCTTAATTGTTTCCACTTTATTCTGCTGGCAAACCAAACATTCCGCCATAAAATTTTGAATATCAGATTTAAGGCCATCCCAAAAAAATTCTTTCTTCACCCTGTGGTAAGTTTTTAAAAATCCTGAGTGTCCTCCTAAAGGAGAAGTGTGCAATTCCAGAAGAATCTTTTGTTTTAGTTGGGAATTCTTACAAAGATATAAGCGATCTTTGTACCATAAGGAATCATTTTCCAACTAAATGTATCAGATGTACTAGGATCTTGCTGAAACTTTTGAATGAGTGTCCATACATCTTTTTCCTTCTTCCATTCATCTCTTGCTTCAGTTATCCAATCTGGTTGGATAATAGAAATGGCACAAAGCAATGCTTCCACCTCTTCATTCTTTCTTGAGAGTGCATCTGCAACAACATTAAGCTTTCCTTTTTTGTAGATTATTTCAAAGTCATAACGCAACATCTTTGTGACCCATTTTTGCTGCTCTTCTGACGATAGTCTTTGTTCCAAAAAGTGTTTAAGACTATCATGATCAGTTTTTACCTTGAAGTGTCTCCCCATTAGGTAAGTTCGCCATTTCTTTAGTGCATGCAGTATTGCTAACATTTCCTTCTCATAAATAGGTTTATGTAAATACTTTCCTTTGATTGGATGACTTTCAAAAGCAATGGGTCTTCCTTCCTGCATTAAAACAACACCAATTCCATTTCCTGAGGCATCACATTCCACAATAATTTTTTTCGTGAAGTTTGGCGTAGCCAAGACCGGTGCTAGACACATTGCCTCTTTAAGATGTTCAAAGGCCTTAGTTGCTTCAGGAGTCCATGAAAATGCATCTTTCTTCAATAATTTTGTTAGAGGTGTTGCTATTCTCCCATAATTCTTTGCGAGAGTGAAATTTGTTGCACTTGCTCTTGTAATTTTGATAGATCATGTTGTAATTCTTCATCTTCATGAGTCATAGTAGAGCCTTCTGAAGGCTTAATGGGTGCTGAAATACTTTTACGGGGCATCTTTTATAACCCAATACTGATAAATATTCTACAATATTCCCTTGGAATCAATTCAAATTGATTCTTCAAACAAGACTTATGCAATTTGGAAAGAAAAATACACACATTTTTCTTGCTTTTGAGGAACTTGATATTGAAATTGATTTATCTCTGTGATTGCAGCACTTAAATATTTTAATTTTGGTACCAATTTAGCCCTATGAATTAACTTTCAAATTCCATAGGTCTAACCTGATTTGGATTCTCCAAGAAAAAGTTGTGTCCAATCTCCCACAATGACCTAATTATGGACTAGTTTAGTAGATCAAACTTGTACGACTTGCCACGTGTCACTGTTTCATCCTTCAGTTTTGAAATTGATAGCCAAAAAACTACAGTCCATGTACTTATGACCAATTTTTACAGCACTCTAATCCGATGCTCAGAGAGAGAGTTATGAAGATTTTCCCATAATAACCTCTTTGGGATGAAATTTAGGAGCCTGAAAAAGAACTACCTTGCACCGATCATATCTCCGAACATATTGCGAACTAGGGACTATACTAGTAATATAGGGACCTAACAACATCGCAACGAGAGAAGTTTTGATGGAGGAGATTGGGTATTTTTACGGCTACAACCATACAAACAAATGTCCCTCAAGCAAGCTAAGAAGGATAATAAATTATCGACAAAGTACTATGGTCATTACAAGGTGATGCAAAATATTGGTACTATGGCATACAAATTGGAGCTTCTTGCTTCTTCGTGAGTGCATCCAGTTTTCCATGTTTCATGCTTAAAGAAGGTTATAGGTGAAAATCTTCCAGTTCAAACAATATTTCCAGAACTTGATGATGAAGGAAAAATCATATTGGAACTTGAAGTGGTCATGGAAACAAGAACTCGACAGCTATGGAATCGATCAATTTTAGAGTATCTCATCAAGTGGAAGAACTTACCGACTAAATATTCTACATGGGAGGATGAGAAGTTTATACAAAATCACCCATAGCTACTCAAGCATTGAGGACAACATTTTTTTGAAGGAGAGAGGCATGTTAGGTCCCTATATTACTAGTATAGTCCCTTATTGTTATTATTGTAACCCCCTTATTGTTATTATTGTACCCTTGTAACCCCCATTTTGTTATTATTGTGCCCTTAAATTATTATTGTTACGTCAGCTAGGATTACATTGTGGCCCACTAGGATTAAATTATGGCCACATGGACTCCTATATATAGAAATGAGGCTTTGTAAATTGTGTCATCCAATAATTGTCCATTCATATAATGTATTGGAGGTTGCCCCCTCAAAGTGGCTTATTTCTAAGGCGTTGATATCTCTTTTCTTCTATTTTTGGAGCTGGTTACACAACACCTTAACCTTAACTTAACCTTAACCTTAACTTTACCCTTAACCTTCAATTTAACCTTAACCTTCCCCTAACCTTAACCCTAACCTTAACCTTAACCTTGATTAACCTTCCCCTAACCTTAACCCTAACCCTAACCATAACCTTAACCTTAACCTAACCTTAACCTTAACCTTGCCCTTAAATTTCACCTTCACCTTAACCTTAATCTTAACCTAAAGGTTAAGGTTAAGGTTAAGGTTAAGGTAAATGTAAGGTTAAGGTTATTGGTTTAGTCACGTTAAGGTTAAGGTTATAGTTAAGTTCAAGGTTAAGGTTAATTTTTTGTTAAAGTTAACCTTAACCTTAATTTTAACCTTGACCTTACCCTTAGGTTAAGGTTAGGTTAACCTAAGGGTAAGGTTAACGTTAACGTTAAGATTAGGTTAAGGTTAAGGTTAAGGTTAGGCTAAGGGTAAGGTTAAGGTTAAGGTTATGGTTAGGTTAACTGTTAAGGGTAACGTTAAGGTTAAGGTTAAGGTCAAGGTTAATGTTATGTTAAGGGTAAAGTCAAGGTTAATTTTAAGATTAGGTTAAGGGTAAATTCAAGGTTAAGGTTAAGTTGAAGGTTAAAGGTAAGGTTAAGACTAATGTTAAGGTTAAGGTTAAGGTTAAGGTTAAGTTTAAGGTTAAGGTAAAGTTAATGTTAGGTCAAGTTAAGGTTAAGGACAAGTTTAGGTTATAGTTAAGGTCATGGTTATGGTTAGGTTATTGTAAAGGTTAAGGTTAAGGGTGAAGGTTAAGGGTAAGTTTAAGGCTAAGATCCATATCCCTAACCTTCACCCTTAACCTTAACCTAACCTTGACCTTAACATTAACCTTACTAAACTCCTAACCTTAACCTTGACTTTACCCTTAACTTAACCTTAACCTTAACTATAACCTAACCCTAACCTTGACCTTAAATTTACCCTAATCTTAACCTTAAACTTAACGTTGAACTTAACTATAACCAACCCTAACCTTAAAATTAACCTTGATTTTACCCTAACTTAACCTTAACCTTACCCATAACCAACCCTGACCTTGAGGTTAGGTTAACTTTGACCAAACCCCTAACCTTAACCTTAACATAACCTTAACCTAACCATAACCTTAACCTTAACCTTATCGTAACCTTAACCTAACCTTAACATTAACCTTAACCTAACCATGACCTTACCCTTAACCTGAACCTTAATCTTAACCTTAACCTTAGCTTAATCTAACCCTAACATTGAACTTAACCTTAACCTTAACCAAACCTTAACTTAACCTGAACTTTAACTTTACCCTAACATTAAACTTAACCTTACCCTTAACCTTAACCTTAACTTTATCTTAACATTAACCTAACCTAAACCCGTTAACCTTAACCTTAACCTTCCCATAACCTTAACCTTAAAATTAATCTTGACCTTAAATATAACCTAACCCTAACCTTAACAAAACCCTTAACTTTAACCTTAACCTTAACCTTACCATAACCATAACCGTAACCTTAACCTTGAACTTACTCTTAACCTTAAACTTAACCCTACCCCCTTAACCTTAACCTTAACCTTGAGCATGACCTTACCCTTCACCTTAACTTTAACCTTAACCTTACCCCCCTTAAATTTACCCTTGACCTTAACCTTAACCTTAACCTGACTAAATTCGTAACCTTAACCGTAACATTAACCTAACTAAACCCATAACCTTAACCTTAACCTTAAACTATAACCTTAAATTTACCCTTAACTTTAACTATAACCTAACCCTAACCTTAACCTAACCTTAACCTTAATTTTACCCTTAACTATAACTTAACGGTAACCTTGACCAAACCCTTAACGTTAACCTTTAATTGACTAAACCCATAACCTTGACCTAACCGTAACCTTAACCTTACCTTAACCTAACTTAACCTTAACCTTAACCTAACCTTAATATTAAGGCTAGGTTAAGTTTAGGTTAAGGGTAAAGTCAAGGTTAAGGTTAAGGTGAAGCTTAAGAGTTTAGTAAGGTTAAGGTTAAGGTTAAGTGTGAAGGCTAAGGTTATGGATTTTAAATTAACCTTACCCTTAACCTTAACATTTACCTTCACTATAACCTAACCTTAACCTTGACCTTAAATATAACCTAACCTTGACATTAACCTTAACCTTAACGTTGACCTTAACCTTAACCTAACTATAACCTTAACCTTCACTATAACCTTAAATTTAACTATAACCTAACCTTAACCTTGACCAAATCTTAACCTTAACCTTAACCTAAACCTAACCTTAACCTTAACCTTAAGTTTACCGCTTACCCTTAACCTAATATTAACCTTAACCTAACCCTAACCTTGACCAAACCCTTAACCTTAACCTTAACGTAACCTTAACCTTAACCTTAACCTTAATGTTATCTTACCCTTAACCTAAATTTAACCTTAACTTGACTAAACCTGTAACCTTGCCCTTACCCTTAACCTTAAGGTCAATGTTAAGGTTAATTTAAGGTTATGGTTAAGGGCTTGGCCAAGGTTAGGGTTAGGTTATAGTTAAGGTCAAGGTTAAGGTTAGGTTAAGGGTAAATTCAAGGTTAAGGTTAAGGTAAAGGTTAGGGCCCAAAGGTCCAGGTTAAGGTTAAGGTTAAGGGTTTGGTCAAGGTTAGGGTTATGGTTTGGGTTAAGGTCAAGGTTAAGGTTAGGTTATAGTGAAGGTTAAGGTTAAGATAAGGTTAAGGTTAAGGCTAGGGTTAGGTTATATTTAAATTCAACGTAAGGTTAAGGTTACAGGTCTTAACCTTAACCTTCACTATAACCATAAAATTAACATAAAATTAACCTTACCCTAACCTTTACCCTAACCTTACCCTTAACCTTAACCTTGACCAAACCCTTAACCTTAACCTTAACGTAACCTTAACCTTGACCTTAACTATAACCTTACCCTAAACTTGACCAAACCTTAACCTTAACCTTAACTTAACCTTAACCTTAAATTTAACTTTACCCTTAACCTAACCTAACCTTAACCTTAACCTTAACCTAACTAGAACCTTACCCTTAACCTTGACCTTGACCTTAACCTTAACCTTAACCTAACCTTAACCTTAACCATAACCTTATCTTTACCTTAACATTAACCTTAACCTAACTCTAACATTAACTTTACCCTTAACCTAACCTTAACCATAACCTTAACCTTAACTTCACTATAACCTTAACCTTCACCTTAACCGTAACCTTAGCCTTGACTTTACCCTTAAATTAACCTTAACCTAACCTTAACCATAACTTAACCTTAACCTTAACCTTAAACTTGACCTTAACATTACCCCCTTAATCTTAACCTTAACCTTAATTATAACCTAACCCTACCCTTAAATTTAACCTTGACCTTAACCTAAAATTAGGTTATAATTAAGGTTAAGGTTAAGGGTAAAGCTAAGGTTAAGGTTAGGGTAAAGTTAGGGTAAGGCTAACATTAAGGTTAGGTTAAGATTAGGTTAAGGGTAAAGTTAAGGTTATGGTTAGGGTAAGGTTAGGGTTAGGTTATAGTTAAGGTCAAGGTTAAGGTTAGGTTAAGGTTAAATTTAAGGTTAAGGTTATGCAAAGGTCAAGGTTAAGGTCAAGGTTAATGTTAAGGGTTTGGTCAAGGTTAGTGTTAGGTTATACTTAAGGTGAAGTTTAAGGTTAAGAGTAAGGTTATAGTTAGGTTAAGGTTAAGACAAGGTTAAGGTTAAGGTTATGGTCAAGGTTAGGGTTAGGTTATAGTTAAGGTTAAGGTTAAGGTTCGGTTAAATTAAGGTTAAGGGTAAAGTCAAGGTTAAGGTTAACGTTCAGGGTAAAGTTAAGGTTAAGGGTAAATTTAAGGTTAAGGTGAAGGTTAAGGGTAAGATTAAGGTTAGGGTTAGGTTATAGGTTAAGTCAAGGTTAATGTTATGTTAATGTTAAGGTTAAGGTTTGGTCAAGGTTAGGGTTAGGTTGTAGTTAAAGTTAAGGTTAAGGTTCAGGTGCAGGTTCAGGTTACGGTTAAGGTTAGGTTATAGTGAAGGTTAAGGTTAAGACCTGTAACCTTAACCTTGACCTCACCCTTAACCTTGACCTTACCCTAACCTTAAATTTGACTTTACCGTTAGCTTAACCTTAACCTTAACTATAACCTAACCCTAACCTTAACCTAACTATAACCTTAACGTTAACCTTAACCTTAACCCTAACCTTAACCTTAACCCTAATCTTAACCTTGACCTTAACTATAACTGAACCCTAACATTAACCTTGAATCTACCCTTAACGTAACCTTAACCTTTACCTTACCCTTAACCTTAACCTTACCCTTAATGTTACCCTTAACCTAATCTTAACCTTACTCTAACCTTAACCCTAACCTTACCCTTACCCTTAACCTTAACCTTAACTTTACCCTTAACCTTAACCTTAACCTTGACCTTGACTTTACCCTTAACTTAACCTTAACCTTCACTATAACCTAAGCCTAACCTTGACCAAACCCTTAACCTAACCTTAACCTTAACATTAACCTCAACCTTCCCATAACCATAACCATCACCTTAAACTTGACCTTAACTTAACCATAACCTTAACCTTAACCTAACCTTAGCCTTGACCTTAAGGGTTAATTTTGGTCAAGGTTACGGTTAGGTTATAGGTTAGGGTTAAGGTTAAGGTTAAAGTTAAGCTTAGGTTAAGGGTAAAGTTAAGGTTATGGATAGGGTAAGGTTATGGTAAGGTTGGGGAAAGGTTATGGTTAAGGTCAAAGTTAAGGTCAAGGTCAAGGTTATGGTTAAGGCTAAGGTCAAGGTCAATGTTAATGTTAGGTTAAGGTTAACGTTAGGCTAAGGTTAAGATAAGGTTAAGGGTAAAGTGAAGGTTAAGGTTAAGATTAAGATTAGGGGATTGGTTACCCTTAAATTTAAGTCAATGTTAAGGTTAGGTTAAGGTTAAGCTTACGACTTTAGTCAGGTTAAGGTTGAGGTAAAGGTTACGGGTTTAGTAAGGTTAAGGGTAAGGTTAAGGTTAAGGTTAAGGGTTTGGTCATGGTTAGGGTTAGGTTATAGTTTAGGTCAAGGTCTGGTTAAGTTTAAGGTTGTGGGTTTAGTCAGGTTAAGTTTATAGTTAAGGTTAACCTTAACCTTCCTAAACCCTTGACCTTAACCTTAACATTAACCTTAACCTTAAACAAACCCATAACATTAACCTTAACTTAACCTTAACCTTAACCTTAACCTTACCCTTAACCTAACCTTAACCTTAACCTTAAACTTAACCTTAACTTTACCTTAACCTTAACCTTGACCTTAACCTAACCTTAACCTTGACGTTAAATATAATCTAACCCTAATGTTGACCAAACCCTTAAGGCTCTGTTAAGGTTAAGCTTAGGTAAACGTTAAGGTTAAGGTTAATGTTAAGGGTTTGGTTAAGGTTAAAGGTTAAAGTCGAGGCAAAGTATTTGGTTAAGGTTAAGGATAAGTTTTGGTTAATTTAAGGTTAAAGTTAAGGTTAAGGTCAGGTTAAGGGTAAAATTAAGGTTAAGGTTAGGGTTCAGGCTAGGGGAAGGTTAAGGTTAGGTTAAGGTTAAGGTTAGGTTAAGGTGATGGTTAGGTTATAGTTAAGGTTAAGGGTAATATAAGGTTAATTTTAAGGTTAAGGTTAAGGTTAAGGGTAGGTTAAGGTCAAGGTCAAGGTTAAGGTTAAGGTCAAGGTTAAGGGTAAATTTAAGGTCAACGTTATGGTTTGGTTATAGTTAAAGTTAAGGTAAGGTTAAGGGTAAAGTGAAGGTTAAGTTTAAGGTGAAGGTTAACAGTAAGGTTAAGGTTAACCTAACCCGAACCTTAATTTTATAGTTGACTTTAACCTTAACCGTAACTGTAACGTTAACCTTAACCTGACTAAACCTGTAAGCTTAACCTAAACATAACCTTAACCTTGACCTTAACTATACCTTAACCCTAACCTTAACCGAACCCTTAAAATTAACCTTAACCTTAAGGTTAAAAGTAAGGTTAGGTTAAGGTTACAGGTTTAGTCAGGTTAAGGTTAAGATCAAGGTTAAGGTTAAGGTTAATGTTATGTTAAGTGTAAATTCAAGGTTAAGGTAATGTTAAGGTTAAGGTTAAGGTTATGGGAAGGTTAAGGTGAAGGTTAAGATTAATGGTAAAGTTAAGGTTAAGGTTACAGTTAAGGGTAAGGTTAAGGTTAAGATAAGTTTAAATGTAAGGTTAGCTTAAGGTTAAGATTAAAGGTTAACGTTAAGGTTAAGGTTAAAGGTTACCTTGACCAAACCTTTAACATAATCTTAACCTTGAATTTACCTTTAACGTAGCTTTAACCTTGACCTTAACCTTACCCTTAACATTAAGGCTAACCTTTACCTTTACCTTGGCTTTACCCTTAACCTAACCTTAACCTTAACCTTAACCTTAACTTTAACCTAACCCTAGCCTTAAACTAACCTTAACCTTGACTTTACCCTTAACGTAACCTTAACCTTGACCTTAACTTTACCCATAACCTTAACCTTAACCTGACAAAATTTGTAACCTTAACCTTACCCTTAACCTTAAAATTAACATCGACCAAACCCTTAACGTTAACCTTAAAAATAACCTTAACCTTAACCTTCCCATAACCATAACCTTAACCTTAATCTTTACCTTACCCTTAACCTAACCTTAACCTTAACCTAACCTTAAAGTTAAGGTTAAGGTTAGATTAAGGTTAAGATCAGGTTAAGGTTAAGGCTGGGTTAAGGGCAAGGTCAATGTTAAGTTTATGGTTATGGGAAGGTTAAGGTTATGGTTATGGTTAAGGTTAAGGTTAAGGTTAACGGTTTGGTCATGGTTAGGTTTAGGGTATAGTTAAGGTTAAGGTTAAGGTTAAGGTTATGGTTATGGGAAGGTTAAGGTTAACCTTAAGGGTAGGTTAGGTTAAGGGTAAGGTTAAGGTTAAGGGTAAGGTAAAGCTTAAAGGTAGGTTAAGGTTAAGGTTAGGGTTAAGGGTTAGTTAGGTTAAGGTTAATATTAAGGTTAAAGTTAAGTTAAGGTAAGGTTACAGTAAGGTTAAGGTTAAGTTTAAGGTTAGGTTAAGGTTAAGGTATAAGGTAACGGGTCTTAACCTTAACCTTCACTGTAACCTACCCTTAACATTAACCTTTACCTAATCTTAACCTTAACCTTAACCATAACCTTGACCTTAAATATATCCTTAAACTTAACCTTAACCATTATGGGTCTTAACCTTAACCTTATGCTTAACTTTCCTTAACCTTAACTTTAACCTGACTAACCTTAACCTGACTAAACCCTTAGGGTTATGTTAAGTTAGGTTAAAGTTAGGTTAAGTTAGATTAAGGTTAAGGTCAAGGTCAAGGTTAATGTTAAGTAAGGTTAAGGTAAGGTTATAGTTAGGTTAAGGTTAAGGTTAAGGCTAGGTTAAGGTTAAGATAAGGTTAAGGTTAAGGTTAGGTTAAGGGTAAAGTCAAGGTTAAGGTTAGGTTAAGGTTAAGGTTAAGGGTTTGGTTAAGGTTAGGGTTAGGTTATAGTTAAGGTCAAGGTTAAGGTTAGGTTAATGTTAAGATTAAGTTAAGGTTAATGTTAAAGGTTTGGTTAAAGTTAAAGTTAAGGTTAAGTTTAAAGTTGAGGGTAAAGTCAAGGTTAAGGTGAAGGTGAAGGTTAAGGGTAAATTCAAGGTGAAGGTTAGGTTAAAGTTAAGATTAGTGTAAGGTTAAGGTTAAGGGTTTGGTCAAGGTTAGAGTTAAGTTATAACTAAGGTAAAGGATAAGTTTAAGGTTAAGGTTAGGTTAAGTTAAGGTAAGGTTAAGGTTACAGTTAAGGTTAAGGTTAAGGTCAAGGTTAAGGTTAAGTAAAGTTTAAGGTTAAGGTTATTGTTAAGGGTTTGGTCAAGGTTAGGGTTAGGTTATAGTTAAGGTCAAGGTTAAGGTTAAGAGTAACGTTATAGTTAGGTTAAGGTTACGGTTAAGGTTAAAGTTAGGTTAAGGTAAGGTTAAGTTTAAAGGTTTAGTTAGATTAAGGTTAAGGTTAAAGTTATGGTTAAAGGGGTAAGGTTAAGGTTAAGGCTATGGTTAAGGTTAGGGTAAGGTTAAAGGTTAAGGTTAGGTTAAGGTTAAGGTTAGGGTTAAGGCTAAAGTTAAGGTTAAGGTTAAGGTTAGGTTATAGTGAAGGTTAAGGGTAAGGTCAAGGTTAAGGGTAAAGTTAAGGTTAAGGTTAAGGTTACAGGTGTAGTAAGGTTAAGGTCAAGGTTAGGTTATGGTTAAGGTTATGGAAAGGCTAAGGTTAAGGTTAAGGTTAAGGTTAAGGTTACAGGTGTAGTAAGGTTAAGGTCAAGGTTAGGTTATGGTTAAGATAAGGTTAAGTGTAAGGTTAAGGTTAGGGTTAGGTTATAGTTAAGGTTATGATTAGGGTAAGGTTAGGGTTAGGTTATAGTTAAGGTTGAGGTCAAGGTTCAGGTTATTTTAGGCTAAGGTTTAGGTTAGGTTAAGGTTAAGAATAGGGTAAGGTTAAGGTTACGAGTTTAGTTAGGTTAAGGTTAAGGGTAAGGTTAAGGTTTTGCTCAAGGTTAGGGTTAGGTTAATTGTAAAGTTAAGGTTAAGGTTAGGTTAAGGTTACAGTTATGGTTAAGGTTAGGTTAAGGTTAACGTTAAGGTTAAGGTTAGGTTAAGGTCAAGGTTAACGGTAAAGTTAAGTTCAATTTTAGGGTTAAGTTATAGTTAAGGTTAAAGGTAGGTTAAGGATAAAGTCAAGGTTAACCTTAACCTTCCCATAACGTTAACCTTAACCTAACCCTTAAGGTTAAGTAAAGGTTAATGTTACATTAAGCGTAAAGTCAAGGTTAAAGTTAGGTTAAGGGTAAGGTTAATGTTAGGTTAAGATTAAGGGATTGGGAAGGTTAAGGTTAAGGTAATAGTTAAGGTTAGGTCAAGGTTAAGGGGAAGGTCAAGGTTAAGGTTAATATTATGGTTAAGGTTAGGGTAAGGTTAAAGTTTAAGGTTATGTTAAGGTTAAGGTTAGGGTTAAGGTTAACATTAAGGTTAAGGTTAAGGTTAGGTTATAGTGAAGGTTAAGGGTAAGGTCAAGGTTAAGGGTAAAGTTAAGGTTCAGGTTAAGGTTACAGGTTTAGTAAGGTTAAGGTTAAGGTTAGGTTATGGTTAAGGTTAAGGTTAAAGTTATGGAAAGGTTAAGGTTAGGGTTAGGGTAAGGTTAAGGTTAAGGTTATGTTATAGTGAAGGTTAAGGTTAAGATAAGGTTAAGGGTAAGGTTAAGGTTAGGGTTAGGTTATAGTTAAGGTTATGGTTAGGGTAAGGTTAGGGTTAGGTTATAGTTAAGGTTAAGGTTAAGGTTAAGGTCAAGGTTACGTTAGGTTAAGCTTAAGGTCAAAGTTAAAGTTACGTTAGGTTAAGGTTAAGGATAGGTTAAGGGTAAAGTCAAGGTTAAGTTTAAGGTTAATGTTAAGGTTAAAGTTAAGGTTAGGGTTAGGTTAAGGTTAAGGGTAAAGTTAAGGTTAGGGTTAGGTTAAGGTTAAGGTTAAGGTTAGGTTAATGGTAAATTTAAGGTTAGGGTTAGGTTTAGGTTAAGGTTAAGGTTATGGTTAGGTTAAGGTTAAGTTTAATGTTAAGGTTAAGGTTAGGTTTATGTTACTTTTAAGTTAAGGTTAATATTAGGTTAAGGTTAAGGTTAAGGTTAAGGTTAATGTTAATGGTTTGGTCAAGGTTAGGGTTAGGTTAAGGCTAATGTTAAGGGTTTGGTCAAGGTTAGGGTTAGGTTATAATTAAGGTCGAGGTTAAGGTTAAGGGTAAGGTTATAGTTAGGTTATGGTTAAGGTTAAGGTTAGGTTAAGGTTAAGATATTGTTAAGGTTAAGGGTTTGGTTAAGGTTAGGGTTAGGTTATATTTAAGGTTAAGGTTAAGGTTAGGTTAAGTTAAGGTTAAGTTCAAGTTTAAGGGTACGTTAAAGGCCAAGGTTAGGTGAGGGTTAAGGGTAAGGGTAAGGTTAAGGTAAAGGTAAGGTTAAGGTTAGGGTCAAGGTTAGGTTATAGTTAAGGTCAAGGTTAAATTTAGGTTATAGTGAAGGTTAAGGTTAAGGTTAATCGTGAAGGTTAAGGTTAAGGTTTAGGTTAAGACCAAAACCTTAACCTTCACCCTTAACCTTAACATAACCTTAACCTTAACCTTAACCTTCCCTTAACCTTAACCAGAACCTTAACCTTGACTTTACCGTTAACTTTAACATTAACCTGACTAAACTTGTAACCTTAACCTTAGCCATAACCTAACCTTAACCTTGACCTTAACTATAACCTAAACCTAACCTTAACCAAACCCCTAACCTTAACCTTAACCTTAACCATGAATTTAACCTTAAAATTCCCATAACCATAACCTTAACCTTAACCTTGACCTTACCAAAGTTATGGTTAGGATATAGTTAAGGTGAAGGTTAGGTTAAGGTTAAGGTTAGGTAAAGGTTAAGGTTTGGTTAAGTTAAGGTAAGGTTAAGGGTGAAGGTTAAGTTTAAGGTCAAGGTTAAGGTTAATGGGGTAAGGTCAAGGTTAAGGTTAAGGGTCAAGTCAAGGTTAAGGTTATGGTTATGGGAAGGTTAAGGTTAAGGTTAAGGTTAGGTTAAGGTTAAGGTTAGGTAAAGGTTACAGGTTTAGTCAGGTTAAGGTTAAGGTTAAGGTTACGATTAAGGTTAAGGTTAAGTTAAGATTAACCCTTAACCTTACCCTAACCTTAAAGAAACCTTAAATTTAGCCTTAACTTAACCTTAACCTTAAATTTACCCTTAACCTAACCTTAACCTTAACTTTACCCTTGACCTTAATCTAGCCCTAACCTTGACCAAACCCTTAACTTTAACCATAACCTGACTAAAATCGTAACCTTAACTTTCACCTTACCCTTAACCTTCACATTAACCTTAACCTTAACCTTAACTATAACCTAACCCTAACCTTCACCAAACCCTTAACCTTAACCTTAAATTTAACCTTAACCTTCCCCTTGTTAGCCGTCCATGTTTTTATTTCATATCAGCTGGTGGATAAATATTCTTTGCAGCCTTCAAGAAACAAATTTAGACCTGAAATTGTTGTGCTTGAAGTCTTTTTGATGAAAATCATGTTTCTGGTTAATCTTCACAGCCGTTTCCTTCTTCAAACCTCTGATATCCTACAAAAATCCAAGTCAAATACTACTGCATTCCCCTTTTTTCCCCTCCCTTTCTTCTAACATACATCATTATCCATTTTCCTTTTTTCCATAAAAACCCCACAAAAACATATGTTTCCCCTTTATCCCTTCATAAAATCCATTCCCTAAGGTTAAAAACTCACTTTTTGACCTTGTCCGAACCTTGATTTCCCTTTGAAAACATTGAAAATCCTATAAAATGCATATTTTATATGATGTTAAGGATTTTAGCCCTCTCGGGCTAAGCCCCTGGCTTTTTCCCCCATATACCCGAGCGTCGGGACCAACTGCTCAGTCCTTAGGTGCTAAACCGAAAATACAACCTTTCTCCGTCCATTTTCCTTTGAAAACTCGAAAAAAAAACACATTTTATAAAGTTCTAACGTGAAATATTAAATTCACATGGTTTACTACGCGATTCAACCTGGGCCGTCGATCTGCTCCACAGATCCGACAGAGCGGAACGCAGCTTGCCTGGTGGACCCCCCTTTTCCCGCGCTGATTCCAAAAAACCGTCGGTTTCATTCCGTACCACCCTCCACCGGTTGGTGGTTTTTTCCCGTCGGCCAGTGATTCCATACGCTGGCCGACACATGTCCCCGAAACTGTTCCAAAACTGCCATGCCACCAAATCATTTCGTGCGTTAATCTTCGTACCATAACCATGATGTGGAATCCACCTCCACCATCCGATTTGGGCACTCCCATCCGACGGCTATCAATCTTCTGACCTGATTGACCTTTAAACAACATGCGTGCACGTTAAGACAGTCATCGCGCAGCTGAGATTCAATCTCTGCCATTGATCTCTGCAGATCGACGGCTCATATTCAGTTTCCCGATTCCATCGCCCAGTCAACATTTTCCCATTGACTCTCCGTTGCCCGATCCTAACCGTCGATCACCGCGCGATCGACGGCTCAGATTCGTCCTCCACCATCAATCACCCAGATTTGATCCTGGACGTTGGATGATGCCATCCAATAGCCCACGCTCCTTCGCACAGTCCCCAAATCAGATTGAGCTATAAAACCAGATTTTTAACGTGTTTTGCATTTTGCAGGGTTTAAACTATTTGTTCGCATTTTTTAAGGAAGATTCAGAGAAGGAGCGTGACGACCTTCCCTTGTTCGATTCCTCCGAGGAAATCGCTCACAGAGTCATTTTTTCACATCTCATTGATGTTTTCACAGGCATCGATGCCTTGCATGCCCTACGCAGCCCTGTACAAGAAGAAAACCATGGAGATCAATGCAGAGAAAGAGTATCATATGTTGAAGACCAAGAATGAACCAGAACAATAGATTAGTGGGGATTAAGGCTAAGACAGTTATTAAACGCCTAATCCCCGATCTAAAAACACAATTTGAAGGAAAACCTAAAGTGTTTCATCAGGAAACCCTTCACCACCACAGATGGAGGCGAATTGATTCCTCCCAGCGACTAAAGTGCCACCTGTGCCTCAAAGTATTCAATCAAGAAATGAATTTATTGATCAAAGTCAAATATTTTACCTCAAAGCAGCCAAAGAGTTACTTCTGTTAGGAATTTAATGACAGAATGTCTGCAGAGTAACCTTAATTGTACACAGAGCCTCAAATGTCAAACAAAGCTCCAACCGAGCTATTCTCATAAATGTAAATCAATTAATACAGTGGAACAACTGTATAGTTTCTTCATTGAGCCCCTCACAGGCTGAGAAAACATTAATATCTGTATTAATTGATTTTGAGATCTTTCCATCAGATCTCACCTCCTCATCTTTCTATAAATACTTCAGTAGAAGATGAGTAAGGGGTTGGTTGGTTGTTAATGTAATTGCTGAAGCATTGTAATTGTAACTGAGCTGAAGACTCTTGATTGTAGATAGGATTTCACTAGCTCTTGGAGCTCTGTTTGTAACAGATAGGTTAGGTTGTGAAGAGAGATGAATTAAAACACTGGATTTGAAGATTGTAACTGGTTTGGAGCATCAATACAAGCTGATTTATGGGATCCTGATTTATGTTGACGGTGATGTTATTCTCATTGTAAATTGTTGTTTTATTTCTGTTTCCATTTTGTTTCATTTTCTGCTATAAAGAACAGTTTAAACAGAGTGAGGACCTATTGTATACCAGTAACCTTCTCTGGCTGAGAAATCTTTATTTAGATGTTTTCTTCTATCTGTGTTATTTGGAAATGATTAATTCAGTTTAGGCATATGCATGTTGGCATTCCCTCATCTTATTTCCTTGACTGAATGTTATTTTCAAATGTTACTTTCAATATATTTTGTGTGAAGATGAACTGAGGAAATTAAGGTTAGCCCTGAGTCCCTTTCTTATTTGCTCAACTATTTGATTATTTCCCTTAGGATGTGTTAAAAGCTGACTAGTTTCAAAGTACTTATCAGATCTTAGGCCATTCTGTGCTATCTCTGTGATTGTCTTGAAAGAAACCAAGTAAATAAGAGCTAGGAGAGGATTTGTGGTGCGCCCGACCCTCTAGCTTCTACTCCAAAAGTTGCCTTCAAGTTTCCCTTTTGTTTTTATATGTTTTCTATCAGAAGTGTATCAAAGGCTGGCTAGTTTCAAAGTACTTACCAGATCCTAGTTTTCTTTCATGTCTTTCTTAAGTGCCTGGTCAAAGGCTGGATAGTTTCAAAGTACTTACCAGATCCTAGGCTGCTCTTTGTTCTGCATATGTTTATTTTCCCCTTCTTATTGTATCACTCCATTCCATAAATCAAACCTTAAAGATATCCTTAGGCATAGATGACTTTCCCCATAGACCACTCTTGAACCTGATTTTCTTCAATTAAATCCTCTTATGACTCCATAGCCCAATGGACTGAAAACCTGCCATCATATTTTATCTCAGCTAAAGCTTACTCTTGTTGCTTGCAAATTTTCACTTTTGAACCTATTTTGCATATAGATCTTTCTGCCTCAGGCAGTAATTATGTTCAACCATCCAAACAAAAAACAAATCTTTGATCATCATAACTAGCCTAATATCATTACCTTAAGCTTTTCAAAGACAAATCCATCTTTGTACACATTGGAGAGATCCATCTCCGGATTCAAGAGGGCTAGATCCTAGAATCCCAAAGTTGGTTGAAATAATGTTAACTCTGTGATCGGACTTTTGCCAATCTTGCTTATGACAGAGACCTAACATTTCTGGCGACTCTTCTGGGGAATGTGTGTTTTTAATACCTTTTAGAGACCTCATAAAACCCTTGATTCAAGAAAACTTTATGAGTAAAAAGCAGCCTTTTCTAGCACTACCAAGAAATGGTAATCATGATGAAACTTGTTTGAATCAGTGACAATCCAGGTGAACCCTATGATTCTTATAAAATTTATCTAACCTTGAAAAATCAGCTGGGTTAGCCATAAGAGTAGACTGTCTTTGTCTCATAACCGTAGCTAAGTTTTGAAGCAAAGTTAGGACATTCTTGCAAACCACAAATAAAAAAAATTCAGAAAACACCAAAAACATCTCAGATTGGTAGTAAAACACTTGCTCTTACATTTCACTTACCATTGGATGTCTTAGATAGAGTCTGGAAAGGGCCAGGTAGCCTCTGGATCTCATCCTCTTTTATAGGTGACATATCTGGTGAATGCCCTCCCAGTCAATCTCTGGTCAGAGTTTGTTGTGTTTTGGGATACCCTTGAAAAAGGATGTTTCACAAGCACTGTGGTGGATAGTGTATCTCTTTGAAAACACTCTAAACTTTCCACCTGGCTACTCCACAATCCTAAACAGACCTTAAGACTCCACTGGGAAGAACCCTTATCATTATAATATCCTTCAAACTCAGGTAGAGGACTGTGGGATTGAAATTTGCATTAATAGACTAGTTAACCTCTCAGAGATTGTCATATCTGGTTGAACTTGTCTAATTTATTTGGGTCTAAAAACACAGCATAGTGGCTCCTAGAAAGATTCATACTAGAGCCTACCCTGACCTTGATCCACCTGAGATAGTTGATAACCCAGAAAGTATCCTTAGGAAGTCTCCTAAGATAGAATCCTCAACTATTTTCAGATCTCACGTAAGAGTCAATTCAGTCCCTGAAAATATTTCAGCTCTACAAAAATCACAAACTGACTTATTGAACCCATTTATGACTAGGTCACTTGGTGATTTAGATCAGCTATATTCTGAGACTTCACTTTCATCTCCTGAAACAAGCGAACATCTTGGTAGCAGGGAAACAACACCTCCTAATTTACATTTTCTTCTTAATCTAGATGTCTCTCATCCAATATCAGCTCAGCAATCTATTGCTATTCCATCCACCTCTGTTCATCCTTCACCCACTGTTCAAACCACTCCACTTCAGCCCACACCTCCTCTTGTCAACCCACCTCCACCACATATCATGGCAGCATGGTATGCTCCCTTAGTCCTTCCTGTACCATTAGCCAATATTCCATAGGACTATCAGTCCAAGCTTCCATTATATGATGCTAGCAATGCTACAACAGCATCACAACATGTGGACAAGATGAATGACTACTTTGACAGAAATGAAATTGATTATGATTTTGTCAAGCTTAGACTATTTGCTCAAAATCTGGGGGAGAAGCAAGAAAATGGTTTAAAGTTTTAGCCCCCCATAGTATTAATGATCTCCAAGGCTTCCATCAAACATTCTTAAACAAATGGGAAGTGAGGAAGAATCCTCTCCAAGTCCTTGCTGACTATAACAATCTCCATAGGAACCCAGGGGAAAGTGTACAGGCTTATTGTACCAGATTTAACAGCGTGTATAATGCGCTTTCCCCAAAATTAAAACCTCCACAAGGTTCAGCTTTAAAAAAATTTCTGGAAGGGTTTGATGCTGATATGACCTATTCATTAAGAGAAATAGACTTTTCAATCCTTGAAGATATGCAAAGAGGTGATCTTTCTGTGGAATTTAACCTTATGGAGAAGAGGGCAAGAATGAAAGATGAAAAGAGAGTATCTTTCAGAGAGGAGTCATCATCTTCTATGCCAAACTCAAAAATGGAAATAATGATGGAAGAAATGATGAAGAAAATGAGCATTCTTGAGAGAGCGCAAGCAAGTCAAAATCAAACTGCTCCTAAAAAAAGAAACCAAAACCAGAATCAGAATATGAGAAGGAACCAACCTCTAAACAGACCAAGGGAAGATGATCAACAGATCACTCCTCCCTTTCTTCAAAACTATTTAAGTGAGGTTGAGGAAACAGATGAAATAACAGAGGATAATGATATGAACCTATTTGGGGTAGATGATGATGACTTTGAGGTTCATTACGATAGGAAACAAGGTCTTTATACACCTTACGACGACAAAAGAGATGATAATGAAAATTATTATCAAAACATGGAAAATGCTGTCACAGAGCCTTCAAAGGAATATAAACTCAGAAGTAAATCTAATCAAAAAACCCCCAACACCAAAACCTCTAACAAATCTTCTCAAAGCAGCACTACAACCAAGCCTAAAACAGTCAAACAAAAAGACAAAATAGTGGCTGATAACTTTGGTAAAGGTAAAGAGAAAGACACTCAAAATATTGAAAAACGGAGTGCAAACATCAGTAGTACTAACACTTCAGCTAGTACTCCTTCTTCAACCATTGTTTCAACTGTAGATGAAACAAATCAACAAGCTGTGGTTGCTGATAAAGTGGCAGTAAACAAGGCCGAAACTAGCACCTTAAAGAATCAAAATCCTTTCAGTCTGGAACATGAAATCTTAAAAATCAAAATTTCTGTCCCTTTGACCGAGTTAGCTGCCCAACATGTATATAGGTCCAAAATTTTGAAGGCTTTGAACATAAAAGAAAATGAGGATACACTCAATCTTAATGACGACCAGCCAGAGCTTATTTTTGGTCCAAAGATTGAAGGTAAGTTTCAAGAGGGACCTGTCCCTCCCTTCTATGTAAGTTTGAACATTCATGACAAAATTATACACAATGTTATGCATGACTCAGGCTCTTCCCATAATTTAATGCCAAAAGTTGTAATGGAAAGCCTGGGTCTTGAAATTACCAGACCTTACAAAGACCTGTACTCCTTTGACTCAAGCAGAGTTAAATGTCTAGGATTGATCAAAGACCTCTGTGTTAATTTAGCCCAAATTCCAGCCAAGTGTTTGGTCATGGATATTGTTTTGGCTGATGTACCCCCAAAGTATGGAATTCTTTTATCAAGATCTTGGGGGGCTAAGTTACAAGGTACCATGCAGATGGACATGACCTATGCAACTATCCCTGTTTTCAATCAGACTAGAAGACTTTACAGGGAGTCTCATATGCAATACACAGTTACAAGTCAAGACAAACCTCAAAACTCCCCTTTGTATTCTATGAGTACAGGCCTTGATTATTTTATCATGTTTAATGATGAAACACTCCCTGAAAAAATCACTTTAATGGGATCAATGGCTGAAACGGAGGAAGAAGAAAACAACACTGAAGTGTCAAAACAGTTTGCTACATTTGAAAACATTGGCAAACAAAACACCGGTCTTTAATTGCAAGTCATAAATCCATTTCTGTTAAACCTTGACAGTCAAGAGAGAAATCCTCAACCCGATGAAAAAATTGAGGAATCAAATCATACAAAAGACATTCACCAAACTGATAAAACTAAAAATGATCCTCTCTGGACTATGTATTTTGATGGGTCATGCACTAGAACAAATGCCGGTGCAGGTGTCTAGATTACTAACACTGACAACAATCATACAGAATGTATTTCATGTAAATTAAACTTTCAGTGTTCCAACAACATATCAGAATACGAATCCCTTCTCTTATGCTTGCATCTCTTAAAGAAATTAGGAGCCAAAAGAATTAACGTATATGGGGATTCTGAGTTGATTATTAGGCAAGTCAATGGGGAGTATAATGCAAAACATCCCAGACTTAGGGCCTATTGGAATGATGTCATGGATCTTTTGAAAACATTTGAGGACTCCACACTGAGTTTTGTCCCGAGGAAAAGAAATCTCATAGCCCACAATTTGGCCGTTGCAGCTAGAACATGTTTAACACCATATCAGATCGATGATTGTTCACCTCAGATAAAATTCAGACCAGCTGTCTCGGATAACAAGAAATATTAGCAAGTGTTTGATGGAGATAAAAAAATAGAAGACTTCATGCAATTCAGAAATGAGTTTGAACTCCATAGCTCAGATTTAGACTATGATACAGACTGCAGTGAAGAAAATTTTCTTGGTGAAGAAGAACCTTCTCCTGAGCTTGTAGATATTAACCTTCAGACTAGAAAACTTAGAAACCAAACAAAATTGAGTGCAGAATCTGAAACAGAGGAGTTGGAAACTCTGCATTCTAAGGATGATAGTTTGCCCAAGGGTTTGGCCCCTCTAGAAGAATTGTTTGATTTTAATGATGTGGCCAATAAACCTAAACTGGAACCTGTAGAAACTGAAGTGGAGGAATGCAACATAGGCAGTGAGGAAAAACCAAAAATGATCAAACTGTCCAAAACTTTGCCAGCTCACGTTAAACTCAGATACATAGAGCTGTTCAAAGAATTCTTTGATGTTTTTGCATGGAGTTACGAAGATATTAAGTCCTATGACACTGAAATAATATAGCACAAAATACCTCTTAAAGATAACCAAAAACCATTCAAACAGAAACTGCGCAGAATAAACCCTATACAGTTGCCTTTGGTTAAGAAGGAAATCATGAAGATGTATGATGCTGGTATTATTGTCCCTATTAGATATTATGAATGGGTATCTAATCTGGTGTTTGTTAGGAAAAAGACTGGAGAAATCAGGCTTTGTATAGACTTTAGGGACTTAAACAAAGCTTCATTGAAAGACAACTACCCTTTACCAAAAATGGATCATATCCTACAAAGGGTGGTAGGGTCTAGAAGAATTTCTTTGCTGGATGGCTATTCAGGGTATAATCAGATCTTAGTCCACCCTGCTGATCAATTAAAGACAACCTTTACTACGCCATGGGGCACCTTCATGTATGTGAAAATGCCTTTTGGTCTAATGAATGCTGGGGCAACTTTTCAAAGAGCCATGGACATAGCATTCTCGGAAGAATTGGGCTTCTTCATCATTATCTATCTTGATGATGTCACTATGTTTTAAAAAATAGATGAAGAACACTTAGAACATTTGAGAAAGGTTTTCGAGAAATGCAGAAAGTTTGGAATATCTTTAAACCCTGAGAAGACACTATTTGGTCTCCAAGAAGGTAAACTTCTTGGGCACATTATTTCAGAAGAGGGTATTAAGATTGATCCCAAAATGATTGAGGCCATATTGCAAATCTCCCAGCCTCAAAACATCAAGGAGTTGCAATCTTTCATTGGAAAGATTAACTTTTTGAGAAGGTTCATCCCTAACCTAGCTGAACTCCTTAGGAATATCACAAATATGCTAAAGAGGGAACAAGGGGTGAAATGGACCTTGGAAGCAAAGACATCTTTTGAATTGGTAAAACAAGCGTTAACCAAAACACCGGTTCTCATAAGCCTTGATTTTTCAAAAGATTTTTATATCTTCTCGTTTGCATCAGAACATACCATAGCTGTTGTCCTTTTATAGAAAAACCCACAAGGACAAGAGCAACCTATTGCATTCTTTAGCAAGGCATTGAGGGATGCCCCTTTGAAGTATAACATTATTGAGAAGCAAGCTTTTGCTTTGGTTAAAGCTTTGAAAGACTTCAGGGTTTACATCCTTCATTCACACATCATTGCCTTTGTCCCAAATTTAGTTGTTAAAGACATTCTAACACAGGACCCAGATGGTAAGAGAGGTAAGTGGATTGCTATTATTCTTGAATATGATTTAGAGATAAAAGCCACTAAGCTCATCAAAGTCCAAGGTCTAGCTATATTAATGGCTAAATCAAATTGTGAAGTTCTTGATATTAACATGCTTAATGCTTTGGATAATCAAGAAGAATACTCAACTCCCATTGTTGAAAACCATTTTATGAATTCTCCTTGGTATGCTGATATTATTTATGTTTTGCTTAATCTGAATACACCTCCTGGTTTATCAAAAACAAAGGCAAGATTCCTAAAGTTAAAAGTTGTAAACTATTGCATTGTTGATAAATGTCTTTATTGGAAAAATACTAGTGGTATATTGCTTAAATGTTTGCCTAAGTTTCACGCAGAGAAAGTAAAGTAGGAATTCCACGAAGGATAGTGTGGAGTTCATTTGTATTGGAAGTCAACAGCTAACAAAATTTTGAGGGCTGGCTTCTATTGGCCTACTCTTTTTCCTGATATACACAAAATGACCACTACTTGCCATAAATGCCAATTGTTTGAAGGCAAGAGAAAATTACTACCCCTGCCTCTACATCCAATCACTGTTGAAGCTCCTTTTCAACAGTGGGGACATGACTTCATAGGAGAAATCCATCCCTCATCTTCTTCCCAGCATAAATGGATTCTCAAAGCCACAGACTACTTCACTAAGTGGTTAGAAGCCATTCCTTGTAGGCAAGACAATGACTCAGTTATCATAAAATTTATGGAGACTAACATCCTCTCCAGATTTGGCTGCCCTACCAAGATCATTACAGACAATGCAGCGGCATTTGGATCAAAGAAGATGGTTGAATTCTGTCACAAGTATCAGATAACATTGGGACACTCCACAACCTATTCCCCTCAAGGTAATGGACTTGCAAAATCCTCCAACAAAAGCTTAGTGAACATAATCAAGAAATTGTTGGAGGACAATAAGAAATCTTGGCACATAAAGCTGATCCATGCACTTTGGGCTGACAGATTGACTTTGAAAAAATCTATTGGTATGTCACCTTTTCAGCTAGTGTATGGTACAGATGCGATTTTTCCCAATAGTCTTGGTGTACCAGTTATGAAGTTAATTCAAGAGTTGCATATTGAAGAAAATTACATGACCAGAAGAATAAATCAGACCATTCATCTTCAGCAGACCAGGGAGGAAGTGTATAACAAAGCATTGCACAAACAAGAAAACATTAAAAATCTTTTTGACAGAACAACTAAGGCCAGTAATTTTAATTTCGGAGACAAATTTTTGAAGTGGGACTCAAGGAGGGAAGAGAAGGGAAAGCATGGAAAATTTGATCACCTATCGCTTGGCCCTTACTCTATTCATTCAACTGCTGGTAATAATGCTTTTTACTTACAAGAGTTGGATGGAGCACAATTGTTTGGGGGCCCTATCAATGGTAGGATGCTTAAACATTACCTCTCTTGATCCATTTTTGTTTTGAAGCCTTTTTGTATTTTTTCCATTGTAAATATCTCATCCACCATTGCATTCAAAGTTATCAAAAAATCAAAAATACAAAAAAAGAGAAAAGAAAGAAAAGAGGGTAGAAATGAAAACAAGAAAGGTAAAGCCCCATGCCAAAAAGAAAAACAAATGTTGAAAGTGTGCAAGCTCAAATTCCACTCCTAAAACACACTTCTAGCTAGTCAAACAGCCTAAACTAGACTAACTAGTTTTCAATTTATTGCTGATCGGGTAGAAAATGCGATTTCCCAAACTGTTTAATCTTGGCTTATCAGTAGATAGATTAGGTTAGAAATTGAAGGTTCAAACAAACTCAAAATCTGAACCCAAGTTTCCAAACAGGATGACTCAAAACTATTTTATTTTCTGAGTCACAAGATAGGAGATCTGGTTCTAATCAGCCTAAAATCTAAAGCAGAAGAAAAGAAAATACAGCTCAAAAGCAAAGCAAAAGCAGAGCTATGAAAAAGATAAAGGAAGTGCTCAACTTTCAGATCTTAAGCCTTCCATTTTTTATTTTAATTTCCTACAAAATAATGTCTATGTGCAGCTTGTTTTTGTGCCATGGATCACAGCAAGCCAAATAGTTTAATCTTGACTTGGCTATTTTTAAATTTCTACTTTAGAATTTAGAGAATGAAAGCCTGTTGGATATTTTAATCCCAACAGACAGTAGAATAGGTAGAGAAATATTTTAGCTCAACTGTTTAATCTGAGTTCAAGGAGAAATAAGGAGTAGAAGTAGATTAGTTCTTATGCTTTCAAAAGAATAAAATGTTGTGAAAAGAGTTTGCCAGTCCAAGTGCACTCTGATGAAGAAAAAATGTTAGATCAGTAGGATTGGGTAGGTAGAAGTTGTATTGATGAAGTTCATGTTTCTTTCATGACTGATATTATTTTTCAGAGAAAAGCAAGAGAAATTAAAAGGACGAGGCACATGGTTAGCATTCCAGAGAAATCAAGTCTAAATTCTTGAAGCCTTCAAGAAGGCACCATCCCCAAGTGGAGCCACTGTTAGCCGCCCATGTTTTTATTTCATATCAGCTGGTGGATAAATATTCTTTTCAGCCTTCAAGAAACAAATTTAGTCCTGAAATTGTTGGTGCTTGAAGTCTTTTTGATGAAACTCATGTTTCTGGTTAATCTTCACAGCTGTTTCCTTCTTCAAACCTCTGATATCCTACAAAAATCGAAGTCAAATACTGCTGCATTACCCTCTTTTCCCCAACCTTTCTTCTAACTTACATCATTCTCCATTTTCCTTTTTTCCATAAAAACCCCACAAAAACATATGTTTTCCCTTTATCCCTTCATAAAATCCATTCCTTAAGGTTAAAAACTCACTTTTTGACCTTGTCCGAACCTTGATTTCCCTTTCAAAATATTGAAAATCCTATAAAATGCATATTTTATATGATGTTAAGGCTTTTAGCCCCCTCAGGCTAAGCCCCTGGCTTTTTCCCCCATATACCCGAGCGCCAAGACCAACTGCTCAGTCCTTAGGCGCTAAATCGAAAATACAACCTTTCTCCATCCATTTTCCTTTGAAAATTAAAAAAAAAACCCATTTTATAAAGTTCTAACGTGAATATTAAAGTCACATGGCTTACTACGCGATTCAACTGGGCCGTCGATCTGCTCCACAGATCCAACGGAGCGGAACGCAGCTTGCCTAGTGGACCCCCCTTTTCCCACGCTGATTCCAAAAAACCACAGGTTTCATTTCGCACCACCCTCCACCGGTTGGTGGTTTTTTCCCGTCGGCCAGCGATTCCATATGCTGGCCGACACGTGTTCCCGACACTATTCCAAAACTGCCACGCCACCAAATCATTTTACGCGTTAATCTTCGTACCATAACCATGCAGCGGAATCCACCTCCACCGTTCGATCTGGGCCCTCCCATCCGACGACTGTCGATCTTCTAACCTGCTCGACCTTTAACCAACATGCGCACACGTTAACACAGTCATCACACGGCCGAGATTCAATCTCCGTCGTTGATCTCTACAGATCGACGGCTCATATTCAGTTTTCCGATTCCATCGCCCAGTCAACATTTTCCCGCTGACTCTTCGTTGCTCGATCCCGACCGTCGATCACCTCGCGATCGACAGCTCAGATTCGTCCTCCACCATCAATCGCCCAGATTTTATCCTAGCCATTGGATGATGCCATCCAACAGCCCACGCTCCTCCTCACAGTCCCCAAAGCAGATTGACCTATAAAACTGGATTTTTAACGTGTTTTTTCATTTTGCAGGGTTTAAACTATTTGTTCGCATTTTTTAAGGAAGATTCAGAGAAGGAGGGTGACGACCTTCCCTTGTTCGATTCCTCCAAGGAAATCACTCACAGAGTCATTTTTTCACGTCTCGTTGATGTTTTCATAGGCATCGATGCCTTACATGCCCTACGCATCCCTGCACAAGAAGAAAACCATGGAGATCAATGCAGAGAAAGAGTATAAGATGTTGAAGACCAAGAATGAACCAGAATAGTAGATTAGTGGATAGATTTGTGGGGATTAAGGCTAAGACAGTTATTAAACGCCTAATCCCCGATCTAAAAACACAATTTGAAGGAAAACCTAAAGTGTTTCATCAGGAAACCCTTCACCACCACAGATGGAGGCGAATTGATTCCTCCCAGCGACTAAAGTGCCACCTGTGCCTCAAAGTATTCAATCAAGAAATGAATTTATTGATCAAAGTCAAATATTTTACCTCAAAGCAGCCAAAGAGTTACTTCTGTTAGGAATTTAATGACAGAATGTCTGCAGAGTAACCTTAATTGTACACAGAGCCTCAAATGTCAAACAAAGCTCCAACCGAGCTATTCTCATAAATGTAAATCAATTAATACAGTGGAACAACTGTATAGTTTCTTCATTGAGCCCCTCACAGGCTGAGAAAACATTAATATCTGTATTAATTGATTTTGAGATCTTTCCATCAGATCTCACCTCCTCATCTTTCTATAAATACTTCAGTAGAAGATGAGTGAGGGGTTGGTTGGTTGTTAATGTAATTGTTGAAGCACTGTAATTGTAACTGAGCTGAAGACTCTTGATTGTAGATAGGATTTCACTAGCTCTTGGAGCTCTGCTTGTAACATATAGGTTAGGTTGTGAAGAGAGATGAATTAAAACACTGGATTTGAAGATTTTAACTGGTTTGGAGCATCAATACAAGCTGATTTATGGGATCCTGATCTATGTTGACAGTGATGTTATTCTCATTGTAACTTGTTTTTTTATTTCTGTTTCCATTTTGTTTCATTTTCTGCTATAAATAATAGTTTAAACAGAGCGAGGACCTATTGTATACCAGTAACCTTCTCTGGCTGAGAAATCCTTATTTAGATGTTTTCTTCTATCTGTGTTATTTGGAAATGATTAATTCAGTTTAGGCATATGCATGTTGGCATTCCCTCATCTTATTGCCTTGACTGAATGTTATTTTAAAATATTACTTTCAATATATTTTGTGTGAAGATGAACTGAGGAAATTAAGGTTAACCCTGAGTCCCTTTCTTATTTGCTCAACTATTTGATTGTTTCCCTTAGGATGTGTTAAAAGCTGACTAGTTTCAAAGTACTTATCAGATCTTAGGCCATTCTGTGTTATCTCTGTGATTGTCTTGAAAGAAACCAAGTAAAGAAGAGCTAGGAGAGGATTTGTGGTGCGCCTGGCCCACTAGCTTCTACTCCAAAAATTTCCTTCAAGTTTCCCTTTTGTTTTTATATGTTTTCTATCAGAAGTGTATCAAAGGCTAGCTAGTTTCAAAGTACTTACCAGATCCTAGTTTGCTTTCATGTCTTTCTTAAGTTCCTGGTCAAAGGCTGGATAGTTTCAAAGTACTTACCAGATCCTAGGCTGCTCTTTGTTCTGCATCTGTTTTTTTTCCCCTTCTTATTGTATCACTCCATTCCATAAATCAAACCTTAAAGAGATCCTTAGGCATAGATGACTTGCCCCATAGACCACTCTTGAACCTGATTTGCTTCAATTAAATCCTCTTATGACTCCATAGCCCAATGGACTGAAAACCTACCATCATCTCTTATCTCAGCTAAAGCTTACTCTTGTTGCTTGCAACTTTTCACTTTTGAACCTATTTTGCATTCAGATCTTTCCGCCTCACGCAGTAATTATGTTCAACCATCCAAACACAAAAAAAATCCTTGATCATCATAACTAGCCTAACATCATTACCTTAAGCTTTTCAAAGACAAATCCATCTTTGTACACATTGGAGAGATCCCTCTCCGAATTCAGGAGGGCTAGATCCTAGAATCCAAAAGTTGGTTGAAATGATGTTAACTCTGTGATCAGACTTTTTCCAATCTTGCTTATTACAGCGACCTAACACCCCTAACCTTAACCCTAACCTTAACCTGGACTTTACCCTTAACGTAACCTTAACCTTGAATTTACCCTTAACCTTGACCCTACCCTAAACTTAACCTTGAATTTACCCTTAAATTAATTTTAACCTACACTATAACCTAACTCTAACCGTTACCAAACCATTAACCTTAACCTTAACCTAACTAAAACCATAACCTTAACCTTAAACTTACTCTTAACCTTCACCTTAATCTTAACTTTACCCTTCACCTAACCTTAACCGTAACCTTGACCTTGACCTTAACCTTAACCATAACCTTACCCTTACCCTCAACCTTAAATTTACCTTGAACCTAACCTTACCCTTATGCTTAACCTTAAGGTTAGGGTTAGGCTAAGGGTTTGGTCAAGGTCAAGGTTAAGGTTAGGTTAAGTGTAAGGTTATAGGTAAAGTTAAGGTTATGGTAAGGTTAAGGTTAAGGTTAAGGTTAAGTTTAGGGGAAGGTTAATGTTAAATTTAGGTTAATGTAAGGTTAAGGTTATGGGATTAGTTAGGTTAAGGTTAAGGTTAAGGTTAAGGTTAGGGTAAAGTTAACATTAAGATAAGGTTAAGGTTAAGTTTAAGGTTAGGTTAAGGCTAAAGTTAAAATTAGGGTTAGGTTAAGGTTAAGGTTAAGGTTAGGTTAAGGGTAAAGGTAAGGTTAGGGTTAGGTTATGGTTAGGGTAAAGTTAAGTTTAAAGTTATGGTTAGGCTAAGGAAAAGGATAAGGTTGAGGTTAATTTAAGGTTACAGTTAGGTTAAGGTTAATATTAGCTTAAGGTTAAGGTTAAGGTTTGGTCAAGCTTAGGGTTAGGTTATAGTTAAGGTCAAGGTTAAGGTTAAGGGTAAAGTTAAGGTTAAGGTTAAGATTAAGGTTAAGGTTAAGACTAAGGGTAAAGTTAAGGTCAAGGTTAGGGATAGGTTATAGTTAAGGTTAAAATTATGGTTATGGGAAGGTTAAGGTTGACCTTAAGGGTAGGTTAGGTTAAGGCTAAGTTTAAGGTTAAGGGTAAGGTTAAGGTTAAGGTTAGGTTAAGGTAAGGTTATAGTTCGGTTAAGGTTAAGGTTAAGGTAAGGTTATAGTTCGGTTAAGGTTAAGGTTAAGGTTAAGTTTAAGGTTTGGTTAAGGGTAAGGTTTAAGGTTAAGGTTAAGGTTAAGATTAGGTTAAGGGTAAAGTTAAGGTTAAGGTTAGGTTAAGGTTAAGGTCAAGGTTAAGGGTAAAGTTAAGGTCAAGGTTAGGGATAGGTTATAGTTAAGGTTAAGGTTATGGTTATGGGAAGGTTGAGGTTAACCTTAAGGGTAGGTTAGGTTAAGGCTAAGTTTAAGGTTAGGGGTAAGGTTAAGGTTAAGGTTAGGGTTAAGGGTTAGTTAGTTTAAGGTTAATATTAAGGTTAAGGTTAGGTTAAGGTAAGGTTAAGGTTAAGGTTAGGTTTAAGGTTTGGTTAAAGTTAAGGTTTAAGGTTACGGGTCTTAACCTTAACCTTCACTATAACCTACCGTTAACATTAAACTTTACCTAACCTTAACCTTAACCATAACCATAACCATAACCCTAACTTTAATCTTGACCTTCACTATAACTTTAACCTAAACCATTACGGGTCTTAACCTTTACCTTACGCTTAACCTTTCCTTAACGTTAAACTTAACCTAACTAAACCCTTAAGGTTATGTTAAGTTAGGCTAAAGTTAGGTTAATTTAGGTTAAGGTTAAGGCAAGTTCAAGGTTATAGTTAGATTAAGGTTAAGGTTAAGGTTAAGATAAGGTTAAGGTTAAGGTTAAGGTGAAGGTTAAGGTTAAGATAAGGTTAAGGTTAAGGTTAAGGTTAGGTTAAGGGTAAAGTCAAGGTTAAGGTTAGGTTAAGGTTAAAGTTAGGCTAAGGGTAAAGTCAAGGTTAAGGTTAGGTTAAGGTTAAGGTTAAGGTCAATGTTAAGGTTAAGTAAAGTTTAAGGTTAAGGTTAATGTTAAGGGTTTGGTCAAGGTTAGGTTTAGGTTATAATTAACTTCAAGGTTAAGGTTAAGGGTAAGGTTATAGTTAGGTTAAGGTTAAGGTTAAAGTTAGGTTAAGGTAATAGGTTTATGGGTTTAGTCAGATTAATGTTAAGGTTATGCTTAAGGGGGTAAGGTTAAGTTTAAGGTTATCGTTAAGGTTAGGGTAAGGTTAAAGGTTAAGGTTAGGTTAGGTTAAGGTTAGGTTAAGGTTAAGGTTAGATTTAAGGTTAAAGTTAAGGTTAAGGTTAAGGTTAGGTTATGGTGAAGGTTAAGGGTAAGGTCAAGGTTAAGGGTAAAGTTAAGGTTAAGGTTAAGGTTACAAGTTTAGTAAAGTTAAGGTTAAGGTTAGTTTATGGTTAAGGTTAAGGTTATGGGAAGGTTAAGGTTAAGGTTAAGGTTAAGGTTAGGGTAAGGTTAACGTTAAGATTAAGGTAAAGGTAAAGGTTAGGTTATAGTGAAGGTTAAGGTTAATATAAGGTTAAGGGTAAGGTTAAGGTTAGGGTTAGGTTATAGTTAAGGTTACGGTTAGGGTAAGGTTAGAGTTAGGTTATAGTTAAGGTTAAGGTTAAGGTTATGTTAGGTTAAGGTTAAGGTTAAGGTTAAGGTTAGGTTAAGGGTAAAGTCAAGGTTAAGGTTAGGTTAAGGTAAAGATTAGGGTAAGGTTAAGGTTACGGATTTAGTTAGGTTAAGGTTAAGGTTAAGGTTTGCTCAAGGTAAGGGTTAGGTTAATTGTAAAGTTAAGGTTAAGGTTAGGTTAAGGTTACGGTTATGGTTAAGGTTAGGTTAAGGTTAAGGTTAAGGTTAAGGTTAGGTTAAGGTCAATGTTAAGGGTAAAGTTAAGGTCAAGTTTAGGGTTAGGTTATAGTTAAGGTTAATGGTAGGTTAAGGGTAAAGTCAAGGTTAACCTTAACCTTCCCATAACCTTAACCTTAACCTAACCCTTAAGGTTAAGTAAAGGTTAAGGTTACGTTAAGGGTAAAGTCAAGGTTAAAGTTAGGTTATGGGTAAGGTTAAGGTTAGGTTAATGTTAAGGCTAAGGGATTGGGAAGGTTAAGGTTAAGGTAATGTCTTACACAATAATTTGTCACCGTCCTTGCAATCCCTTGTCCCTCACATTGGAGGGCTTATTCTGTGACCTTTGAGCAGTGACATGACCTGAAACCACTTTCATGGCATCCTCCTTGACAAGGAACATCATTCCCCTGAAGACAATTTCCTATGAAAAGTCCTAAAAATAGACCTTTTGGCCTTGTCGCGACTATCCAGTTCAGCCCTCACGCCAATGGGGGAAATCCACCAAAGAGGGCGTGCCAACTGGCACTCTGTCCTATTGTATTACTCATGCTAGGCTTAATAAGGATTGTTTTTTAAAAATAAATGGCGGAAGTTTCATTCCAACCAACTCCTAAACAAGTCTCTAAAATGAGTTGGGAGGTTTGGCTCTGGATCTCCATGTAGGGGAAGTGGTTTTCCACCTATCATGGCTTCCTTGAGGATAGGGCCAATCCCACCATTCTAGGGATCCCAACTCCCCTTCCACCATCTATATAAGCTTGTCATTTTCCCTTTGCAAGCTAGCCTGAATAGAGCTAAATCAATATTAAGGAGACTATCATTAGACAGCCGAAGAGAGAGAGACTTGTCCCATTCCCGACGAGCTTTATCGAGACGTACTCCGCTGTCGACCCACCAAAGGAAGATCCAACGTCAGAGCTCAGGTTATATCTTTATTTGTTCTGATTAATAATAAATGACTTCGATTATGGTTCCACTCAGATGTTCATGTTTTATGTTATGAGTTGTATCTTCTCTGACTGATACATAGTTGCATGTATTAGGTTTTACGCTTGTGTGTTTGTTGTTTCTTCATGTACGTGTAGGTGTTCGAACGTGCTAGGCGGGAGAATTGTGATCTACCATAATGAAGGATGGAAGCGTTGTCTTATCTACAAGAAACAACAACATAGGACCTAAGGTAGGCCTCTTGTCGCATCTTGGTCTTTTGCAATTAGGAACTTGCGTCTTAGTGAGACTTGGTTGTTGCTAGACCCGATCTGGGCTCATATGAATTGCCTCTATCCAAAGAGGGAATTTACCTCTCCAACAAACTGGCGACTCCACTAGGGAGACATTGATTGGATTTTGTCTTATCTTTTCGGTTGATTTTGGTCTTTTCTTGCTTGATCAGCGCTTTGGGTTCGCTCTTTTCTAGTGTTAAAATTTTGTTTAACCTCACCATCCCTGATCTGCTCCCTACATGCTCTTTTTCATATTTTTCATTAGTAAACTCAACTGACGCGATTTTTTCCCTGACAGTTGTGCCAGCTGGCACATGTTTCCAGTTTATCTCCTGCGCCAATCATGTTCTGGTGCTAGTTGTAGCCTGGCAGTCACGCCAATCCTGTGTGGTGATAAGGTTTGCTTCTTTCTGAGATTTCTGAGCTTGATTTGTGGTTTTGGTGTCATTTTTTCGGCTGCCTGGGTGTTCTGGAGCCTTGTTTGACTGAGTGTGACCTTCATCCTCTAGTTGTTTGACATCTACTATCGGTTTTACATTCTAGCCCTAGGGCATCTAGGTGCTATAGTGTGTCGAGCCTCCCGTGGGAGTTTTTGGTCCTTGTTTGATCAACCAATTTCATTATTGCTTCTCTGCATTCATTTGGTGGTTTTCCATTGTTTTGTTGCATTATTTGAGTGATTGGCTTCTTTGGGATTCCTCTTTGATTTGAGGGATTTTTTCTTCATCAATTTGAGGTTTGATTGTGTGTTTGGCATTGATTGAACTTGCTTGACTTTTCTCTTTTGCTATCACTTCTCAAATTATTCTTTTCATTAGTTTTCATTTTGTTTAGTGCACTTTGCTCTTAAACATTGAAAACAAAAAAAATCTCTTATGCTTTTGATTAGTTAATGTAAATTAAATCTTTTCTGTGTTATTAGTGATTCATAACTCTGAAAGAACAACTTTTAGTTTCCGTTAGCTTGCATTAGAGACACTAGTGGTTGCTTTGTGATCATTTTGTTATTGTGTGAAAGCTCTCAACCTTCCCGTAGTTAGCTATTCATGAAACGAAATGATACATTATGGCATGTAGTGTGCATTTAGAGGATTTTGAGACATAATATTCGGTAGGGCCTGGAAATTGAAACATAATTGAAGATCAACACTAAAATTTATTCAATTTTCCTTAAGGCAACATTGAAAAATTAACAAAATATTTAGAGGTCTAGGCTAGTGACGTGTTCCGGTGTCGTTAAACCTAGTAGTTGTAGTTTGCGTCTTGGCTTTAGACAACACTAGTATGGACTTGTGCTCCCTGTACAATTGTGTATATAAAGGGAGACCCCACTAGGTTTCTATCCTTTATCCATAGGAAGCCAAGTCTGCCGCCTTATACTCATGATACACTGGACATAGCATTCGGGGAGATTTCCTACATGTATGTCAAGTCCTTGGTTGATTTCTCTTTCATTTTGAAACCAAGGTGTATATTGCAGTTCACGGTTATCTGGTACACATTTTGCCTAGAGTTACAGAGTAGTCATTTTGATCTTCTCTGACTCATTAAATTTGAAAGGATCATCAAGCGCTTGTCATTTCACATTTGTTTCAAAATTGAAAGAGATAGAGTCACCTTTCATCCATTTCTAGACTCTTAAAACATGAAACAGTGAAGTTTCTAAGTTTCAATGTGGTAAAATAAATCACTTGCGATCACATGCCCTTTTTAGAGTTTTTTTGTCGGCCGTTTGATTGTGTACCTTGGTTTTTAGCTCGTGTTCCATTGTTTGATCTCTTCCTCTGGTCATTACTATCAAAGTGGAAGAACCCTCAGTTTCTTCTACTGGTAGTCCTTACACAGACAATTCATCAGAGGTATCTCAATCCTCTGCTGAACCTCAGTAGCCCATTGTCTCTGAGTTTCCTGACGGGGGACCGGTTCTATCTGAGCTTCCCTTTGGAGGACCAGTTGATTTCAATTGGCCCTTATCCAACACTTGGTTTTGATTTGGAGTAGGGGAATATTTCCCTCCTCTTACATCGGGTTCACCTTTTCTAGCTGATGTTATTCCTCCTAGTCCTCATCGTCTTCTAGAAGATCTAGCGGCTGGCTCGAATATGGGCTCATCAAGTCCTTCTCCTAGTGAGGAAATCCCCACATCTAGTGAATATTACTAGTTTTTCCCAGAAGAAAACCCCGAGTTATCTGTCATGTCTTCACCTAGTCCTTCACTTCCAGCAGCGTATAGATCCTTAAGTCAGATTTTGACCGTTGTTGCCTCTATGGGAGTATCAACTCCCTCTACGAGGCCAATTATTCCTTTGTTAGGGATGTCCCCAAGGACACCCTTCACATCATCTCCTCAGGTCACATCAGTACCCGTTAGTCCTACTTTATGTGTGGCCGCATCTACACCCGCTGTTACTACTCAGTCCATAAGGACTGTGTCCCTTCTTGAAGACATCTACATAGCATATGCTACTCTGGAGAACATCTCTCCTAAGGAGTATTGGTTGTTCAACAAAAATCAAACTTTGAGGTTGGTCAATCATCCTAAGATCCCGACCATCATTATTTTTCACATTATGCACAGGATGGTACACCCATTTACATTTTTCCATATCAATACGATGAGCAGGGAAACCCTCTACATTTTCCTACTCCAGAGGCTTATCAGTATGTTAAAGGTTATCTTTCTGCCCAGATTGGGCAACCTTCCAACTCGCAAGGACAACCCTTTCAGGGCCAACCTTCGAGCCAACTTGGTTATCTTTATGACCCGCAAGGACAACCCTTACAGGGCCAAACTTTCGGCCAACAGGGGTTGTTGTACGGTCCACAAGGACAGTCCTACAACCCTCAAGGTCAACTTATGTAGCCTCACCCTATGGTCCAACTCGGGCAACCTCAAGGACCCACAGGTCAACCGAGGTACCAACCGGGGTTGTTGTACAGTCCTGGGGGGAAAATCCAACCCTCTCAACCTATGGTGTAACCTCTGCAACCTCAGTTTCCTATTGGTCTAAATTTTGCACAGCCAGGGCCCTCTTATGGTCCTATTGCAGGTCAAACTGGTTATCAGGAAAAACCTAGCCCTATTCCACCACCAGGCCAACCGGCCCGTCTGGGGTAACCTGGTGTCCCTCATCACCCAGGTCAACCTGTTCAACCAGTGCAACATGTTCAGCCGGGTCAGCCTGTTCAACTAGGGCAGCCCGTTCAACCAGGTCAACCTGTCCAACCAGGCCAGCCTGCACATCCTGTCAACCTTGCTCAACAGTCAATTTACTCTATGCCACAATAGAATCTGCCTGTGTACCCCACTTATCAGGCTCAGCAGGGCCCCACTTATCAGCAACCCGCTCAACCCCAAGGCATTTATTATCTTCAAGGTCAATCTCAACCGATTTACAACCCGCCCCAAGGTTCTAATTATTATCTTCAAAAACCAGGCTATACCTATACTTAGTAGTCAAATCCATATACTTCTCAAATGGGGCCGACATATAATCAGGGTCCATACCCTAGTTCTCAACCCCCATACAATGGTTATTAGCAAACATATCAGACTAATTATATGGCCTATACCCCCTATGGTCAGAATCCTCAAGGACAGAACCAATGGGGGCAAGTTTATGCTCAACCAAGGTGGAGTACAGGTATAGGTCCTTATTGAGGGCCTGGTATGCCTTTCAATCCTCAGTTGTTGTTCCTGGCTACCTTGGAATTACTGGACATTTCTAAATTGACCAATGATCCGATTCTTCACAATCCTTATTGCCCTTCGGTTCCAACCAAGGTGCCTAGAGACTGTCCTAAGTTTGAAGGTAAAGCTAGAGAGGACCCCCAAGCTCATGTAATGACCTACCATCTGTGTTGTTTGTCCAAATCTTGGGTGGATGATTTAATTTGTCTACGACTCTTATAGCGCACTCTTACTAGTGTTGCTGCTAAGTGGTATATAGAATTACCTCGCAGCATATTTCAAGACTTAAATACATTATCTATGGATTTTCTGACACATTTCCAGTTACTAGTTCGTTATGAAGCCGGGACACATCTCCTGGCTTCTTTAAAGAAGGATAAAGCCACCCACATATCTGATCATATTCATGAGTGGTGATGTCGTTGTAGATTGATCAAGTTTTATATTCCTGATCAACTACTAACTCATTGGTTCACCACCTCCTTCGTTAACAAGATCGCTCAAGATATTTCTATGGGGGCATGTGTGACTGAAGAATAAGCCATTGTGCATGCCTAGTACCTTGATATGGTGTACTCTCAGTCTGGCACGCTTTATGATATTTTGATTGATGCTCCGCAGCTACGGACCTCTAAAGCACCACCTACCCCAGTAGTGGATGGTGTTATTGGTTCTGTTTCTCAAAATTCTAGGAAATCCTCTAATGGGAAGCAGAAGTCCAATTATTCCAATAATTCTTCTCTTCCCACCACTCCGAATTCTGGTAAGACTGCGGAGGTCAATTTCGTTCAGGCTAATCCTATGGAAAATGCCTCCAAAGGAAAGAAGAACGGAAAAGGAAAATCCAAACCTGATGCCCCGAAACCAGAGTCTTGAAAAACTTGTGCTAACGATGGTTCCCAACGTAAACCAAGGTACCCTTGCCTTATCTGTGAAAGAGACCATTATACCAAAGATTTTCCCTGGCGATTTGAAGTTAGTAAAATTCTTAAAGGCTCCAAAGGGTCTCTAGCAGTTCTCAAATAACCGTTCCTATCTCAGCAGACCTAGATGGTTGAGAAGCCTTCACCATC
This sequence comes from Pinus albicaulis, assembly GCA_034641835.2. Classification (NCBI taxonomy): domain Eukaryota; kingdom Viridiplantae; phylum Streptophyta; class Pinopsida; order Pinales; family Pinaceae; genus Pinus; species Pinus albicaulis. Next base: position 826,236,388 of record CM076579.1, on the reverse strand, counting down.
TGTACCATTTGGGTCCTAGGTCTTTATGATGAATGGTGTTGCACCTATCTCAATTGTTACGCATTCGAAGGATTATGATAGATCATGCCAGGTAGCTGGGAAGGAAGTCATGGATGGCCCACCTACGCCACCTATCTCTGGTCCTTCAGAAATTGAGAAGCTCAGTGCTGAACTTGTTGTGAGGCCACCTTCCAAAGGTTATCTGCGAAAATCTTCCTACAACCCAAATGCCTGTGCCACTGAACACTACAGTATTTTTGAGGATTTGGCATAGGCGCCTTCTGAAATGTCTGCATTGGAAGTGCTTCAAAGTTTCCCATCGCAATGGAAAGCTCTATTGTCTGCAATTGGTGGAATCGATCCTATTGATTCTAATCTTCTCACCTTCAACCTAGAAAATTTTGTCCCCTGACTTCCACATCAAATCGCTCTTGTTATCCAAGTCAGGATCAATCACCTCAACATCCATAGGGCTGTTGTGGATGAAGGTGCTTCCACCTGTGTTATGTCATCTGCTTGCTGGAAGGCCATTGGCTCTCCAGCTCTTACATCATCTCCAAATGCCCTAGAGGCATTTGATGGTCGGGAATCAAAACCCCTGGGTGTTCTCGAGAGTTTGTCAATCACGTTATAAGGGAAGACATTCAACATAGAATTAGAAGTGGTTGATGCCAAGCTCGAATACAATCTCCTTCTTGGCCGCAGCTAGACTCACGCCATGCTATGTGTTCCTTCCACCCTCTTTCATCTTTTGAAGTTCCCTCATGAGGGAAAGATCATCACTATGGATCAGTTGTATTTCTTCACCTCATCCTCTGAGAACAACGTTCCTTACATGGATCAGATCCCCAATCCCCTCGAAAATGTAGGACCCGATCTCTTCAAGGACCCTATCCTCATGGGTATTTTTCTCGCACCACCACTGCACACCATTCATTTAACATGATCTCTAGGTCAGATGACCCTTGTATCATCCCTTCGCCTGAACAAGTGACCTCTTTTAGAGAATTGATGCCATTAACTCTCGTTGAGATTAATTATTGCGAAATCATCACTGCATCTGATCCTCCTCCTCTTGAATATGCTCCTTCGAGCATGGCTCTGGATATATATTCTCAATCCCCTTGGATCGGTGATGCAGATTCGCCTGACCCTTTAAGATAAGTTTTCCCTTCTGATGAAGCTATTGTTGAAACAATGTCTCTTGAAGATTTTCCGTGGAGCAATGGAAATCATCATTCCTCGTTCATGCCTAGCCTGGGGGCAATGTCTGATTGTCTAGAGCGCTTCACATCTCAGGTCCCCACTCTGCCTCTTCAAACACCGATATTGACTCATGAGGTCCTTTCGGAGGGAAACCTAAGTAATATCACTCAAACAATGCCAATCGACATCTCTGTCAAACCGAGGGTAGCTGAGAATATTTATGTGGGAGTGACTTGTTCTCCCGAAGAGATACAAGTTTATACGAACCTTTTTTGCGAATTCAGAGATGTTTTCATGTGGTCCTATGAAGAGATTCCTGGGATTTATCCCATCATAGTCGTGCACGAGATTCCTACCTATCCAGGTGTGAAACTTGTGCATCAACGCCTACACCCAATGCATCCTCTAAAAGCTATAGATATAAAGGTAGAATTTGAAAAACTTCTTAAAGCGGGCTTTATCTATCCAATTCCCCTCACAGAATAGGTTTCAAATATTGTCCCTATGGATAAGAAGCAGGGCACTATACGGGTCTGTGTTTATTACCGAGACATCAATCGAGCCTATCCTAAGGACAATTACCCCACTCCCTTTATAGATCATATCATTGAAGAATGCGCAGGGAGTGAGATTTATTACCTTATGGATGGATTCTTTTGGTACAATCAAATCAATATTTTACCCGCTGATCAACATAACATTGCCTTTATCTGTCTGTGGGGTACTTTCACTTACAAAAAGCTCCCATTCGGTTTAAAAAACACTGGGGCCACCTTCCAGCATGCTATGTCCTATGCTTTCCATGACATACATCATATTGTTTAGCCATATCTGGATGATTTTTTGGCCCATTCAACTTGGTGTGAGGACCATCCTGAACACCTCCACCAGATTTTCCTCTATTGCAGATGCTACAATGTTAGGATTAATCCTCATAAGTGCGTCTTCTGCATGGATTTTGGTTGTATTTTGGGATTCATCGTCTCCAAATATGGAATTTTCCTTGACCCTCTCAAGGTTGAGGCCGTCATTAACCTCCCATTCCCTTCCTCATTACATCAACTGCAGAGTCTACAGGGGAAAGCTAACTTCTTACGACGCTTCATTCCAAATTATGCGGTTGTGGCCAAGGGATTTACCCAACTTTTGAAATAAGACATTCCCTTCCATTGGGATGCGATTTCCCAGCAATATTTTTATAAGCTTAAAAAATTGCTCGTTAACGCTCCACTGATACATCCTCCCAACTATCATCACGATTTCACCCTTTATTTGGCCGTTGCATTTAGCACAATAGCTCTAGTTTTAGTACAGGATGATGACGATGGAAATGAACACGTAGTTTATTATCTATCTCGAAATATTCTCGACACAGAAACATGCTATGCTCATGTCGAGAAGTTGGCGCTCGTTGTTGTTCAGGTCATTCAACGTTTCTGCCATTACATCCTGTTGGGTGCCATAACCATGGTTTCTGACTGCAACCCCATGACATATATCTTGTCTCAAAAATTACTGGGGGGCAAGTTCTCCAAGTTGATTGTAATCCTTCAGGAGTTCAATTTAGAGTTTACCACTGCTAAGTCAATGAAATCATTGGTTTTTTCTGATCTTATTTTCTCTCTCTCGACATACTTCGTTCCATCCCAATCCAAGGATCATATCCAAGATGAAACACTCTTTCTTGCTAGCACTCATGACCCATGGTATGGTGACATTATTGTGTATCTTCAAACATCCACATTCCGATATAAATTGACAAAAGATTCTCGATGATGGATTTGGCATCAATCTCAACCATACTGCATTGTAGGAGATACCTTGTACCATGTCGGAGTTGATTCTGTGCTCTGCCGGTGCTTGACCCCAGAAGGGGCTGAGAGAGTCTTGAATGAATGTCACAGTGGCACCTGTGGAGGTCACATGTCTAGATGTGCCACCACCTAGAATATTCTGCGTGCGGGTTACTTCTGGCCATCTATATTCAAAGACTGTATTGTTGCAGTCCGAAAATGTCATCCGTGCCAGGTCTTTTCAGTGCAAGATGTGCGTGCCACCACTACCCTTGCATCCTGTCATTACAATAGGCCATTTTTCTAAATGGGGCATTGATTTTATGACATTTAACCCTCAATCGGCCGAGGGGCATGCTTATATAATTGTTGTCGTAGACTACTTTCTTAAGTGGACCGAAGCGATGCCTACATTAGCTGCCGACGGTAACACAACTGCCCAATTCCTTTTCAACCATGTTATTACACGTTTCAGAGTCCCTCAGGCCATTTTCACCAATCATGGAACTCATTTTTGGGATTACATGATGGCTGAGCTGACATCAAAGTTGGGCTTATGCCATGATATCTCAATGCCATACTACCCCCAGGCGAATGGCTAGGTTGAGGCCGTGAACAAGGTTTTGGTCACGATGCTTCAATGAACGATTGGTATTCACAAATCCAACTAGCATCTCCAATTATTCTCAACTCTCTGGGATTATCAAACGTCTGTAAAGAGCGCAACTGGATTCACACCTTTCCAATTGGTGTATGGTTTGGAAGTGAATTCCCTGAAGTTGGCTGTGGAACTATTGCCTGACACTTCTCCAGAGGAAGAACGTCTCTTGTATTTGGAATGACTGGATGAAACCCACCATTTAGCTGCCTTGGTTATTGAGGCACAGAAAAAACAGGTCAAAGCCCACTTCGATCAATCGGTTTCTCCACGTTCTTTCATTGAAGGGGACCTAGTCCTCCTATATGACCAAGCACACGATAAAATTGGAGCGGGAAAATTCCATCCCATGTGGCATTGGCCCTATATAGTTAAATGAGTATTAAAAAATGGGGCCTGTGAGCTTATCGACTATGAAGGAGTTCCTTTGGCACAACCTAGGAATGGGTTATACCTCAAAAAGTACTACACTTGAGTTATTCTTGTGTGGTGTGTGTGTACACAAGTGAGTGTTTTCATTTTTGTGCATGTGTGGTGTGGTGTGCTATGTAAGCGTCCTTCTGATGATTGGGTTCTGTACTAGATCGCTCCCTTTTCCACCCTCAGCTTGACGATCGTGTGTGAAAGGGGTCCTCCATGCAATGGGTGACATTCCGATGAGCCTCTCTGGGCCAACATCTGCATACATAGAACTGTTGTTAGATTAGGCATGCATCACAAAAAAATCATAAATACATAAAAAATAAAAAAGAGTCTTACCCAAATCCTTGTCCCAATCATCCCCCTCCAGGAGTGGGAGATCTGGGTCTCCCGTGAAGTCGGTACTGGCATAGGGCCAGTCCTCAACGACGATCAACCGTCACCATAGCCATACAAAAAACTCGGGCCTCCAGGACATATGCTAGCCCCCTCCTAATCTGGGCATGAGTTCTGCCCATTGAGCCATCCTCGACTCTCTCAATGATGGCTCAGCGACTATCACCCCTTGGCCTTGGAAAATTGGTAATCGTTCTAGAATGAACGACACCAAAATGGAACTGTACCCAAAATTTTTTAGTTTGGCCTTCTTGCACTTTGTCAGTTGTCATTTGATGCTTGTCGTTACGGCAGTGGCCCAATAAAAAAGTGTAGGGTTCATGCATTCAGAGGCTAGTAGGAGTTGTGCTTTGTTTGCCTCATGCGGTGCCTGTGACCCCGCAACTCGCGTAATGGTGTGGAGCACTACTCGGAGTGCTAGATCGCAGACAGTGTGGATGTCTACCTTCCCACTGCCCGATCCTGTCTGTGCCCCTGGGCACACTCTCACCATTACCATCTCCATTTTTTCACCAGAAGGTCTACTGCCTGTCATGATTAGCACTGGGCCTCTGTAGGACAATCCGGTTATGAAATAAACATTAGAGACCTGAAGCTCTAATACTTGGTCTCGGAGCCTGAACACTTCTTCATTCTCGTCCCAAATCCTAATCAAATATTGCAATAGCTCAAGTTGTGCTCTTAAACATGGTGTGAGGAAGAACTTTTTGAGACCACAGTTTCAGAGGGTAGTCATGCAAGTTTCATCCTCTTCACCATGCTCCCTTTCCTTCCACTCAATCACCATTGTGGCTGGGCATCTGCACCAACATGGTTAAAAACACCTTATTAGATCTCTGCAACACTCAGAAATTCATCTGATTGGTTCACATTTTGATAAATTAAGGCAGAAATTTGAGTTGTGCCATTGCCACAACTGTTTTTCTAACAGTCGCACCAAGTGGCATGACCCCTTTGAAAAAAGGAGCCAGTTGGCACGGGTCCGTGCCTGATACTTGCGCCAATTGGCTGAGCCCTAATTTTGCAAAGGGTTCCCTCAGAGATCAAAGACACAATGGAAATCTACAAAAAATGAATAAAAAAAAAGCTAAGGGGAGCGCCTCTTACCTAGAATGAATGAGAACCAGAATGATGTACTAGATTGGTCACAATTGTCGCCGCAATTTTGCATAGCAAAAGCTCATTGTTGCTCTCCAAAAGAGGTTAAAAGTAAAAGTGAATATGTTTTACTATTTTTGGCATATCTATAAATTTTCAAAGTCAAATTATGTCTTGAAAGTCATTTTTCCCCAATATTTTTCTATGTTTTGTCGAAAAATGGATTTTACGCTCGCTTTCATGTGTAGCAATAGGTTTCTACATAGCTTGGACGGTGGTACGAGTTGTATTTTATTCTTTTTTGGGATTGGTAAAAACACGAAAAATTCATTTATGGAGTCATCTTTCAGCTCTTTTCTAACTCTCTAAATATGAAAATATTGCCGAGTCTCTTGTCATTTTGATCTCATTAAAGTGGCTGCGAAATGACATCTACCCAGTATACGTTTACCCCTTTTTCGGGCTGGGAAAGATTATTCATGAAAAAGGAATACCCTAGCCTATCATGACTAGGAGGTTTTCTCAGACATATTTTTATACCTTTTCGAATCTGAGGAACTATTTACGAAAAGGGATTGTTGGAGTTTACTTTTCTGTTATCTTTTCAAACTCTCTAAACATGAAAAAACGTCGAGTTCTTCCTTTGTCAGACTCGTTAAACCTTGATGACATTGGATTCAGTCGTAATGACGATATTCAAGTTCCTCCTTCCTAGGGCTCATTGAATGTACTAGGATCGATTTTTCCGAAGGATGAACTTCTATTACAAGCATTTGCTATCCCCTTCAAGCTTGTTTTCAAAAATAATTGGGGTACTTGCTATAAATGGTGGGGAAAAATGGAACCAATATCGTCGTCGTGTCGGCAGTATGTCACTCTTGAACATGGCACTTGTCTGCATTCATGTCAGGTTGGGGACATCTCATCTCATTCTCTACTTGCCTCCGTGGGTTTGGGTAATCTCTTTTGACCTCTCATCTGCTCTTTGCCTCGTCATCATGACCTTTGATCTTTTGATGTAAAATACATCCAAATCCACTGTTGTGCCACTGATATGTTCAAGAGAAGTTGACCTCTGCAAGTTTCAACCTTCCTCTGATTCTCATCTGATCCTAATTCACAAACATTATATTTCTCTATCTCACGTCGATGATGTGGGAAACACTATGGACCACCTTCGATCAAGGCCACTTCCTTTCGACTTCAGCTCATTATCGAGGAAGCTGATCTAGAGACTCCCTTCTAGTACCTTGGAGCCTGCATGCCTCAATGGCAGGTTCTTTGCATTCGACGCAAGGTTTTCATCATTGACCTTCGATCAGATGATTCTGTGGGTGTTCGATGCCAACTCACTATTCACATTCCATAGATTGTACTTATAGTACCTTGAGGGCCATTGTCATTATTGGTGGTTCCTCTCACGTTTGTTAACAAATTTCATCATTGGCTGGTAATCAAACGATGTTCTTGCATGTTTGACTTCAGCTCACTTATTCACATGCTAGAATTTATACTCTGTTCGGGTCGAGATGGAGCGCAAGACCCTGGATTTTGTCTGTTAGAATCCAGGTTGCAATTTTGTGGATTATTATGATTGGTTACATGACTCATTGATTGGATGGCTGCAACCATGCCTGAGTCTATTTATCAATCCTTACTAGATGGCTACGTCCATGCCTTGGATCTTGATTATTGTATACTCTATTATGGATGGGTGCGCCCATACCACATATATCATGTATTTGAGATTGTTGTGTAACCAACTCAAAAAGAGAAGAAAAGAGATATAAACGCCTTAGAAATGAGCCACTTCGAGGGGGCAACCTCCAATACATTACATAAATGAACAATTCTTGGATGATACAATTCACAAAACCTCCTTTCTATATATAGGAGTCCATGGGGCCATAATGTAATCCTAGTGGGCCACAATGTAATCCTAGGCGACCTAACAATAATAATTTAAGGGCACAATAATAACAAAATGGGGGTTACAAGGGTACAATAATAACAATAAGGGGTTTACACTAACAATAATAAAGGGCTATACTAGTGATATAGGGACCTAACATGCCCCTCTCCTTCAAAAAAAGTGTTGTCCTCAACACTTGAGTAGCTCTGGGTGCTTCTGTATAAAATTCTCATCCTCCCATGTAGAATCTTCAGTGGGTAAGTTCTTCCACTTGATGAGATACTCTGAAATTGATCGATTCCGTAGTTGTCGAATTCTTTTTTCCATGACTGCTTCAGGTTCCAATATGATTTTCCCTTCCCCATCAAGTTCTGGCAATACTGTTTGAACTGGAAGATTTTCACCTATAACCTTCTTTAAGCATGAAACATGGAAAACTGAATGTACTCGCGAAGAAGCAGGAAGCTCCAATTTGTATGCCATAGTACCAATCTTTTGCAACACCTTGTAAGGACCATAGTACTTTGGCGATAATTTATTATCCTTCTTAGCTTGCTTGAGGGACATTTGTTTATATGGTTGTAGCCGTAAAATACCCAATCTCCTATATCAAAACTTCTCTCGCTGCGATGTTGATCTGCCTGTTGTTTCATTCGATTTTGTGCCAAATTCAGGTTATCCTTTAAGAGTTGGAGAACTTCTTGCTGATGCTCGATGTGATCTTCCACTGCTTGAACCTTCGAATTTTCCTTAAAGATGATGTGATCGATGGTGGATGATATTCATAAAGTGCCATAAATGGGGTCATTTTTGCTGCAGTATGGAAGGAAGTGTTATACCACCATTCAGCGAGAGGTAACCACTTGACCCATTGTGTTTGTTTATCAGATACAAACAACTAAGATATCCTTCCAAACATTTATTTACTATCTCAGTTTGACCATCAGATTGAGGATGATAAGATGAGCTATGAGCTAATTGAGTACCCAAACAAGAAAATAACTCCGTCCAAAATTTCCAGTAAAAATGGGATCTCTGTCGCTCACAATAACCCTTGGGCTTCCATGTAGCTTTTGAATTCTATCCATAAATGTAGTAGCAACTGTACTTGCTTTAAATGGATGAGATAATGCACAAAAGTGTGCATACTTGTAAGTCTATCAACTACCACCATGATGACACTCTTTCCTTCGGACTTAGGTAAACCTGTGATAAAATCCATTGAAATCTCCTCCCAACGTTGACTTGGAATGGATAAAGGTTGTAGAAGTCCTGGGGTCTTAATTGTTTCCACTTTATTCTGCTGGCAAACCAAACATTCCGCCACAAAATTTCGAATATCAGATTTAAGGCCATCCCAAAAAAATTCTTTCTTCACCCTGTGGTAAGTTTTTAAAAATCCTGAGTGTCCTCCTAAAGGAGAAGTGTGCAATTCCAGAAGAATCTTTTGTTTTAGTTGGGAATTATTACAAATATATAAGTGATCTTTGTACCATAAGGAATCATTTTTCCAACTAAATCTATCAGATGTACTAGGATCTTGCCGCAACTTTTGAATGAGTGTCCATACATCTTTGTCCTTCTTCCATTCATCTCTTGCTTCGGTTATCCAATCTGGTTGGATAATAGAAATGGCACAAAGCAATGCTTCCACCTCTTCATTCTTTCTTGAGAGTGCATCCGCAACAACATTAAGCTTTCCTTTTTTGTAGATTATTTCAAAGTCATAACCCAACATCTTTGTGACCCATTTTTGCTGCTCTTCTGAAGATAGTCTTTGTTCCAAAAAGTGTTTAAGACTATCATGATCAGTTTTTTCCTTGAAGTGTCTTCCCATTAGGTAAGTTCGCCATTTCTTTAGTGCATGCAGTATTGCTAACATTTCCTTCTCATAAATAGGTTTCTGTAAATACTTTTCTTTGATTGGACGACTTTCAAAAGAAATGGGTCTTCCTTCTTGCATTAAAACAACACCAATTCCATTTCCTGAGGCATCACATTCCACAATAAAGGTTTTTGTGAAGTCTCGCGTAGCTAAGACTGGTGCTAGGCACATTGCCTCTTTAAGATGTTCAAAGGCCTTAGTTGCTTCAGGAGTCCATGAAAATGCATCTTTCTTCAATAATGTTGTTAGAGGTGCTGCTATTCTCCCATAATTCTTAACAAACTTGCGATAATACCCTGTTAACCCGAGAAATCCTCGCAACTTCTTTATGGTTGTGGGAACTTTCCATTCCTTAATGGCTTTAACTTTGTTAGGGTCCACTTTAACCCCCTCGTGAGATACAATATGACCCACATATTCCACCTCTTGTACTCCAAAGAAACATTTGGAATTTTTTGCATATAATTGTTTCTCCTGCAATAGTTTGAGCACCCTGTCAACATGTTCAACATGATCCTTCCAAGACCTGCTGTAGATTAGTATATCATCAAAAAATACTAGCACAAATTTTCTAAGGAAGGGTTTGAAAATGGAATTCATCAACCCTGGAAATGTAGAAGGTGCATTGGTAAGGCCAAAAGGCATGACCAAAAATTCATAATGACCCTCATGAGTTCGAAATGCTGTTTTTGGAATATCTTCAGTCTTCATTCTAATTTGATGATATCCCGAACGAAGATCCAACTTGGTAAAATAAATTGCTCCATGTAATTCATCCAATAATTCATCAATCACAGGAATGGGAAATTTATCTTTAATGGTGAGTTTATTGAGCTCCCTATAATCCGGACACATTTGCCATGATCCATCCTTCTTGTGTACCAATACTACAGGAGCAGAGAAAGAACTTTGACTAGGTTGAATTATACCCGCCTCTAACATTTCTGCAATCATACGTTCAATTTCGCTCTTTTGGACGTAAGGATATCTATAAGGCCCGATGTTTGGAGGAACACTTCCTGGAATCAAATGAATAGCATGATCATGATCACGAATAGGTGGGAGTCCTTCGGGAGTTTCAAACACCTTGGAATGATTGTCCAAGACTTGTTGGAGATCTGCAGAAATAGATGATTTTGATGTTGGAACTTCTAGTGAGCATAATTGTGCAATTACGCCTCGCTTTTCTTTCTTTAGAAGCTTTGTCATGACATTAGAGCTTATTATCCTTCCTGGCTTCCCTGCAATACCCCGTAATTCGACTTCCTTTCCTTCTGAAAAAAATTTCAAGAAAAGTTCTTGAAAATTAAAAGCTACCGTCCTCAAAGATTGTAACCATTGTACTCCTAGTACAACATCAGCACCTCCCATAGGAATGGAAAGCATTGGACTAGTCAATACATATTCCCTCATGGTTAGCTTGATATTATGGCATTTTCCAGAGCAATTTATAGTTCCTCCATTTGCAACCATCACTTGACATTCTGGTGCTGGGTATAGGAAACAATTTAATTCCTTGGCTACCTTATAATGAATAAAATAATGGGTGCTACCTGAATCAATCAACACTATTACCTTTTTCTTCTTGATATGTCCTTCTATCTTGAGAGTTTGAGGAGTGGTAATTCCTGCCAGTGCATTACACGATATGGTCGGATTCATTTCTTCCTCTTCTAGGGTTGGTTCCTAGTGTATATCCTCTTCTTGTTCATTTTCTTCTTCCTCTTCACAATCTATGTAAAATAATTTCTTCTCAGCACACTTATGACCTTTAGTGTATTTGTTATCACAACCGTAGCAAAGCCCTTTTGCTCTTTTTTCTTCCAATTGTTGTGGTGTCAACCTTGTAGGTTGTGGAAATCTAGGCGTAGCAACACTTCCTTCTTTATAGAATTGAGTGGTAGGCTTCCTTGTCGCCATAATTTTACATTCAACTTTTCTTGCCAACCTGAATGCCTTCTCCAATGAATCGAGTTCCAAAACGCGAACTTCATGTTGGATGTTATCCTTTAAAGTGCCTATGAAGAGATCAATCCTGTGTTCCTCTGGAATATCAGTTACCCTTATATTCAATTTTTGGAAGTCCTCAATGTGCCGCCCCACTAAACCCTTTTGTTTGAGATTTATCAATTGGCTAAAGAAGGTGTTGCTCTTTGTATCCTCATAATGTGCTATCATTTCCTCCGTAAAAATTGACCAAGTGACAATTCTTTTACGGGAGCAAAGCCATCGATACCATACAAATGTATTTTGTTCTAAATGTAAAGTTGCAATGCGTACCTTTTGTGTGTTTTGCACGTTATGGAGATCAAAATATTGCTCCATCCGTAGTATCCATGTTACAGGATCCTTTCCATCAAACTTCCTCATATCCATTTTTGGAATATGGTGGTTCTTCCCACCAACATTCGAGTTTATGGAATCATGATTAACATTTATTTTGTTCTCATCAGGAGGTTCTTCTCCTATATTTCCGCCATTAGGAATCATTTCTGGTTTTAAGCTTGTCATCAAGCCTTCCATTTATGCTTTTAGATCATTCTTCATGTCATCCATCTTAGCTTCCATGCCGACTTCCATGCCATCCATCTTAGCTTCCAAACCATTCATCTTAGTTTCCACGCCTTTCTTCAAAACTTCCATTTCATTTTTTGTTGTTCTTTGCGAGAGCGAAATTTGTTGCATTTCCTCTTGTAATTTTGACATGTCATGTTGCCATTCTTCATCTTCATGAGTAATAGTAGAGCCTTCTAAAGGCTTAATGGGTGTTGAATTCTTTTTAGGGCCCATTTCAGACTCCAATATTGATATCTATTCTACAATAGGCCCTTGCAATCAATTCAACTTGATTCTTCAAACAAGACTTATGCAATTCGGAAAAAAAAATACACACCTTTTACTAGCTTTGAGGAGCTCGATATTGAAATTGTATTATCTCCGTGCTTGAAAATCTTTGATATCTGAAATTCAGCCTTGTAGTAGCCCTCTGAAGCTTCTTTCAAATGCCATAGGTCTGACCTGATTTTGATTCTCCAAGACAAATTTGTGTCCAATCTCCCACAATGACCTAATTTTGGACTGGTTCAGTAGAGCGAACTTGTACGACTTGCCACGTGTCACTGTTTTTTTTCTTTGTCTCTGAAATTGATATCCAAGAAACTACAGGCTGTGTACTTGTGACCACTTTTGACAGCACTCCAATCCAATCTCCAGAGAGAGAGTTATTGAACTTTTCCCACGATCACCTCTTTGAGATGAAATTCAGGAGCCTGAAAAAGCACTACCTTCCACAGATCATATCTCCAAAAATATTGTGAACCAAGTTCTGAAATTTTTTGACGAATTTCCTCAGGATTTCAGCTTCGCACCATATGAATTTCAGACTCTGACCCTTCGTACAAAAAAAATTTATAGCGCAAATGCCACGATGACCTGTTTATGAGCCTGAAAAAATACCTAACTTCCACAGATGATATCTCCTCAAATATTGCAAACCAAGATCTGAAATTTTTAGACAACCTTCCTCAAGATTTCAGCTTCGCACCCTAAAAATTTCAGCTTCTGAAGCTTCGTAGAAAAAAATTTATAGCGAAAATTCCACGATGACCTGTTTGGAGCAGCGAAACCCTAGAATCCCAAAGCTCCGATACCAAATGTTGTGTAACCAGCTCCAAAGAGAGAAGAAAAGAGATATTCACGCCTTAGAAATGAGCCACTTCGAGGGGGAAACCTCCAATACATTACATGAATGAACAATTCTTGGATGATACAATTTACAAAACCTCCTTTCTATATATAGGAGTCCATGGGGCCATAATGTATTCCTAGTGGGCCACAATGTAATCCTAGCCGACCTAACAATAATAATTTAAGGGCACAATAATAACAAAATGGGGGTTACAAGGGTACAATAATAACAATAAGGGGTTTACACTAACAATAATAAGGGGCTATACTAGTGATATAGGGACCTAACAGAGATATCAATTGTACTTGTCTACGCAGGTTTTCCAACGTTAGTGTTTTCAGTTGGACACATTCTCGTAAATAATTTCACCCCTCTCTCTCTCTCGGGCCTCATGCTTTAGGGGGCATCTGTTACATAGTAATTTTCCACCGTCCCTGCAATCCCTCATCCCGTACATTGGAGGGCTTATTCCATGACCTGTGAGCAGTGACATGACCTAAAACCACTTTCATGGCATCCCCCTTGACAAGGACCATCATTCCCCTGAAGACAATTTCTTGTGAAAAGCCCTAAAAATAGACCTTTTGGCCTTGGCGAGACTAGCCAGTTCAACCCTCCCGCTAATGGGGGAAATCCACCAAAGAGGGCATGCCAACTGGTGCTCTATTCCAGTGTATTACTTGCACCATGATTAATAAGGATTGTTTTTTAAAAATAAATGGTGGAAGTTTGATTCCAACCAACTCCTGAACGAGTCTCTAAAATGATTTGGGAGGTTTGGCTCCAGATCTCAATGTAGGGGAAGTGGTTTTCCACCTATCATGGAAGCTTCCTTGAGGATAGGGCCAATCCCACCATTGTGGGGATCCCAACTAACCTTCCACCATCTATATAACCTTTTAATTTTCTCTTTGAAAGTTAGCATAAATAGAGCTAAATCAATAATAATGATATTATCGTTAGACAGCCGAAGAGAGAGAGACTTGTCCCATTCCCGATGAGCTTTATCGAGATGTACTCCATTGTTGACTCGCTGAAGGAACATCCAACGTCAGAGATCAGTTTGTATCTTTATTTTATCTGATTAATAATAAACGACTTCGATTATGGTTCCACTCAGATGTTCATGTTTTATGTTATGAGTTGTATCTTCTCTAACTGATACATAGTTGCATGTATTAGGTTTTACGCTTGTGCGTTTGTTGTTTCTTCGTGTACGTGCAGGTGTTCGAACGTGCTAGGCGGGAGAATCGTGATCTACCATAATTAAGGACAGAAGTGCCATCTTCTCTGCAAGCAATAACATCGTAGGACCTAAGGTAGGCCTCTTGTCGCATCTTGGTCTTTTGCAATTAGGAACTTGCGTCTTAGCATGACTCGGTTGTTTGTAGACCCGATCTGGGCTAGTAGGGATCACCTCTGTCCGCAGAGGGGATTTAACTCTCCAACATAATGTTAAGATAAGGTTAAGTGTAAGGTTAAGGTTAAGGTTATGTTAAGGTTAATGTTATGGTAATGGGAAAGTTAAGGTTAAGGATAAGGTTAAGGTTAAGAGTTTGGTTACATTTAATGATAGGTTATATTTAAGGTCAAGGTTAAGTTTAAGGTTAAGGTTAAGGTTAAGATAAGGTTAAGGGTAAGGTTCTTAACACTAACCTTAACCTTAACCTTAACGAACCTTAACCTTCGCCTTAACCTTAATCTTAACTACAACCTAACCCTACCCTAACCCTAACCTTACCCTTAACCTTAACCTTAAGTATACCCTTAACCTAACCTTAACATTAACTTTAACCTTATCTTAACCTTAACCTAACCTTAACCTTGACTTTACCCTTAACGTAAGATTAACCTTAACTTTAACCTTACCCTTAACCTTATCTTAAGGTTAAGATAAGGTTAAGGTTAAGGCTAAGGTTAAGGGTAAAGTTAAGGTTAGGGTTAGGTTAAGGTTAAGGTTAAGTTAAGGGTAAAGTTAAGGTTAGGGTTAGGTTAAGGTTAAGGTTATGCTTAGGCTAATTTTCAAGTTAAGGCTAAGGTTAAGGTTAAGGTTACGGTTAGGTTAAGGTTAAGATTAGATTAAGGTTAAGGTTAAGGTTAAGGTTAAGGTTAATGTTAAGGGTAAATTTAAGGTTAGGGTTAGGTTAAGGTTAAGGTTAGCCTAAGAGTAAAGTTAACATTAGAGTTAGGTCAAGGTAAAGGTTAAGGTTATGGTTAGGTTAAGGTTAAGGTTAGGTTAAGGTTACAGTTAAGTTAAGGTTAAGATTAGGTTAAGGTTAAGTTTAATGTTAATGTTAACGGTTTGGTCAAGGTTAGGGTCAGGTTAAGGTTAAGGGTAAGGTTATAGTTAGGTTAAGGTTAAGGTTAGGTTAAGGTTAAGATACAATTATGGTTAAGCGTTTGGTCAAGGTTAGGGTTAGGTTATAGTTAAGGTTAAGGTTAAGGTTAGGTTAAGGTTAAGGTCAAGGTTAAGGGTACGATTAAGGTCAAGCTTAGGTTAAGGTTAAGTTTAAGGTTAAGGTTAAGGTAAAGGTTAAGGTTAAGGTAAAGGTAAGGTTAAGGTTAAGGTCAAGGTTAGGTTATAGTTAAGTTCAAGGTTAAGGTTAGACTATAGTGAAGGTTAAGGTTAAGGTTAATGGTGAAGGTTAAGGTTAAGGTTAAGGTTAAGGTTAAGATGTGTAACCTTAACCTTCACCCTTAACCTTAAACATAACCTTCCCCTAACCCTAACCTTCACCTTAACCTAAACCTTAACCCTAACCTTAACCTTAACCTAACCTTAACCTTGACTTTACCCTTAACCATAACCTTAACTTGACTAAACTTGTAACATTAACCTTAGCGATAACCTAAACTTAACCTTGACCTTAACTATAACCTAAACCTAACCTTAACCAAACCCCTAACCTTATCCTTAGCCTTAACCATGACCTTAACCTTAACCTTAACCTTCCCATAACCATAACCTTAACCTTAACCTTGACCTTACCAAGGTTATGGTTAGGATATAGTTAAGGTCAAGGTTAGGTTAAGGATAAGGTTAGGTAAAGGTTAAGGTTAAGGTAAGGTTAAGGGTGAAGGCTAAGTTTAAGGTCAAGGTTAAGGTTAAGGTTAGTTTAAGGCTAATGTTAAGGTTAAGGTAAGGTTAAGGTTAAGGTTAAGGTTAATGTTATGGGAAGGTTAATGATAAGGTTATGGTTAAGATTAAGCTTAAGGTTAATGGGGTAAGGTCAAGGTTAAGGTTAAGGTTATGGTTATGGGAAGGCTAAGGTTAAGGTTAAGGTTAGGTTAGGTAAAGGTTACGGGTTTAGTCAGGTTAAGGTTAAGGTTAAGTTAGGTTAGGGGTTTGGTTAAGGTTAGATTTAGGTTATAGTTAAGGTCAAGGTTAAGGTTAGGTTATGGATAAGGTTAAGATTACAGGTTTAGTCAGGTTAAGGTTAAGGTTAAGGGAAAAGTCAAGGTTAAGGTTACGTTAAGGTTAAGGTTCTTGTTAAGGTAAAGGTTAGGGTTAGGGGAAGGTTACGTTTAAGGTTAACCTTAACCTAACCCTAACCTAACCTTAACCTTAACCTTAACCTTATCTTAACCTTAACCTAACTTTAACCTTAACCTTAAACTAACCATAACCTTGCCTTAACCTAAGTTAACCTTAACCTTGACCTTGAAGAGGTTAGGTTAAGGGTAAACTGAAGGTTAAGGTAAAGCTAAGGTTAAGGTTAGGTCAAGGTAAGGTTATGGTTAAGGGTAAAGTCAAGATTAAGTTTAAGGTTGTGATTAAGGTTAAGGTTATGGTTAGATTAAGGGTAAAGATAAGGTTATGGTTAAAGTTAAGGCTAGGTTGAGGTTAAGGCTAAGGTTAGGTTAAGGGTAATATAAGGTTAGGGTTAAGGTTAGGTTAAGGTTAAGGTCAAGGTCAAGGTTATGGTTAAGGTCAAGGTTAAGGGTAAAGTTAAGGTCAAGGTTAGGGTTATGTTACAGTTAAGGTTAAGGTTAAGTTAAGGGTAAATTCAAGGTTAAGGTGAAGGTTAAGGGTAAGGTTAAGGATTAGGGTTACATGTTTAGTCATGTTAAGATTATGGTTAAGGTTAAGGTGAAGGGTAAGGGTAAGGTTAAGGTTAAGGTTAAGGTCAAGGTAAAGGTTACAGTTAAGGTTAAGCTTGGTGAAGGGTAAGGTTATAGTTAGGTTAAGGTTAAAGTTATGGGTTTAGTTACGTTAAGGTTAAGGTTAAGGGTTTATTCAAGTTAAGGATAAGGATAAGGGTTTGTTCAAGGTTAGGGTTATGGTTAAGGTTAAGGTTAAGGTTAATTTTAAAGTTAGTTTAAGGTAAGGTTAAGGTTATGGGTTTAGTCAGGTTAAGGTTAAGGTTAAGGTTAAGGTAAGGTTAAGGTTAAGGTTAATGTTAAGGTTAGGTTATAGTGAAGGTTAAGGTTAAGATAAGGTTAAGGGTAAGGTTAAGGTTAGGGTTAGGTTATAGTTAAGGTTATGGTTAGGGTAAGGTTAGGGTTAGGTTATAGTTAAGGTTAAGGTTAAGGTCAAGGTTAAGGTTATGATAGGTTAAGGTTAAGGTTAGGTTAAGGTTAATATTAGGGTAAGGTTAATATTAGAAGGTTAAGGTTACCGGATTAGTTAGGTTAAGGTTAAGGGTAAGGTTAAGGTTAAGGTTAAGGGTTTTCTCAAGGTTAGAATTCGTTTAATTGTAAAGTTAAGGTTAAGGTTAGGTTAATGTTATGGTTATGGTCAAGGTTAGGTTAAGGATAGGTTAAGGTTAAGGCTAAGGTTAGCTTAAGGTCAAGGTCAAGGTTAAGGTTAAGGTCAAGGTCAAGGTTAAGGGTAAAGTTAAGGTCATGTTTAGGGTTAGCTTATAGTTAAGGTTAATTGTAGGTTAATGGTAAAGTCAAGGTTAACCTTATCCTTCCCAAAACCTTAACCTTAGCCTAACCCTTAAGGTTAAGTAAAGGTTAAGGTTAAGATAAGGTTAAGGGTACGGGTTTAGTAAGGTTAAATTTAAGGTTAAGGTTATGTTAAGGGTAAAGTCAAGGTTAAAGTTAGGTTAAGGGTAAGGTTATGGTTAGGCTAAGGTTAAGGTTAAGGTAATGTTAATATAAGGCTAAGGGTAAGGTTAAGGTTAAGGTTAAGGTTAGGTTAAGGTTAAGGTTATGGTAATCGGAAGGTTAAGGTTAAGGTTAAGGTTAAGGTTAAGGGTTTGGTTAAGGTTAAGGTTAGATTATATTTAAGGTCAAGGTTAAGTTTAAAGTTAAGGTTAAGGTTAAGGTTAAGATAAGGTTAAGGGTAAGGTCCTTAACATTAACCTTAACCTTAATCTTAACTATAACCTAACCCTAACCTTACCCTTAACCTTAACTATACCCTTAACCTAACCTAAACCTTAACCTTAATCTTATATTAACCTTAACCTAACCTAAACCTTGACTTTAGCCTTAACGTAAGCTTAACCTTAAGCTTAACCTTACCTTAAGGTTAAAATAAGGTTAAGGTTAAGGTTAAGGTTAGGTTAAGGGTAAAGTTAAGGTTAGGGTTAGGTTAAGGTTAAGGTTAAGTTTAGGTTAAGGGTAAAGTTAAGGTTAGGGTTAGGTTAAGGTTATGGTTATGGTTATGGTTAGGCTAATGTTCAGGTTAAGGCTAAGGTTAAGGTTAAGGCTAAGGTTAAAGTTACGGTTAGCTTAAGGTTAAGATTAGGTTAAGGTTAAGGTTAAGGGTAATGTTAAGGTTAGAGTTAGGTTAAGGTCAAGGTTAAGGTTAGGTTAAGGGTAAAGTTAAGATTAGGGTTAAGTTAAGGTTAAGGTTAAGGTTATGGTTAGGCTAAGGCTAAGGTTAAGGTTAAGGTTAAGGTTAAGGTTAAGGTTAAGGTTAGGTTAAGGTTACAGTTAATTTAAGGTTATTATTAGGCTAAGGTTAAGGTTAATGTTAAGGGTTTGATCAAAGTTAGGGTTATGTTAAGGTTAATGTTAAGGGTTTGGTCAAGTTTAGGGTTAGGTTATAGTTAAGGTGAAGGTTAAGTTTAAAGTTAGGTTAAGGTTAAGGTTAAGGTTAAGGTTAGGTTAAGGTTAAGATATGGTTAAGGTTAAGGGTTTGTTCAAGGTTAGGGTTAGGTTATAGTTAAGGTTAGGTTAAGTTAATGTTAAGGCCAAGGTTAAGGGTACAGTTAAGCTCAAGGTTAAGGGTACTATTAAGGTCAAGGTTAAGGTTAAGGGTAAGGGTAAGATTAAGGTAAAGGTTAAGGTTACTTTAAAGGTAAGGTTAAGGTTAAGGTCAAGGTTAGGTTATAGTTAAGGTCAAGGTTAAGGTTAGGTTATAGTGAAGGTTAAGGTTAAGTTTAATGGTGAAGGTTAAGGTTAAGGTTAAGGTTAAGTTTAAGACCCATAACCATAACCTTCACCCTTAACCTTAACATAACCTTAAGCTTAACCTTAACCTTCCACTGACCCTAACCTTAACCTCAACCTGAACATTAACCCTAACCTTAACCTTAACCTTGAATTTACCCTTAACATTAACCTTAGCCTAACTAAACTTGTAACCTTAACCTTAGCCATAACCTAACCTTAACCTTGACCTTAACTATAACCTAAACCTAACCTTAACCAAACCCCTAACCTTAACCTTAACCTTAACCATGACCTTAACTTTAACCTTCCCATAACTATAACCTTAACCTTGAGCTTGACCTTACCAAGGTTATGGTTAGGATATAGTTAAGGCCAAGGTTAGATTAAGGTGAAGGTTAGGTAAAGGTTAAGGTTTGGTTAAGGTTAAGGTAAGGTTAAGGGTGAAGGTTAAGTTTAAGGTCAACGTTAAGGTTAAGGTTAGTTTAAGGTTAAGGTTAAGGTTAAGGTAATGTTAAGGTTAATGTTATGGGAAGGTTCAGGTTAAGGTTATGGTTAAGGTTAAGGTTAAGGTTAATGGGGTAAGGTGAAGGTTATGGTTAAGCGTAAGGTCAAGGTCAAGGTTAAGGTTATGGTTATGCGAAGGTTAAGTTTAAGGTTAATGTTAGGTTAAGTTTAAGGTTAGGTAAAGGTTACAGGTCTAGTCAGGTTAAGGTTGAGGCTAAGGTTACGGTTAAGGTTAAGGTTAAGGTTAAGGTTAATTTAACCTTACCCTAACCTTACCCTAACCTTAACCTTAGCCTTAACCTAACCTTAACCTTAACTTTACCCTTAAACTAACCTTAACCTTAACGTTACCTTTGACCTTAACCTAACCCTAACCTTGACCAAACCCTTAACTTCAACCTTAACCTGACTAAAATTGTAACCTTAACCTTCACCATACCCTTAACCTTAATGTTAACCTTAACAATAACCTAACCCTAACCTTGACCAAACCCTTAACCTTAACCATAACCTTAACCTTGACTTTACCCTTAACGCAACCTTAACATTGAATTTACCCTTAACATAACCTTAAGCTTGACTTTACCCTTAACCTTGACCTTACCCTAACCTTAACCTTAACCTTGAATTTACCTTTAAATTAACCTTAACCTTCACTATAACCTAATTCTAACCATTACCAAACCCGTAACCTTAACCTTAACCTGACTAAACCCGTAACCTTAACCTTAAACTTGTCCTTAACCTTCACCTTAGCCTTAAATTTACCATTGACCTAACCTTGACCTTAACCTTGACCATGACCTTGACCTTAACCTTAACCTTACCCTTACCCATGCCGTCAACCTTTAGTTTACCCTGAACCTAACCTTACCCTTAACCTTAACCTTAAGGTTAAGGTTAGGTTAAGGGTAAGGTTATAGGTAAAGTTAAGGTTATGGTTAAGGTAAGGTTAGGGTAAGGTTAAGGTTAAGGGAAAATTAATGTTAAAGTTAGGTTAATGTATGGTTAAGGTTACGGGTTTAGTTAGGTTAATGTTAAGGTTAAGGTTAAGGTTAAGGTAAGGTTAAGGTTAAGATAAGGTTAAGGTTATGGTTAATGTTAGGTTAAGGGTAAATTTGAGATTAGGGTTAAGTTAAGGTTAAGGTTAGGTTCAGGGTAAAGTAAAGGTTAGGGTTAGGTTAAGGTTAAGGTTAGGTTCAGGGTAAAGTAAAGGTTAGGGTTAGGTTAAGGTTAAGGTTATGGTTAGGCTAAGGATAAGGTTAAGGTTAAGATAAGGTTAAGGTTAAGGTTAGGTTAAAGGTAAAGTTAAGGTTAGGGTTAGGTTAAGGTTAAGGTTAAGGTTATGGTTAAGCTAATGTTCAAGTTAAGGATAAGGTTAAGGTTAAGGTTACAGTTAGGTTAAGGTTAATATTAGCTTAAGGTTAAGGTTAAGGTTTGATCAAGGTTAGGGTTAGGTTATAGTTAAGGTCAAGGTTAAGGTTAGGATAAGGTTAAGATTAGGTTAAGGGTAAAGCTATGGTTAAGGTTAAGGTCAAGGTTAAAAGTAAAGTTAAGGTCAAGGTTAGGGTTAGGTTATAGTTAAGGTTAAGGGTTTGATCAAGGTTAGGGTTAGGTTAAGTTTAAGGCTAAGGTTAGATAAGGATAAGGTCAAAGTTAAGGTTAGGTTAAGGTTAAGGTTAAGGTTACTGTTAAGGTTAAAGTCAAGTTTAAGGGTTTGGTTGAGGTTAAGGATAAGGTTAGGTTAAGTTAAGGCTAAAGTTAAGGTTAAGGTTAGGTTTAGGGTAAAGTTAAGGTGAAGGTTAGGGTTAAGGTTAGGTGAAGGTTAAGGTTAGCTTAAGGTTAAGGTTAAGGTTAGGTTAATGTGAGGGTTAGGTTATAGTTAAAATTAACATTAGGTTAAGGGTAAGATAAGGTTAAGGTTAAGGTTTGGTTAAGGTCAAGGTCAAGGTTAAGGTTAAGGTTAAGGCCAAGGTTAAGGATAAAGTTAATGTCAAGGTTAGGGTTAGGTTATATTTGAGGTTAAGGTTAGGTTAAAGGTAAAGTAAAGTTTAAGGTTAAGGTGAAGGTTAAGGGTAAGGTTAAGGTTAAGGGTTATGAGTTTAGTCAAGTTAAGGTGAAGGTTAAGGTGAAGGTTAAGGGTAAGGTTAAGGTTAAGGGTGTAATTAAGGTTAGGTTAAGGTTAAGGTTAAGGGTTTGGTCAAGGTTAGGGTTAGGGGTAAGGTTAGGGTAAGGTTAGGGTTAAGGTTAGGCGAAGGTTAATGTTAAAGTTAGGTAAAGGCAAGCTTAAGGTTAAGGTAAGGTTAAGTTTATGGTTACAGGTTTACTCAAGTTAAGGCTAAGGTTAAGGGTTTGGTCAAGGTTAGGGTTAGGTTATAGTTAAGGTTAAGGTTAGGTTAAGGTTAAAGTTAAGGTTAAGGGTTTGATCAAGGTTATGGTTAGGTTATAGTTAAGGTTAAGTTTAAGGTTAAGGTTAGGGTTAAAGTTAGGGTAAAGGTTCAAGTTAAGGTTAAGATTAAGAATTTGGTCAAGGTTAGGGTTTAGGTTTTAGTTAAAGTTAAGGTTAAGGTTAAGGATAAGGTTAAGGTTAAGGGTTAATGTTAAGGTTAAGGTTAGGGTTTAGGTTAGTGGAAGGTTAAGGTTAAGGTTAATACTAACGGTTTGGTCAAGGTTAGGGTTAGGTTATAGTTAAGGTTAAGGTTATAGGTTTAGTTAGGTCAAGGTTAAGGTTAAGGGTTTGGTCAAGCTTAAGTTTAGGTTGTTGCTAAAGTTAAGGTTAAGGTTAAGGTTAAGATTAAGGTTACGAGTTTAGTATGGTTAAGGTTAAGGTTATGGTTATGGGAATGTTAAGGTTAAGGTTAAGGTTAAGTTAAGGGTAAAGTCAAGTTTAGGGTTAAAGTTAAGATTAAGGGTAAGGGTAAGGTCAAGGTTAAGGTTATGGGTCTTAACCTTAACCTTCACTATAACCTTAACATTAACTATTAACACTGGAAAATCGTGCAGCAGAAAATACATCAGTCAATGTCGAGCCTAAGGATTTACTGGATAGGGATACATTATGGAATCAAAAGTATTTATAATCTCTAAGGTTTTGAGAAATTCAAGATTGAACTAGTCATAAATGCCCTAATGCACATTTTCTTTTGGAGAAGAGTATCTTCTGCACACACTGGAGCCTGATAAGCACGCATTTCTAGAAATGGAAAAAATTCCCTTTCCGGGACCACAAGCACGCAAATGAAAGTTTCTCCTTATGTGAAATCTGTCTAAGGACAACACAGTGCCTCCTTACTCCTTGTTTGAGCACACAAAAGCATATTTCAGCCCACAATGGAATATTTCCCCTCCCTTGGGTCACTATCCACCATGTACCAAGGGAGGGAAGGAGGTTTGAAAGCTCAACTATACAAACCCTCAAAGAGATGAACAATGGATGATCACAAGGTTATGTTGGCCAAATTTACCCAAGCAACACTAGTTGTTTGTGTGAACCAAGGAGCAAGAGTTGAAGAAGAGGACTCGATTGTTGGCCACCCAACAATCTTAGCCCATTGAAACAGAGAGAGAGAGTTGAACTACATCAAAAGGTAGAACTTAAAGGAAAAACATCCTTGCGTCGGGTCCTAGAGCCTCTGTCTAGACCCTTTGGCAAGTGGGTAAGATTTGTGCTCATTCCAAGAATTCAATAAGAATAAGGCCATTGAGCCATTGTTTACCTTGTTATTTTTTGGAACTCTCTATTTAGCTTCTTTTTTTGTTTTCAGTTTTACTTTTTTAACAAAGCATACTTTAGTGTATTACTTCATTTAAGTCTTATACTTCTGAGCTCCCCCCAGATACTTCCTTTTACTTATGGTTTAGAGAAAATACTACATTCTCTAAATTCCTGCAATTTCGTACACCTGTGTGTCGAATCCACCACAACAGGATTGGCGACTCCACTGACGTGCTTCAAGTTTATGTGGTTGTGCCATTGTTTGCAGGAGACCCTTATTCTATGATGGAGTGGAGCTGACAGTCCTCTAACCCATCTTGCAGTCCTTAGACTCACTAAGGTGATAGAATGAAGAAGGAAACTCCTAATTTTTTACTTGCAGGAATTTTGCGCACTTTTTTTACACACAAATGCACAGGGCATGCCTTCAGGAGTGACCCGCGTGTAGGAAAGCGCACCTAACAGAGGCTTTTGCACGCAATTTGCAGAGAGATTTTTTCTCCCTACCTTTTGCATTTTTTCTACTTGTAAGTGTGTTTGGTAGCCCCTAATGTATCTACAAACACCTGTGTTGATACCCCACAGCTTCTGAAGACTAATTTTTTCTTTTTTTGTAGTCATTTAGTTATTTTTCCTTTAAGTTGGTTTTTTGCAAAAAGTTCTCACATAGTTTAAGTAGGGGGCGAATTAACCATTGCTTTAAAAAAAATATATGTTTTAGAAAATTCTAGTATGCACACTTAGTTTAACTATTCTAAGTAAGTCGCTCATGACCACACATGCATAAGCAAGTGTAGAAATTGTTTAGTTTAAATTTCAATTTTTGCATTTAGGAAATTGCCGGATTAGGATTGAATCGCAAGTTAGAGCAAGTAATCTCTGCTATATTTGCACCATTGGGTGACCCTAGACAAGAATATTAACACTCTATATTTTTGATTCACCATCTCCCTTTAGTCACTCACATAGACTAATTAGGAGGTTTTGGAAGCGGCCCATTATCCGCAAATGATTTTTATTTGAGCAAGGAACAATGCTACATACTTTAACTAGGGGAAATTTGTAAAGGATCACCGATATCCATATGTTCAAATTATGAGATTGTTCACCATACGATCACACACATTCACCCACTAAGAAAAGAAAGCCACCTAAAAATAACTTAAACCAACCCACTAAACTCTCCCCATAGGGGCCACAAGAGAAATTATAGTTTAAGTTAGGAGCAAGGAGGTAGGCATCTAATAGGCCACCTTGATCACGTTTCACATTTTAAACATAGAAGTTTCATTTTTAGGAAGCTTTAAAATCCACCTATCATCCCATGGAAAATAAAACCTGAGCATGGCAGAGACCCGATTCAAAGGGGGTTAGGCTTAGGCGCAGTGCATGCGGTATCAGTTGGGGCTACCTGACCTGTCTGATACTCAGTACTATTAGCTGACTACCAAGAAGCCTGAGACTCAAATGCTCACGTGGGACGGTGTTTATTAGTGGCCAAAACTAGGGCATCCTTTACCGTATAGGTGACAGTTCAGGAAAGTGCCAAACCCTCTACCCTTACCTTGGTTGATTCTCTTCGGTTGATTGGGGGCATCGCCAATTCTTTCAGGACGTTGTGCTAGCACTCGGAAGAAATCCTCTCAAGGCCAAATTAATTTTGAGTGTGTGAGGACATTATTAGGTCTTATAGGATTTTTGAGTATCATGCACAAACAAACAAAACCATTTTTTTCTAGATTGATCACATAGATTAAATTAAAGGAAAATCATTTCATTTTCGATTTATTTTATGTATGTGGCCATAAATTTGTCGTGATCATAGACTCAATCCCCTCAAAAAAAATTTCCAAAACCTAAATTGGATGACCCTCAAATGGTTCCAATGGAACCTCATCATTCCAGGCATCTTTTGGACCTCCCCCCATTAATAGGAGGGGTTCTAGGTCTTTCGTCGTTCAGGCGTCAAAGACGAAACATATCCATAGTGGTTAGTTCCTCCTTTCTTGGAGAAAACTTCGTTGGGAACCCTAATCGGTCTCCCAACACCACACCACACGTCACTCCCCCCTCATCCCCTAGGGGGTAGATGAGTGCATCCCATATGGGAAGCCAAATGAATTCACAACCAGGTACGTCAAAGACTAACCCTCATTCTAACGAGAACTTCGTGTCTTCACACGTTGCCATGGTGTCAAAGTCTCAATCACCCTTCTTAGAAGCATTAAATATACCATATTTAACCAAGCTCACCAATGAACCCATCGCACACGACCCCAATTGGCCTCCCATGCCCACGAAGCTCCCTTCAGACATACCAAAGTTTGAAGGCAAGCAAGCAGAAGACCCAGGGAATCATATAATGACCTTTCACCTGTGGTGCTCATCGAATATCATCATTTAAGATACTATTCGATTGAAGCTATTTCAACACACTCTCATGGGAGTGGCCACGAAATGGTACGTCAAGCAACCCCCTACTTCACACAGAACCCTTAGCACCCTCGCTACTACGTTCCTTACATACTTTCATCTACCCATTCACCACGATTCAGGAATGGAGTTACTCACTCATTTTAGACAATCTCCCTCTACCCACATTTCTTAAGATCTCCATGAGTGGAGATAGCATCGTAGCTTATACAAAGCTCAACTCGACGACCGAGTCCTTTTAGATCTATTCTTTAAAACTCTGACAGTGGATATTTCAAAGGATGTGGCACAACGTAACCCCACATCTGAAGAGGACGCAATCAATAAAGCCCAGCAGCTTGAACTGATTTATACGCAATCAGGATACATATACAATATCCTGCCTAATGTCCCGCGCCTACAATCTTATCAAGAATTTCTAGGCACATCGAAATCTGCAGACGGACTTATTGGGTCAATGACCCAAGGGTACCTAGGTAGCAGTAGTCAGAATGTCGGCTACACACATGGGTCTACCCAGAACATGTATCAACCCAGATTTCAAAGTCATCATATGCAACAACAAAATTTGACGAATAAGGCACCAGCGTATCACCAAAGAGGACGTTACCCTCCAGCCGGGGGGACACAGTACGAAGGAATAAAAATTGATGGAAGAACTCCCCCCCAACGTCCAAGTGCAAACGTGGGACAACAGTATGCTCAGTCCCAAGCACATAACCCACCAAAACAATGCATAGGTGAACTTTTTGCAGCCGTCCCAAGATCAACCACACCAGTATGATCAGGAGAATTACCCTCCAAATGTGGTCAAAATAAAGGTGAAAAACAAACTCAAAGGGAACCCTAGATAGGGGGGCAGCAACCAACAGTGTCCACTACGACCTCGGCTTGGAGATAACTCCAACTAAAACCAGAACTAGGGGCCAAGAAATGCTCAAAAGCAAGGCAAACAGCTACCTCTATGAACAAACCATTCATGTTTGATATGTGGTGAGTATGGGAACTATAATCACCACTGTCCTGAACTCCCTGAGCTTAAAAAGCTTCAGAGTAATCGAGGACAAGGAGGATCTTCCCAGAAAACTGTAGTTATTCAAGAACCCTTCCCCCATCAAGGAATAGTCAGCACTCAGCAACAAAACCTGAACGATTCCGAGAAAAATAGCCATGAAATTTACATGGATGGTGAAGAAATGTTTTTCAAACCCAGAATCGTAGCTACGACACCCCACCAGACACTAGTACGTCAGGGGCTAGTACTAGAGCGCTGAACGCACCTTTGACCATTCCAAATATTCCTTTGGAACCATTACCAAAAATGGTTAAAGGGCCTAATAGACGAGCAGGTAACTACTCCAAAGCAGCCCACAATTACAACATTGTAGATGATTTAGCCCAGTCAGCTACTGATATGCTTGTTTTAGAGGTACTGCAGTTGTGCCCAAAGCAGCAAAAAGCCCTAATTTTTGCCTTAGGCGCCGTCAACCCTACTGACACGCACATGATGGCTTTTGGTTTAGATAAAGCCACCCCTAGGCTTCCCTCCATGGTCACCTTCCAGATACCAGTATCAGTAAAAAATGTCACTATTCACTGATGTGTCATTGATGAGGGTGCATCCACATGCATCATGTCAAAGAAAATATGGCAGATGTTAGGAGCCCCAGAACTCAAACTTTCCGTCATCACACTCAGGGCATACGATGGTTGGCCCTCGACCCTCGTCAGTCTCTTCCAAAATTTACAGGTCTGCTTAGCCAGGAAAATGGTCCACATAGACATCGAAGTCTTGGATGCTCACTTGGATTACAATATACTACTTGGGTAAAGCTACATGTACGCTATGTCTGCCATAACATCCTCCATTTTCCACATCATGATATTCCCCCACAAGGATCAAATCATTATAGTAGACTAGCTGAAGCACACTGAAAAGTGTCCTTTGACAAACAAATATATGGTTCTACCCTATGTAGACAAAACCACTGATGGTCTTGTATGGTATCAAGAATATGGCCCTGGCCAATTCAAACCATCATTCGTCCTAGGCTCATTCCTAGGATATCCTCCTATTATCCCTCAGGGATCTCCTGATGCCATAGGGGCCATGGTGTGCATGATGTCCAAATCAAGCATCGAGGTTAGTCAGGACAGAGACTCAATAAGTAATGACACTGAGGCATTAGCTACTACAGCCTCCATAGTCTATGCCGCCTCCCAAACTCCTTTCCTATACCCACCTCCTGGCTTTACCTCCCAGCAAGTCTTGGAAACACTGGTACTACCCAACTTATTTTTGGCATTCCGAGTATGGTATCTCGTTCCCCCTCCAAGAATGCCAACTACCAAGGTTACTGCATTTGGGTTATAGCCCCCTAGTCCCGAGGAGTCCCAACCTACCCAAGTAGTAGCTAAAACCGCCCCTATAAGGGAAATTCCCACTACGAAACCGATGACCACGATAAAGAAAATCACCAAGAAAGGAAATAAAGTGGTGACCCCCACCATGCAGCGGGAGTCATCAACCTGCACTATCTGTGATGTCACAGGACACCCTACTCACATATGCCTAGAGTTGGACAAATTAAAACCACTCCTTGGCTGCGAGGCAAGAACCTCAAAACGACATTCCCATAAAAAGGAAATTTCCACCAAAAGTACAGCCAAACCACTACGTACTAATTACATATGAACCCTCTATGACACCTACAGACATTATACCCACCATTTCCAGAAATACCATGGTATAGGGATGCCTTACACGCGATCGAGCGATCCTATCAAGAGGATCCCTCCATCCATTCTATCAATGACAAGCCGTGCACCATCTTGTACTTACAAGACGAGCACCGATACGTAGAGCGCCCCCTAGTAATGCCCATTATACTTTGCACGCTATGCGATGAACGTGGCCACTACCTAGAAGAGTGTGTCGCATTGGAACTCATCCACAGATGGTATCCAATTGAAAGGGTCTACTACGTAGGGCTACGAGTAGCACAATTCACATGCCCGTTATGATCCGACAATCACTTATTGGAAGATTGTCACTACATACCTTGCTTTTGACTAGCCCTGGCTAGTCTCCGCTCAGCCATAGTTTGTCTCTCCCAAGAAGACAATATGGATGTTGAGTTTGTCAGCAACTTCATGACCTAGGCAGAGGAGATGAGTGGGTCTATCATGTTATTGATAGTTGAATAACGACCTAGTGGGAAACCCATAGTTACTCCTGCAGGCACCTCGCGAAGGCCGCCCGCATGTACATTAAGCAAGTAGACTGACCATATAGTAGTCCACTACCCTGACTTAGTAGAATATCGACGATGGTACCCCGCCCGACCTCAGACCAAGCATGATGGGAGACCCATATCACAGATATTTTTCCTGATATGTTAGGGTAATCATTACGACTAAAATTTTACTAATGTCCCATGACTCCATCCACTATTGACATGACTAATTCCATAGAAAAGAGGACAAGCGACCTCCAAGAATGGCATAAATTATACTTCGTTTACCAACGACCCTACCACCAGGGCAGTTCGTCATGCCTGCTAAGGTAACACACCAGTCACGTATATCCCAGGCTAAGCCCAGGATAACATGCGGCCTGTGTGATCTAAACGATCACCTAATAAACCAATGCAGGGAACTCAAACCCCTTGCAAATAGTCTCTACATAATCTCATCTCTTCCTCAAAAGCTTCTCTCTAATCAAGAGAAGATTACATTTACTTACTACCGAATTTTCTCACACTTTCATCATACATTCAAGTGCACACATCTCCCCAAACTAAGAGTAGCTAGAGTAGCATTATGTCAGCCACCCACCAAAAAGGGAGGCAGGTTCCAACCCATTATGCAAAAATGGAAACAGAGGACAACTGGGTCCGCAACTAACCCTTTCCAGGCATCCACATCTGGAACATCGAGTAGTGTAGATTCTCCCACTATCTACTCTGTCAGCACTATGATACCCTGCACCGTTTGCACCAATCATAATCACGCACTAGAGGGATGTCTGTTGCTACAGACGTTTAGACACCTCTGTGATAAAATCAACTTCCATCTACTGAGAATCGACTATCCTAGCGAGAAGGAAAACTATCGGCTCACTCAGGACTCCATTGCGGAGATCCTTCCCCCACCACATGCCAGCGACAAAACTCATCACATACGACTTGTGTCATCGCATGCCCAAAACAGGATTTCAACAACCCCTCTGTCACTAGAATTTAACTTTATTCCTGTCACAAAAAACCAAGGCACCTTGCGCCCTTGTATTGATTTCCATGAAATACCAAAATTGCATATATCTATCGAACTCATTGATGACACCCACCCTCTAGAACAATGCCTAGTACAACTAAAGCTAGTTGATGAAAATGGACGTCAATTGCTGCAACATAATAAGGCCCATAAGAAAAGGTTAAAAACATCATTCGACTGCCACATCACCCCTCTCTCATTTACTAAAGGAGAGCTAGTCCTTCGCTATGATGTCGCAAAAGAAGCCTTAGGGCCAAGAAAGTTTGAAACCCTGTGGAAAGGGCCCCATATCATCAAACATTTCCTCCGGCAGGGGGAATACATCTTGATGGAATTGGACAGGACCTACCTCACCAACCCCATCAACGGCCTTTACCTCAAGAAATTTTATCCATTAGGACCCTAGTAGCCCTTATTCCATAGATTTAGAGTACAAAAAAATCCCAATACCAAAATATTTTTGACCCAAAAAACCTAAAACGCACTCAAAATATCACCATGGATCGCCAATTTGAACCTTATTTTGGATTTTATGATGGAGCATCGTGATGGTCTCAAAACTTAGCTGCAGCCGCCCGGGTCATCTACTACCCTGATCGATCACCACTGTGTTACAACAATGTGTGCATCGGTTTAGCAACCAACAATCAGGCAGAATATGACATCATTATTGGACTTATGTGCGAGGCCCTCCACCAGGGCATCTGCCATTTGCATGTCTACCTAAATTCCGAGTTAGTAGTCTTGCAATTAAACCAAACATTTGAAACGAGGGATGCAAACCTATTTAGAAAATATTTGCATGCCAGAAGATTAAGCAAACAATTTGATTATATTACATTCTCACATGTATCAAGGAATCAAAATCAAACTGCTGATCGCATAGCTAACAACATCCTAGACTAGAATGCATCATGAGAAAATCACCATACATAAAATCCAAAAACATGTATATCCATCAGCATAACACAAATGCATAAACCGAAATAGACATCACACCATGTAGAGCCATAAAAAATATCTCTCATATATATATCAAACAATATGTGTATCAGAGTACAAAAAATAGTATTGCTAGCCCATTGGCCAGCCCAAAAGTATAGAGGTCATCAAAAATAAGGGAAAAATCCTCATAATGGGTGCTTTACCTGTGTACAAATCTACCCTAGGGGGGTGCCCCCTCAGGAGGTATACTTGGGCCCACCACTGCTCCTGGTACCACCACCGGAGCTGTTGTTGCCACTGTGATAGCTACCCGTCACAGAGTAGGCTGGTAGTCCGTCTCACGAGCCATCACTGTCTCTAGCCATATCTCCTTGAATTCATCCATATGAGCTCGAGTAGGCTAAATGTGGGTCAAATGGTCCACTCAACCCCAGAAGTCCTTTAGAGCCTCTACCTGAGCTGTAAGTGCCATGATATGCACCTCATCCACATCTGGATGAGCTCTCTCTGCTGCTACATCAATGGCACCTGTGCTGCTTCCCTCACCAAAAGGGCTAGCACCCCTCAGTAAGAGACACACCACCACAATTCCACTGCCGAAACCTGTCCATGTTCACCCGCCCAGCAGGAAGTGGATACTTCAGCGCCTCTCCCTGAGGTAGTAATCCATTCACAAAGTATATATCCATCTCCGAACAAATAATCAAGTTTGTACCCTCAGGACAAACATGTTGCGCTTCCAATGCCAATTCCATATGATATAACGTAGCAGTCGGTCCTGTGACCAAAGAAACTCATTCTCAGCAAATTTTAGGAGGCCCCATGTGCCCAACTGACGGTGCACCCCAGCATCAGTAGCTAGAGTAGTCCGCTTCTTGGGCCAATCTCGCTCTCTCCAAACTAACCTAATAGGAAACAAGCACTCATCATTACAAAGGAGAAAAATCATTAAGGATAGCAAAAACAACCCATGTTTAAAAAAAAAAAAATTTCCCTTGCGTGCCTGTTTTGTTTACAGGTGTGACCTTGCACGTAAAGAGGCAGGGACAGTGTGCCTTCGCGTGGCTGTACCTGAGAAATATGCACATGGGGGGCACCTATTTCCCTATATTTCCCATGAAATCTAGAGAAAAAATCCCCTTTGAAGTTCTACAAACCTAATTTGTATGGCCCTCGATGTCACCAAACTGAAAAAATCAAAATGCGGGAAGTCATTTGAGTTACCTCGGCATAGTATTGCTAATCCTTGGTACACAGGTTGACCGCAATGGCAAGAAAGGCTCTGCTATCACCTCTGATCTCCCAAACTTAGAAAGTACAAAATAATAGGATTAGGGCCATATTCCCTTATTTATCACCCTTTTCTAGAACTTTAGAGGTCCATAACAGGAGATTAGAAGGTCCATTTTGAAAACCGTAAGTTGCACCGTAATCAGTAAACCATGACGAACGAAATCGATGCCCTACATTCACTTTTTGAAGAAATATTTTTTCAAGCGCCGACAAGTATGCACCCTCCCATCTTCCTTTCCAAAATTCATGTTTTTCAATAATATTGAATGAAAAGAAGATGCTTTCACTTGAGGTAGTTGTTTTTGTAGGAAGAACCTGCAAACCATTCACAACAATCACCACCGAAAGTTCTGAAGTAGGTATCATTATACCCTCAGCATGATAGAGTTCTAGAAACTTTGCATATCCTAACATCATTTCTCCTTCAGAAATAAACCCTAGGGTCCTCATACCCAACCATGTTTATCATCACCTCACCCTGCATATGATAAACGTCTGCGATGGTCAGTAGAGCCTCCCCTCCATGGCGATCGCCATCTCAAGTAGACCACACATCACTCCACAAGTGACGCCATGGCCATACAATTTTAGTCCAGGAAGCACCTCATGCCCATCCATATATCATGCATAAGGTCAAGTTCACCATTCCAACTCAACCCCCTTCCTGGGTGATCGGGTTGTATAAGCAAAATGAAAGTGCACCTCCACGCATTGCATTTGGCCCACCATACCTCCATCAGCATTAATCAATCTGCAACATATTCCACTTCATCAACCCCACACATGAGACCAACCAATGGGACCCCTACCCCATCCAAAACACCATCCTCACACCATCAAGTGAGCAACCCTCTTTCATGTTTTAGGGTACCCATCTCTGTGTTTTGTACAAACCAAACCCCATTATTTTATTCTTTTGGTAAGTGTATAAAGATAAAAAATAATGCCCTTCACCTCTTTGCCATCATATTGCACTTTTTTCTCCCATGGAAGCAGTCCCCCATCTCCCTTGGTCAAAATATTTCATACCCTCCATGCACACACCATTACGAAAATCATAGCCGGTTCACACCCGCCCTGGAGGTCCTACTGCATCCAGGGATTTTTCCCTTCATAAATACCTATGAATGTCGCCAAGCTGCTCAAATATACTTTGACCTCAGGCCATTGAATCCCCATCATCCATTTTCAGCCACCGCTCACCAACATGCCTATGTTAAACCCATTATGGTTTGGTTAAGGCTTCCCTTTTGTCGACATCAACACCTCTTTACCAAAAAGGAAGCGGTAACTTGGATAACCCCTCTCCATGTAAAGGGGTATCCTCAGGTGGCACTATGGGAGACATCATTGTCCATAGATTTCATCGATCATCTTGACATTCGACTATAGCAAAAGCTTTCATGTTACGATGGTATCGTACCTTATAACCATTGCACTTTGATCAATATTCGTCGAAGACCTGTGCCTTTATAAGCGTCTCTGACAACAATGCTTACACGTGAAGGTACCAACCTGTACATATGCATACATATCACAGTGATATGCCATACTTATGCACATGGGTACCAATTTCCACCTATCATCAAAGAAAAAACGCCCCTGAGGGTGTCAATAGTCGTCGTCAGTAACCACCAACATCACTACCACAGTAGTGGCACAGAAAGTAAATTTATCTGTCAATTTTTTTTAACTAGCCATAACATCATGAGCATGGGACATGCCCGCCTTATTCAAATTTTGAAAATATGTTGTATATTTTTTCTGCTTGCAAGGGGTCCCTTAGGCAGTGGTTATCTCAAAATCGGTGCAAGGTGTTGTCTCTTCTACACGCAGGCCTCTCTCTCTCTCTCTCTCTCTCTCTCTCTCTCTGTGTGTGTGTATGATACATAAAATAAAATATAATGTATTTCAGCTATATAGTTCTTCTTAGACCTCACACATTAGGGGGCATCTATTAACACTGGAAAATCGTACAACAGAAAAAGACATCAGTGAATGTTGAGCCTAATGATTTACAGGACAGGGATACATTATGGAATCAAAAGTATTTATAATCTCTAAGGTTTTGAGAAATTCAAGATTGAACTAGTCATAAATGCCCAAATGTGTGCTTTTTTCTTTGAGAAGAGCGACTTCTGCACACACTGGAGCCTGATAAGTGTGCATTCCCAGAAATGGAAAAAGTCCTTTTCTGGGACCACAAGCAAGAAAATGATAGTTTCTCCTTATGTGAAAGCCGCCTAAGGACAACACCAGTGCCTCATTAGGCCTTGTGTGAGCACACAAAAGCATATTTCAGCCCACAATGTAATATTTCCCCTCCCTTGGGTCACTATCCACCATGTACCAAGGGAGGGAAGGAGGTTTGGAAGCTCACCTATATAAACCCTCAAAGAGATAAACAATGGGTGATCACAAGGTTATGCTGGCCAAAGTTTCCCAAGCAAAACCAACTGTTTGTGTGAACCAAGGAGAAAGAGATGAAGAAGAGGACTCAATTTTTGGGCACCCAACAATCTTAGCCCATTGCAGCAGAGAGAGAGAGTTGAACTGCATCAGAAGGCAGAACTTGAAGGACAAACATCCTTGCATCGGGTCCTAGAGCTAGTGCCTAGGTCGTTCAACAAGTGGGTAAGATTTGTGTTCATTCCAAGAATTCAATAAGAAGAAGTCCATCGAGCCATTGTTTACCTTGTTATTGTTTAGAATTCTCTATTTAGCTTATTTTTTTGTTTTTGGTTTTACTTTTTTAACATAGCATACTTTAGTGTATTACTTCATTTAAGTCTTACAATTCTGATCTCCCCCCATATACTTCCTGTTACTTATGTTTTAGAGAAAAGACCACATTCTCTAAATGCGTGTGATTTCATAGACCCATGTGTCGAATCCACCACAACATTAACCTTAACGTTAACCTTAACTCTAACCTAAACTAACCTTGACCTTAACTATAACCTAGCCCTAACCTTGACCAAACCTTTAACCTTAACCTTAACCTTAACTTTAACCTTAACCTTAACCTTAACCTTAACCTTCCCATAACCATAACCTTAACCTTAACATTAACCTTAACCTTCCCATAACCATAACCTTAACCTTAACCTTAACCTTAACCTATCCTTAACCTTAACCTAACCTTAACCTTAACTATAACCTAACCCTAACCTTACCCTAACCCTTAACCTAACCTTAACCTTAACCTTGACATTGACCTTAACCTTAACCTTAACTTAACCTTAACCTTGACCTTAATTTTAAGTATAACCTAACCTAATTTTGACATAACCTTAACCTTAACCTTAACCTTCCCATAACCATAAACTTGACCTTAACCTTCACCTTCACCTTAAAATTTACCTTGAATTTACCCTTAACCTAACCTTAACCCCTTAACCTTAACCTTAAAATTCTGATAACCATAACCATAACCTTGAATTTACCCTTAACCTAATCTTAACCTTAACCATAACCTAACCCTAACCTTTTCCAAACCTTAACCTTAACCTTAACGTTCTCCTAACCTTAACCCTAACCTTAACCTTAACCTTAACTTTCCCCTAACCATAACATTAACCTTAACCTTCCCATAACCATATCCTTAACCTTAACCTTGGCTTTACCCTTGACATTAACCTTAACCTTAACCTTGACCTTGACCTTGACCTTAACCTTACCCTTAAACTTATCTTAACCTTAACCTAACCTTAACCTTAGCTTTACACTTAACCTTACCTTAAACATAAACTTAACCTAACCTTAACCTTATATTAACCTTACGTCAACCATAACCTTAACCTTAACCTTATCCTACCATAACCTTATCTTTACCCTTAACCTTAACCTTAACCTTAACTTAACTATAACCTTAACCTTCACCTTAACCTTAACCTTAACCTTGAATTTACCCTTATCTTAACCTTAAGCTAACCTTAACCTTCACCTTAACCTTAACCTTAACCTTGAATTTACCTTAACCTAATTTTAAGCCCTTAACCTTAACCTTAACATTACCCTTAACCTTAACCTTAACCTTAACCAAACCCTTAACATTAAACTTAATGTAACCTTAACCTAACCTTAACCTTAACTATAACCTAACCCTAACCTTGACCAAACCTTACCCTTAAGGTCAAGGTTAAGGTTAAGGTTAGGTAAAGGTTAAGGTTAGGTTAAGGTTAAGGTTAATGTTAAGGTTATGGTTATGGGAAGGTTAAGGTTAAGGTTAGGTTAAGGGTATGGTCAAGGTTAGGGTTAGGTTAAGGTTAAGATAAGGTTAAGGTTAGTTTAAGGTTAATGATTTGGTCAAGGATAGGGTTAGGTAATGTTAAGGGTTTGGTCAAGGTTAAGGTTAGGTTAATGTTAAGGGTTTGGTCAAGGTTAGGGTTAGGTTAAGGTTAATATAAGGTTAAGGTTAGGTTAAGGTTAATGTTAAGGGTTTGGTTAAGGTTAGGGTTAGGTAATAGTTAAGGTGAAGGTTAAGGTTATGGTTAAGGTAAGGTTAAGATAAGGTGAAGGGTAAGATTAAGGTTAAGGTCAGGTTAAGGTTATGGTTAAGGTAAGGTTAAGGTTAAGCTTAAGGTTATGGTTATGGGAAGGTTAAGGTTAAGGTCAAGGTTGGGTTAAGGGTTTGGTCAAGGTTAGGGTTAGGTTAAGGTTAAGATAAGGTTAAGGTTAGGTTAAGGTTAGGTTAATGTTAAGGGTTTGGTCAAGGTTAGGGTTAGGTAATGTTAAGGATTTGGTCAAGTTTGAGGTTAGGTTAATTTTAAGGGTTTGGTCAAGGTCAGGGTTAGGTTAAGGTTAATATGAGGTTAAGGTTAGGTTAAGGTTAAGTTTAATGTTAAGGGTTTGGTCAAGGTTAGGGTTAGGTAATAGTTAAGGTTATGGTTAAGGTAAGGTTAAGATAAGGTTAAGGGTGAGATTAAGGTTAAGGTTGAGTTAACGTTATGGTTAAGGTAAGGTTAAGGGTAAAGTTAAGGTTAAGGTTAGGTTAGGTTAAGGTTAAGGTATGGGTCTTAACCTTAACCTTCACTATAACTTACCCGTAATATTAACCTTTACCTAACCTTAACCTTAACCTTAACCATAACCTTAACCTTAACCAAAACCTTAACATTAACCTTAACCTTAACCTAACCTTAATGTTGACCATAACTATAACCTAACCCTAACCTTGACCTAACCCTTAACCTTAACCTTAATCTAACCTTAACCTTGACTTTACCCTTAACCCTAACCTTAACCATAACATTTACCTTAACGTAACCCTAACCTTACCCTTAACCTTAAACTTTACTGTAACCTTTACTTTACCCTTAACCTAACCTTAACCTTAACCTTAGCCTTATCTTAACCTTAACCATAACCTAACCATAACCTTACCTTAACCTAAGTTAACCTTAACCTTGGCCTTGACAAGGTTAGGTTAAGGGTAAAGTCAGGGTTAAGGTAAAGTTAAGGTTAAGGTTAGGTTAAGGTAAGGTTACGGTTAAGGGTAAAGTCAAGGTTAATGTTAAGGTTATGGTTAAGGTTAAGGTTACGGTTAGATTAAGGGTAAAGTTAAGGTTATGGTTAAAGTTAAGGTTAGGTTAAGTTTAAGGTTAAGGTTAGGTTAAGGGTAAGATAAGGTTAAGGTTAAGGTTAAGGTTAGGTTAAGGTCAAGGTTAAGGTTAAGGTCAAGGTTAAGGGTAAAGTTAAGGTTCGGTTAAGGTTACGATTATGGTTAAGGTTAGGTTAAGGTTAAGGTTAGGTTAAGGTCAAGGTCAAGGTTAAGGTTAAGGTCAAGGTTAAGGGTAAAGTTAAGGTCAAGTTTAGGGTTAGGTTATAGTTAAGGTTAATGGTAGGTAAAGGTTAAAGTCAATGTTAACATTAGCCTTTCCATAACCTTAACCTTAACATAACCCTTAAGGTTAAGTAAAGGTTAAGGTTAAGATAAGGTTAAGGGTACGGGTTTGGTAAGGTTAAAGTTAAGGTCAAGGTTACATTAAGGGTAAAGACATGGTTAAAGTTAGGTTAAGGTTAGGTTAAGGTTAGGTTAAGGTTAAGGTTAAGGAATTTGGAAGGATAAGGTTAAGGTAATGTTAAGATAAGGTTAAGGGTAAGGTTAAGGTTAAGGTTATGGGAATGGGAAGGTTAAGTTTAAGGTTATGGTTAAGGTTAAGGTTGAGGTTAAGGGTTTTGCTAAAGTTAAGGTTAGGTTATATTTAAGGTCAAGGTCAAGGTTAAGGTTAAGGTTAAGGGTAAGGTCCTTAAAATTAACCTTAACCTTAACCTTAACCTTAGCCTTATCTCAATCTCCACCTAACCTTAACCTTAACCAACCTTAACCTTCACCTTAACCTTAATCTTAACTATAACCTAACCCTAACCTTACCCTAACCATAACCTTAAGCTTAACCTTAACTATACCCTTACCCTAACCTTAACCTTAACCTTAACCTTATCTTAACCTTGACCTAACCTTATCCTTGACTTTACCCTTAACATAAGCTTAACCTTGACCTTAACCTTATCTTAAGGTTAAGATAAGGTTAAGGTTAAGGCTAGGTTAGGGGTAAATTTAAGGTTAGGGTTAGGTTAAGTTTAAGGTTAAGGTTAGGTTAAGGGTAAATTTAAAGTTAGGGTTAGGTTAAGGTTAAGGTTAGGCTAATGTTCAGGTTAAGGCTAAGGTTAAGGTTACGGTTAGGTTAAGGTTAAGATTAGGTTAACATGAAGGTTAAGGTTAAGGTTAAGGTTAATGTTAAGGGTAAAGTTAAGGTTAGGGTTAGGTTAAGGTTAAGGTTAGGTTAAGGGTAAATTTAAGGTTAGGCTAAGGTCAGGTTAAGGTCAAGTTAAGGTTATTATTATGGTGAGGTTAGGGATAGGTTATAGTTAAGGTTAAGGTTAGGTTAAGGGTAAAGTAAAGGTTAAGGTTAAGGTGAAGGTTTAGGGTTACATGTTTAGTCAGGTTAAGGTTAAGGTTAAGGTCAAGGTCAAGGTGAAGGTTAAGGTTAAGCTTGGTTAAGGGTAAGGTTATAGTTAGGTTAAGGTTAAGGTTAGGTAAAGGTTAAGGTTAAGGTTACGGGTTTAGTCAAGTTAAGGTTAAGGATAAGGGTTTGGTCAAGGTTAGGGTTATGGTTAAGGTTAAGGTTAAGGTGAAAGTTAGGTTAAGGTAAGGTTAAGGTTACATGTTTAGTTAGGTTAATGTTAAGGTTAAGGTCAAGGTGAAGGTTAGGGTAAGGTTAAGGTTAAGGTTTTATTTAGGTTATATTGAAGGTTAAGGTTAAGATAAGGTTAAGGGTATGGTTAAAGTTAGGGTTAGGTTATAGTTAAGGTTATGGTTAGGGTAAAGTTAGTGTTAGGTTATAGTTAAGGTTAAGGTTAATTTTAAGGTCAATTTTAAGGTTACGTTAGGCTAAGGTTAAGTTTAATTGTAAAGTGAAGGTTAAGGTTAGGTTAAGGTTAAGAATAGGGTAAGGTTAAGTTTAAGGTTAGGGTCAAGTTTAGGGTTAGGTTATAGTTAAGGCTAATGGTAGGCTAAGGGTAAAGTCAAGGTTAACCTTAACCTAACCCTTAAGGTTAAGTAAAGGATAAGGTTAAGATAAGGATAAGGGTATGGGTTTAGTAAGGTTAAATTTAAGGTTAAGGTTACGTTAAGGATAAAGTCAAGGTTAAAGTTAGGTTAAGGGTAAGGTTAAGGTTATGGGATTGTGAAGGTTAAGGTTAAGGTAATGTTAAGATAATGTTAAGGGTAAGGTTAAGGTTAAGTTTATGGTAATGGGAAGGTTAAGGTTAAGGTTATGATTAAGGTTAATGCTAAGGGTTTAGTTAAGGTTAAGGTTGGGTTATATTTAAGGTCAAGGTTAAGTTTAAGGTTAAGGTTAAGGTTAATGTTAATATAAGGTTAAGGGTAAGGTCCTTAATGCTAACCTTAACCTTAACCTTATCTTAACCTTAACCTAACCATAACCTTAACCTTAACCAACCTTAACCTTCATCTTAACCTTAATATTAACTATAACCTAACCCTAATCTTACCCTAACCTTACCCTTAACCTTAACCTTAACTATACCCTTAACCTAACCTTAACCTTAACCTTAACCTAACATTAGCCTTGAATTTACCCTTAACGTAAGCTTAACCTTACCCTTAACCTTATCTTAAGGTTAAGATAAGGTTAAGGTTAAGGTTAAGGTTAAGGTTAGGTTAATGGTAAAGTTAAGGTTAGGGTTAGGGTTAGGTTAAGGTTAAGGTTAGGTTAAGGGTAAAGTTAAGGTTAGGGTTAGGTTAAGGTTAAGGTTAAGGCTAAGGTTAAGGTTAAGGTTAAGGTTAAGGATAAGGTTATGGTTATGTTAAGGTTAAGATTAGGTTAAGGTTAAGGTTAAGATTAAGGTTAAGGTTAATGTTAAGGGTAAATTTAAGGTTAGGGTTAGGTTAAAGTTAAGGTTAAGGTTTGGTTAAGGGTAAAGTTAAGGTCAGATTAAGGTAATGTGAAGGGTAAGGTTAAGGTTAGGTTAAGGTTAAGGGATTGGGAAGGTTAAGGTTAAGGTAATGTTAAGATAAGGTTAAGGGTAAGATTAAGGTTAAGGTTAGGTTAAGGTTAAGGTTATGGTAATGGGAAGGTTAATGTTAAGGTTATGGTTAAGGTTACGTTAAGGTTAAGGTTATGGTTAAGGTTACATTAACCTTAACTATAACCTAACCTTAACCTTTACCCTTAACCTTACCCTTAACCTTATCTTAACCTTAACCTTAACCTTAACCTAAACCTTTACCCTAACCTTACCTTAACCTTAACTTTACCCGTAACCTAACCTTAACCTTAACTTTAACTATAACCTAACCCTAACCTTGACCAGACCTTAACCTTAACCTTAACTTAACCTTAACCTTGACCTTAACCTAAACTTAAACTTGTTGGGGTTCCCATGTTTTGGCCAGATTGGCAAGACCAAAAGATGAGACAACATCAAAACCACTTTGGGGCCCTAGGATCTAGCCCTCCTGGACCCAGAGAGTGATATTTCCAATAAAACAAAGAAATATGTATCTTTGGAGCTCAAAATGAGATTTTAAGCTAGGTATGAAGCATAAAGGGTGGTTTTAAAATTATTGGGTTGGTTACGGGTTGGTCATAGGATCATAGACTGAGAAGGTAATGGGAAGAAATGAGTGGAGCAGTAGGACGTTTCAATAAAGGGGATGGGTAAAGGTTGTGCCATCCATTGGGCTATGGATTCATGAAAGGAAATTACTTGCAAACAATTATCCAAGGCTTTCACAGGGAAAGTCATCTATAATTAAGGATCTTTGAGATAGATGATGGAGTGGAACATTAAGGAGAGAAAGGTGAAACAAAAAGGGCAGCTTGAGATCAGACCAGAGGTCATCTAACTCCAGATCTTCTTTGGTATACTCTTGAAGGAGAAACAATAATATTTAAACACATAACTAGGCCTGAGATCATAGAAGGACTTTCAACCTTCAATTCTTCGACACCAGTTCATGAGATCTTGGAAAGATAAATCTATCGAACAAGGACCTCAGTGGACAGGGCTTACACTAAATCCCCGGTCTCCCAAATCCTCTATCTTGAACCCAAACAAGAAACAACCAAGTAGCAAACTCCAAGTTCACACATCAGCTAGCAGTGAATAAAAATTGCTACACTGGTTAAAACACGTGAGTTTTCCCTCAGATTTCACTATCAGCAGAAAACATCAAAAGGTAGGGAAAGAAAAAAAATAGGGTACCATGCGATGGTAAATCCTATGCCAGATTTCTAATGCGTACCAGAAGAAATGAACAACATGAAAAGATGTAATAAAACAATGTATAGAGAAAACATCACTCGAAGTAATAGACCAGGATCCTCTGAAATTTTCTTGATTATTTGATGCAAAACGAGTCACATACACTGAGCTCAATAGTTGATTACAGTCTCAGCTTTCTCCTCCCAGCCTACTACATTACAGACTACACTGCTACTCTCTCCCAAAACTGTTTCTAACAGTAAAAAATGAATCCCTACAACTACAAAAATAATAACACAATCCAACCCTTTACAAAGTGTTCTATGGAATTATTTATAGGAAAAATGGATAGCAGGAGTAGGTGATACACATTAAATCAAACCATTAAGACAGCGTGGAGGAGGTGTTTCGTGCCCACTCTGCTTAATAGCTCTGCGTTGTACTTGTTCGGATTTGACCTCTGACATTTATTTGAAGCTCTTTTTAGCTGTAAGGCTCTCTGTTTCATTTTCTGAAGCAAGTAAGGTGACTGAAGGTCTTCTGGGCTTCCATACCTCCATTATTGTTGCCCTGATAGTTTTTGGAAGTTTTCTGTTAGTGAGATGGCCTTTGGAAGCTTGGGGAGGCATGGAGCCTTCTGCTGAGGGTGTAATGTTCTGAGAAAACATACTGCTGACGCTGAGAGAAGATATGGCTTGTTTCATGTGCTCTTTTTAATCTTCGGACTGCACCTTAATCCTTTGACCCTGTGATTAGGTGTTGAATATTCAATGAATTGGTTTTAATCCACTTAATTCGTCTCTGGCTATTTCACTGAACACTACTGAAATGGCCTCTCTATTTTCCGGATCACAGTGACTGTGATTACAACAAATAGAGTGAATTCATCACTTTGTATACCCTGCACAGTAAAATAAACCAATTAAAAAATCTAGTGGTGGTGGAAAAGATCCCTTGGAGGCTTGGAGGAATAGTGGCGTAACTATGGAGATAGTGGTTGTAGGGAAGACGGGTAAGAAATGTAGCGAAATGGAGGTTTGATGGAGAAAAGCATGTGGGCCGTCCGATCAGGATGAGATATAATAGGAGGGAAGACCTTAATCCGATGGGCGATGGAGCGATTGGCTTGGGACTGTCAGATCGATGAGAGATTGACAGCTGCGATTGGATCAGAGGAGCCTAATCATGGGACACATGGTGGAATGAGGGTGGAACATGGCCGTTGGTTCTTGTGGATTCAATGGCAAGGATCACGTCAGGGGGTCGCAATCGAGAGGGACGAAAGATGGCACAGTTTGAGATTTACGATTGCGATCGGAGTGAGGATGCGAGGGCCATTAGATTAAAAGTGAATCAACTGTGAAGAATTTCATTGGAGGGGTGACGAAAGGGAGATGCGGGAATGATGGGTCTTGCGACGACCGTTGGATCCATTTCAATCAATGGCGGAAAACATCTCAAAGCCGACAGACTATAACACCATCGCATCAGAACTTTAGGCTTTATAATGGAAATCATGTCCTGCTCCAATTTTCCTATGTGATGGCTCTTTGGACTAGCGCTTGGTCTTAGCACTTAGGCTTATAGAGGTGAAATGGTTTAAGGGGCTAGCTAAAAAGGGCTAAGCCTATCAAATGGTAAAATATGGGCTTTTAGCCAAAGAAGAGGATTCTAAGGCTAAAGGGGGAATCAGTAGATAGAATAAGGGGATATAAAACCAAAAAAAGGATATTTGAATGGTTTAAATGGAATCAGAAGGGGGGAAGAGGTGATGAAAACAGAGGTTTGATAGAGCTGAAACAAAAGGGAAAAAAAAGGCTCAATGGGCATTTTCTCCATAACAGAAAGGCTTTTAAACTGGGAACAACGGTGAGGATTCATCAAAGGGAAAAGGCATAAGGAGGCCTTCAAGGATGATTTTTTTTTGGAGGAAATGCATTCCTTGAAGGCTCAAATAAAATTTTATCCCCCTATTTTCTCATCAAGAAATTCATAGGGGGCTAACAGTGGCTCCACATGGGGATGGCTTCTTCTTGAAGGAGTCAAGAATTCAGAGAATGATATTTGGTATAGGCCATAAGCCTGGTGCTTGAACCACTTTTTTTTTCTTTGATTCAGCTGCCAAAAACCATCAAGACACATATTAGCAGCAACATCACTCAAATAACTACCTACCCAGACTAAATCCTAACATTTTTTCTTCTGGGTGCATTTGGACTTGTAGACCTTTACATCATCACTTTTTTACAAACAGGAATATTAAATCTATTCTACTTCTACCCTTATTACTCCATGAGACTGGATTAAACTGAAGGTCTCAGATTTTCTCTACCTAAACTACATATGCTAGGATTAAACTGTCTAGTAGATCTCTTCTCCACATTCTAAGACAAAAATTGAAAATCAGTCAAGCCAGGATTAGACTATCTAGCTTGCTAGACTTTGCAGGAATTAAAAACAACTAACTACATGCTCACAGATTAAGTTTTATTGAGATTTTCATAACTACCCTACTCTAACTGGAATATTTGCAAGTATAACTTACAAACATTGTCTTCCAATGCAACTAGTCCGTCAAGTGATCCCATGACTGGTCTTTCTTGCTCATCTCCTTGAGCATGCTGGATAGGCAGGGCCACTCCCATTCTCTTTGTTCCACAAGAGCAGCTTCCAAAAATTTTCTTGTT
This sequence comes from Pinus albicaulis, assembly GCA_034641835.2. Classification (NCBI taxonomy): domain Eukaryota; kingdom Viridiplantae; phylum Streptophyta; class Pinopsida; order Pinales; family Pinaceae; genus Pinus; species Pinus albicaulis. Next base: position 826,191,397 of record CM076579.1, on the reverse strand, counting down.
GTCTGCAACATGCTGCTCAAACAGACCTTCGATCCTTCTTTAAATCTTTGCAGTAAATAATCATAAGGATCATGAAATGATAATTGGTTATGCATATTTGGCCAGTAGGCTTCAACAAGGATTTCCTCTTCTTCCACTGGATTGAGAAAAAGACTCTCTTGGAGTAGAGTGTCTCCTTCATCTTCTGAATTAAAAGACTCATTGAATATTGTAGCTGAGTCCTCTCAGAACTCTGGTATGTTCTGCTCTACTGGGCTGAGCTCCATGAAAAGATCTATGTATTCCTGAGCAGAGGTTACTTCCATTGCTTCCTCTTTTTCAAGAGAAGGCTCTTTTTTTTCATCCTGCTCAAGAATCTCTTCTTTTCTTTCCTCCTCATCTTCTGAAAGGAAGGACTGTTGATCCCTGATCTCATGACACTCATCACTGATACTTTCATAACTTTCCCCATCAGTGTCATAGATAAGTCGACTGGGTTCATTGCTTCTTTGGAGTTGTTGGCCCTGACTTCCCTCCAATGAGTCTACTGATGATGGTCCTGAAAGCTCAGCCTATTTCTGTAAACAATCATCAACAAATATATCATAACTAGGAAAGTCATAATCGTAAGCAACGTCACCAATCAAACCTGTCGGATTCTCAGCAGGTCTTTCTTCATCCTGATCCTCAGTTCTCTAGATCTACACCAGTTCTGTAGAAGGCTGCAAAGGTGGAATACATTTTTGATAGTCGGTCCATCTCTTCTTCTATCAACACAAGAATTTCTTTTTTAACCCAGAAAGAAGAGTTGCAGTCCTTTGCTTCTTGTACGAACTAATCCTGAAGAGGGATATCTTCGTGAGCCTCATCTTGAGAATTTTCCCGAGCAAGAGCAAACTCCAGACCAAGATCATCATATATGACTTGCTCATTGTCTAGGTCTGGAGTTGGCTCTTGCTTGGGAAAATACATGGGTTGCTCTGAATAATCATCATTTGCATTCAGGTTGGCCATATACATTTCCAACACTCTACCAAACATTTAATCTATTCCATTTAATTGATCTGCCAAAGCATCAAGCTTTGCATCTCTATCCATGTCCGGATCCATGTTTTTGCAAAGGAAGTCACTTCATCTCCTCAACCAGTTTAGAGTCTTCTACCAATGGAGTCATTAGGTCTATCTGGAATTTGGAGAGTGTGGAGTCACCAGGTGGATGAATTTGGACATTAGAAACTGACTTTTGTCCACCATCAGCATTTATATACCAGCCTAACTAGAGATTCTGGGTCATTTTAGTGCCTAAGGGTGTCTGAGATAAAATTCACTCAACTCCCCAGCGGAGTCGCCATTATGTTGGGGTTCCCATGTTTTGGCCAGATTGGCAAGACCAAAATATGAGACAACATCAGAACCACTTTGGGGCCCTAGGATCTAGCCCTCCTGGACTCGGAGAGGGATCTATCCAATAAAAAAAAGAAATATGTATCTTTGGAGCTCAAAATGAGATGTTAGGCTAGGTATTAAGCACAAAGGGAGGTTTTAAAATGATTGGGTTGGTTACGAGTTGGTCATAGTATCATAGACTGAGAAGGTAATGGGAAGAAATGAGTGGAGCAGTAGGACATTTTGGCAAAGGGGATGGGTGAAGGCTATGCCATCCATTTGGCTATGCAATCATGAAAGGAGATTACTTTCAAATAATTAGCCAAGGCTTTCATAGGGAAAGTCATCTATACTAAAGGATCTTTGAGATAGATGACGGAGTGGAACATTAAGGAGAGAAATGTGAAACACAAAGGGCAGCTTGAGACCAGAACAGAGGTCGTCTAACTCCAGATCTGCTTTGGCATACTCTTGAAGGATAAACAATAATATTTAAACACAGAACCAGGCCTGAGATCATAGAAGGACTTTCAACCTTCAATGCTTCGACACCGGCTCACGAGATCTTGGAAAGGTCAATCTGTCAAACAAGGACCCCAGTGGACAGGGCTTACACTAAATCCCCAGTGTCCCAAATCCTCTATCTTGAGCCTAAACATGAAACAACCAAGTAGCAAACTCTGAGTTCACACATCAGCTAGCAGTGAATAACAACTGCTACACTGGTTAAACCACGTGAGTTTGCCCTCATATTTCACTATCAGTAGAAAACATCAAAGGTAGGGAGAACAGAAACATAGGGTACCATGTGAGGATAAATCCTATGCCATATTTCTGATGCATACAAGAAGAAATGAACAGCATGAAAAAATGTAATAAAACAATGTATAGAGAAAACATCACCTGAAGTAATAGACCAGGATCCTCTGAAATTTTCTTGATTATTTGACGCAAAACCAGTCACATACACTGAGCTAAATAGATCATTACAGTCTTAGCTTTCTCCTCCCAACCTACTACATTACAGACTACTCTGCTACTCTCTCCCAAAACTATTTCTAATAGTAAAAAATGAATCCCTACAACTACAACAGCAATAACGCAATCCAACCCTTTACAAATTTTTATATGGGATTATTTATAGGAAAAATGGATAGCATGAGTAGGTGATACACATTAACTTGATCCATTAAGACAGAGTGGAGGAGGTGTTTCATGCCCACTCTGCTTAATAGCTCTGCGCTGTACTTGGTGGCCTGGTCTGGAGTCTTTGTCAGGTCAGATTTGACCTCTGACGTTTCTTTGAATCTCTTTCTGGTTGTAAGTCTCTCTGTTTCGTTTTCTGAAGCAAGGTGACTGAAGATCTTCTGGGCTTCCATACCTCCATTATTGTTTCCCTAACAATTTTTGGAAGTTTTATGTTAGTGAGATGGCCTTTGGAAGCTCAAGGAGGCATGGAGCCTTCTACTGAGGGTGTACTGTTCTGAGAAAATGTATTGCTGATGCTGAGAGCGGATATGGCTTGTTTCATGTGGTCTTTTTAATCTTTGGACTGCGCCTTAATCCTTTGACCCTGGGATTAGGTGCTGAATATTCAATTAACTATTTTTAATCCACTTAATCTATCTCTAGCTATTTCACTAACCACTGTTGAAATGGCCTCTCTATTTTCTGGATCACAGTGACTGCGATTATAGAAAATAGAGTGAATTCATCACTCTATATACCCTACACAGTAAAATAAACCAATTATAAAATCCATGGGTGGCGTAAAATATCCCATGGAGGCCTGGAGGAATAGTGGTGCAACTTTGGAGACATTGGTTGTAGGGAAGACGCGTAAGAAATGCAGCAAAATGGAGGTTTGATGGAGAAAAGCATGTGGGCTATCCAATCAGGCTGAGATCCAATAGGAGGGAAGCGATGGGGGAGACCTTAATCCGATGGACGATGGAGCGATTGGCTTGGGACTATCAGATATATGAGAGATCAATGACTGTGATTGGATCGGAGGAGCCCAATAGGGGGACACATGGCAGAATGAGGGAAAATCCTGGCCATTGGTTCTTGTAGATTCAATGGCTAGGATCGCGTCGGAGGGTCGCAATCGGGAGGGATGGAAGATGGCATAGTTTGAGATTTACGATTGGGATTGGAGTGAGGATGCGAGGGCCATAAGATTAAAAGTGAATCTATGGTGAAGAAGGTCATCAGAGGGGTGATGAAAGGGAGATGCAAGAATGATGGGTCTTGCGACAACCATTAGATCCATTTCAATCAATGGCGAAAAAATTCTCAAAGCCGAAAGACTATAACACCATCGCATCGGAACTTTAGGCTTTATAATGGAAAGCATGTCCCGCTCTGATTTTCCTATGCGATGGTTCTTTGGACTAGCACTTGCTCTTAGTGCTTAGGCTTATGGAGGGGAAATGGTTTAGGGGGCTAGCTGAAAAGGGCTAAGCCTGTCAAATGGTAAAATATAGATTTTTAGCTAAAGAAGAGTATTTTGAGGCTAAAGGGGGAATCAGTAGATAGAATAAGGGGATATCAAACCAAAAAAAGGATATTTGAAGGGTTTAAAGGGAATCAGAAGGGGGGAAGAGGTGATGAAAACAAAGGTTTGATAGGGCTAAAACAAAAGGGAAAACAAAGGCTCAATGGGCATTCTCTCCGCAACAGAGGATTTTAAACTGGGAACAGCAGTGAGGATTCATCAAAGGGAAAAGGCATAAGGAGGTCTTCAAGGATGATGTGGTTTCAAAGGAAATTCATTCCTTGAAGGCTCAAACAACATTTTAGGCCCCTTTTTGCTCATCAAAAAATTCATAGGGGGCTAACACACCTTAACCTTAACTTTACCCTTAACCCTAACCTTAACCTTAACCTTAACATTAACCAAGCCCTTAACCTTAACCTTAACGTTAATTTTACCCTTAAAGTAACTTTAACCATAACCTTAACCTTAGCCTAACCTTAGCCTTACTCTTAACCTTAACCTTACCCTTAACCTAACATTAACCTTAACTTTTACCCTTAACCTTAACCTTAACCTAACCTTAACCTTAAACTTAACCTTACCCTTAACCTTCGACTTAACATTAACCTAATCTTAACCTTAACGATAACCTAACCCTAACCTTGACCTTAAATTTAGCCTTAACCTTCACCAAACCCTTAGCCTTAACCTTAACCTGACTAAACCCTTAACCTTGACCTAACCGTAACCTTAACCATAACATTAGCCTAACCTTAACCTTAACCTTAACATAACCTTAACATTAACTTTAACTTTACCCTAACCTTAAGGGTTTAGTAAGGTTAAGGTTAAGGTTAAGTTTTAAATTTACCCTAACCCTCACCATAACCTAACCTTAACCTTAACCTTAACCTTAACCTAACCTTAACCCTAACCTTAACCTTAACTTTACCCTTAACCTAACCTTAACCTTAACTTTGACCTTAACTTAACCTAACCTTAACCTAACCTTAACCTTGACCTTATTATTACACAACATTTTGTCACCATCCCTGCAATCCCTCGTCTCGTACATTTGATGACTATTCCTGTGACCTGTGAATAGTAAAATTTCCTGAAAACACCTTGATGGTATCCTTCCGCATAAGGGCAAGAATTCTCCTGAAGAACACCTCAGAAAATCCCCAAAAACCTATGTTTTTGCATTGGCACGAGTAGCCAGTTCATCCCTCGTGCCAATGGGGAAAATATACACTAGTGGGCACACCAGCTGGTGCTTTTTCCCTATGTATTGCTTGTGCCAAGCCTATTAAGGAATGTTTTTTAAAAATAGAAGGCAGAAGTTTGATTCCAACAACATCAGAACGAATCATCAAAAATAATTTGGGTTGTTTGGCTCCGGATCTCCTTGATTAGGAAGTGGTTTTCCACCTCTCATGGAACCTTCCTAAGACATAGGACTCTCTCCCATGATTATAGGGATCCTAACCTCTCCTTCTCCTTCTATAAAAGCCTGCCCTCTCCATTTGCAAGTTAGCTGAACACTTGGAAGTTGAACTTTTGGGAAGGAAATTATAGCTGAGTGACATTCAAGAGCAAAGCTAAGGAGAACCCTGTGAGAGAGAGAGTTTTTCAAATACCTGATGAACTTTGTAAGACACGTTCGCTAGAATCCTGTCGAAGGAAGATCATGATGTCGGAGCACCGGTTGTATCTTTCTCTTGTATCTTAATATACATGACTCTATTATTGTTTCCATGATTGCATTTTTCCATTATATAATTCAATTTCATTTGTTCCTCTCTGACTGATTGATAGTTATAAAGTGTGAAATATTACATTGTATGTTGTCTCTCTTCTTTGCATGTGTATAGGTATCTGGATGAAGCAAGCTCATGGATCGTGACCTGTCCAGTTAGGAATGGAAGTGCCACATGTTATTCTACAACAAAAATGAAGGAATCACGGTAAGTGATCTATTGTAATTCTATCTTTTGTAACTAGCAATCAATATCTTTGCATGTTCTGATTGTTGGTAGACCCACTCTAGGGCTAGTGGGATCGCTTCTATCCACAAAGGGGATTTACCTCCACAAAAATTTTGTGACTCCATTGGGGATTAGTTGGAGTTGGTCCTTCCTCCATTGGGTTGTTTTTTGGCTTTTTGTTTGATTAGTCTTCTTTTTTTGTTCACCTTCCTTGGTGTTAAAACCTTGTTCAACCCCCAGAAGACTAGATCTAGCGTCTATTCATTCATTTTATTAATTTTGTAGGGTAAACCTGATTGGCATGGTTATCCCTCTGAAATTCATGCCAGAGGGCATGAGTTGCTAGTTAGGCACCTGTGCCATCCCCTGTTTGGTGCAGATTACAACTAGACAGGCGCGCCAACCTTGCTTGGTTTTAGGGTTTGCCTGTTCTTGGATTGTCTGAGCTTGAGTTTTGGTACTGGGTTGTTTTTTCTGATTTTTTGAGTGCTTTGAAGTCATTTTTTACTGTGTTTAGCCCTTTTCTTCTGGTTTTTTTCCCTTTTCTGTCAATTTTTCATTTTAGCCCTAGGGCTTCTAGGTGCTTCAGTGTGCTGAGCCTCCTGTGGGAGTTTTGGGTCTTTGCTTTCCCAGTCAACTTTGTTTCTGCTTCTTTGCATTCATCTTACTAAATCAGATTGAGTCATTTCATTTATTGAGTGATTTTCCTCTCTTTCATTCAGTTTCACTTTGTGTTGTTCCAAGCCTAGATCACAAAGCTTGTTTGAATCTCTTTCGAGATTCTTCTACGCTTTGAGGGATTTCGTCATTGGTTTGAGTATTGATTGTGTTTTTTTGAGTTGAGTGAACTTGTTTGGCTTCAGCTCTCTCTTTATCATTCTAAAATTGATGTTTTCATTAGTTTTTCATTTATTTAGTGCATTTTCTCTAATATATTAGAAAATACAAAAAACAAATCTTTTGCATTTTTGATTGGCATAGTGAAAATTGAAATCTCTTTCACATTACTAGTGTTATATGATTCTATAGAAAAGTTTTCCAATTTCATTAGCTTGCATTGAAATCGGTAGTGGATGTTTTTGTGTGTTCATTTTGCTGTCATCTGAAAGCTCTCAACTCTCCCGTAGATAGCTCTTCATTGAATGAAATGATATTTTGTGGCATGTATTTTGCATCTAGAGGTTTTATGAGATCCAAAATTTGATAGGGCCTTGAAATCGAAACGTAAATTGAAGATCAACTTAAAAATTTACTGAATTAACCTAAGGCAGTATTAAAAATTAAAGCAACATATAGTAGTCTAAGGTAGAGATGTGTTCTAGCATTTTTAAGCCTAGTAGATGTCGCTCGCCATCTGGATACAGACAACACTAGTACAGACTTGTGCTCCCCGTACCATTCCGTATATAAAGGGAGACCCAATTAGGTTGCAAATCCTTTATCCATAGGAAGCCGAGTCTACTGCCTTTTACCTATGATACATCGAACACAACATTCAGAGAAATTTCTTGCATGTACGTTAAGTCCTTGGTTGATTTATCTTTCATTTTTACCAAGGTGTATATGGAAGTTCACGGATATCTGGTACACCTGTTTACCTAGATTAATAGAGCAGACACTTTGATCTTTACTGGATTTTTTAACTGAAAGATCTTCGAGCTCTTGTAATTTCAAGCTCATGTCCAACCTGAAAATGATAGAGTCACCTTTTGCTTGTTTCTCGACTCTTAAAATATGAAACAAAAAAGTCTAGTTTTAGTGTCTTAAAAATTAATCACTGACGAAATATTCCTGGTTAGAATTTTTGTCCTTAGTGTTTTATTTCAAGGAAATTTTCGATGGAAACTTTTCTGGATTTTTCAAATCAAGGAGACCCCTTTGAAGGGAATCCTAGTCCTTTTCTTGCTTTAGGAAATATCGATGCTCCTTATATGGCCACGTTTTCCCTCCCTGGGTTAGCTGTTGGGTTGCCTATATGGTTGTTTTCAACCTCTCTAGTCTCAAGTGCTCAGGCTACTATACCATCCACTCCTCCGCCTAAGCAATGCCATGTTGGTTCGAAGGTGGAACTCTCCCCTTCTTTGCCTATTTCTTTGTCCTCATATTATACTTCACTTGGTGGAAGTTTCGATTCCAGTACCTAGGTGGCTAAGAAGAAGAAGAAGAATAAGTTAGATAAGCGAGAGGCTAATTCTGCAGTTGTTACATCCAAAACACCTACTCTCGATGAACCTTCCAACCCTCCACGAAAAGTTAAGTTCCCTTGTATGTTGTGCCAGGGAAACCATCTTCTTTGATATTTCCCTAGCATTCCCAAGGTGCTCGAAGTATGGTCCAACGGTCTTCCACCGTTGCCTTCAGCTTCTGGGAGTCAGGCTGGGGGCACGTCTTCAGATAATGCTAGAAAAGCTCCTAAGATTCAAGGTAATCTCACCAACCCCTGTAATTTGTGTGAAGGGCATCATGCCATTCACCTTTGTCTGTATATGGATGAAGCCAAGAGAGTTTTAGACAACTCGACTGTTTCTGCACTGTGCCTTCTAGCTGGTTACAAACAGCTTTCTTTGAGTCCTTCACTAGTTGATTCCAAGATCAGTCAAGAGTCATCCTTGCTTGATCTCGATCGCTTAGAAATTCATCATCATGAATCCATCCCTAACCAACCATTGGTATTGGGATCCGTTGAGCTGGCCCCGTCTATGGTGCACCAGGTCTTTTCCGTTGAGAGTGGATCTCACATCCCTCATGTTCTTCTTGTTTCTTCAGATTCCTCGGACTTGGAGAAATATTCTTCTATTCCTTTATCCCAGGAAGCTATTCCTCCACCTCCCATGATGGAGGTCCCAAAGAATTATCCTTCTGCCTCCATGATGGAGGTGGCAGAGGATGCTCCTTCTCATCTCATAACACTAGGGGAATACCATCTCAGTTCGATGGTAGCCCCTCCAAAAAGTTTGGTCACCTCCTTTGATTGGGGTCGATTCACAGGTTATCGTGTTCCTTCTTATGTGCCCTTTGAGATCACGGTATAGGCCTCCCATATGGTCATACCCAGCACCATTATAGAAGAAGGCACATCTATTAGTATTTTATCCTCAACTACTTGGCAAGCTTTCGGTTCACCACTGCTTGTGCCTGTTACACAGAATATGTTTGCGTTTAACAGAGGAACTAGTCAACTCTTAGGGATCCTTCCAAAGTTGTGTATTACTTTGGGGGGGAAAACTGTCCATATGGACATGATGGTTTTTCCTGGCCCCTTGGAATTCAATTTACTCTTGGGCCGCAATTATACTTATGCCATGGGAGCGCTTGTCTCTTCCCTCTTTCATGTGATGTGTTTTTCACACCAAGGTCGTATTGTGACCATCGATTAGCTAGCATTCTTTGGTCCTAATATGGTAGCTAGTCCACCATCATCCTTGCCAGATCTTTATCCATCGGTTCTATCATCCCTGCCACATGTCAATTATGTGGCTACCTGTCCTGTGCCCATATTCAGTGATAGTGTCGTTGTACATCGTGTGGTGGGGGCATTGGGTCTAGACTTCCAAGATGTTTTCCTTCCATTGGATGGGCAACCCTTGGAAGCTATGACTTCTTATTCATTATGATGAGGTTTGTCAGAGCATGGATCATCTGCTTGTGTCAAGCTCCCTAAAAATGAAACAAGGTCATTTTGAGGACGGTTCATTTACTATGTCAACCTCGTTAAAAAATGAATTCGGATTTTAGGAGAGTTCTTTTAAGTGTTTCAACCTCGTTAAAACAATGAAACACGTTCCCTGTTCAATTTGATTCTTTGATTAGATCTCGTAAAATCCCATTCGAGTCTTTCACTTGAACTCATAATTTAAACCTTCACTCCAGTTTTCATATGGAATGAAGCTTGTGGGGCATGTACACCTTGAATTGAGTCACCATGCTAGGGGCATGCCCTGTTTTCCTTGTCATTTCAAGCATAGTTTATTTGGTGTTTTCAAGCTTGCGTAAAAATGAAAACTCATTTCAAGCATACTTTACTTTGTGTTTTGAGCTTGTGTAAAAATGAAACCCATCTTCAAGCATAGTTTACATTTGTGTTTTAAGCTTGCATAAAACATATAACTCATTTTCAATCATAGTTTGTGTTTGTGCTTTTCAGCTTGTGTAAAAATAAAATATGTTGGTTTGATTCATTTTGCGAACTTTTAACCTTTACATTGGGTCGTTAATTATGCAGATTATTTATATGATACATTAGATAAAATTTTATTAGAAATTTTCATAACATATAAAACATCATCGTATGTAATTAAGATCCATGTAGAAAATAGATGTGTATATATATGTGTGTGTGTGTGTGTGTGTGTGTGTCAAGTGTTTGCAATGTGTACATCATATAAAACCAAAAAATATACATGTTTGTTTCAGTTACATCCAGAGATGACATGTCTCTCAAAAATATGCAAATAAAAATCCTAGGTGACTAATCAGCATGGTGCTCATGGTAGCACGTCACTACTCGCACCAACTGCCTCAATAAGCAATGGAGACGACTCAGTAACCCTACGGTATGCCTCTAATAAGCTAAGGGAACATCAGCTAAATGAGCATAATCTGGAACCCCATGAGCAATCCCCTCTAGGTTCTGCACAACCTCACCCCCTCGCTCCCCTCACCTTGAGGGTCATAAGAGAGAGGAGTGCTCCTCGCTATTGGTGACATCTTGGCGGGCCTCTCTGGGCCAACATATGCATACATATAGGATTAGTTTTTATAACATGCATGTCTACCAAAAAATCATAAAACTCACAAAATTAAAAAGAGTATTACCAATTTCTTCATCCCAGTCCTCTCTCTTCAGGATTGGGAGGTCTGGGTCTCTAGTAAAATCGATGCTGGCATAGGGCCAATCCTCCATGACGATGATATTTCATCAGAGCCACCTAAAGAACTCAGGCCTCCAAGACATATTCTAGCTGCCCCTTGCCCTTGGCATCAACACTGCCCATCGAACCATCTGTGGCCCCCTCAGTGGTGGATCTAGGACAATGGCCTCCTAGTGCTGAAAGATAGGTAGTCGTTCCACGAAGAACAACACCAAAATCGATCCATATCCAAACTGTTTCAATTTGGTCTATTTTCATTTTGTGAGTTGTCACTTGATATTCATTATTACAGCCTCCGCCTAGTTGAAAGTGGTGGGGCTCATGCACTCTGAAGCAAGCAGCAGTTGCGTATTTATGCCCTCGTGCGGTGCCTACAACCTCGTAGCCCGCGTAATGGTGTGTAGCACTACTCTGAGTGCTAGATAGGGGATAGTCTAAATTTCTACTTTGCTGCTCCCTGTTCCCTTTTGTGCCCCTGGGCACACCCTATTCATGACCATTGTCATGTTCGCTCTAGAAGGCCATGTATTGATCAAAATAGGTACTGCACCTCTCTGTGTTAGTTTAGTGATGAAATATATGTCTGAAATTTTGAGTTCAAGCTCCTAGTATCGAAGCCCAAAATTCTCCTAATCCTCATCCTAGATACTAATAAGATATTACAATAATGCGGGCTGGGCCCGGAGACACAGTGTCATAAAGAATTTCTTGAGCTCTCAATTCTTGAGAGCCCTCATACATTGTTCATTCTCCATTTCCTTCTCATCTTCTTCACTGTGCTCTCTTTCCTTCCATTCAATTACCATTTTTTCTTTGTACCTGCATCAATTTGGTCATAAACACATTGTAAGATCCCTTGGGTACTTAAAAAAAAAAATCATTCACTCTATTTTTGTTAAATTTAAATGGAATGTTGGGTTGCATGGTTGGCACAGTTTTTTTGCTAACAGTCACGCCACCTAGCATGAACCTTCTGTGAAAAAGGGTCGGCTAGCGCGGGTCTATGCCTAAAACACGCACCAACCACGGAGGCCCTAATTTTGGAATTCCTCCCCTTAGGAATTCCAAATGACAATTAAAAGCTATGAAATATGACTTAAAATATGGCTAATGGAAGCGGCTCTTACCTGAAGAAGACAGAATCCAGATTGGTCCACTGGATTGTTCACAATCATCACCTCAATATCGTAAAGGAAATGGGTCACTATTGCCCTGCAAAGAGGTAACAAAGTGAAAAGTAAATAAGTTCTTACTATTGGTGATATTTATAACTTTTCAAATCAAAATTAGGTTTTAAGACTTGTTTTTCTGATATTTTATTATATTTTTGTCGAAAAGTGGGTTTTACACTTTCCTTTTTGTGCAGCAACAGGTTTTTCACGTGGTTTTGATGAAGAGACGAGTTGTATTTTATACTTTTTCGGACTCGGTAAAAAATAGGAAAAATTCACTATTGGAGTCACCTTTCAGCTCTTTTCTGACTCTCTAAAACTAAAAAGATTACTGAGTTTCCTATTGTTTTGACCTCATTAAAATTGGTTGTGAAACAACATCTACCCAGTATACGTTTACCCCTTTTTTGGGTTGGGATAGATTATTTACGAAAAAGGAATACCTTAGCCTATCGCGACTAAGAGGTTCTCTCGAAAATTGTTTTCTACCTTTTCATATCTGAGGGACTATTAATGAAAAGGGACTTGCTGGAGTTTTCTTTTCTGCTGTCTTTTGAAACTCTCTAAACATGAAAAGATGTCGAGTTCTTCTTTTGTCAGACTCGTTAAAAACTAATGACATTGGACTCCATTGTAATGAAGTTACTCGAGTTCGTCATTCCTAGGGCTCGTTAAATGTACTAGGCTAGATTTTTCCGAAGGAAAAACTTACAACACAAGCATATGCTATCCCCTCAAGCTTGTTCAAAAAAATAATTGGGGTACTTGCCAGAAATGGTGGGGGAAACTGGAACCAATATTATAGTTGTGTCGGCAGTATGTCTCTCTTGCACATGGCACTTGTCTGCATTCATGTCGGGTTGGGGACATCTCATCTCGTTATCTGCTTGCCTTCATGGGTTTGGGTAATATATTTTGACCGCTCATCTTATCTTTTCCATGTCACCATGACCTCAGATCCCTTGATGTCAAAGAATTCCAAATCCAGTGCCGTGCCGCTGATATGTTCAAGAGAAGTTGGCCTCTGCAGTTTTCAACCTCCCTCTGCTTCTCTTTTGGTCTTGATTCATAAATATCATGTTCCTCTGTCTCATGTCGATGATGTGGGAAACATTATGGCCCACCTTCGATCAAGGTCACTTCCTTTTGAATTCAACCCATTATCCAGGAAGCTGATCTAGAGACTCCCTTCAGGTGCCTTGGAGCTTGCATGCCTCAATGGAAGGTTCTTTGCGTTCGATGCAAGGTTTCCATTATTGGCCTTCGATCGGATGACTCTGCGGGTGTTTGATGCCAGATCACTGTTCACACTCCATGGATTGTACCTCTTGTACCTTGAGATCCATCATCATTATTGGTGGTTTCTCTCACATATGTTAACAGCTTTCATCATTGGCTGGTAATCAGACGATTTTCTTTCATGTTCGACTTTAGCTCACATATTCGCATGCTCGAACTTGTACTCTGTTTGGGTCAAGATGGAGCACAAGACCCTGGATTTTTTATGATAAAATCCAGGCTGTGTGTTCTTTGTGTATTATTATGATTTATTACATGACTCTTTTGATTGGATGGCTGTGACCATACTTGAGTCTACTTTTTGATCCTTGTTTTACTAGATGGATGCGTCCATACCTTGGATCTCAGTTTTTGTACGGTTTATTATGGATGGTTGCACCCATACCACATATCATGTATCATAGATATCAGTTGTATTTGTATTCACAGGTATTTTGATGGCAGTGCTTTCAGTTGGACACATTCTCATAAAGCATTTCACCCCTTCCTCTCTCTCGGACCTCATGCTTTAGGGGGCATCTATTACACAATATTTTGTCACCGTCCCTGCAATCCCTCATCCCGTACATTAGAGGACCATTCCCATGACCTGTGAATAGTAAAATGTCTTGAAAACACTTTGATGATATCCTTCTGCATAAGGGCAAGAATTCTCCTGAAGAACATTTCCTCAGAAGGCCCCAAAAACCCATGTTTTTGCATTGGCATGAGTAGTCAGTTCATCCCTTGCGGCAATGGGGAAAATATACACTAGTGGGAGCGCCAGCTGGTGCTCTATCCCTGTGTATTACCCATGCCAAGCCTATTAATAAATGTTTTTTAACAATAGAAGGTGGAAGTTTGATTCCAACAACTTCAGAACGAATCATCAAAAAGAAGTTGGGTTGTTTGGCTCCAGATCTCCTTGATTAGGAAGTGGTTTTCCACCTCTCATGCAGCCTTCCTAAGAGATAAGACTTGTTGGAACCCTGTAATCAGCAAGATTGGAAAAGTCTGATTGTAGGGACAACATCATTTCAACCACTTTGGGATTCTAGGATCTAACCCTCCTCAATCCAGAGAGGGATCTCTCAAATAAGTGCAAAGATGGATTTCTCTTTGAAGTCTTGGGTAATGATATTAGGATAGTTATGAAGGCCAAGGGTTTCGTTTTTTTTTGGATGGTTGAGTATGATTATTATTTGAGGTGGAAATTCCTAAATGAAAAGAGTTTCAAAGGTGTGAAGTTGTAAGAAATCAGAACAAGTTTTGGCTAGGAAGATAGATAATTGCAGGTTTTAGTCCATTGGGCTATGGATTCATAATAGGGTTTAATTGAAACAGCAAGGGGAAAGAGTGGTCCATGGGGCAAGTCATCTATGTCTAAGGATCTCTTCAATGTTTTATTTATGGAATGAAATGAAACAATAAGAAGGGGGAATTAAACAAATGAAGAACAAAGAGCAGCCCAAGATCAGGTAAGTACTTCTAAACTAGCTTGCTTTTGAAATACACTTAAGAAAGACATAAAATTAATCTAATATCAGGTAAGTACTTCTAAACCAGATTGCTTTTGATGCACTTTTAATAGAAAAACATTTTAAAACAAAGGGGAACTTGAAGGAAACTGGTGGAGAAGAAACTAGCGGGCTAGGCTCACCACAAATCCTCTCCAAGATCTGCTTTACTTGGTAAATTTCAAGACAAACACAAAGATAAAAAAGAATGGCCTAAGATCTGGTAAGTACTTTCAAACTAGCCAGCTTTCAACACATTCCAAGGGAAACATTCAGGCAGTCTTTGGGGATAAAACTAGGACCAGGGCGCACCATATCTTCCTTAGTTTCTCTCTACTTAACATATACTGAAAATAACATTTAAGAATAACAATTAGCTAAACAGGAGGACAAGGGAATGCCATCATTCCTACTGCTTAAAATAAATTAAATCATTCCTAAATAACACAGATTGGAAGAAAACATTTAGATAAAGATTTTCAGTCAGAGAAGGGTACTGATATACAGTAAGTCCTAACTCTATGCATGTTGTTCTTTATAAGAGAATATGGACACAGTGAAAATAGAAATAAAATAACAATTGACAATAGGGAATAACATCACCATCGACATAGACCAGGATCCCATAAATCAACTTGTATTGATGTTCCAAACCAGTTATAGCTTTAAGTCCAATGCTTTAGTTTAGCAATCATCTACACTTCCCAGACTAACTTATCTATCACAAGCAGAGATCCAAGAGCCAGTGAACACTATTTACAATCATAAGTCTCCATCTTAAGTGTATTTCAAAGTTCTGCAACCAACCCCTCTCTCATCTTCTCCAGTATTATTTATAGAAGGATGAGGAGGTGAGATCTGAAAAAGATCTCCAAATATAATTAATACAGTCTTAATGGCTTCTCAGCCTTTGGGGAGCTCAATGAAGAAGTTTACAGATGTTTCTGACTTTATTAATGTTTTTCATTTAAGATTAAGCTCGGTGGGAGCTCTTATTGACTTTTTAGGCTCTCTGTTACATTAAAGTAACTCTGCTGATATTTTGTCATTAAGTTTATTTATACAATTAACTCTCTGGCTGCACTGAGGCAAATATCTAATCTTGATCAATAACTTTGGCCTCTGTTTGAATTCTTTGAGGCACGAGTGGCATTGTGGTATCTGGGAGGAATCAATTTTCCTCAGATGTGGCAGTGGAGGCCTTGCTGTCTGATAAAACACTTATAATTTTCTGTCAACCGTGTCTTAATTGGGAGGATTAGGATTTTGATAATCAGTCTTAGCTGTAATCCTCATAAATTTGTCTTCAACCTTCCATCCTGGTGTGTTCTGTCTTCGACACTGATACTCTTTGATTGTGATTCATTTACTATGTTTTGTTGGTGTGCAGTTGTTTTTTCTCAACCTAGTCTCCTAAATTGAGTTCATTTAATTGTCAACTAGGGTTGGTAAACTGCTGAAGTGAGGTGCACTGTATGTGCCTAGGTGTTTGTTTCTTACTGCGTTGTGTTTAGTTTTTTATGATGTTTTTGGTCTTTTTATGGTTTTATGCTCACAAGGGAAAGAACTAAATGCTGGTGGAAATAAGCTACTAGTTAAAAACAGAGTGAAGCCTAATTTGTTGATGACAAATGACAAATGAAAATACTGAGACAAAACCAAACCTAACTATGACTTAGCAAAATACAAAGCTTGATAACGACTTTAAGAAAATGAATCACAACATGAACTTAACTTGTCCAATTCATTCATTAAAGATATTTTGGAAGGGCTTGAGAAATGGGCAGCTAAGTGTAAAAATTCTCCTAACTAAACAATTAAACAATCCACTCATAATGATACAACATCTCATCCATGATTAAAGATATTTTGAAACATATTTGGAAAAGAACATTTGTAACATCATAAGATCTCTACTCTAAAACTATCTCCTAATTCTATTCTGCAACTTAGTTTAACACCACTAAACCTCACTCAAAAGTTATAGATTTCCTTTTAGAATAGTCTTTGAGGAAAGGCTTGTTTGTGAAATGGTAAAAAGGCTGTAGAAGTACTCCAAGCCTTATACTGATACTATCTTCTGTACAAATGATTATGAGTTAATATAGGTTTAGAACAAAAGAAGTTTTGTAAATAATGAAGACCGTGGTATTTAAGTTTAACAACGAATGCAATTTAATATGCAATGGATGGAAACCAAACATGGAATGTAAATATAGTGAGCTAAGCTAGAACTTGAACTAGAGTGATACTAGTCTATAGTAAATAGTGCTAAACTAGCCTTGTTAGGACTCCACTATGTATCATTTTTTGCTATATACTGAGCATATCCAGTGCGTGATTATCTTTGAAATAAAAAGACTTCCTCGGGTTGACAATTTATGTGGAGCTTGAATTGTGAAAGCAATTAAAGCGACCAACACTAACAAGCCATTATCAAACTTGAAATGAAATAACAGAGCATGAATTAAATGCAATTTGCCTCCGGAGTGCCCTAACTAAGTTATCATGCAATTAATCTATGGGATTCTATAGCCTATTTTGTTCATCATGAATGGTATTTTGGAAGAGCTTGTTAGAACAATCCTGGCTGTACAATTCAATGCATTTGAATACAAACATGAAAACTGAAAACAAGTACAATTAAAAACTAAGACATCACAGCTATTTCCTACTCGTTATTATGATGTTTTGGAAGAGCTTTTTAAGAGTAAGATCAGCTATGCTACTTAGTGAAAACAAGAAACTAAATCCTACAGTATCATAGTCATGCCTTAGTCATCATAATGATTTCTTGGAAGAGTTTACTAGAGTAAGTTCAACTGTGATAATGAATGAAAGGAATTGCAAATAAAATCTATAACACTATAGCCATTTCTCATTCATTATAATGATTTTTTGGAAGAGTTTCTTAGAACAAGTATAGCTATAATGACTAATGAAATTAACTATGAATGCAAACTTCAAAGACTTGAAAATGAACTAAGATACTTATCTAAATTGTGAAAGTAAAGCCGCTCAGGAGGCAGGGGCCCTCTAACACCAGAGTAGCACAAAATCTAACTCAAGATCAACTCAATGCGTTCAGAGAAATGTTGTCTTATTCCTTAAAGGAAAATAACCTAAAACAGAGTATTCTCGGTCTTCAGAAATATAGCAGTCAATCCACGAAATCTAATCAAAATCTAGAGCTTTTCTCTCAGTTTCCCGAGTACATTTATAACAAATCTTCATAACAGAACTTGCAACAATATGGGGATCATTGTCTTTTCATATCAAAATCGTACTAGAACTCTAAAGATGGCAGCGTAAAGGGACAAAGGACATCTAGAATATCCTTGTCCTATTAGGAGTCTGCTCCCTTGTGTGATTTCCCACATACAAAACCACGTCCAGAATTCCGTTCATTCTTCATGGTGAGCAACAAATGTTGAGGACATGATGTGGAATATACCCATGTGTGGCTTTTCCTGAGAGGACACTTGGAACATGCTTGAACGTGAAGAAAACTGCAGAATTGGCGGTTAGCTACATAATGTCTGCATTCTGTAGCTAGTTTCAGTTCAAAATGCATTACAATGACAAAATCACAAAACTTAGCAAGTTAGCCATGATACTCATTCTTAAAGTAATTTTAACTAATTTCATTGATCATTTGAGCCTAGGATAACAATGGAAAAAAGAAAATGGGGTGAAGTATGATGGAAGAAAGAAAAATCTTGAGGCTCAACATCAGTGCTGCATAGGGATCGTGAGGCATCAATGCCTTCGAAGCATTGTGAGACGTGAAATTTTTACCCATGGATGGCTTCCTTTTAATAAATCGAAAGCGTGAGAATTAAACCCAATCCTTCAGCCCCCTTTTTAATATAATGGAAAAAACCATTTAATCACCCTTTATCAAATGATATATCTGGACTTCAAAATTTTTGATAAAACCAAGCTGCATAACCATTTCAAGTCACAAAAGGGACTTGCTGACATCAGGATGTTTGTGACCCGAAATTTTTATAAAATTTTCCATATAAAGCTCCCCGGGTCTGTTTTGGGGCTTGCTGACGTTAGGGTGTTTGTGACCCAAATTTTTTATAAAATCCACCATATAAAGCTCCCTGAGTCTGTATTTCATGACCATGCGAGCAACCAAACAAGACCCACTCCAATCATTTGTTGTCGCGTGTGTGCAGATGTGTATGCTGACTAGGCGTTGGGACCACTGGTTCTGCGGGACTGCTGACTGCTGTCATGGATGTGGGGACCAGGGCGATTGATTGTGGGCCATGGGTCATGCCATACCTTAGTTTATTCTCTGAGCTTATTTTGAGTGCGATCACCGTCCGATGAGCCGACCTCATATCGGACGGCATACGTCAATATTGCGCTAAGCCCATAGTTGATATTTAACGCGCATGGAGGGCGGTATCTCCAAACCACTTAAGGCCATGTGTAAACTCCCAGCATGTGTCATGCTCGAATTGGAAATACAGCTTACCCCACAAAGGTGGTGCAATCAAAACTACTCCAGTTTGTACAGTGATTGACCGTGGGGTTAACCCCCTTCTTCCTATTCACTCTGGTTCACTAAACTCAGGTTCAACTCTCAGCACTATAGCTTCATTAACTCATTCTCGATTTATTTCTTATATAAGTGGGTTTCGTCCTTTGGACAAGGTTCGCAGCTTCTATGTGAAACAACATTACAATACCATACTGGAGCGCTATCGATCCTTCCAGTGATCAATAGCCGATCATGAAGTATAGAAAATAACTCAAAAAATGGAATTTCATTCAAACACCTGCACAATACAAAACAACATTAGAAAATCCTACGTTATTTGGTTTTACTGCTTCAGAGGGTGTGGGAGGAGCGTGGCCGTTGGATTGCGTGATCACGCCATCACAATCAGAGGCGGGGAAAAAACATTAAAAATGCTCCCAAAGGAAAAATCCGATGCGATAAGCACTCGATGGATCTAGTGCCCAGTTCCAGCACCAGGGCATACGATGGGGAAGGGGTTTAGGACTTAGCCCAAGGGGGCTTAAGTCTTTATACAAAGATATGTATTTTTATGATTTTTTCAATGTTTTTCAAAGGATTTTGAGGGTTTCGATAAGGCAAAGAAAGAGTCTTAAACCTTATCAAAGGGGTTCTGATAGAGGGGAAAGGGGGAAAATATGACAATGAAGAATTTTTATGGGGCATCAAGGGGTAAAAATGAGGTTAGTTTTGGAAGTGGAAGGAGGGGAAAAATGGCCTTTGGAGTAGTATTTCCTCAATGAAATCAACAGAATTCCAGAGTGTAAAATGGGCATAGTAGGGAAGATTTTGGAGAGACGCATGAGGCCTTCAAGATTATTCAAGAGATAACACTTTTTTGCAATAAAAATTGTTTCTTGAATGCTCCAAAAATGATTTAGCCAGCATTTGATATAACAAATTTTATAGCTGGCTAACCTCCACTTGGGGATGGTGCCTTCTTGAAGGCATCAAGAACTTCATACTTGCATTCTCTGGGAGGCTGATTAGTGCCTTATCCATTGGGCTACCTCTCTTTCCTTGAATGATCTTCTTTTGCTCTGAAAACATATCAGCAGCTATAAAAACAATGGATCTTTCATCAACAAACATTCTACCTACCCAATCCTAGAGATCGAACATTTTTTCTTCATTAGAGTGCACTTGGATTGGAAAAATATTTTACAAAATTTTATTTTTTTGAAAGCAGGAAATATAATCTATTTCTACTCCTTATTTCTCCATGGACTCAGATTAAATAGTTGAGCCCATATGATGCTCTACCTAATCTACTATCTGTTGGGATTAAACTGTCCAATAGATTTTTATTCTCTAATTTCTACAACAGGAATTTAAAAGCATACAAGTCAGGATTGAACATTCTAACTTGATTCTAATCTATGGCATAAAAACAAGCTGCACATAGATCTTATTTTGCAGAAAATTAAAATAAAATGGAAAGTTTAGGATCTGAAATTTCAAAGCATTTCCTTCATCTTTTTTATAGCTCTGTTTGGACTTTTGATTGAGTTGTCTTTCCTTTGTCAACTGGTTGAGATTTTGAGCTAATTGGAACCAGATTTACCTCTGTTCGACTCATAATTTGAAACAAATTAGAGTCATTCTCTTTTGGAACTTAGGTTCAAATTTTGAGCATGTTTGAACCTTTAATTTCTATCCTAAAATATCTACTGATAAGACAATATTAAACAGTTTGTAAAATCAAATTCACTATCCTATCAGAAGAAAATTTAAAACCAATTATTCAAGATTAAGATGTTTGACTAACTAGAAGTGTATTCTTTAGGAGTGGCATTTGAGCTTGCACACTTTCAAATTTGTTTCTCTTTTTGGTATGGGGTTGTACCTTGCTTGTTTTTACAATCTGCCCTCTTTTCTTTTTTTCTTTGTTTTTGTATTTTTGATATTTATAACTTTGAATGAAATGATGGGTGAAGTATTTATAATGAGAAAAATAAAAATAAAAAGGCTTTTAGAACATAAAATGGATCAAGAGAAGTAATGCTTGAGCATCCTGCCATTGATAGGACCCCCAAACAATTATGCTCCATTCAACTCTTGCAAGAAATAGGCATTATTACAAGCAGCTGAATGGATAGAGTAAGGGCCAAGCCACAAGTTATCAAATTTTCCATGCTTTCCCTTATCTTCTCTCCTTGAGTCCCACTTCAAAACTTTGTCCCCAATATTGAAATTGTCGGCCTTTGTTCTTCTGTCAAAATTTTTTTTAATGCTATCTAGCTTCTGCAATGCTTTGTTATAAACCTCCTCCCTAGTTTGCTAAAAATGAATGGTCTGATTTATTCTTTTTATCATGTCATTATCTTCATTTTGCAACTCTTGAATAAAATTCATCACTGGTACACCAAGCCTGGTTGGAAAAATTACATCAGTACCATACACAAGCTAGAAAGGTGACATGCCAATAGATTTCTTCAAAGTCAATCTGTCGGCCCAAAGTGCATGAACTAGCTTTGTGTGCCAGGACTTCATGTTGTCCTCCGACAGTTTCTTGATTATATTCACTAAACTCTTGTTTTAGGATTCTGCAATTCCATTACCTTGAGGGTAATAGGCCGTGGAATGCGCCAATGTTATCTGATATCTGTGACAGAATTCAACCATTTTTTTTATCCAAATGCTGTTGCATTATCAGTCATGATCTTGGTAGGACAGCCAAATATGGAGAGAATGTTAGTCTCCATGAATTTTATAATAAAAGAATCATTGGCCTGCCTACAAGGTATGGCTTCTATCCACTTAGTGAAATAGTTTGTGGCAGTAAGAATCCATCTATGCTGAGCAGAAGATGGTGGATGGATTTCTCCTACGAAGTCAAGTCCCCACTGTTGAAAAAGAGCTTCAACAATGATTGGATGCAGAGGTAGGGATAGTAGTTTTCTTTTGCCTTCAAAAAGTTGACATTTATGACAGGCAATGATCATCTTGTGTATATCAAGAAAGAGAGTAGGCCAATAGAAACTAGACCTCAAAATTTTGTTGGCTGTTGTCTTCCAGTACAAATGACCTCCACACTCTCCTTCATGGAACTCATGCTTAACCTTCTCTGCATCATACTTAGGCAAAAATTTAAGCAATACACCACCTGCATTTTTCCAATAAATATATCTTTCTATAATGCAATATTTTACAACCTTTAACTTTAGGAACCTTTCCTTTGTTTTTGTCAAACCAGGAGGTGTATTTAAATTAAGAAAAACATAAATAATATTAGTATACGAAAAGGATTTCATGAAATGGTCTTCAAAAATGGGAGTTGAGATTTCCTCTTGTTCGTCCAAAACATTAAACATATTAATATAGAGAACTTCAAGATTGGATTCAGCCATTAATCTAGCTAGACCTTGGCCTTTGACGAGTTTAGTGGGTTTTATCTCTAAATCATATTCAAGAATAACAAAAATCCACTTACCTCTCTTAGCATCTGGGTCCTGTGTTATAATGTCTTTAACAACTGAGTTTGGGACAAAGGCAATGATGTGTGAGTGCAAGATGTATACTATGAAGTCTTTCAAAGCTTTAATCAAAGCAAAAGCTTGCTTCTCCATAATGTTACACTTTAGAGGGGCATCCCTCAATGCCTTGCTAAAGAATGCAATAGGCTACTCTTGTCCTTGTGGATTTTTCTATAAAATGACAATAGCTATGGTATGTCCTGATGAAAATGAAAAAATATAAAAATATTTTGAAAAATCGTAACTTATTAGAACCAATGTTTTGGTTAACGCTTGCTTCACCAGCTCAAAGGAATTCTTTGCTTCCGAGGTCCATTTTATCCGTTGATCCTTCTTCCACATGTTTGTGATATTTCTAAGGAGCTCAGCCAAGTTGGGGATGAACATTCTCAAAAAGTTAATCTTTCCAATGAAAGATTGCAACTCCTTGATGTTTCGAGGATGAGATATTTGCAATATGGCCTCAATCCTTTTGGGATCTATCTTAATACCCTCTTCTGAAATGATGTGCCCAATAATTTTACCTTCTTGGAGCCCAAATAGTGTTTTCCTAGGGTTTAAATATATCCCAAACTTTCTGCATCTCCCGAAGACTGTTCTTAAATGTGCTAAGTGCTCTTCATCTATCTTTGAAAACACAGTAACATTATCAAGGTATATAATGATGAAGTAGCCTAAGTCTTTGGAAAATGCTATGTCCATGGCTCTCTGAAAATTTGCTCCAGCATTCATTAGACCAAAAGGCATTTTCACATACATGAAAGTGCCCCATGGTGTAGTAAAGGTTGTCTTTAATTGATCATCAGGGTGAACTAAGATCTGATTGTACCCCGAGTAGCCATCAAGCAAAGAAATTATTCTAGACCCTACCACCTTTTGTAAAATATGATCCATCTTAGGGTAGTTGTCTTTTAATGAAGCTTTGTTTAAGTCTCTAAAGTCTATACAAAGCCTGATCTCTCCAGTTTTCTTCCTCACTGACACCAGATTAGACACCCAGTCAAAATATCTAATAGGGACAATAATACCAGCTTCATACATTTTCTTGATTTCCTTCTCAACCAGGGGCAGCTAAACAGGGTTTATTCTATGCGGTTTCTGTTTGAATGGTTTTTGGTTTGCTTTGAGAGGGATTTTGTGCTGTTTTATTTTAGTGTCGTAGGATTTAAGATCTTCGTAACTCCACGCAAAAACATCAGAAAATTCTTTGAACAGTTCTATGTATTTGAGTTTAATGTGAGCTGGTAAAATTTTCGACAGTTTAATCATCATAGGTTTAATTTCACTGCCTATATTGCACTCTTCCACTTCAGTCTCCATAGGTTCCAGTTTTGGCTTCTTGGCCACATCATTAAAATCAAACAACTCTTCTAAAGGTGCCAGACCATTTGGCAAACTTTCATTTTTAGAGTGCAGGGTTTCTTACTCTTCTGTTTCTAATTCTGCATTCATCTCTGTTTCATTTTCAAGTTTTCTAGATAACAGGTTTACATTAGCAAGTTCAGGAGACCTTTCTTCTTCATCAAGAAAATTTTCTTCACTAGGGAAGTTGGTTTCATAGTCTGAATCCAAACTTGGTAGTTCGAATTCATTTCTGAACTGCATGAAGTCTTCTATTTGTTTGTCTTTGTCGAACACCTGCCAATATTTTTCGTTATCAGGAATGGCTGGTCTAAATTTTATCTGAGTTGCACAGTATTTGGTTTCATATGGAGTTAAGCATGTTATAGCTGCAAAAGCTAAATTATGGGCCGCAATATTTCCTTTTCTTGGGACAAAAATCAGTTTGTACTCCTCGAAGGTTTTTAAAAGGTCCATGACATTGTTTCGGTAGGCCCTAAGTCTGGGATGATTTGCGTTATACTCCCCATTGAATTGCCTAATCACTAACTCTGAATCCCCATACACATTGATTCTTTTGGCTCCTAACTTCTTCAACAATCATAAGCCTAAGAGAAGGGATTCATATTCTGCTATGTTATTCGAACACTGGAAGTTTAATCTACACGAAAGGCTTTCTTTATGGTTATTCTTAGTGTTGCATATCTAGACACCTGCACCAGGGTTGGTCTTAGTGCAAGACCCATCGAAGTGCATACTCAATAGAGGACTAGTCTCAATTTTATCATTTGGGTTACCATGCTCTTCAATAAGTATGCTATCGAATTGTTCTTGGAGGTCAGCACGTTGTTGAACTTGTTTTAACTCCTCATATTTTTTATTGGGTTGAGGACTACTTTCTTGACTCTCAATGTTTAAAAGAAAAGGACACATGACTTTTAGCTCAATACCTGTGTTTTTTTTGCTAGAGTTTACAGATTCAGCAAAATTTTCTGACACTCCTACATTATCTTCCTCTTCCTCCCTATCGGCCATCAATCCTGTTAAATTAACTTGTTCACTAAGTGTTTCATCGTTAAACAGAATAAAAGAATCAAGGCCTGTATTTACAAAATACAGAGGAGAGTTTTGTGGTCTGTCTTGGCTTGTAACCGTGTATTGCATATGGGACTCCCTGTAAAGTCTTCTAGTTTGATTGAAAACAGGGATAGTCACATAGTTCATGTCCATTTGCATGGTCCCTTGTAACTTAGCCCCCTAAGATATTGATAATATAATTCCATACTTTGGGGGCACATCAACCACAACAATATCCATGACTAAACATTTGGCTGAATTTGGGCTAAGTTAACACAGAGGTCTTTAATTAATCCTAAGCATTTTACTCTGCGTGAGTCAAAGGAGTAAACGTCTTTGTAAGGTCTGATGATTTCAAGGCTTAGGCCCTCCATGACATCTTTGGGCATTAAATTATGAGAGGCGCCTGAATCATGCGTAGTGTTATGTAAAATATTTTCATGAACATTTAAATTTATATAAAAGGGAGGAACAGGTCCCTCTTGATATCTACCTTCAATCTTAGGACCAAAAATGAGCTCTGACTGGTCATCATTAAGATTGACTGTGTCATTATTATCCTCAATATTTAAAGCCTTCAAAATTTGGGTTCTATATACATTATGGGCAGCTAACGCAGTTAGGGGAACAAAGATTTTGATCTTTGAAATTTCCTGCTCTAGGCTGAAAGAAATTTGGTTCTTCGAAGAACTTGTCTCAGCCTTACTAGCTTCCAGTCTATTAGCAACATCAACTTGCTGATTTGTTCTATTTACATGTGACAAAATGGTCTTAACAAGAGTACTAGTTGAAGTGTTAGTACTACTAATGTCCGCACTCTTTTTTTCATTGTTTTGAGTGCCTTTATCTCTACCTTTATCAGAATTCATAGCTACTGTTTTTTCCTTATGTTTGACAACTTTAGGCTTGGTTGCAATATTGTTTTGTGAAGATTTTTCAGAGGTTTTGGTGTTGGGATTTTGTTTACTGGTTTTATTTCTAAGGTCATATTCTCTTTGAGACTCTATGATGACATTTTCCATGTCTTGATAATAATTTTCGTCATCATCTCTTTTTTCATCATAAGGTGTGTATAGACCTTGTTTTCTATCATAATGAATCTCAAAGTCATCATTATCTACCCCTGGCATGTTGATATCATCTTCCTCTGTTATTTCATCTGTTTCCTCAACCTCACTTACATAGTTTTGATGAAAGGGAGGAGTGATCTGTTGATCATCTTCCCTAGGTCTGTTTGGAGGTTGGTTCCTTCTAAAATTCTGATTTTGGTTCTAGTTTCTGTTTTGAGGAGCAGTTTGGTTTTCACTGGCTTGTGCTCTCTCAAGGATTCTTATTTTCTTCATCATCTCCTCCATCATTCTTTCCATCTTAGATTTGGAAGTAGAGGGTGTATTTTCTTCTCTAAAGGACACTCTCTTCTCATTTTTCATTCTTGCTCTCTTCTCCATCAAGTTGACTTCCATAGCAAGAGCACCTTTTTGCATCTCTTCCAGAGTTGTAGGATCTCTCTCTCTCAGCTGATATGCCATTTCAGGGTAAAAACCTTTAGGAAACTTGTTTAGAGCTGAGCCTTGTGGAGGTTTTAGATCCGGGGAAAGTGCATTATATACACTGTTGAATTTGGTACAATAAGCTTGTACACATTCTGTTTCTATGGAGGTTCTTGTAATCTGAATGGACTTGGAGAGGATTCTTCTTTACTTCCCCTTTTTTAAGAATGTTTGATAGAAGGCTTGGAGATCATTGATACTATGGGGGGTTAAGCCTTTGAACCATTTTCTTACTTCTTCCCCCAGACTCTGAGCAAACAATCTAAGCTTGACAGAATCATCATCAACTTCATTTCTTTCAAAGTAGCCATTCATCTTATCCACATGTTGTGATGCAGTTGTAGCATTACTAGCATCATACAATGGAATTTTGGACTGATAGTCCCGTGGAAGATTGACTAATGGTACAGGAAGGACTAAGGGAGCATACCATGCTGCCATGATATGTGGTGGGGGTGGATTCACAAGGGGTGGATTAACAAAAGGAAAAGTGGGCTAAAGTGGAGTGGTTTGGACAGTGAATGGAGGATGACGGGATGTGGATAGAACAACAATAGATTGTTGAGCTGATCTTGGATGAGAGACACCTAAATTGTGAAGGAAATGTAAATTAGGAGGTGTTGCTTCTCTACTACCAGGATGTTCACTTGTTTCAGGAGATGAAAGTGAAGACTCAGAATCTAGCTGAGTTATATCATCAAATGACCTAGTTCTAAATGGATTTACTAAGTCAACTTGTGATTGTTGTAGAGCTGAATGATTTTTAGGAACTGAATTAGCTCTCAATGGTGATATGAAAACAATTGATAATTTAATCCTAGGAGACTTCCTAAGGATACTTTCTGGGTTATCAACTATCTCAGGTGGATCAGGGTCAGGATGGGCTCTAGTATGAATCTTTCTAGGAGCCACTATGCTGTGTTTTTCAGACCCAAATAAACAAGGAAATTTCAACCAGGTATGACAGTCTTCAAAATCTATTTACACAAATTTTAATCCTACGATACTCTAACTGAGTTTGAATGATAGTATAATGATAAGGGTTCTTGCTAGTGGAGTCTTAAGGTCTATTCAAGATTGTGGAGTCACCAAGTGGATGTTTTTAGCTCTTTTTCAGAGGTAAAATGATTTATAGTCCACTACCATGTTTATTGGATACCAATCTAAAATATTTTTAGGTTTTTTGAGTTATTTTTCAGTCCTATTGGTTGTTAAGAGTTCCCTAAATCTGTTTCAAAACTTATTTACGATTATGAGACAAAGACAATCTACTCCTATGGCTAAGCCAATTGATCTTTTAGGGTTAGATAAAGTATTATGACAACCCTAGGGTTTTTCCTAGTTTGTCACTAATTCAAACAAGTTTCATCATGATTACCATTTCTTGTTAGTGCTTGAAAAGGCTGCTTTTTACTCACTGCATAATTTTCTTGAATCAAGGGTTTTCTGAGGTCTTTAAAGGTACCTAGATCAAAAACACTCAAAACTCCCCTGAAGAGTCACTAGAAATGTTGGCACCCTGTAATCAGCAAGATTGGCAAAGTCTGATTGTAGGAACAACATCATTTCAACCACTTTGGGATTCTAGGATCTAACCCTCCTGAATCTGAAGAGGAATCTCTCCAATAAGTGCAAAGATGGATTTTCCTTTGAAGTATTGGGTAATGATATTAGGCTAGTTATGAAAGCCAAGGGTTTTGTTTGTTTTTGGATGGTTGAGCATGATTATTATTTGAGGTGGAAATTCATAAATGCAAAGAGTTTCAAAGGTGTGAAGTTGCAAGCAATCAAAACAAGTTTTGGCTAGGAAGATAGATAATTGCAGGTTTTAGTCCATTGGGCTATGGATTAATAATAGGGTTTAATTGAAACAACAAGGGGAAAGAGTGGCTCATGGGGCAAGTCATCTATGTCTAAGGATCTCTTCAAATTTTGATTTATGGAATGAAATGAAACAATAAGAAGGGGAATTAAACAGATGAAGAACAAAGAGCAGCCCAAGATCAGGTAAGTACTTCTAAAATAGCTTGCTTTTGACATACACTTAAGAAAGACATAAATTTAATCTAAGATCAGGTAAGTACTTATAAACTAGCCTGATTTTGATGCAATTTTAATAGAAAAACATTTTAAAACAAAGGGAAACTTGAAGGCAACTGTTGGAGAAGAAACTAGTGGGTTGGGATCACCACAAATCCTCTCCTAGATCTGCTTTACTTTGTAACTTTCAAGAAAAACACAAAGATAACAAAGAATGGCCTAATATCTGGTGAGTACTTTCAAACTAGCCATCTTTCAACACATTCCAAGGGAAACATTCAGACAGTCTTTGGGGATAAAACTAGGACCAGGGCACACCATATCTTCCTTAGTTTCTCTCTAGTTAACATATACTGAAAATAACATGTTAGTATGAATCTTGATTCAAGGTGTAGGAAAAAAGACCACTTTATCTACGCATAACAAATAACCCTAACAACATAAATGACTGCTAATATCTTTAGATATGTAGTTAGATGATCAAGAAAAATGCTGCAAAAATATATATCTATGCATTAGAAGTCATTAAAAAATATAAAAATAAGATTTACTCCGTGAATCCAATAGACTAGACAAGAATATATCCAATGAAATTTTTATTAATGGCACCTGGGAGGAAAACACAAGAGGGTGTTCCCTGTTCTCCTCAATGGGATGGGTTCTTGTAAGTCCTCATCACTTCAG
This sequence comes from Pinus albicaulis, assembly GCA_034641835.2. Classification (NCBI taxonomy): domain Eukaryota; kingdom Viridiplantae; phylum Streptophyta; class Pinopsida; order Pinales; family Pinaceae; genus Pinus; species Pinus albicaulis. Next base: position 826,162,022 of record CM076579.1, on the reverse strand, counting down.
ATTTACAATTCCTCTCTCTTGATGGTGTAGAAAACCCAGACAAAAATGGAAAAATATGGCTATGATAATGGATCAATAGCCATACCAAGAGTTGAGATCTAGAGTGATATTTAGGCAACAAAAGGTGAAAAATGAATGGGAAAACCCTTCTATTTATAACAAAATATCGAGTTAGTCTAGAGATTGGTGCATAATTAAAAAATTATTAACCAAATCTAGATCCAAATTTTGTGGAATATTTTATTATATTTGTTGGAGGGAAAAGGAATTTTACTTGAGTCAAATCCACTTATTTGTAAATAATAAATAAAGAAATTATTTATTTATCATTTTAAGGATGTGATTAAGTAATAATAAATAAATAAATTATTTATTTATCATTTTAAGGATATGGTTGAGTAATAATCAAACAAATAATGATTTATTTAATTATTTAAGGGTGAATTAGTCATATTTAACAAAGAATATTATTTAAATAATATTTAAACAATTATTCTTTAGAAAATAATAAGATAAATAATGATTTATCTAATTAATTTCCTTGTTTTGGGTTAAATATAACCAGAAATATTTATTAAACTATTGTTTAACTAATTATTTCTTGAGGAAAATCAAACAAATGTATATTTATTTAATATTTCTTTATGGGGTTTCCTATTTAGACCATAAAAAAATTAATAAATGTGATTTACTAATTTATTTTCATAGTGAAAGAAATTTTACTTGGGGTAAAATTGGTCTTACTTGGTGTACTTGGGTCCATCCAATAACAATGGATTAGATGACCAAAAAATGGTGTAACAGGTTTCCCCCCAGCGTGTGAGCATTAGGAGCTAATCGTATGACAGAAGTACGTTGTAAGAACTCAATCACTAAACAACAATAGGGAAGTCAAAGAGAGAGGATTGTAGGGTAGACCAAAGTGCTGAAACAACTAGACCCTGAGGAGGTGACTTGCAGGTGCGAAAAGTCTGTTTGATAAGTGAATACCTACTATAGGCAGCGGGGGCGACATACCTATGCGCATAGAGGCAATAGTACAAACAATAAGGCATCTGGAAAACCATGAGAGGACATAATGATGGAATAAACATGAACCAGATAAATAACATGATAATAAATCCCACATACATATTGTGCCTAGGATAATAGCCAGGATTTTCACAATGATATCTGAGTACATGAGATATAAATTCAACCCAGATGACCCTGAAAACAGGAAAGGGATATAAAAATCTAACTAATACATGCAAACAAAAAGGCGCTGCAAGCGGCTGAGGACGACATCATCAAATGTATGGAGCTGCATCGAAGGCTATAATGAAGAGGTCATCTGAGTGTGTGGGGGGCTACCTGTAGGGCCACCCCCTCATGAGGTTTGAGACATCTCACACACACCCAGGAATCATCGATGTCAGCTGCTACATCACTGAACCATCAAGTATACGGATCTCGATCATGCTGAAAGGAGCTGGAGCTGAGAAGCAATCAAGTCAAAGGGTAATAAGGAGTCCCTTTGCCTGATCTGAGGCACCGAACAAGAGTCGAAGCTGGAGCCAAGGTACACCTGCCCTCTAGACCTGTCTTCTGGAATGAATGAGATGATTTCTATAGAAGGAGGTCCACCATAGGTGAGGCAATAAGGGATCCTCAACTAAGGCATGAGAGAAAATAGTAAAGTGACTGACAGACTGACACCTATGATGATGATGAAATGGGGGGGACTAAGTAGAAAATGGATGACTTCCCTTGTTAGAGCATAAATGGCATGGATGACCTAGAAGTGCCTGAAACAATATCATGAGGGATAGGGGATAGTGGGATTGAAGGCCATAATGTGGGACACGAGAGAGGGACCAAGCAATGAAGGATGGAGAACTATGGCGGGATGCGAAGGGACTCAGGATAGACTCCATGAAAGAAATTATGACTCAACTTGGATGCTCTAAGAAAGGGTGACTCGATGGTGCTGCCAGACAGAAAAAGGGGTCCAATGGGGACCTTCAAAGCATGAGTACAAGATGATAACTCATGACAAAAGTTGACACGAGCGTGGATAAGTATGGGGGCAACATGGTGCCCCCGTTACGATTGTTGAAAATGAAGAAATTCGATTGTGAGAAAGGGTGAAGTGGTGCTTCTTGGAAAAAATGTGGCCTGGTGAAGTATCAAATCACTAAAAAGCATGGGCTAGCTATCTAAAGAAAATAAAACATGCTTTAATGAAAGGAAATGTTAAGGGTAATACTTCTTTAGATAGAGTGCATTGCGAGGATTGGGAAGGGGATGACCTTCGAATTCCTCTAATAGATATGCTCCCTTACCTAAATCCTTACTGATAATGTAAGTTCCTAGCCATTATGAGTCAAAATTCCCATGACCAAGGACATCATGGGCCTGGTCATACACTAGAACAAGATCACCTTCGTGAAAAGTACGAGGTTGGACTTTTCATTCATATTGAGCTTTGGTGCATTTCTTAGCCACCTCAATGGTTTGAAATGCAACACGGTAGTCTTCAGAAGCTCATTCAATAATTATAAGTCTCTGTTCTAAAGGTAGGGTGTTAGGGAGAAGATCGACGACAAGATGTAGGGAAGGGATTTCACACTCAATCGGTAAGACTACCTCCTCTCCAAAAACAAGGTGGAAAGGAGTGAACCCAGTGGTGGTTTTAACATAAGTTCTATAGGCCCAAAAAGCAGGGAAGAGAATAAGATTCCAATTGGTTTTGTGCTTATCCACCATCTGTTCAAATATGGTTTTAAGAATTTTATTGATTGCTTCAACTTGGCCATTACCTTGGGGGTAATAGGAGGAGGAATATTGGTTCTCAAAGCCCAAAAGTGAGGATAACTCTCACCATATCGCATCTTCAAAATGTCAGCCATGATCATAGAACAATTGTTTCAGAACTCTGAATCGAGCGATCACATGGTTAAAGAAAAAGATGGTTGTGGTGGCTACCATGTTGTTAAACGTTAGCATGGCCTCAGCCCATTTAGTGAAATAGTCAACTGCCATAATGATATACTTTTGGTTAACATTTGATGATGATCGACACTCCATAAATTATATGGCCCACTTGCAGAAGGGGCCAGTGGAGATGACAGGATGGAGGGGAGCTAGAGGGGCTCATACCTTGGGGAAAAAATGGTGGCAATTGGGGCAGTGTTTGACTGCCTTAATGAAATCACCAAAGAGAGAAGGAAAAAAGTACCTAGCACACATAATTTTCTAGGTAGTTGCCAAACTGGATAGGTGGCCACCACAAGCACTGCTATGAAAAGCATTGAGGACTTGTTCTTCTTCAGCGTGTGTGAGACAATGACGAAGGACAAAATCTACACCACGACGATAAAGGTTGTCACCGATAAGAAGATAGCAAGGGGTCTAGTGTCGGATACATCATCAAGCATCACGGTGAAGATGGAGGGCGAATTTTTGAGTTCGTAAATAAGTGAGGATGTCCCCATACCATGGATCATCAGCGGTAATGGAAAATAAGTGTTTATCGGGAAAAATATCATTAATTGGAGGATCCTGCATACCTGTAGGTGGTTCGGAAATGAGTTCAACGAGGGCTAAACCTTTCTTACTTTTTGGTGTGACAAATTCAAGATCAAATTCTTGGAGGATCATGATCCAACGGGCGTACTTCCCACTGATGAATCGAAAACTCAATAGGAATGCCATGGGGTTGGAATTAGTCATGACCTTGGTGGAATACATGAGGATGTAATGACGAAGTTTTTGGACCGAGGACACGACAGCCAGTGCTAATTTCTCTTCGTGGGATTAGGATAAAGGAGGGTCCTACGAGGTTCTTACTGACATAATAGATAACATGCTCAATTATGTTGTCATCTTCCTGAATAAGGACTCCCACGGCTGAGTGGGTGGAAGCAGAGATATACAGGATGAAATCCCTATCGAAGTCAGGGGGACGAATCAAGGGAGAAATGTGAGAGCATTCTTCATGGCATCAAAATATTTTTGAGCATAGGTATCCCATACAAAAGGGATATTGGAGCTAAGGAGTCTAAGGAATCAATGCGCAGTGGTGGCATAGTAAGGTATGAACCGGCGAAGGAAATTAGCTTTACCTTGGAGGCTTTGTAACTGGCATAAACTACAGGGGATAGGAAGCTCAAGGATGGCTTGAAATTTTAATGGGTCAAGAGTGATACCATCTTTATACACAATGAAGCCTAAAATATGGCCAACAGGTACACAAAAGACACACTTCAGAGGGTTAAGGGGGGTATTATACTTGCGACATTGAAGAAAGATGGTCTGCAGATCGTGAAGGTGTTGGGCTCGATGTTTAGAATGTGTGGTAAGGTCATCTAAATAAGCAAGGATAATATGATCCAAGTCATGGAAATAGTAATACATAGCCTGCTGAAAAGTGGCTCCTGTGTTTTTAAGGCCAAATGGAATGACTCGATATGAAAAGGTTCCCCACGGAATAATGAACGCGGTTTTGAGTTGATTAGCACGAAGGATAACAATTTTTTTTTATCCATAGAAACCATCCATAAAATATAGAACCTCATGCCTTGCACACTAATCAATGATTTGGTTAATGAATGGTGTGGGGAAGTTGTCTTTGGGACAAGCTTTGTTCAGATCGCGAAAGTCAGTGCAGACACAAATGGTGTCTTGTTTCTTGAGAACGGGAACCGGATTGGACACCCAAGTGGTGTATTAAATAGGATATATAAAACATACTTGCTTGAGCTTATCGATTTTGGCTTTGACAGCTTCTCGTTTGGAAGGATTAATGGGTCTCATATTTTGATGGACAGGATTAGCATTAGGCCATGTATCGATATGGTGTTCGAAAATGGTAGGATCAAGTTCAGGCATTTCCGAATAGGACCAGGTGAAAATATCGTTGAATTCTTTGAATAGCTTGGTGTAAGCTTCAACATCTTCCATGGTGCAATGGGCACCTAAAGTGATATTTTCTTCAACCCCTAGTTTTTCAGAAATGTCAATTATAATGGTAGGAGAGATATTGGCCATATTTCCTTCTTTGAAAGCATCGGGTGTAGGGATGGGATTTCTAAACCAATTGACTTCGTTAAGAAGGAAGTTTTTAGTTTCCACAACATATTGGTCATGGGACTGTTGAGGGAGGAAGTACGCATGGTGGTGCATATCATTCCACAGAATGTCAGGATCCTTTAGTGCTTCCATAATGTCTTCATCGGAGTGAAGGATGGGTTGACTAGAGGAAGGGAGGCCACTTGCTGCGGTAGAGCTACCTGACTCGTCATCATGTGAAGAAAGGTGCACATGCTCAACATCATGGGGAATGATCGAAGAATAAGTAGATAGAGGATATACCAATGCTGAGCCCATGGTGATTGCTGGGGGAAGGCCAAGCATATCATCAGGGGAATTCTCCATGGGGGATTCCACCGGGGGTCTTATGGATGATGATAGGTAGAAAAAGGTGGTTGAAGGCTCTGTCATGTTGGCATCGAGAGGAGGGCTGCCAATGGGAGTAGGTAGATCCAAATCATAATGTGTGAACAAGGAAAGGGGGTACTTGTCCTTTGGTGCCCCCTTGCAAGCTTTTCCCTTCTTACTCGAAATGGTCGCAATGGAAAAGGGTTCTGGTTGAGGTGACTGAGGCACTATTGCAATGGGGGGAATCAGAGAGACTGGTTGAACTGGGGTCAAAGCAAGATAAGGGTTGGGGGTAGTGGGTGGAGCATCAAGGAGGTCATGAGTACCATCTGAAGGTAAAGGGCCATGAGAAGGAGGTTTAGGAGGCTGATCAGAGGACATCATGACAATCTGGTAATTGGGGGGACCAGATGGGAGAGTTTGAGTGGCCACCTGACCTTCAGGTGGTTGGGTAGCCACAAATCCTTGCTGAGGGAAAGGATCAGTAAGCACAGCCGGTTGACTAGGTGCAAGGCTAGGAGGAACGTAAGGAATGGCTTGCTGTCCTCTCAAAGTTGCTTGAGACTCCCATAGTTGTCACATCTGTGGTAGAAGAGGACAATCATGCATAGAATGACCATAAACACCACAACAAGAACATGGCTTGTTCATATGAAGAGGTCTATCTTGCTTGGGCTAAGTAGTGTTAGGATAATTACCTTGATTAGGTCCAATATTACCAGGGGTAGCTTGATTTTGAGTGCCTTTCCTCTTCCTTTTTGAGGCAGGAGGATCGATCATGCCCTGCTGTGCATACACTTGTCCCCGAGGGGGTGGTATTTGCTATTGCAAGGGTTGAGAAGGCAAGGGAGTAGGAGGTGCTATTTCTCGAGGAGCTGGAGCACCAGGTTGTGGATATGGATAAAATGGAGGTTGGGTAGCAGTGTGGTAAATAGGAGGTTGGGCAAAAGGAAGAGGCATGCGTATCATAGATACGTGCTACCGGGAGGGGGAAATTGTAGGAGGTGTTGGCCCCTCCCTGAGGAAAACCATAGCCCATGGAAGGTTGAGAATATGGATTAAAGAGAGCTCCAACAATACCGTTGAGGGCATGATATGCCCTCGGTGCATTGGCACCACCGGGTCTAGGAAGATCAGGTAGAACGATATAAACATAACTCGACTGAGCATAGATCAAGTCATATTTTAACGCAATTTGGAGAGCGGCTTCTTTGGTTTGAGGAAAGTGTGATGCGATGTCTTTCCCAATAGGTGGCAAGAGAGTCCTAAGGAACCAATACATATAAACACGATCTTCGAATATAGGGGCTTGAAATAGGCTCCTTCTTCTCTGCCATTCTTGAACATGGTCGGATAGGTGGGTCGTAGATGATTGATAGAAGGAGGTCAAGAGCTCGGTCCCAGTTTCGTAATGAAGGGGAAGCTCAAAATAAGACAGAAAGGCCCGAGTAAGATTTCCAAAGGTGGTAAGAGAGGAAGGGGCCTGGTCAACATACCACTTAGAAGCTTCACCAGTAAGGGTTCGTTGGAACAACCGAAGATGGACAGAGTCATCAGTAATGGAATTAGATGAACACCACATGTGGAAAGATCTAGCATGATTAGAGGGATATTTTCCTACAAGACCTTCAAACTTTGGGATATCTGAGGGGAGTTTTGTTGGCATAGTGGGCCAACTAACATCATGGTGTATAGGGTCATTTATCAATTGGTCAAAGTCTGGGAGGCTAAGGCCTGCCATGAAAGGGAGCAAGGGTGCAGCCAGGGTAGTGTCCGTTGCAGTCCCACTAGTGGTATTCCCAGTGGGAGGGTCGGGGTTACCACTAGTATTAGGTCCTGCACCATAGACGGTGAAGGTGACAGGGGGATAACTTAAGGAGGAACAAGAAGCAGAACCCAAAGGACCAGAAGAAGAGTTGGAGTGCAGACTCAGTTGAGGACTAACTTGAATCCTATGCGAAGGAGTAAGTCTCCCTACCAGAAACTGAGGATGAAGGCCAAGAAGTCTCTGAGATGAACATCTCAGTGGCACAATGGTGACGACACAAACAGGGCACAAAGGAAAAAGAGATCGAAAAGGGCAAGGAGGTGCATGATCAACTGATTACAATGTTGAAACAAGGTAGAGAGGTGCAGGATCAATTGATTTCAATGTTTTAGAGTCTTTGCTTGGAAGTGTTAACGGAACCCTTTTTCACTTAGGGTGTGTTTTTGAAGTGTGTAAATTTTACTTTTTAAACCCAGACATTTGTAGAGAAAAAGAAAAGAGTGTGCTGTATAGTTGTAAATAACCTACAAATGATAGAATACAAGCCTACAAAAAAGAAAATAAACAGCTAATAATGCAATAATCTAAACCCAAGGAGGTGGGTCTCTAAACAACTAGTCTATAGGTGAGTGAAAAAAAATAATCAAAACACACTAAAATAGCTAATAGATCTAAGGTCAGAAGGGACAGGGATCTAAAGGACAAAATCTTCTAGAAAGTGGTGCAGAAACAACAACAAATCAGAGGAATAATTGTTGTAAAAAGAGGTGGCGAAAGGCTATCTCTAGGAGGGAAGAGGAGTGCACCCTAAAGGAAAACCCAAAAAAGGCTAAATGAGGATATTTGTATGGATCACAAGCCAATATAAGGTGCATCTGAAGGTGAGGTATCAGATCTGAAAAAATGGTTGAAGACTCTGAAATTTCAGACAACCTACAGCAGAAAAAACTCTTCCACAAAATGTGGAGGGTACTGAAGCCCTATGGGGTTAGGTTCCCAATTAGTTGAGCGAAAGAGAACAAGTACTGGTCTAAAATGGGTGGAGATGAACGTCAGACAACCTTGAACAAAGGATCAGACAAACCTAGAAAACTTTCAGAAAAATCCCTGTAAAAAGTCCAGGTCGCAGTTTCTAACTTGTTTTCAGCAGAGATCGCACTTTTTTGGCAGTAAAGTGTGCCCTGGAGGTCTAGGTCACAGGTTTTGGGCTGAAAAGTGTGACCTACACTTTCGGCACTCTCATCGGCAGATTTCAGAAAAAGTTGTCATCTCAGCTGCAAATGATGTCTGTCACCTGTACAATAGGTCTGAAAACACACGAAAGTCAGAATTTTTATCGTTTCAACATTTTATGGGTTAAAAAAAACATCAAGAAAAGCAAAAACAAGGGGCTGAAGAGAAATCCTAAGGTTTCAGGAAGCTGGATATGCAAGGATCAGAAAAATGACAGCAGTCGTAATTGTAAACCCGTGTGGAGTTGCCAGTTGTTAGTATGAATCTTGATTTGAGGTGTACGAAAAGACCACTTTAGCTGCACATAAAAAACAACCCTAATAGCAGAAATGACTGCTAATATATTCAGATCTGTATTTATATGATCAAGACAAATTATGCAAAAATCTAGATCTATGCATTAGAAGACATTAAACAGTAGAAAACTAAGATTTACTCCATGAATCCAATAGACAATACAAGAATATATCCAATGAAATTTTTATTAATGACACCTGGGAGGAAAACACAAGAGGGTGTTCCCTGTTCTCCTCAATGGGATGGGTTCTTGTAAGTCCCCAGCACTTCATATTTAAAATTCCTCTTTCTTGATGGTGTAGAAAACCCAGAAAAAAATGGAAAAATATGGTTATGATAATGGATCAATAGGCAGACCAAGAGTTGAGATCCAGAGTGATGTTTAGGCAACAGAAGGTGACAAATGAATGGGAAAACCCTTTTATTTATAACAAAATATTGAGTTAGTCTAGATATTGGTGCATTATTAAAATATTATTAACCAAATCTAGATCCAACTTTTGTGGAATATTTTATTATATTTGTTGGAGGGAAAAGGAATTTGACTTGAGTCAAATCCCCTTATTTGTAAATAATAAACAAATAAATGATTTATTTATCATTTTAAGGATGTGATTAAGTAATAATAAATAAATAAATTATTTATTTATCATTTTAAGGATATGATTTAGTAATAATAAAACAAATAATGATTTATTTAATTATTTAAGGGTGAATTAGTCATATTTAACAAAGAATATTATTTAAATAAGATTTAAACAATTATTCTTTAGAAAATAATAAGATAAATAATGATTTATCTAATTAATTTCCTTGTTTTGGGTTAAATATAACCAAAAATATTAATTAAACTATTGTTTAACTAATTATTCCTTGAGGAAAATCAAACAAATGTATATTTATTTAATATTTCCGTATGGGGTTTCCTATTTAGACCATAAACAACTTAATAAAGGTGATTTACTAAGTTATTTTCATAGTGAAAACAATTTTACTTGGGGTAAAATTGGTTTTACTTGGTATACTTGGGTCCATCCAATAACAATGGATTAGATGACCAAAAAATGGTGTAACGGTTAAGGTTATGGTTAGGCTAAGGTTAAGGTTAAGGTTATGGTTAGGTTAAGGTTAATATTAGGTTAAGGTTAAGGTTAAGGTTAATTTTAAGGGTAAAGTTAAGGTTCGGGTTAGGTTAAGGTTAAGGTTAGGGTTAAGTTAAGGGTAAAGTCAAGGTTAGGGTTAGGTTAAGGTTAAGGTTAAGGTTATGGTTAGGCTAAGGTTAAGGTTAAGGCTAAGGTTAAGTTTAAGGTTAAGATTACGTTAAGGATAAGCTTAAGCATAATGTTAAGGGTTTTGTCAAGGTTAGGGTTAGGTTAAGGTTTAGATATGGTTAAGGTTAAGGGTTTGGTGAAGGTTAGTGTTAGGTTATAGTTAAGGTTAAGGTAACATTAAGGTCAAGGTTAAGGGTAAGGTTAAGGTTAGGTTAAGGTTAATATTAAGGGTTTGGTTAAGTTTAAGGGTAAGGTTAAGGTTAAGGTTAAGGTTAAGGCCAAGGAAAGGTTAATGTTAAGGTCAAACTTAGGTTATAGTTAAGGTCAAGGTTAAGGTTAGGTTATAGTTAAGGTTAAGGTTGAGGTTAAGACCCGTAACCTTAACCTTCACCCTCAAACTTAACCTTAAACTTCCCCTAACCCTAACCTTAACCTTAACCTTAGCCTTAACCTAACGTTAACCTTGACTTTACCCTTAACCTTAACCTGTCTAAACCCATAATCTTAACCTTAACCATAACCTAAACTTAACCTTGACCTTAAATATAACTTAAACCTAACCTTAACCAAACCCTTAACCTTAACCTTAACCTTAACCATAACCTAAACCTTAACCTTCCCATAACCATCACCTTAAGCTTAACCTTGAGCTTACCAAGGTTAGGGTTAGGTTATAGTTAAGGTCAAGGTTAGGTTAAGGTTAAGGTTAGGTAAAGGTTAAGGTTAAATTTAATGTTAAGGTTAAGGTTAAGGTTAATGGGGTAAGGTCAAGGTTAAGGTTAAAGTTATGGTTATGGGAAGGTTAAGGTTAAGGTTAAGGTTAGGTTAAGGTTAAGGTTAGGTAAAGGTTATGGGTTTAGTGAGGTTAAGGTTAAGGTTACAGTTAAGGTTAAGGTTAAGGTTAAGTTAACCTTAACCCTTAACCTTACCCTAACCTTAACCTTAACCTTAACCTAACCATAACCTTAACTTTACCCTTAACATAACCTTAACCTTAACTTTACCCTTAACCTTAACCTAACCCTAACCATGACCAAACCCTTAAACGTAACATTAACATCACTAAACTTGTAACCTTAACCTTACCTTTAACCTTCACCTTCACCTTCACCTTAACCTTAACTATAACCTAACCCTGACATTAACCAAACCCTTAACCTTAAGCTTAACTTTAACTTTAACCTTCCCCTAACCTTAACGCTAAACTTAACCCTAACCTTAACCTTAACTTTACCCTTAACCTAACCTTAACCTTAATTATACCCTTAACCTAATATTAACCTTAACCTAACCTTAACCTTACCCTTAACCTTGACCTTAACCTTAACTTAACATAACCTTAACCTTAACCTTAGCTATATCATAACCCTAACCTTGACCAAACCCTTAACCTTAACCTTATCTTAGCCTTAACCTAACCTTAACCTTAACCTTAACCTAATTATAATCTTACCATTAACCTTAACCTTGACCTTAACTATAACCTAACCCTAACCATGACCAAACCCTTACCATTAACCTTGAAATAACCCTAACCTTGACCAAACCCTTAACATTAACCTTAACCTTAACCTTAACCTTAACCTATTCTTAACCTTAACCTAACTATAACCTTAACCTAACCTTAATCTTAACATTACCTTAACCTTGACTTTACCCTTAACCTTATCCTAACATTAACCTTGAATTTACCGTTACCGTAAACTTAACCTTGACTTTACCCTTAACCTTGACCTTACCCTAACCTTAACCTTGAGTTTACCCTTAACTTAACCTTAACATTTACTATAACCTAACCCTAACCATTACCAAACCATTAAACTTAACCTTAACCTTAACCTTACCCTTAACCTTCATCTTAACCTTAACTTTACCCCTAACCTAACCTTGACCTTGACCTTGACCTTGACCTTAACCTTATCCTTACCCTTACCATTAACCTTAACTTTACCCTTAACCTAACCTTAACCTTATCTTAACCTTAACTATAACCTAACCCTAACCTTGACCAAACCTTAACCTTAACCTTAACTTTACCCTTAACCTAACTTTAACCTTAACCTTAACCTTTGTTAAGGTTAGGTTAAGGTTAGGGTTAGGATAAGGGTTTCGTCGAGGTCAAGGTTAAAGTTAGGTTAAGGGTAAGGTTATGGGTAAAGTTAAGGTTAAGGTTAGGGTAAGGTTAAGGTTAAGGTTAATGTTAGGGTAAGGTTAAGGTTGAAGTTAGGTTAATGTAAGGGTAAGATTACGGGTTTAGTAAGTTTAAGGTTAAGGTTAGGGGAAGGTTAAGGTTAAAGTTAGGTTAATGTAAGGTTAAGGTTACAGGTTTAGTTAAGTTAGGTTAAGGTTAAGGTTAAGGTCAGGGTAAGGTTAAGGTTAAGATAAGGTTAAGGTTAAGGTTAAGGTTAAGTTAAGGGTAAAGTTAAGGTTAGGATTAGGTTAAGGTTAAGGTTAAGGTTAGGTTAAGAGTAAAGTTAAGGTTAGGGTTAGGTTAAGGTTAAAGCTATGGTTAGGCTAAGGTTAAGGTTTAGGTTAAGGTTAAGTTTAAGGTTACGTTAAGGTCATGGTTAGGTTAAGGTTAAGGTTAAGGTTTGGTCAAGGTTTGGGTTTGGTCAAGTGTTACACAACATTTTGTCACCATCCCTACAATCCCTCATCCCGTACATTGGAGGACTATTCCCATGACCTGTGAACAATAAAATGTCCTGAAAACACCTTAATGGCATCCTTCTATATAAGGAAAAGAATTATCCTAAGGAAAATTTCCTTTGGAAAACCCTAAAAATCCACGTTTTGGCATTGGCGCAGGTGGCCAGTTCACCCCGTGCACCAATTGGGAAAAAGCACACTAGTGGGAGTACCAGTTGGCGCTCTGTCCCTATGTCTCACTCGCGCCAAGCCTATTTGGGAATGTTTTTAAAAATAAATGGTGGAAGCTTGATTATAACAAATTCTAGAATGAATCATCAAAATAAGTTGAGTGGTTTGGCTCCAGATCTCCATGTATAGGAAGTGGTTTTCCACCTCTCATGGAACCTTCGTAAGAGATAGGACCTATCCCATGATTATAGGGATCCCAACTTCCCTTCCTCCATCTATAAAAGCCTGCCATCTCCATTTCCTAGCTAGCTGAATGTATGGCCAAGGGCTGAAGATAAGTCCAAGAGCTAAATGCTTGGAAACTAAACTTGTGGAAATGAAGAGAGAGAGCTTTGTCCCAATTCCTGACAGGCTTTGATGAGACGTGCTCTGTTGCAAGCCCCGTCGAAGGAAGATCATAGTGTCAAAGAATTTGGTTGTAATCTCCCTTTTGTCATCTGTAATATAAGTGACTCTAATTTTGTTTCCATTCATGTGTCTACTCTTTTGTGTAATGCAATGAATTATATCTTCTTTGACTGATATATAGTTACTTGCTTTAAGTATTACATTGTATGTCATCATTTCTCTGCATATGTATAGGTATCCAGACGTGTCGAACGAAAGGATTGTGATCTGTCAGGCTAGGGATGAGGAGCACTGCTTCTTCCTCGACAATAACAGCATGGGATTTAAGGTAGGCTACTTATCACGATCTTTGTCTTTCTTGTAACTAGGAACCAACGTCATTGCGTGATTTGATTGTTTCTAGACCCAATCTAGGGCTAGTGGGATCGCCTCTATCCACAGAGGGGATTTACCGCCACAACAATTTGGCAACTCCACTAGGGAGTCAGTGGGAGTTAGTCCTTCCTCCTTTAGGTTTTTTTTTGCTTTTGATTGATTTATTTGCTTTTCTGGTTCACTTTCCTTGGTGTTAAACCCATGTTCAGCCCCCAGAAGACCAGATCCTGTCTCTGTTTGTCCATTTTCATCATTTTTCTAGGGTAAACTCAATTGGTGTGGTTTTTCCCCTGATAGTCGCATCAGCTGGCGCTAGTTGCTAGTTAGCCCCCCCACCCCCGCAATTTCCTTTTTGGCACAGATTACAGCCAAACAGGTGCACCAACTCTGCTTGGTGTTAGGGGTTTCTTGCTTTTGGGCTCTCTGAGCTTGAGTTTTGGTCCTGGTGTCATTTTTCTGATTGATTGAGTGCCTTGAAGTCATTTTTTACTGTGTTTAGCCCTTGTCCTCTAGTTTTTTTCCCTTTACTATCAGTTTGCATTATATCCCTAGGGCTTCTAGGTGCTTCAATGTGCTTCAATGTGTGTGGGAGTTTTGGGTCCTTGCTTGCACGGTCATTTTTTTTTAGCTTCTCTGCATTCATCTTGTTCAGTCCCATTGAATGATTGCATTTATTGAGTGATTTCCTTCTCTTTCGTTCAATCTCTCTTTGTGTTGCTCCAAGCCTGGATCACACGGTTTGTTTGAGTCTCTTTCGAGATCCTTCTTCGCTTTGAGGGATTTTGTCATCAGTTTGAGTCTTGATTGTGTGCGTTTGAATTGAGTGAACTTGTTTGTTTTAGATCTCTCTCTATCATTTATTGAATTAGTGTTTTCATTTGTTTTTCATTCATTTAGTGCATTTTATCTACTATATTCAAAAATACAAAAACATTTTTTTTTTTTCATTTTGATTGGCATAGTGAAAATTGAAAGATATTTCGCATTACTAGTGTTATATAACTCTAGAGAGAAGTTTTTTGGTTTCATTAGCTTGCATTGGAAACAATATTGGATGTTTTTGTGTGTTCATTTTGTTGTCATTTGAAAGCTCTCAACTCTCCCATAGATAGCTCTTCATTGAACAAAATGATATTTTGTGGCATGTAGTTTTCATCTAGAGGTTTTATGAGATCCAACATTCGATAGGGCCTTGAAATCGAAATGTAGATTGAAGATCAACTTTAAAATTTAATAAATTAACCTAAGGCAACATTGAAACATTAACGAAACAACTAGTAGTCTAAGGTAGAGTTGTGTTTCAGTGTCTTTAAGCCTAGCAGTTGTCGCTCGCCATCTGGCTACAGACAGCGCTAATACGGACTTGTGCTCCCCATACCGTCACGTATATAAAGGGAGACCCCATTAGGTTGCAAATACTTTATCCATAGGAAGCCGATTCTACCACCTTTTACCCATGATACACCGGACACAACATTCGGGGAGATTACTTGCACGTATGTTAAGTCCTTGGTTGATTTCTCTTTCATTTTTACCAAGGTGTATATGGTAGTTCACGGATATCTGGTACACCCATTTACCTAGATTACCAAGCAGTCACTTTGATATTTACTGCTATTTTAACTAAAAATATCATTGAGCTCTTGTTCTTTCAAGATCGTGTCCAACCTGAAAGCGATAGAGTCACCTTTTCCCTATTTCTCGACTCTTAAAATATGAAACAACAGAGTCTGGTTTCAGTGTCTTAAAAATTAATCGTGCATGAAATATTCCTGGTTATAATTTTTTTCCTTAGTGTTTTACTTCAAGGTCATTTTCTATGGAAAATTTTCTGGAGTTTTCCAATCAAGGAGTCCCCTCTGAATGGAGTCCTAGTCCATTTCCCGCTTTAGGAAATATTGGTGCTCCTTATGTGGCCACTTTGTCCCTCCCTGGGTTAATTGTTGGGTTGCATTTTTGGTTATTTTCAACCTCTCTAGTCTCAATTGTTTAGGCTACCATACCATACACTCCTCAACCTGAGCAATGCCATGTTGGTTCAAAGGTGGACCTCTCCCCTTCTTCGCCTGTTTCTTCATCCTTATCTTCTACTTCGCCTACTGAAAGTTTCGATTCTAGTACCCAGGTGGCTAAGAAGAAGAAGAAGAAGACTAGGAAGAAGAATTCAGATAAGCAAGAGGCTAATTTTGCAATTGTTACTTCTAAAACACCTACTCTCGATGAACCTTCCAACCCTCCATGAAAAGTTAAGTTGCCTTGGATGTTGTTCCACGGAAGCCATCTTCTTCAAGATTTCCCTAACATTCACAAGGTGCTCAGAGTATGGTCCAATGGTCCTCTGCCATTGCCTTTGGCTTCCAAGAGTCAGGTTGGGGGCACGTCTTCAGCTAGTGCTAGTAAAGCTCCTAAGAAGCAGGGTAAGCTTGAAAATCCTGGTAAGTTGTGTGAAGGGCACCATGCCATTCACCTTTGTCTGTATATGGATGAATCCAAGAGATTTTTGGACAACTCGATTGCTTATACACCATGCCTTCCAGCTGGTTACAAGCAACTTTCTTTGATTCCTCCACTAGCTGATTCAACGATCAGTCAAGAGTCATCATTGGTGGGTCCCACTCCCTAAGAAATTCCACATCGTGAATCCATCTCTGACCAACCATTGGTCATGGGATCGGTTGAGCTAGCCCCGTCTATGGTGCACCATGTCTTTTTCGTTTAGAGTGGATCTCATATCCTGCATGTTCTTCTTGTTTCTTCAAATCCCTTGGACTTGGATAAATATTCTCCTGTCCCTATACCTCAAGAAGCTGCTCCTTCACCTCCAATGATGGAGGTCCTGGAGGATACTCCTTCTGCCTCCATGATGGAGGTCATGGATAATTCTCCTTCTTGTACCATAACACAAGGGGAAGACCATCTTAGTTTGATGGCAGCCCCTCCAAGTATTTTGGTCGTCTCCTTTGATTGGGGTCGATTCACAGGCTATTCCTTCCTTCTTATGTGCCCTTTGAGGTTACGGTATAGACCTTTGATGTGGTCATACCCAACACTATTATAGATGAAGGCACGTCTATCAGCATTTTGTCTTCAACTACTTGGCAAGTGTTTGGTTCACCTCCGCTTGTTCCTATTACTCAGAATTTGTTGGCATTTAACAGAGGAACTAGTCAACTATTAGGGATCCTTCTGAAGTTTCCTATTACTTTGGGAAGGAAAAATATCCATATGGATGTGATGGTTGTTCCTGAACCCTTGGAATTTAATTTACTCCTGGGCCACGACTATATTTATGCCATGGGAGTGCTTGTCTCCTCCCTCTTTCGTGTGATGTGTTTTTCGCACCAAGTTCGGATCGTGACCATCGATCAACTTTCGTTCTTTGGTCCTAATATGGTAGCTAGCCCACCATCATCCCTGCCAGATTTTTATCCGCCGGTTGTGTCATCCCCGCTACAAGTTAATGATGTGGCTACTTACCCCGTGCTAGCAATCATTGATACCGCCATTGTGCATAGTGTGTTAGGGGCACTGGGTCTTGATTTCCAAGATGTTGTTCTCCCAGCCGGTGTGGAACTCTTGGAAGCCATGAATTCTTATTCATCATGATGGGTTTTGGTCAGAGCAGGGTTCATTTTCTTGTGTCAAGCTCCTTAAAAAATGAAACAAGGTCTTCAGATCAGAGTTCATTTTCTTGTGTCAAGCTCCATAAAAAATGAAACAAGATGGTTGGAGAATAGTTCTTTTTCTTGTATCAAGCTCCCTAAAAAATGAAACAGGATGTCATGAGGATAGTTCTGTTAATGTGTCAACCTCGTTAAAACAATGAAACACATTCTCATTTAATTTGACTCTTTGATAAGATCTCGTAAAATACCAATCTAGTGTTTCTATTGATCTCGTAATTTGAACCTTCACTCCATTTTACATATGGACTGAAGCTTGGGGGGCATGTACCTCAAATTGAGTCACCATGTTGGGGGCATGCTTATTTTTTCAAGCATATTTTGTTTCTATTTCAAGCTTGTGTAAAGATGAAACAGGTTTCAAGCATAGTTTATCTTTGTTTCAAGCTTGTGTAAAAATGCAACCAATTCCAAGAAAAGTTTCCCATGTTTTCAAGCTTGTGTAAAAATGAAAAAATTCCCATTTTACCTCTTGCGACTGCAATTTTATCATTTTTTTTTTTGCCATATGAACATTGTTTTTCTCACTCCATCATTAGCATCTACTTGGCTGATCATACGCCTTCACTTGGTTGTTTCACCCATTCCCGAGGAACCGCTGCAATGAGTGGTCTGGTTAGCCAGCCTCTTAACCTTTACTTGTTCTGAGCAATTCCACCATTACCATAACCAGTAGCTACCCTTAATACCAATCGTTCCTCTAGGAGGAGTCACCTTTCAGCTCTTTTTTGAATCTCTAAGACTGAAAATATTGTCGAGTCACTTGTCATTTTGAGCTCATTAAATTGGTTGTGAAGCAATATCTACCCAGTATACATTTACCCCTTTTTCAGGTTGGGATAGATTGTTTACGAAAAAGGAATACCCTAGCCTATCATGACTAGGAGGTTTTTTCAGACATATTTTTCTACCTTTTCGGATCTGAGGAAATATATATGAAAAGGGACTGTTGGAGTTTTCTTTTTTTCCTTCTTTTCAAACTCTCTAAATATGAAAAGATGTTGAGTTCTTCCTTTTTTAGACTCGTTAAAAATTGATGACATCAGACTCCATCGCAATGACATTACCTGAGTTCCTCCTTCCTAGGGCTCGTAAAATGTACTAGGTTGGATTTGTCTGAAGGAAAAAATTATATGACAAGCATATGCTATCCTCTTCAAGCTTTTGTAAAAATAAAGAGGTACTCACCAGAAATGGTGGGGGAAAATGGAACCAGTATTATAGTCGTGTCGGCAGTATGTCACTCTTGGACATGGCACTTGTCTGCATTCGTGTTGGGTTGGGGACATCTCATCTCATTATCTGCTTGCCTTCATGGGTTTGGGTAATCTCTTTTGACCTCTCATCTGCTCTTTGCCACATCACCATGACATCAAATCCCTTGATGTCAAATACTGCAAATCCAGTGTCATGATGCTGATATGTTCAAAAGAAGTTGGCCTCTATAGTTTTTCAACCTCCCTCTGATTCTCTGTTGGTATTGATTCACAAACATTATGTCCCTCTATCTCGTGTTGATAATGTGGAAAAATTATGGCCCACCTTCGATCAAGGTTGCTTCCTATAGACTTCAGCTCATTATCCAGGAAGTTGATCTAAAGAGTCCCTTCAGGTACCTTGGATCCTGCATGCCTCAATGGTAGGTTCTTCACATTTCAACGCAAGTTTTTCATTATTGGCCTTCGATCAAATGATTCTGCAGGTGTTTGGTGCCATCTCACTGTTCACATTCCTGGATTGTACCCTTTGTACCTTGAGAGCCATTGTCATTATTGGTGATTTCTCTTGCGTCTGTTAATGACTTTCATTATTGGCTGGTATTCAGATGATGTTCTTGCATGTTTGACTTCAACTCACATATTCGCATGCTCGAAATCGTACATTGTTCGGGTCGAGATGGAGAGAAAGACCCTGGATTTTGTTTGATAAACATCCAGGCTGCAGATTATTTATGGATTATCATTATTTATTACATGACTCCTTTGATTGGATGGTTGCAACCATACCCGAGTCTACTCCTTGATCATTCTTTACTGGATGGCTACATCCATACCTTGGATCCTAGTTTTTGTACACTCTATTATGGATGGTCGCACCCATACCACATATCATGTATCAAAGATATCAGTTGTATTTGTATTTGTAGGTTTTTCAATGGAAATGTTTTCAGTTGGGCGTGTTCTCATAAAGCATTTCACCCCTCCCTCTCTCTCGAACCTCATGCTTTAAGGGGCACCTGTTACACAAAATTTTTTCACCGTCCTTGCAATCCCTCTTCCCGTACATTGGAGGACTATTCCTGTGACCTGTGAATAATAAAATGTCCTGAAAACACCTTAATGGAATCCTTCTGCATAAGGACAAGAATTCTTCTGAAGAACATTTCCTCTGGAAAACCCTAAAACTCCATGATTTGGCATTGGCACGGGTGGATAGTTCATCCCTCAGACCAATGGGGAAAAATCACACTAGTGGATGTGCCAGTTGGCACTCTGTCCCTGTGTCTCACTCGTGCCAAGCCTATTTGGGAATGTTTTTAAAAAATAAATGGCAGAAGTTTGATTCTAACAAACTCCAGAATGAATCATCAAAAGAAGTTGAGTGGTTTGGATCTGGATCTCCATGTATAGGAAGTGGTTTTCCACTTGTCATGGAACCTTCCTAAGAGATAGGACCTATCCAGTGATTATAGGGATCCAAACTTCCCTTCCTCCATCTATAAAATCCTATCCTCTGCATTTCCTAGCTAGTTGAACATACGACCAAGGGCTTAAGATAATTCCAAGAGCTGAACGCTTGGAAGCTGAACTTGTGGGAAGGAAACTATAGCTGGGAAACTATTGAGGGCAGAGCCAAGGAGAACCCCATAAGAGAGAGATATTTTTCCTGATTCACAGTAGGCTTTGATGAGACATGCTCTGCTGCAAGCCCCGCCGAAGGAAGATTATAGCGTTAGAGCGTTTGGTTGTAGTCTCCCTTTTTGTCATCTATAGTATAAGTGACTCTGATTTTGGTTCCATTCATGTGTCTACTCTTTTGTGTAATGCAATGAATTATATCTTCTCTAACTGATATATAGTTACATGCTTTAAGTATCACGTTGTATGTCGTCATTTCTTTGCATGTGTACAGGTATCCGGACACGTCAAACGAAAGGATTTTGATCTGTCAGGCTAGGGATGAGGAGCACCGCTTCTTCCTCGACAACAGTAGCATGAGATTTGAGGTAGGCTACTTATCACGATATTTTTCTTTCTTGTAACTAGGAACCAACATCATTGCATGTTTTGATTGTTGTTAGACCCAATCTAGGGCTAGTGGGATCGCCTCTGTCCACGGAGGGGATTTACCTCCACAACATCAAGGTTAAGGTCAAGGTTAAGGTTAGGTTAGGGGTAAATTCAAGGTTAAGGTTAGGTTAAGGTTAAGATTAGGTTAAGGGTAAAGTTAAGGTTAATTTTAGGTTAATGTTAAGGTCAAGGTTAATGATAAAGTTAAGGTCAATGTTAGGGTTAGGTTATAGTTAAGGTTAAGTGTTTGATCAAGGTTATGGTTGTTATCTCTCTGTAATTCCAGCAGATTGGTGAGACGAGAACTGCGGAGAGGACACTTGAACCACTTTGGAATTCTAGGATGTAGCCCTCCTGAATCCAGAGATGGATCTCTCTATAAGTGCAAAGATTTATTTATCTTTAAAGTTTTTTATGTGTGATATTAGGCTAGTTATTAAGAATAGGGGTTTTTGTTTGTTTTTGGATGGTTGAGCATGATTTTTAGTTGAGTGAAAGTCCTAAAATGAAAGAGTTCCAAAGGTGTGAAGCTGCAAGAAATCAGAACAAGGTTTGGCTGATAGGATAGATATGACGTTGGTTTTTAGTCCATTGGGCTATGGAGTCATAAAAGGGTTTAATTGTGAAACAATTTCAAGAGTGGTCCAAGGGGAAAGTCATCTATATCACAAGATATTTGAGATTAAAATGATGGAATGGAACAATAAAAGTGTTGAAGGGGTGGAAACAGACAATAATTTCAACTAGGATTTATCAGTCTGTCCGAAAAATAAAAGCTTTTTAAGTAACTATTTAAAACCAACCAATGGGCAGGGCTAACCATAGAATTCTTTGGACAAGTTCGTATTAAAGCTAACTCAATAGAAAAACAATCTAGTAATCCACATAATTAGTTTTAGAAGGGATGAAAATAGATAAGAGAAACAAATTGTAGCCTAAGATCAGATAAGATACTTTTAAATCTAAACTACTTTCAGCATACTCTTAGGGAAACTTTCAGAACTACCTTTGGAGAAAGAAGCTAGAAAATAGGGCACACCATCACTTTCTAGTCTAACTTTACTAAGAAAATAATGAAAATAAAATTCAAGAACAATGTTTATGTTTAGACAGTTGGACGAGGGAACGTCGGCATTCCTAACTGCTTGGAATGTATTGAATCATTCTTAAATACACAATTTGGAGGAAAACATTGAGATAAAGCTTATCAGTCAGAGAAGGGTACTATAAAAAGTAAATCCTAACTCTATGCTTGTTGTTCTTTATCAGAGAATAATGGACAAAATTACATACATGAAAGGAAAACAATAACACAGAAAGAAGCACTTCACTAGTGATATAGAACAGGATCCCAAGAATCAACTTGTATATCGATTTTAATCCAATTACATTCTTCAAGTCCAATGTTTCAGTTTAGCAATCATCTTCTCTTCTCAGCCTAACTTATTTGACTACAAACAGAGCTTCAAGAGCCTTTGAACACTATTTACATGTAAAAGTTTCGAGCACAAGTATATTTCAAAGTTTTGCAACCAACCCAAATCCAACCATTTACAATGAGCTCCTCAAAAATGTTTTATAGGAAAATGAGGAGGTCGAAGAGAGAAAAGATCTATGGGTTCAATTAATACAGTTTTAATGCTTCTCAGCCTTTGAGGGGCTCAATGGAGAAGATTACAGATATTTCTTTGTATTAATTGGTTTACATTAAATATTAAGCTTGCTGGGAAGATTTTGTTGACTTTAAGGCTCTGTGTCATCATTGTAATAACTTTGCTGATATTTCAAAATAAGTCTCTTTGGCTCGAAATAACTGTTCAGCTGTCTTTATGCTAATATCTTCTGTTCTTGTAATAAATCAACCTCTTTTGAATGCTTTGAGTCTATATGTGTATTTTGGTAGCTGAGAGGATTCAATTAGCCTCTGATGTGGCAGTGGAGGCTTTCTCGGTCTGGTAGATATTTTTTTTTGACCTAAAATAGGACTAATTTGCTTCTGATCCGTGTGTTAGGCATAATTAGGCCTAATTTCCTGTCTTATGTTCTTCAAATGCATTTAATTTATTGGATTAGGATTTTAATTGTCGATCTTAGCCATAATCCCTCAAAACTAGGTAAGAGATCTTCAATTCTTCATCTCTGGTTTGATTTTATCTTCAACACTGATACTCTCTGTTTCAATTAATCTTTGCTATGTCTTGTTGATGTGAAGGTGATACAGGGACTTTATAATGGTGCCAGTGCTCATGAGGCACTGATAAAACATGGTGTTGAACCCTGTAGATGGATATTATTTGATGAATGAAGGCCTGGAGGATCGTCATCCTTGGCTTTCATTTTTCTTTTAATGCATTTGGAAAACCTTTTAAAACCTACACAAACGAAGAAATATTAAGGAAATCCTACGTATTTTTGGTTTAACTGCTTTAGAGGTTGTGTTTAGGTCACGGCCGTTGGATGAAAGCATCCAACAACAGAGATTGCTTGCAAAGATTAAAAGGGAGGTGGTTGAAAAAAGCTGTGAGGAGATTAAGTCCAGGTCGTTGATCTGTGTTGATCAACAGTCGAAATGGGTCAGGAAAATTTAAAGCAAGGGGTCACTTTATAAAGAAATGGATGAAAACACAGAGAAATGGCTTATAAAACCTTTGGCGGAGGAAATATGATTAAAATTAAATTGGGGTTTCTCGGATGATCCTGGGCCATCGGATGAGACCAGCCAAGGAGATCAATGATGGAGAATGATCTATGAAATCCCTTGTGAGAAAGGCAAAGGGTGATAGTTAAATGGCCAAATTAAATGTGAGCCATTGATCTGTAGAGATCAACAGCAGGGAATGAATGTGATGTGATGTAATAGAAATGGGGAAAGTGGTTTCAGGTGGAGAAACAACTAGTTTCATGCGACAAAAAGGGGAATAGGCGGTTTTCAATTTTCGAATGTGATATGCTCATAGGAAAACACATGGCCTTTCAAAACCACCCATATCGCATCATTTTGAAACATGATTGTTAAGGCTTAAAGTTACGCGAAAATGCGTGTCAGCCGTCAGATCTGAGGTCTTAGATCGGACAGCTGTGAGAGAGCGTGATATCAGCAAGATGTGTAGGTGAAACAAGGTGGGGGAAAGAGAAGGTGGTTTCAATTTGAGCCGTTAGATCAAGAAATAAATGGTGGAGATCAAATCTGGAGGAAGGCAGGACCCAAAGGAGTTGGGCCTATCGGGATGAATCTGGATCGTTGGATCAAGGAATGAACAATCTAGATCAAATCTTGGGGTCAAATGAATAAAAAAAATGAGGTGGAGGAAAAGGTCAGTGTCGGTCGTTGATCTGCAGAGATTGATGGCTAAGATTGGCTAAAAAAACATTATAAAGCAGGGCTTCATAATTTTAATAAAGGTTGCGGTATCGATCTGGACTGTCAGATCTGGGTGCATGGACGACCTAGATGCAATCAGAAGTCTGCAATCGGCGGGGGCAGGGGAGAAAAGGCTCCAATGCGATTATATGTGGACCGTTGATTTGAGGGCCAGATCAATGGTGGATAATGAGTCAAAGGAGGTCACAGGCAGAGGGAAAGGCTTAGGGATGGAGCGATAAGGGCCGTTGGATGAGATCTGGCGGGTAGATCCAATGGATGAGGATCCATCGAGAGAGGCCAATCGGAGGGGGAAAATAAAATATTACAATGCGCCCAATGGAAATCTCTGATGCAAGGTTCCGAAGGCCGTTGATTGGCTCAAGATTAATGGTCGGGAAGGGCTCCAACCAATGAGCCATCAAGGCCTTTTAAAACATGAAAAATTGGATTTTTAACAAAATACAAAGGGAAATGGCTCCGAGGAGGGTTTTATTTTATGATTAGAGCCCGATTGCGGGGCCTTCGGGTATATGAAAAGATACGAGGGATCAGGGGTTTATATAAAGGGAGCCAATCGGCATCAGAACTTTTATAAAACAAAACACATGCGCCCATCGCAAATGCCCTGATGCGATAAGTGCTTTTGGACTTAGCGCTTGGTTCTAGTGCATGGGTATGTGGTGGGGAAATGGTTTATGGTTTAGCCCAAAGGGGCTTAGGCCCATAATGCAAAAAAGGCTCATTTTTATGATTTTTTCAAGGATTTTCAATGGATTTTGGGGTTTCAATAAGGTCTAAAAATGAGTTTTAAACCTTATAAAATGGGTTTTATGAAGGGAAGAAGGGAATAAATGAAAAATAGAGGAATTTCATGGGGAAAAAGGGGATAAAAGTGAAGGTTAATAATGAGTGAAAGGAAGGGTAAAATGAGGAAAAAATGGAATTTTTTGCAGCAGTCTTTTATTCAGGAAAACAACAGAATTTCAGAATCAAGAGGGAAAAAGCAGTGAAGATTTATCAAAGAATAAGATGTCTTCATAAGACTTCAAGAACTAACAATTTTGGAATAAAAATTGTTTCTTAAAGGCTTCAAAAATTATTTATCCGCCATTTGATATGACAAAATTTATAGGTGGCTAACAAGGGTTAGGCTAAGGTTAAGATTAAGGTTAGGTTAGGATAAGGTCAAGTTTAAGGTTAGGTTAAGGTTAAGGTTACAGGTTTAGTCAGGTTAAGGTTAAAGTCAAGGTTGAGGGTTTGGTTAAGGTTAAGATAAAGGCTAAGGTTAAGGTTAGGTTAAGTTAAGGTTAAAGTAAAGCTTAAGGTTAGGTTAAGGGTAAAGTTAATGTTAAGGTTACGATTAAGGTTAGGGTTAAAGTTAGGGGAAGGTTAAGGTTAGGTTAAGGTTAAGGTTAAGGTTAAGGTTAAGGTTAGGTTAAGGGTAAGATAAGGTTAAGGTTAAGGTTAGGTTAAGGTCAAGATCAAGGTTAAGGTTAAGGTTAAGGTTAAGGTCAAGGTTAGGGGTAAAGTTAAGGTCAAGGTTAGGGTTAGGTTATACTTAAGGTTAAGTTTAGGTTAAGGGTAACTTCAAGGTTAAGGTTAAGGTGAAGGTTAAGGGTAAGGTTAAGGTTAAGGGTTACATGTTTAGTCAGGTTAAGGTTAAGGTGAAGGTTAAGGGTAAGGTTAAGGTTAAGGTTTTGGTTAAGGTTAGGTTAAGTTTAAGTTTAAGGTTAAGGGTTTGGTCAAGGGTAGGGTTAGGGGTAAGGTTAGGGTTAAGGTTAGGGGAAGGTTAAGGTTAAATTTAGGTTAAGGAAAGGTTTAGGTTAAGGTAAGGTTAAGGTTAAGGTTATGAGTTTAGTTAGGTTAAGGGTTTGGTACGGGTTAGGGTTAGGTTATAGTTAAGGTTAAGGTTAGGTTAAGGGTAAAGTTAAGGTTAATGGTTTGGTCAAGGTTAGTTTTAGGTTATAGTTAAGGTTAAGGCTAAGGTTAGGGTTAAGGTTAGGGTAAAGGTTTAGGTTAAGGTTAAGGTTAAGAATTTGGTCAAGGTTAGGGTTAATGGTTAAGGTTAAGGAGGTAAGTCAAGGTTAAGGGTTAAGGTTATGGTTAAGGTTAGGGGAAGGTTAAGGTTAATGTTAAGGTTAAGGGTTTGGTCAAGGTTAGGGTTAGGTTATAGTTATAGTTAAGGTTAAGGTTAAGGTTACGAGTTTAGTAAGGTTAAGCTTAAGCTTCAGGTTAAAGGTAAGGTTAAGGTTAAGGTTAAGGGTAAATTCAAGTTTAGGGTTAAAGTTAAGGTTAGGGTTAAGGGGAAGGTCAAGGTTAAGGTTACAGGTCTTAACCTTAACCTTCACTATAACCTAACCTTAACCTTAACCTTAACCTTAACATCAAATTTGACTATAACCGAACCTAACCTTAACCTTAACTATAACCTAACCCTAACCTTGACCAAAACTTAAACCTTAACCTTAAGCTTAAGTTTAACCTTAACCTAAACCTTTCCATAAGAATAACCTTAACCTTAACTATAACCTAACCCTAACCTTACCCGATCCATAATGTTAACTATAACCTAAACTTAACCCTAACCTTAACCTTGACCTTGACCTTAACGTTAATGTTAAGGTTACATTAAGGGTAAAGTCAAGGTTAAGGTTAGGTTATGGTTAAGGTTAAGGTTAGGTTAGACTAAGGTTAAGGTTAGGTTAAGGGTTTGATCATGGTCAAGGTTAATGTTAGGTTAAGTGTAAGGTTAAGGTTTTGGGTAAAGTTAAGGTTAAGGCTAGGTTAAGGTTAGGGTAAGGTTAAGGTTAAGGTTAAGGTTAAGGTTAAAGTTAGGTTAAGGTAGAGGTTATGGGAAGGTTAGGTTAAGGTTAAGGTAAAGGCAAGGTAAAGGTTAAGGTCAAGGTTACATTAACCTTGACTTTACCCTTAACCTAACCTTAACCTTAACTATAACCTAACCCTAACCTGGACCTTAACTTTACCCTTAACCTTAACCTTAACCTTAATAATAACCTAACCCTAACCTTACCATAACCATAATCGTAACCTTAACCTTACCTTAACGTAACTTAACCTTAACCTTGAACTTGAACTTAAACTTAAATTTAACTTTACCCTTAACCTTAACCTTAACCATAAATTTAACCTTACCCATAACCTTAACCTTAACTCTACCCATATCCTAACCTCAACCTTAACCTTACCCTTAACCTTATCTTAACCTACACCTTAATATTACCCATTACCTTTGCCTTAACCTTAAATTTACACTGAACCTTGAATTTACCCTTAACCTTAACCTTAACCTTGATGTTACCCTTAACCTACCCTTAACCTTAACCTTAACTTTAACCCGACTAAACCCGTAACCTTAGCCTTAACCTAACCTTAACCTTAACCTTAACTATAACCTAACCTTAACCTTGACCTTAACTATAACCTAATCCTCACCATGAACAAACCCTTAACATTAACCTTAACCTTAACCTTACCCTTAACCTTACCCTTAACCTTAAACTTGACCTTAAATATAAACTAACCCTAACCTTAACCTAAGCTTAACCATGACCAAAACATTAACGTAACCTTATCCTGGACTTTACCCTTAATGTAACCTTAACCTTGACCTTGATGTTACCCTCAACATAAACCTTCACCTTAACCTTAACCTGACTAAACACGTAACTTTAACCTTAACCTTACCCTTACCCTTAACCTTGACCTTAACAATAACCTAACCCTAACATTAACCAAACCTTAACCTTAACCCTACCCTTAACGTAACCTTAACCGTGACTTTACCCTTAACCTTAACCTTACACTTAACCTTACCCTTACCCTAATATTAACCTTACCCTAACCTTAACCTTACATTAGGTTATAGTAAGGTTAAGGTCAAGGTTAGGGTTTGCTCAAGGTTAGGGTTAGGTTATAGTTAAACTTAACGTTATAGTGAAGGTTAAGATTCAGACCACTAACCTTAACCAGGGTTAAGGGGGTAAGGGGTAACCTTACCCTTACCCTTAACCTTAACCTAACCTTAACTTTAACTTTATCCTTATCTTAACCTTAACATAACCTTAACCTTAACCTTAACCCTAACCTTAAGGTTAAAGTTATGGGTAAGGCTATATTAAGGTTAGGGTTAGGTTAAAGTATAGGTCAAGGTTAAGGTTAAGGTTAAGGTTAAGGTTAGGGTTAGGGTTAAGGTTAAGATAAGGTTAGGTTAAGGGTAAATTTAAGGTTAAGGTTAGGGGAAGATTAATGTTAAGTTAAGGTCAAAGTTAAGGTTAATGTTACGTTAAGGAGAGGGTTAGGTTATAGTTAAGGTCAAGGTTAGCTTAAGGGTAAGATAAGGTTAAGGTTAAAGTTAAGGTTAGGTTAAGTTCAATGTCAAGATTAAGGTTAAGGTTAAGGTCAAGGTTAAGGGTAAAATTAAGGTCAAGGTTAGGGTTAGGTTATATTTAAGGTTAAGGGTAAGGTTAAGGTTAAGGGTTATGGTTTTAGTCAGGTTAAGGTTAAGGTTAAGATGAAGGTTAAGGTGAAGCTTAAGTGTAAGGTTAAGGTTAACATTAAGGGTTTGGTTAAGGTTAGGTAAAGGTTAAGGTTAAGGGTTTGGTCAAGGGTAGGGTTAGGGGTAAGGTTAGGGTTAAATTTAGGGGAAAGTTAAGGTTAAAGTTAGGTTAATGAAAGGTTTAGGTTAAGGTAAGGTTAAGGTTAAGGTTACAGGTTTAGTCAGGCTAAGGTTATGGTTAAGGGTTTGGTATGGGTTAGGGTTAGGTTATAGTTAAGTTTAAGGTTAGGTTAAGGGTAAAGTTAAGGCTAAGGGTTTGGTCAAGGCTAGGGTTAGGTTATAGTTAAGGTTAAGGTTAGGGTAAAGGTTTAGGTTAAGGTTAAGGTTAAGAATTTGGTCAAGGTTAGGGTTATGGTTAAGGTTAAGGTTAATTTTAAGGTTAAGTTTAAGGGGGTAAGTTAAGGTTAAGGGTTAAGGTTAAGGTTAGGGGAAGGTTAAGGTTAAGGTTAAGGTTAAGGGTTTGGTCAAGGTTAGGTTTAGGTTATAGTTAATTTTAAGGTTAAGGTTAAGGTTACAAGCTTAGTAAGGTTAAGGTTAAGGTTAAGGGTTTGGTCAATGTTAAGGTTAGGTTATTGTTAAGGTTAAGGTTAAGATTAAATTTTTAGTAAGGTTAAGGTTAAGCTTTAGGTTAAGGGTTTGGTAAAGATTAGGGTTAGGTTATACTGAAGGTTAAGGTTAAGTTAAGGATAAAGTCAATGTTAGGGTTAAAGTTAAGGTTAGGGTTAAGGGTAAGGTCAAGGTTAAGGTTATGGGTCTTAACCTTAACATTAACTATAGCCTAATGCTAACCTTAACACTAACCTTAACTTTAACTATAACCTAACCTAACCTAACCTTAACCTTAATTATAACCTAAACCTAACCTTGACCAAAACCTTAAGCTCAAACTTAATCTTAACTTTAACCTTAACCTTAACCTAACCTTAACCTTAACCTTAACCTTCCCATAACCATAAGCTTAACCTTAACCTTAACTTTAACCTAACCTTAACCTTAACCTTAACTATAACCTAACCCTATTCTTACCCGATCCATAACCTTAACTATAACATAACCCTAACCTTAACCTTAGCCTTAACCTAACCTTAAGCTTGACCTCGACCTTAAGGTTAAGGTTAAGGTTAAGGTTACATTAAGGGTAAAGTCAAGGCTAAGTTTAGGTTATGGTTAAGGTTAAGGTTATGGGAAGGTTAAGGTTAATATAAGGTTAAGGTTAAGGTTAGGCTTGGCTAAGGTTAAGGTTAGGTTAAGGGTCTGGTCAAGGTCAAGGTTAAGGTTAGGTTAAGGGTAAGGTTAAGGTTATGGGTAAAGTTAAGGTTAAGGTTAGGGTAAGGCTAGGGTAAGGTTAAGGTTAAGAGAAGGTTAAGGTTAAATTCAGGCTAAGATAAAGTTTATGGGAAGGTTAGGTTAAGGTTAAGGTAAAGGTAAGGTTAAGGTTAAGGTCAAGGTTAGGTTAACCTTGACTTTACCCTTAATATAACCTTAACCTTAACTATAACCTAACCCTAACTTGGACCTTATCTTTACCCTTAACCTTAAACTTAACTATAACCTAACCTAACCTTACCCTAGCCATAATCATAACCCTAACCTTAAGTTAACCTAACTTAACCTTAACCTTGATCTTTACCTTAACCTTAACCTTACCTGTAACCTTAACCTTAACTTTACCCTTAACCTAACCTTAAACTTAACCTTACTCTAAACCTTATCTTAACCTTAACCTTAAACTTACCCTTAACCATTACCTTAACTTTAAATTTACCCTTAACCTTGACTTTAACCTTAACCTTATCCTTAACCTTGATTTTACTCTTAACCTAGGCTTAAATTTAACCTAACTAAACCTGTAGCCTTAACCTTAACCTAACCTTAACGTTAACCTTAACCTTAACCTTCCCATAACCTTAACCTTAACCTTAACTATAACATAACCTTAAACTTGACCTTAACTATAACCTAGACCTCACCTTGACCAAACCCTTAACATTAACATTAACATTGACCTTAACCTTAACCTTAACCTTAACCTAACCCTTAATCTTAAACTTGACCTTAACTATAACCTAACCCTAACCTTAACCTAACCTTCCAACTTCCTGCACTTTAACGTAATCTTTGCCCCCAAATCCACCGACCCCAACGTAACCTCCACCCCGACCTCGACCTTACCCTCAACATTCTTACCCTCAACATAAATTTTAACCTTAACCTGAACTTGACTAAGCATGTAACCTTAACCTTAACCTTAACCTTGCCCTTAACCTTAAAATTAACCTTGACCTTAACTATAACCTAACCCTAACCTTAACCAAACCTTAACCTTAACCTTACCCTTAATGTAACTTTAATCTTGACTTTACCCTTAACCTTAACCTTACCCTTAACTTTATCCTTAACCTAATATTAACCTTACCCTAACCTTAACCTTACGTCAGGTTATAATAAGGTTAAGGTCAAATTTAACGTTTGGTCAAGGTTAGGGTTAGGCTATAGTTAAAATTAAGGTTATAGTGAAGGTTAAGCTTAAGACCTGTAACCTTAACCAGGGTTAAGGGGCTAAGGGGGTAACCTTACCCTTACCCTTACCCTTAACCGTAACCTAACCTTAACCTTAACCTTAACCTTAACGTAACCTTAACCTAACCTTAACCCTAACCTTAAGGTTAAAGTTCTGGGTAAGGTTAGGTTATAGTTAAGGTCAAGGTTAAGGTTAGGTTAAGGTTAATGTTAAGGGTTTGGTTAAGGTTAAGGTTAAGGTTAGGGTTAAGGTTAAGGTTAAGATTAGGTTAGTTTAAGGTTAAGATAAGGTTAAGGTTAATGTTACGTTAAGGGTAATGTCAAGGTTAAGGTTAGGTTAAGGTTAAGGTTAAGGTTAAGGTTAAGTTTAGGTTAAAGTTATGGTTAGGTTAAGGTTAAGTTAAGGTTAAGGTTAAGGTTAAAGATTTGGTCAAGGTTAGGGATCGGTTATAGTTAAGTTTAATTGAAGGTTAAGGTTAGGTTAAGTAAAGGTTAACGTTAAGGGTTAGGTTAAGGTTATATTTAAAGGTTTGGTCAAGGTTATGATTAGGTTAAGTTTAAGGTTAAGGTTAGGTTAAGGGTAAAGTTAAGGTTTGGGTTAGGTTAAGCTTAAGCTTAAGTTTAAGGGTAAAGATAAGGTTGTACTTAAGGTTAAGGTTAAGGTTAGGTTAAGGTTAAGGTCAAGGTTAATTTTAAGGGTAAGTTTATAGTTCAGCTAAGGTTAAGGTTAAGGTTAGGTTAAGGGTAAGATAATTTTAAGGTTAATGTTAAGCTTAATGTTAGGTTAAGGGTAAAGTCAAGGTTAAGGTAAAGTTAAGGTTAAGGTTAGGTTAAGGTTAAGTTTAAGGTTAGGGTAAGCTTAGGGTAAAGGTTTAGGTTAAGGTTAAGGTTAAGGTTTAAGGTTAAGGTTAATTGTTCGGTCAAGGTTAGGGTTAGGTCACTAACCATAATGTTAACCTTAAGCTTAATCGTAACCTTAACCTTAACCTTAACCTAACCTTAACCTTATCTTAACCTTAACTATAACCTAACCCTAACATCGACCAAACCTTGACAAAACCTTAACCTTTACCTTAACCTTAACTTTAACTTTACCCATAATCTTAACCGTAACCTTATCCTTAACCTTAACCTTAACCTTAACCTAGCCTTGAACTTAACCTTGACCTTGACCTTAACCTTACCTTAACCTTAACCTTAACCTTAACCTTATCTTAAACTTACCCTTAACCTTAACCTTCCCAACCTCTTAACCTTAACTTTAACCTTATCCTGACTAAACCAATAACCTTAACCTTAACCTTAACCTAACCTTAACCCTATCTTAACCTTAACCTTAACATTAACTTTAAACTTACCCTTACCTTAACCTTCAAGGTAAAGTTAAGGTTAAGATTTGGGTTTAGTCAGGTTAAGGTTAGGGATAATGTTAAGGTTAAGGTTAATGGTTTGGTTAAGGTTAGGGTTAGGGTTAGGTTATAGTTAAGGTTAAGGTTAGGTTAAGGGTAAAGTCATGGTTAAGGTTAAGGTGAAAGTTAGGTAAAAGTTATGGTTATGGGAAGGTTAGGTAGAGGTTAAGGTTATGGGAAGGTTAATGTTAAATTTAGGTTAAGCTAAGGTTAAGGTTAAGGTTAAGGTAAAGTTTAAGGTTAAGGTTAGGGTAAGGTTAAGGTTAAGGTTAAGGGTAAAGTTAAGGACCTTAACCTAATCTTAACCTTAACCTAAGCTTAACCTTACCGTTAAACTTGACCTTAACATAACCTTAACCTTAACCTTAACGTTAACCTAAATATAACCTTACCCATAACCTTAACCTTAACCTAACCTTAACCTTAGCCTTATCCTTATCTTAACCTTAGCCCAATCTTAACGTTAACATAAACCTTAACCTTAACCTTAACCTTAATGCTACCCTTTTCCTAATCTTAACCTTAAACTAACCTTAACCTTTACCTTACCTTAACCTAACCTTAACCCCTTAACCTTAACCTTCCCACAACCATAACCTTAACCTTGACTTTACCCTTAACCATAAACTTAACCTTAACCTAACTTAACCTGTAACCTTAACCTTAACCTAGCCTTATCCTTGACCTTAACTATAACCTAACCCTAACCTTACCCATAAATCAACCTTAAGGTTAAGATTAAGCATAAGGTTAAGGTTAAGATTAAGCTAAGGTTAAGATAAGGATAAGGTTAAGGTTAAGGTTCGGTTAAGGTTAAGGTTATAGGTAAGGGTTTGGTCAAGGTTAAGGTTATTTGTAGCTAAGCTCAAGGTTAAGGTTAAGGTTAGTTGTAGTTAAGGTCAAGGTTATGGGAAGGTTAAGGTTAAGGTTAAGATTAGGTTAAGTTTAAGGTTAATGTTAAGGGTTTGGTCAAGGTTACGATTAGGTTAAGGTTAATGTTAAGGGTTTGGTCAAGGTTAGGGTTAGGCTATAGTTAAGTTCAAGGTTAAGGTTAAGGGTAAGGTTATATTTAGGTTAAGTTTATGGTTAAGGGTAGGTTAAGGTTAAGATAAGGTTAAGGTTAAGGGTTTGTTGAAGGTTAGGGTTAGTTTATAATTAAGGTTAAGGTTAAGGTTAGGTTAAGTTAATGTTAAGGTCAAAGTTAAGGGTATGGTTAAAGTTAGGTTAAGGTTAAGATTAGGTTAAGGGTAAAGATAAGGTTAAGGTTAGGTTAAAGGTAGAGTTAAGGCTAAGGTTGGGGTGAAGGTTTGAGGAAGGTTAAGGCAAAGGGTTTGGTCAAGGATAGGGTTAGCTTATAGTTAAGGGTAAGGTTAAGGTTAAGGTTAAGGTTAAGGGTTTGGTCAAGGATAGGGTTAGCTTATAGTTAAGGGTAAGGTTAAGGTTATGGGTTTAGTCAGGTTAAGGTTAAGGTTAAGGTTAAGGTCAAGGTTAAGGCTACGTTAAGGGTAAAGTCAAGGTTAGGGTTAAGGTTAAGGTTAATGTTGATGGTTATGTTAAGGTCAAGGTTAAAGTTAGGGTTAAGTTTAAGGTTAGGTTAAGGTTAGGTTAAGGTTACGTTCAAGGTAAGGTTAAGGTCAAGGATAAGGTTAAGGTTAAAGTTAAGGTTAAGGTTAGGTTAAGGTCAAGGTTAAGGATAAGGTTAAGGTCAAGGTCAACGTTAACCTAAACTTTACCCTTAACCTTATCTTGACCTTGACCTTAACATTAACTTTAATGTTACTAAACCCGTACTCTTAAACTCATCTTAACCTTACCTTAACTATAACCTTAACCCTGACCTTAACTATAAACTAACACTAACTTGACCAAACAATTAACTTTAACCTTAACCATCCCAAACCATTAACCTTAACCTTAATATTAATCTAACCTTAACCTTAACCTTAATGTAGCCTTAACCTTAACCTTAATCTTAAGCTCACCCTTAACCTTCACCTTCACCTTCACATTAACCTTAACATTAACCCAACCAAACCTTAACCTTAACCTTAACTTTACCCTTAACCTTACCTTAACCTTAACTATAACCTAAACCTAACCTTAACCTTAACCATAACCTTATCTTTACCCTTAACTTGAACCTTAACCTTAACCGAACATTAACCTTAAACTTAACCTTCCCATAACCATGATCTTCACTTTAACCTTAACCTAACTTAAGCTTAACATTGACCTTGACCTTAACCTTAACCTTACCCTTAACCTTCACCTTAATTGTAACCTTAACCTTAACCTTAACCTTAACCTTCCCCTAACCTTAACCCTAACCTTAACCTTAACTTTACCCTTAACCTAACCTAATCTTAACTTTAACCTTAACTTAACCTAACCTTAACCTTAACCTTAACTTTACCCTAACCTTAAGGGATTAGTCAGGTTAAGGTTAAGGTTAAGGGTTTGGTCAAGGTTAGGGTTAGTTTATAGTTAAGGTCAAGGTTAATGTTAGGTTAAGGTTAAGGTTAACGTTAAGTTAAGGTTAATATTAAGGGTTTGGTCGAGGTTAGGGTTAGGTTATAGTTAAATTTAATGTTAAGGTCAAGGTTAAGGGTAAGGTAAAGGTTAAAGTTAAGGGTTTGGTCAAGGTTAGGGTTAGGTTACAATGAAGGTTAAGGTTAAGTGATGCAGGAGCATCGGGATTAGCCAGTAATGTGAAAACTTGTTCACATGTTGTGGCTAAATAGGGTGAAATTAATTGACTGTTGGTCAAAATCAGTTTTACTGAGAAGGTTGGAATTCTCAAATAGTTTGTCATAATTTATTATTGTAATAAGTGAGAGACTGTCTTATTTTAGATTTAGAGATAAGAGTTGTTAGCCTAGGTGTGCACGAGAAGCTAAGAAATAGAGGATTTTTGTTAGGTCTTTAAAAAAAATAGGAGATTGCTGTTAGATTGTTAGAGAAATTATTGAGTAATAAAAGAGGAGAAAAAAATGTGATTAGCGGAGGGTTGGAGAAGCTTCGAGTGGAGTGAGAAATCACAGTGTGTGTGGAAACTGTGTTTTGTTTAAAAAAGATCATTTTCTTGTGTAATTTGGCTTAGGGCAAGACTCTATTCTTCTGTATATCATGAATAAAATTAATGTTGTGTGAATCATTATATGATGAGCCTGTGTGGCTTGAGTATTTGCTTCTCCATGTAATTGCTTGAAGTGGTGGTGGACCTGTGTTTTTTTTTTTTTAATTGTAAGAAATCCCGTGTTAAGGCAAACCTGGCATAGTTTGAGTCCGCGAGCGTAAAATTCATTAACACAGAGAATTGGCAAAAAAATAATAATTAGCGAAACCTTTGATTGGATTTGAAAGATATATAGGTTGATTTTGTGACTCGTCGGGTCTGTGTAAAACCATCGCATCGGACCAGAGAGGTGTTCTCATATTGCATCATATGACAATGGAACCCAGATGCGAAATTTTATAGAATTTGTTTTGAATTGAGATCGGGTTCGTGGATATCGCATCACTTACAGGAAGCGACATCTATCCACTGTGATTTGCAATCACCAACTGGCATCGCATCAGAACTGTGGAAAACACTGAAATTAAAAGTCCACATTTCCGATTGCCGATATTGTGAATTGATTTGACCGTTCGATCGGCCAGATCTGAGGTGCGACAATACAATAAAATTTATGTTAGAAAAGGCGTTCACCGTTGTTTTTGAATGTATAAAAGGGTGTATCGGGACTCAAATGAGGGAAAGAATATTTAAGTCCATTGCTGCCGATGCATCAAGATTTTGGTATCAGAGCAAAAGAAAGAGGTGTTTGTAACGAAGATGCCACCAAGAAGAGGAATTGGTCAAGGAAGACTAGAACCAAATGAAATTCTGTTAGAAGAAGTGTGGAATTTGCGTGCATGAATGGAGACAATGGAGACAACCCAAAGAAGAGCGCCTGATGATGGAGCTGAGAGTTCTTCAGAAGAATCTGCTACAGATGTGGAAGAAGTAGAAGAAGAAAATGAAACCGCCAAAGTTCTCAAGATGCTGGCAAAAGTTGGAAGCAAACCCAAGATGGAGATTCCTATGTATGAAGGGAGTCTAAATGTGGAGGAGCTTATGGATTGGATTAGATCCATAGATCAGTACTTTGACTATGAAGAGGTTGAGGAGAATAAGAGGGTGAAGTTTGCAGTCACCAGATTGAAGGGTCATGCAGCCATCTGGTGGGACGAGGTACAAAAATCAAGAACGAGGAAAGGGAAATCTAAGATCAAGCAATGGGATAAAATGGTAAGCAAACTGAAATCCAAGTTTTTACCTAAAGACTATAATTTGAATCTTTTTAAGCAAATGCAAAATATGAAATAGAAAGGGATGTCTGTTAGGGATTATATAGAAGAATTCTATAGATTAAGTATTAGAACAGGGCATGTAGAAGATGATGTGGAAAAAATAGCTAGATATGTAAATGGGTTAAGGTATGAAATACAAGATGAGATTAGCTTGTTAAGTCTGAAAACTATTGAGGATGCCTATTAAGCAAGTCTGAAGGCAGAAGAGAAAAATATTGAGGAGACAGAGTCAAAGTGTTAAGTCCCTATATTAATAGTGTAGCCCCTTATTATGTTAGTGTAGCCCCGCTTATTGTTATTATTGTACCCATGTAACCCCCATATTGTTATTATTGTGCCCTTACATTATTATTGCTAGGTCGGCTAGGATTACATTGTGGCCCCACTAGGATTATATTGTGGCCCCATGGACTCCTATATATAGAAGGAGGTTTTGTTCATTTGGATCATCCAAGAATTGTTTATTTATGTAATTTATTGGAGGTTTCCCCCTCGAAGTGGCTTATTTATAAGGCGTTGATATCTCTTTTCTTCTATTTTTGGAGCTGGTTACACAACATTTGGTATCAGAGCTTTGGATTCTAGGGTTTCGCTGCTCCAAACAGGTCATCGTGGAATTTTCGCTATAAATTTTTTTCTACAAAGTTTCAGAAGCTGAAATTTTTAGGGTTCGAAGCCGAAATCCTGAGGAAGCTTTTCTAAAAATTTCAGAGCTTGGTTCGCAATATTTGCGGAGATATCATCTGTGGAAGTTAGGTCTGTTTTCAAGCTCCTAAACAGGTCATCGTGGCATTTTCGCTATAAATTTTTTTCTACGAAGGTTCAGAATCTAAAATTCATATGGTGCGAAGCTGAAATCCTGAGGAAATTCGTCAAAAAATTCTAGAGCTTCGTTCGCAATATTTTTGGAGATATGATCTGTGGAAGGTAGTGCTTTTTCAGGCTCCTGAATTTCATCTCAAAGAGGTGATCGTAGGAAAAGTTCAATAACTCTCTCTCTGGGCAGTGGATTTGAGTGCCGTAAAAAGTGGTCGAAATCACACGGACTTTAGTTTTGTGGCTATCGATTTTAGAGACAAAGGATGAAACTGTGACACGTGGCAAGTCCTACAAGTTTGCTCTACTGAACCAGTCCAGAATTAGGTCATTGTGGGAGATTGGGCACAACTTTGTCTTGGGGAATCAAAATTAGATCAGACCTATGGCATTTGAAAGAAGCTTCAGAGGGCTACTACAAGGCTGAATTTCAGATATTTAAGATTTTCAATTACATAGATAATTCAATTTCAATATCGAGTTCTTGGCAGCAAGAAAAAGGTGTGTATTGTTTTTTCCGAATTGCATAAATCTTGTTTGAAGAATCAAGTTGAATTGATTCCAAGGGAATATTGAAGAATTTTTGTCAGTAATGGGTTCTATTATGCCTCCAAAAAAATAATTCCATACCCATTAAGCCCTCAGAAATCTATACTATGATGCATGAGGAAGAAGAATTGCAGTATGAGATATCAAAATTACGGTACCAAGTGCAACAAGTTTCGATCTTACGAAGAGCAATTGAAGATGAAATAGATGGTTTAAAAGTGGAAATGGAGGCTAAGTTGGATGGTTTGAAGGATCAAATAATAGCAAATATGGATGATAAATTAGTGGAAGATCACATCGAGCATCAACAACAAGCTCTCCAACTCTCAAAGGATAACCCAACTTTGGTGCAGAATCTAATGAAACAACAGAAGATCAACATCACATCGAAAGAAGTTATGAAGCACATAGAAACAAGAAATCAACAAGTAACATCAATTTTATATCTCAAGAAGTGGAATAACTCTCCAGGCAGAATATTTCACATGGGAGGATGAGAATTTTATACATAAGCATCAAGAAATAATCAAGCGTTGAGGACAACACTTGTTTGAAGGAGAGGGGCATGTTAAGCCCCTATATTAGTAGTGTAGCCCCTTATTATGTTAGTGTAGCTCCCCTTATTGTTATTATTGTACCCCTGTAACCCCCATATTGTTATTATTGTACCCTTACATTATTATTTTTAGGTCGGCTAGGATTACATTGTGGCCCCACTAGGATTATATTGTGGCCCCATGGACTCCTATATATAGAAGGAGGTTTTGTTCATTTGTATCATCCAAGAATTTTTAATTTATGTAATGTATTGGAGGTTTCCCCCAAAGTGGCTTATTTCTTAAGGCGTTGAGCATTCCTTTCTATTTTGGAGCTGGTTACACAACACAAAGGAACAGAGGAAAGAGCTCAGCGAGAGGTAGAGGAGCTTCCAGATCTAGAGGAACACAACATCAGCATGAAACAGGAAGTTCGAGTGGAAGATCACCACAGAAGGGTGAATCTAGTAGAGGAAGATTTAGGCCCAGAGGAAGAGGACGAGGGAGAGATGTTAGGTGTTATACCTATGGAGAATGGGGACATATGTCATGGGACTATCCTCATAACAAATCAGCAAGCCAGAGGGGTGAAAATGTGACTGACGTAGAGCCAGAACCACCTCGACTTGTGGAGAAAGAGGAACCACCTGAAGAAGGTGAATCATTACTACTTAGAATAACTTTCTTAGAGCAGAAAAGGAGACTGGAGAACCTGCACAAAGAAAGAAATTTTTCAGAACCACATGTAAATCAAAAGGTAAGTGCTATAAGGTTATAATTGACAGTGGGAGTATTTACAATCTTGTGTCCACAGAGATGGTGGAAAATCTTGGGTTAGCAAGGACGGCACATCCTGCACCTTACAAAGTGTCTTGGCTACAGAGGGGCCATCAAGTCATCGTGACAGAGCAATGTAATGTGGAAATGCAGATCGACACATACAAAGACGTGATCCTATGTGACATAATGCCCATGGATGTATGTCATATATTTTTGGGGAGACCATGGAAATTTGATCGGAAAGAGATTCATGATGGGAGAAGGAACACATATACCATAGAGAAGGATGGAACTAAGCATGCGTTGTTTCCAATGAAGAATGATGTTGATAAAGGACTGCCTGAAAATAGTATCATGTTGATAATTTGTAAAGAATTGCTACAGGAGGTCGATAAAAGTGAGGAGTTGCACTTCGCTATCATGGGGAGGCCCAAGGTAATCTTAACCTCTATGAATTTAAACGATTTTCCTGAAGAAATTCAAGCTGTGTTAGATAATTTTATGGATATCATTATGGATGAATTACCGAATGAATTTCCACCGATTAGAAGTGTTAGCCACCATATCGACTTAATACCAGGATAAAGTCTACCCAATAAAGCTACATATAGAATAAATCCCTAGGAAAACATAGAAGTTTCAAGGCAAGTACAAGAACTAATGGATAAGGGGATGATCAGAGAGAGTCTGAGCCCGTGTGCTGTGCCAATGGTACTTAGTCCGAAGAAGGGAGGAGAATGGCGCATGTGCACCAATTCTAGAGCTATCAACAAGATAATGATCAGGTACAGATTTCCTTTGCCCAGAATGGATGATTTAATGGACTGTTTAAGTGGATCCTGGTATTTTACTAAGATATATTTGAAAAGCGGGTATCATCAGATCAGAATTCTGGAAGGCGATGAGTGGAAAACGGCTTTCAAAACAAATAGTGGACTGTATGAGTGGTTAGTGATGCCTTTTGGGCTCACTAATGCACCCAGTACATTCATGAGACTAATGAACGAGGTATTGAAGGAGTATGCAGGTAAATTTTTTTTTGTTTACCTTGATGATATTCTAGTTTTTAGCAAAAGTAAAGAGGAGCATTTAGAACATCTGAAGTTAGTTCTAAAAACTCTACAGAAGGAAAAACTACTAATCAGTTTGAAGAAGTGTAGTTTCATGAAAGAAGAGCTGGTGTACTTAGGATTTGTGGTTTCAAAAGAGGGCTTGAAATTGGATCCGGAAAAAGTACAAGCAATCAGGAACTGGCCTACTCCCAGAAGTGTATTTGAGGTAAGAAGTTTCCATGGAATTGCTAGTTTTTACAGAAATTTTATAAAGGGGTTTAGTCAAGTTTGTGCACCAATCCTTGAGACAATCAAGGAGGTCAACCAGCCATTTCGATGGATAGAAGCGGAGGACAAGAACTTTAGTCTGCTGAAAAAGAAGATAACAAAAGAGCCAATTCTAGCATTGCCTAATTTCGAGAAAGTATTTCAAGTAGAAACCGATGCAAGTGGAGTAGCATTTGGTGCGGTATTGGGCCAAGAGAAGAGACCGATAGCATATTTCAGTGAGAAACTAAATGATGTGAAAAAAAAATATTCTTCTTATGACAAAGAGTTTTACGCTATTGTGCAGGCATTGAAAAAGTGCATGCATTACTTATTGTAAAAGGAATTTATCTTATATTCAGACAATCACGCTTTACAGTTTATTAATAACCAGCCAAAGGTAAATCAGAAGCATGCCAAATGGGTGGAATTTCTACAAATTTTCACCTTTGTAATAAAGCATAAAAGTGGTAAGTCTAATAAAGTAGCAGATGCATTGAGCAGGGTAAGTTATCTTTTGCAAGAGTTTAAAGTGGTATTGTAGTTTTTGAGGAAATGATAGAAATGTACAAGGATGATGAGGATTTTAGAGACATCTACACAATAGTTCAGAATCCAGTGAGCCATAAAAAAATTCAGTGGATGGACTACCTTATTCAAGGAGGCCTATTATTTAAAAGCAACAAGTTATGTATTCCTAAATGTTCCATGAGGGAGAACATAATCAAGGAGAAGCACAGTGGAGGGTTATTTGGTCATTTTGGAAAAGATAAAACCTTCGCTCAGGTGAATGATTTTTATTACTGGCCCAAAATGCAAACTGATGTTAAAAATTTTGTTGAGAAATGTAGAGTATGTTAGTATGCCAAAGGAAGGAGTCAGAATACAGGACTATATCAGCCATTGCCCACACCAGATCGGCCATGGGATGCAGTTAGTATGGACTTTGTTCTGGGTTTACCAAAAACTCAAAGAGGAAACAATTCTATTTATGTTTTAGTAGATAGATTTTCTAAAATGGCACATTTTATTGCTTGTAAGAAAGCTAGTGATGCAACACACATAGCAAATTTATTCTTCTCAAAGATTGTAAGATTGCATGGTTTACCTGTAAGTATTGTATCAGATCGAAGATACTAAATTTGTAGGGCATTTATGGAGGACACTTTGGAAGAAACTGGGGA
The DNA here is from genome assembly GCA_034641835.2 of Pinus albicaulis. Taxonomy (NCBI): domain Eukaryota; kingdom Viridiplantae; phylum Streptophyta; class Pinopsida; order Pinales; family Pinaceae; genus Pinus; species Pinus albicaulis. The sequence continues at coordinate 826,120,050 of CM076579.1, read as the reverse complement.
CTAAAATCAATTTTAGTTTAGTGTACCATCCTCAGACAGATGGAAAAACTGAAGTAGTGAACAGGAGCTTGGGGAATATACTAAGGAGTTTGGTACATCAGAATCCCAAACAGTGGGATTTGGCATTAGCTCAAGCTGAGTTCACTTACAATGATACACCAAACCGAAGCACTGGAATGACTCCATTTCAGATTGTCTTTGGAATGCATCCGAGAGGAGTATATGAGCTTAGGTATTTGGGAAAACAGGAAGCCAAGAGTGCAAGTGCTGAAGATTTTTTCGAACAAATGCAGAGGATACAAGAAGAATTTAGAGGTAAATTGCATGAAAGCAACATCAGATACAAGCAGAGAGAAGATCTGAAAAGAATAGAAAAGGTGTTTCAAGTAGGAGATTTAGTCATGGCATATTTGAGGAAAGAGAGATTTCCTAAAAAAACTATTAACAAACTGAAAATGAAGAAGATAGGACCTTGTAGAATTAAAAGGAAATTTTCAGCTAATGCATATGAGATCGAGTTTCCAGAAGGGATTGGAATATCCCCCATTTTTAATATTGCAGACTTATATCCATTTAGAGATATGGAGAACGAGTTGTAGAATGAAGTCACAGGTGATGAAGTTAAAACCATGGATTGGAAGGAACAGGTACCAAAATCATCCAAGAAAGAATTTGAGGCTATCTTGGATCAAATAATATCCAAGAAAACTTGAGGGTAGACATATTTCTAGTATCTATTCATGTGGAAGGAGAAGCCAATGGAAGATTCCAGTTGGTTGACAATATCTGAACTACAGAAATATGGAGTAAGTCCTGAAAGTTTGAAGGACAAGTCTTTTCTTCCCCGGGAGTCTGATGCAGGAGCATCGGGATTAGCCAGCAATGTGAAAACTTGTTCACATGTTGTGGCTAAACAGGGTGAAATTCATTGACTGTTGGTCAAAATTAGTTTTACTGATAAGGTTGGACTTCTCAAATAGTTTTTCATAATTTATTATTGTAATAAGTGAGAGACTATCTTATTTTAGATTTAGAAATAAGAGTTGTTAGCCTAGGTGTGCATGAGAAGCTAAGAAATAGAGGATTGTTGTTAGGTATTTAAAAAAAATAGGATATTGTTGTTATATTGTTAGAGAAATTATTGAGTAATAAAAGAGGAGAAAAAAATGTGATTAGCGAAGGGTTGGAGAAGCTTGGAGTGGAGTGAGAAATCACAGTGCATGTGGAAATTGTGTTTTGTGTAACAGAGATCATTTTCTTGTGTAATTTGGCTTAGGGCGAGACTCTGTTCTTCTGTATATCATGAATAAAATTAATGTTGTGTGCATCATTGTATGACGAGCCCGTGTGGCTTGAGTATTTTCTTCTTCATGTAATTGCTTGAAGTGGTGGTGGACCTATGTTTTTTTTTTTAAACTGTAAGAAATCCCGTGTTAAGGCAAACCTGGCATAGTTTGAGTCCATGAGCGTAAAATTCATTAACACAGAGAATTGGCGAAAAAAAATAATTAGAGGAACCTTTGAGTGGATTTGAAAGATATATAGGTTGATTTTGTGACTCGTCGGGTCCGTGTAAAACCATCGCATCGGACCGGAGAGGTGTTCCCATATTGCATCATATGACAATGGAACCCGGATGCGAAAGTTTATAGATTTTTTTTTGAATTGAGATCAGGTCTGTGGATATCACATCGCTTACAGGAAGCGACATCTATCCACTGCGATTTGCGATCACCGACTGGAATCGCATCGGAACTGTGGAAAACACCGAAGTTAAAAGTCCACATTTCCGATTGCCGATATTGTGAATTGATTTGAGCCGTCTGATCGGCCAGATCTGGGGTGTGACAATACAATAAAATTTCTGTTAGAAAAGGCGTTCAACACTGTTTCTGAATGTATAAAAGGGTGTATCGGGACTCGAATGAGGGAAAGAATATTTAAGCCCATTATTGCTGCTACATCATTAAGTTAAGGCTAAAGTCAAGGTTAAGGTTACGTTAAGGGTAAATTTAATGATAAGGTTAAGGTTTTTTGAAGGTTAGGGTTAAGTTATAGTTAAGGTTAAGAGAAGGTTAAGGTTGAGTTAAGGTTAAGGTTAGGTTAAGGGTAAAGTTAAGGTTAAGGTTAGGGTAAGGTTAGGGTAAGGTTAAGGTTAAGGTTAAGGTTAAGTTTAAGGTCAAGGTTAAGGTTAAGGTTAATGTTAAGGGTTTCTTCAAGCTTAGGGTTAGGTTATAGTTAAGGTCAAGGTTAAGGTTAAGGGTAAGTTTATAGTTCAGTTAAGGTTAAGGTTAAGGTTAATGTTAGGTTAAGATTAAGATCATGTTAAAGTTAAGGTTAAGGTCGGGTTAAGGGTAAATTCAAGGTTAAGGTTAAGGTTATGGTTATGGGTATTAACCTTAATCTTCACTATAACCTAACCTTAACCTTAACCTTAACCTTAACCTTTACACTAACCTTAACGTTAACCTTAACCTGAACCTTAACCTTATCTTAACCTTAACATTCACTATAACCTAACCTTAAACTTGACCTTAACTATGACATAACCCTAACCTTGACCTAACCCTTAACATTAACCTTAACCTTAACCTTACCCTAACCTTAACCCTAACCTTACCCTTATCTTACCCTTAACCTAACCTTAACATTGACCTTAACTTTACCCTAAACTTAACCTTAACCTTAACCTTAACCTTAACATAACCTTAACCTTAACCTAACTTAACCTTAACCTTGAACTTAATCTTAAATTAACTATAACCTAACCCTAAACTTGACCAAACCCTAGGGTTAAGTTATGGGCAAGATAAGTTTAAGGTTAAGGTTATGGTTAAGGTTAGGTTAAGGTTAAGGTTATGGTTATGAGAAGGTTAAGTTTGAGGTTAAGGTTTGGTCAAGGTTAGGGTTAGTTTATAGTTAAGGTCAAGGTTAAGTTTATATTAAGGGAAAATTCAAGTTTAAGGTTAGGTTAAGGTTAAGATTAGGTTAAGGGTAAATTTACGGTCAAGGTTAGGGTTAGGTGTTACAGGTTTAGTTAGGTTAAGGTTAAGGTTAAGGGTTTGTTCAAGGTTAGGTTTAGGCTATAGTTAAGGTCAAGGTTAAGGTTAGGTTAACCTTAACCTTAACCTTAACCTTAACTTCAACTTTACCCTAACTGTAAGGGTTTAGTCAGGTTAAGGTTAAGATTAAGGGTTTGGTCACGAGAGGTTAAGTTTAAGGTTACATTAAGGGTAAAGTCAAGGTTAATGTTAAGGGTAAGGTTAGGATTAAGGTTAGGGTAATGTTAATATTAGGTTAAGGGTAAATTTAAGGTTAAGGTTAGGGCTAAGGTTAAGGTTAAGGTTAGGATTACCTTATAGTTAAGGCAAGCTTAAGGTTAAGGGTAAGGTTATAGTCAGGTATGGGTAAGGTTAAGGTTCAGGATAAGGTTAAGGGTAAAGTTAAGGTTATGGTTATTAGAAGGTTAAGGTTAAGGTTAAGGTTAAGTTAAGTTTTGGTCTAGGTCAGGGTTAGGTTATAGTTAAGGTCAAGGATATAGTTAGGTTAAGGTTAAGGTTAAGGTTAAGGATAAGGTTAAAGGTAAGGTTAAGGTTAAGGTTACGGTTAAGTTAAGGTTAAGGTTAAGGTTTTTTTAAGGTTAGGGTTAGGTTATAGTTAAGGCTAGGTTATAGTGAAGGTTAAGTTTAAGACCTGTAACCTTAACCTTGACTTGACCCTTAAAATTAACCTTGACTTTAACCCTAACCTTGACTTTACCTTTAACCTAACCTTAACCTTAACCTGACTAAACCTGTAAAGTGAACCTTAAAATAAACTTAACCTTGACTTTACCCTTAACCTAACCTTAAACTTAACCTTAAACTTAAATTTAACCTTATCTTATGCTTAATCTTAACTTATCCCTAACCTTAACCTTAACCCTACCCTTAACCAAAACCTTAACGTTAACCTTAGCCTTAACCTAGCCTTAACCTTAACTAAACCCTTAACCTTAACTTTAACCTTAACTTTAACCTGACATTAACCTTAAATTAACCTTAACCTTAACCTTAACCTTAACCTTGACCTTCCCAAACTCTTAACCTTAACTTTAACCTAACCTTAACCTGAACTTTACCTTTAACCTTGACCAAACCCTTAACCTTAACCTTAACTTGACTAAACCCTTAATTTTACCATTAGCCTTTACATTACCCTTAACCTTAACCTTAACCTTAACCTTAACCTAACTAAACCCATAACCTTAACTATAACCTAACTCTAACCTTGACGAAACTTTTAACATTAGCCTTAACCATAACCATAACCTAAACCTTAACCTTATCTTAACCTTAACCTTCACTATAACCTAACCTTAAACTTGACCTTAACTATAACCTAACCCTAACCTTGACCAAACCCATAACCTTAACCTTAACCTTATCTTAACCTTAACCATCACTATAACCTAACCTTTGCCTTAACCTAACCTTAACCTTAACCTTATGTTACCCTTAACCTAACCTTAACCTTAACTATAACCTAACCATACGCTTAACCATAACCTTATCTTTACCCTTAACCTTATCCTTAACCTTACCTTAACCTAACCTTAACCTTAACCTAACCCTACCCTTAACCATAATCTTAACCTCAGGTTAAGGTCAAGGTTAAGGTTACGTTAAGGGTAAAGTGAAGGTTAAGGTTAGGTTAAGGTTAAGTTTGCATTAAGGGTAAAGTTAAGGTTAAGGTTAAGTGTTTGGTCAAGGTTAAGGGTTAGGTTAAGGTTAAGGTTAGGTTAAGGGTAAAGTCAAGGTTAAAGTAAAGTTAAGATTAAGGTTAGGTTAAGGTTAAGGTTAGGTTAAGGGTAAAGTCAAGGTTAAAGTAAATTTAAGGTTAAGATTAGGTTAAGGTTAAGGTTAGGATAGGTTAAGGTTAAGGTTATGTTAAGGTTAAGCTTAAGTTAGGTTAACCTTACCCTTACCTTAACCTTAACCTTAAACTTAACCGTGACATTACCCTTAGATTAAGGTTAGGGTATCCTAAGGGTAATGTTAAGGTTAAAGTGAAGGTTAGGTTAAGGTTTAGGTTAAGGTCAAGGTTAAGGTTAAGATTAGGTTAAGGGTAAGGTTAAGGTTAGGTTAAGGTTAAGGTTATGGTTAGGTTAAGGGTTAAGGGTTATGTTAAGGGTAAAGTTAAGGTTAAGGTTAAGGATAAGGTCAAGGTTAGGGTTACGTTAAGGGTAAAGTCAAGCTTAAGGTTAAGGTGAAGGTTAAGGGTAAGGTTAAGACTAAAGTTAAGGTTAAGGTTAAGGTTAAGGTTAGGGTAAAGTTAAGATTAGGTTAAGTTGAGGTTAAGTTCAAGGTTAGGTTACAGTTAAGGTTAAGGTTAAGGTTAGGTTATGGTGAAAGTTAAGGTTAAGGTTAAGGTTAAGAGTGAAGGTTAAGGGTAAGGTTAAGGTTAAGACCTGTATCCTTAACCTTCACCCTTAACCTTATCCTTACCTTAACCTTACTAAACCTATAACCTTAACCTTGACTTTACCCTTAACCTAACCTTAACCTTAAATATAACCTAACCCTAACCTTGACCTTAACTTTACCCTTAACCTTATCCTTAACCTTATCTTTAAACTTAACCTTTACCTTAACTATAACCTAACACCAACCATAACCTTAACTTTAACTTTACCCTTAACCTTCACCTTAACCTTAACCTTACCTGTAACCTTAAGCTTAACTATAACCTTAAAATTAACCTTAACCTCAACTTAACCTAACCTTAACCTTACCCATAACCTAACCCTAACCTTGAGGTTAGGTTAACCTTAACCAAACCCTTAACCTTAACCTTAACCTAACCCTAACCTTTCCCAGACCTTAACCTTAACCTTAACCTTATCTTAAACTTAATCTAACCTTAACCTTAACCTTAACCTTACCATAACCTTACCCTTAACCTGAACCTTAACCTTAACTTAACCTAACCCTAACCTTAACCTTAACCTTAACCTCAACCTTAACCTAACCTTGAATTAACCTTAACTTTAATTTTTCCCTAAACTTAACCTTAACCTTACCCTTAACCTTAACCTGAACCTTATCTCAACCTTAACCTAACCATAACCTTCACCCTTAATTTACCTTAACCTAACCTTAACCCTTTAACTTTAACCTTAACCTTCCCATATCCTTAACCTTAAGATTAAAACTAAACCTTGAACTTAACTATAACTTAACCCTAATCTTAACCAAACCCTTAACATTAATATTAACCTTAACCTTAACCTTCCCATAACCTTAACCTTAACCTTGACCTTACCCTTAACCTTAACCTCAACCCTACCCCCTTAATCTTAACCTAACTAAACCCTTAACCTTAACCTTAACTTGACTAAACCCATAACCATAACCTTAACCTTATCCTTAACTTTACCCTTAAGCTAACCTTAACCATAACCTTAATCTTACCCTTACCTAACGTTAACCTTAACCTAACCTTAACCTTAACCTTAACCTAACCCTAACCTTACCCTAAGCTTAACCCCAACCATAACCTTAACTTTACCCTTAACCTAACCTTAACCTTAACCTTAAGTTATCCTAACTTTAGCCTTAACTATAACCTAACCATAACCTTAACCCTAACAATAACCTTAACCTTAACCATAACCTTATCTTTACACTTAAACGTAACCTTAACCTCAACCTTAACCTAACCTTGACCAAACCCTTAACCTTAACCTAACCATAACCATAACCGTAACCTTAACCTAACTTTAACATTAACTTTATCATTAACCTAACCCTAACCTTGACCAAACCCTAAACATTAACCTTATCCTTAACCTTAACCTAACCTTGACCTTAACTATAACCTAACCCTAACCTTGAACAAACCTTAACCTTAACCTTAACCTTAACTATAACCTAACCATATCCTTGACCAAACCTTAACCTTAACCTTAACCTTAACTATAACCTAACCCTATATTTAACCTTAACCTTAACCTTAACCTTAACTATAACCTAACCATATCCTTGACCAAACCTTAACCTTAACCTTAACCTTAACTATAACCTAACCCTATATTTACCCTTAACCTTACCTTAACCATAACCTTAACCTAACCTTAACCTTAACCTTATATTAACCTTACTTTAACCATACCTTTAACCTTGACCTTAACTATAACCTAACCCTAACCTTAACCTGACCCTAACCTTAAGTTAACCTTAACCTTAACCTTAGCCTAACCATAACCTTAACCCAAACCTTAACCTTAACCTTCCCCTAACCTTAACCTTAACTATAACCTAACCCTAAACTTGACCAAACCTTAACCTTAAGGTTAAAGTTAAGGTTAATGTTAAGGTTAGGGGAAGGTTAATGTTAAGGTTAAGGTTAATGTTAGGGGAAGGATAAGGTTAAAGTAAAGGTTAAGGGTAAACTGAAGGTTAAGGCTTAAGGTTAAGGGTAAGGTCATGGTTAGGTTTAGGTGAAGGTTAAGGTTAAGGTTAGGTTAAGGGTAAAGTTAAGTTTAAGGTTAAGGTTTGGTCAAGGTAATGGTTAGGTTATAATTAAGGTTAAGATAAGGTTAAGCTTAGGTGAAGGTTAAGGTTAGGGTTAGGTTATAGTTAAGGTTAAGGTTAAGGTTAAAGGTTAGGTTAAGGTTATGGGTTAACTGAGGCTAAGGTTAAGATTACCCTTAACCTAACTTTACCCTTAACCTTACCCTTAAGCTGACTTTACCCTTAAACTAACCTTAAACGTAACCTTAACTTTAACTTTACCCTAACCTTAAGGGTTTAGTCAGGATAAGGTTAATCAGGTTAAGGTTAAGGTTAGGTTAAGGTTAGGATAAGGTTAGGGTTAGGTTAAGGGTAAAGTCAAGGTTAAGGTAAAGTTAAGGTTAAGGTTAAGGTCAAGGTCAAGGTTAAGGTTAAGGCTAGGGTTAAGGTTAGGGTTATGTTAATGTTAAGGTCAAGGTTAGGTTAGGTTATAGTTAAGGTCAAGGTTAAGGTTAAGGTTAAGGTTAGGGTTACGGGTTTAGTCAAGTTAAGGTTAAGGTTAAGGGTGAAGGTTAAGATTACAAGTCTTAACCTTAACCTTACCCTTAAGCTTCACTATAACCTACCATTAGCATTAACCTTTACCTAACCTTAACCGTAACCTTAACCTTAACCTTAACCTTCACTATAAGGTTAGGTTATAGTGAAGGTTAAGGTTAAGGTTAGGTTATAGTTAAGGTTAAGGCTTTGGTTTAGGTTAAAGGTTAAGGTTAGGTTAAGTGTAATTCAAGGTTAAGGTTATGGTTATGGGAAGGTTAAGGTTAAAGTTAGTTTAGGTTAAGGGTTAAGGTTAAGGTTAAGGTCAAGGGTAAGATGAGGTTAAGTTAAGGTTAAAGTTAAGTTTATGTTGAGGGTAAGGTTAGGGTTAAGGTTAATGATGGTTGGAAATTAAGTAAGAGCTCGGCCCCAGTTCTCACCTTGTAAAAAATTTATTTATTATTATTATTATTATTTATTTTTATTTTTTTTAATTTTCACCCCTTCCTTGTGCCCCGTTTATTTTATTTTTTGGATCTTTTTGTTTATTTATTATTTTATATTTATTAATTTATTTTGTCCAGTAATTAAATAAATTATTTATTAGTTTTATCAGGAAAAAAATTTACCCCCTTCTCCTATTATTTTATTTATTTATAAACCCCTTCTTAAAATTTTAAATTAATTTATTTAATTTACTTATTTATTTAGTTATAAAAATTTGCCCCTCCCTTATTCCTTCTTAGGTCCCTTAGTTTTATTTTAATTAATTAATTTATTGATTTTATTAACAAATAATTAAGTAATCATTTTTAACTAAAATTTGTTCCCCTCCCTTTTACCCATTTTAATTTCTTAATAATTTATTAACCCATTTGTTATAATAATAATTTATTAGCTAACTTTCTAACGGCTAGTTCTTATAAGCTAGTCTTAACAACTAGGTCTCAACGGCTAATTCTGGGCATTGATGCATCTCCACTATTTATTTATTTAACGAGATCGATTAGTCTCTCCACCTTGTCCCGAGGATGAACCACATTAGCTGGTTTGAAACGTCGTCCTAATCCTAATGATGTGATTTTTCCAAAAGTACTTTTATCTACATTATGGATCACAAAAGTCTTAGATCTAATGTTAATCTTAAGTTTAAGGTTAAGGTTAAGGTCATGGTTAAGGTTAAGGTCAAGGTCAAGGTTAAGGTTAGGTTAATGTTAAGGTTAGGTTAAGGTTAAGATAAGGTTAAGGGTAAAGTCAAGGTTAGGTTTACCTTAACCTTAACCTTAGCCTAACATTAACCTTAACCTTAACCTAACCTTAAGCTTAAATTTAACCTTACTAAACCTGTAACCTTAACCTTAACCTTAACCTGAACTTGACTAAACCTGTAACCTTAACTTGACTAAACTCGTAACCTTAACCTTAACTTGAATAAACTCGTAACCTTAACCTTAACCTTAACCTAACCTTAATATTAACTATAACCTAACCTTAACCTTAACATTAACCTTGGTCTTGAAATTAACCTAACATTAACATTAACCTTAACCTTAACCTTACCCCCTTAACCCTGGTTAAGGTTATGGGTCTTAACCTTAACCTTCACTATAGCCTTAATTTTAACTATAACCTAACCCTAACCTTGACCAAACCTTAACCTTGACCTTAAACTTAATATAACCTAACGTAAGTTTAAGGTTAGTGTAATGTTAAGATTAGGTTAAGGGTAAGGTTAAGGGTAAAGTCAAGGTTAAGGTTACATTAAGGGTAAGGTTAAGGTTAAGGTTTGGTTAAGGTTAGGGTTAGGTTATAGTTAAGGTCAAGGTTAAGTTTAATGTTAAGGGTAAGGTTAAGGTTAAGGGAAAGGTTAAGGTTACGGGTTTAGTCAAGTTAAGGTTAAGGTTAATGGTAAGGTTAAGGTCAAGGTTAAGGTTACATTAAGGGTAAAGTCAAGGTCAAAGATACGTTAAGGGTTTGATCAAGGTTAAGGTTATAGCTCAAGTTAAGGTTAAGGTTATAGTTAAGGTCAAGGTTAGGTTATAGTTAAGTTTAAGGTTAAGGTTAAGCCTAATTTAAGGTTAAGGTTAAATTTTGGTCAAGGTTAGGGTTAGGTTATAGTTAAGGTCAAAGTTAAGGTCAAGGTCAAGGTCAAGGTTAAGGTTAAGGTCAAGGTTAAGGTTACGTTAAGGGCAAAGTCAAGGTTAAGGTTAATATTAGGTTAAGGGTAAAGTTAAGGTTATGGTTAAGGTTTGGGTTTAGTCTGGTTAATTTTAAGGCTTAACCTTAACCTTAGCATTCCCATAACCATAAAATTAACCTTGAATTTACCCTTAACCTAACCTTACGGGTAAAATTTCAGGTTAAGGTTACAGGTTTAGTCAAGTTAAGATTAAAGTTACGTTAAGGTAAAGTCAATATTAAGGTTAAGGTTAAGGTCAAGGTTAAGGGTAAAGTTAAGGTCAATGTTAGTGGTTAGGTTATAGTTAAGGTTAAGTTAGGTTAAGGTAAGTTTATGGTTAGGTTAAGGTTAAGGTTAGGGTTAGGTTAAGGGTAAAATCAAGGTTAAGGTTAAGATTAGGGTAAGGTTAAGGTTAAGGTTAGGGTTAGGTTAAGGGTAAAATCAAGGTTAAGGTTAAGATTAGGGTAAGGTTAAGGTTAAGGTTAGGGTTAAGGTTATAGCGAAGGTCAAGGTTAGGGTTAGGTTATAGGTAAATTTAAGGGTAAGGTTAATGTTAGGGTTAGGTTATAGTTAAGGTTAAGGTTAAGGTTAAGGTTAAGTATAAGTTAAGGTTAAGGTTAATGTTAATGTTAAGGGTTTGGTCAAGGTTAGGGTTAGGTTATAATTAAGGTCAAGGTTAAGGTTAAGGGTAAGGTTATAGCCTAACCCTAACCTTGACCAAAATTTCAAGCTTAAGGTCAAGCTTAAGGTTAAGGTTATGGTTAGGTTATAGTTAGGTTATGTTAATGGTAAAGTTAAGGTTAAGGTTAGGTTAAGGTTAAAGGTTAAGGTTAAGGGTAACGTTAAGGTTAAGTTTAATGGTAAATTTAATGTTAAGGTTAAGGTTAAGGGTTAAGGTTAAGGTTAAGGTAAGGTTAAGGTTAAGGTTAGGGTTATGGTTAAGGTAAGGTTAAGATAAGTTTAATGGTAAGGTTAAGGTTAGTAAGGTTAAATTTAACCTTAACCTTAACCTAACCTTAACCTTAACCTTGACCTTAAACTTAACCTTCACCCTTTACCTTACCTTAGCCTTAACATAACCTTAACCTTTACCTAACCTTAACCTTAACCTAACCTTGACCCTAACTATAACCTAACCCTAACGTTGGTAAGGTCAAGGTTAAGGTTAATGTTATGGTTATGGGAAGGTTGATGTTAAGGTTATGGTTAAGGTTAACCTTAAGGTTAAGGGTTTGGTTGAGGTTAGGTTTAGGTTATAGCTAAGTTCAAGGTTAAGGTTAAGGATGAAGGTTAAAGTTACAGTTTGGGTGAGGTCAAGTTTAAGGTTAAGGTAAAGGTTAAGGTTAATGTTATGGGAAGGTTAAGGTTAAAGGGATAAGGTTAAGGTTAAGGTTAACCCTAACCTTAACGTTAACCTTAACTTTAACTTAACCTTAACGTAACCTCAACCTTAACTTTAACCTTACTAAACTCATATCATTAACCTTAACATAACCTTAACATTAACATTAACCTTAACCTTAACTTAACCTTAACATTGACCTTAACCTAATCTTCACTTTAACCTTGACTTTACCCTTAACCTTAACCTTAAACTTAACTAAACCCTTAACCTTAACCTTAATGCGAGTAAACCCTTAACCTTGCCTTAACCTTAACCTAACCTTAACCTTGAATTTACCTTAACCTAACCTTAACCCCTGAACTTTAACCTTAACCTTAACCTTGACTTTACCCTTAACCTTAACCTTAACCTTAACCTATCCTTAAGCTTAAGTTTAACCTAACCATAACCTTGACCAAACCCTTAACATTAACCTTAACCCTAACCTTAACCTTAACCTTAACCTAAGGTTAAGGTAAAGGTTAGGTTAAGGGTAAAGTTAAGGTTAAGGTGAAGGTTAGGTCATAGTTAAGGTTAACCTTAACCTTAACCTTAACCTTGACTATAATCTAACATTAAACTTGACCAAACCCTTATCCTTAACCTTAACCTGACTAAAACCTTAACCTTAACCTTAACCTTACCCTTAACCTTCACCTTAACCTTAACTTTACCCTTAACCTAAATGTAACCTTAACCTTAAGTTTACCCCCTTAACCTTAACCTTAACCTTAACCTAACTAAACTCATAACCTTAACCTTACCCTTACCTAACCTTAAACTTAACCTTAACCTAATCTTAAGGTAAGGTTAAGGTTAGGTTAAGGTTAAGGTTAAGGTTATGTTAAGAATAAACTCAAATTTAAGGTTAGGTTAAGGTTAAGGTTATGGTTAGGGTTAAGGTTAAGGGTAAAGTTAAGGTTAAGGTTAGGTTAAATTTAAGCTGAAGGTTAAGGGTAAGGTTAGGGTTAAGGTGAGGGGAAGGTTAAGGTTAAAGTTAGGTTTGAGGTTAAGGTTAATATTAGGTTAGTTTAAGGTAAGGTTAAGGTTAAGGTTAAGGTTATGGTTATGCTAAGGATGAGGGCTTAATCTTACCCTTATCCTTAACCTAACATTAACCCTAACCTTAACCTTGACCTTAACTATAACCTAACCCTAACCTTAACCTAAAATTAACCTTAACTTTAACCTTAACCTTACCCTAACCTTAACCATAACCTTAAACTTAACCTTAACCTGACTAAACATGTAACCTTAAAATTACCTTAACCTAACTTTAACCTTAACCTTAACATAACTATAACATTATCCTGAACCTTGACCTTAATTATAACCTAACCCTAACCTTGAACAAACCCGTAATATTAACCTTAAAGTTAACCTTATCCATAAAATTAACCTTACCTTAACCTAATATAACCTTAACCTTAACCTTACCCTTAACCTTAAACTTAACCTTGACCTTAACTATTGTTAGCCACCTATAATAATTTGTCAAAGCAAACAGGTGGCTAAATATGTTTCTGAGCCTTCGAGAGAAACATTTATTTTGTAAATCTATCATTCTTGAAGCCTTCATGTGTTTTCTATCCTTTAGATAATCTTCACTGTTGTTTCCATTAATGAACCCTGTTGTTTATCAAAGGAAAAAATTGTTCATAAGGCTCCATTTTCCATCATTTCACTTCTCTTTTCACTCACAAATAATTCCATTTTTCACCCTTATTTCCCTTCACAAAATTCCTCTATAAACCTTCATTTTAAACTCTAAATCATCCTAAACCCCTTTTAAACCTTATATGTCCCTTTATTTGGTTTAAAAATCCTTTTTCTAGCCTAAAAGACCTTCAATTGGCCTTAAAATCCCTATTTTTGGCCTTAAAATCAGTATTTTGCACTATGAAGGTGTTAAGCCCCCGAGGGCTTATATATTTTAGCGCCTTTACTCATATATCCTTAGCCCCACAATTGGGCGCTAAAGGGCCAAAAACCCTCGTTAAAACCTTATATTCTATTTATTTTTCCATGTCCTGGCGTTATGGCTTTAAATAAATCTAGACCGTTGATCTACAAAGATCAACGGCCATCGGGCCTCCCTTCCTCTATTTTTCTGCTTCCCGTCCATTTCATATTTAAATCCCCACCACCTGACCAAAAGATCCAACAGTCGAGATCTCCCCCGTCTTCACCCTGGGACAAGCCACCTTACATCACTAACGAGCCCCACCATTTGTTACCCCCGCGCACCTTATCCTCCATCGCGCTCTACCACAACCATAGATCTTTGGCCAGAATATTTGACAGCCAGCGCATCATGTCGTGCAATTTTTTCCCATTCCCACAGTGTGTTACTTCTTCATGATAAAAGTGGTTTTCAAAATCCACGTGTCTATCGCTCTATGGAATCGCGTTCCAAATGCAAATTACCGCCTCTCCCCATTTTGCTGTGCGAAAACCATTACCGATTTTCTGCGTTACCGCTGCTCTCCACAACATTTCCTTCGCTTTTAATCCCAGTCGTTGATCTCTGAGATTGAATTGCTCATATTATATCACAACCCCATTCGTTTTCCATTCATCTATTCTCCCAAACGCTCCATCGAGAGATCCCCACCGTAGATTGTCCTGATCTAACGGTCCACGTCTCTCGTCGCACTCAAACCCCCATCGGACCTGGTTAGCTACTCTTCCAAGGTTTTCCTCCCATTTTTTCACTGCATCCACATTTATCATCACTACTCCTCCACCCTCACGAGCCTCTGAAGTAGTCATTCCCACTCTCGCAATTTTTTTATAACGTGTTTATCATATTGTGCAGGGTTCAAAGGGTGATGAATTCATACAGTCCCCACAATCACAGTCAGGTGACATATAGTGCAGAAAGACTATCACAAAGCTGAAGATCGCATAGGAAGAAATCACTGAGAGGGTGTAATGGAATTTTTTATTGAAGATTGGGGTTATTGACCCTAACATAAAACCCTCCAGTGCCCCTATATATTCACAAACAGAGGTCAACAAAATTTTAAAATGTATCAGAAAGAGATTAAGGGATTAATGAATAATATTGAAGACTTAATGCTTATAACCAATGTTTAGAAGGATAAAGGACACAAATAAAGACTCGAAGATGATCAAGGAGGCTTAATTAAGCCTGAAGTACAATCAGAGCTAGATCACTGATGAATAAAGGACAGATCAGCAGAAAAGCCTCTACACGCCAATTCAGAGAGGCTAGTTACTTTCCATAGACCCATACTGTCACCTAAAGTCCTATTTTCACAAACACAAGGCATAGTAGAGGCAACAAAAAATATTTTGGATATCCACAACTTAGAAGTAAATGCCCTGTCTTCCAGAGCTTCCGAAAGTCAAGCAAAAATAGCCAGAGTGTAAATACAAGAAAAATCCCATTTAATGAAGTATGGAGCATGTCATTTCTTCTCCATAAAGCCTCCCAGAGGCCAAGAAGCACTAAATTCTTCATTAAATTGGGCCAACAATCTCTTCAGTTACTCCAACTCCTCATTTACCTATAAGTACTCATTGAAGATTCATTGTAAAGGGTTGGGAATTTATTGACTGTTTGAACTATTATTGAGGGGAAGTAGCTGAGTATTTTGTATTATAGTAGGCTAGGAAGAGAAGTTTGGACTATAAAAATTCCACTGGACTCAAAGTATGTGACTGGTTTTTCACATCAATTGAACAAGCAGATTCACAGGATCCTGGTCTATATGATGGGTTATGTTTTCCTTATTGTAATTGTCTCCTTTCATGTTTTTTCATACTGTCCATTATTCTCTGATAAAGAATAGCAGGTATAGATGAGGACATACTATTGGAAGTACCCTAAATCTCACTGATAAGCTTTATCTTTATGTTTTCCTCTGATTGTGTATTTTAAGGATAATTCTATAGAGTATAACCAGTCAAGGAGTGTTGGTAAGCCCATGTCTTGCTGAGTAGAACTTGAAACATTGTTCTTAAATGATATTTTCATTTCATGCTAAGTAAATATTGAACTAGGGAAGTATATGGTTAGCCCTGTCCTCTAGTTTTTCTCCAACGGTTTGTCTTGAAAGTTTCCCTGGGAGCTAGCGTCAAAAGAAGAGAAGGTTAAAATTATTTCTCTGATCTTATGCCTTACTCTGTGTTTAATCTTAAATGTTTTCTACTTTATGAAAGTGGTTATGAGGACTGTTGGATTGTTTCCCTTAAGAGTATGCTGAAAGAAGGTTAGGTTAAAATTCCTTACTTGATCTTAAGCTACCCTTGGTTTCTTTACTGAGAGTTTCCTTTGTGAGTATGTCAAAAGCAGGATAGGTTAAAAATCCTTGATCTTAGGCTAGACTTTGGCTTCTTTCTTTCACCCCACATCTTAATGTTCCACCTCACCATCTATCTAAAAAGATCCTTTGGTATAGATGACTTGCCCTATGGAAACCCTTGGATAGTTGTTATGTGAGTGAACCCTTTTATGACTCCATAGCCCAATGGATTATGTTTTATTTAAATTTAAGTCTAAGGTCAAGGTTAACGGTAAGGTTAAGGTTAAGTTAAGGTTAATATTAGGTTAAGGGTAAACTTAAGGTTATGGTTAGGGTAAGATTAGGGTTAAGGTTAGGGGAAGGTCAAGGTCAAGGTTAGGTTAAGGGTAAAGTCAAGGTCAAGGTTAAGGTTAAGGTTAGGTTATAGTTAAGATTAAGATTTTGGTAAAGGTTAGGGTTAGGTTGAGGTTAAGGTTAGGTTAAGGGTAAATTCAAGGTTAAGGTTATGGTTATGGGAAGGTTAAGGTTAAGGTTAAGGTAAAGGTAAGGTTAAGGTTTCGGTCAAGGTCAAGGTTAAGGGTAAGATAAGGTTAAGGTTAAGGTTAAGGTTAAGGTTAAGGTTATGGTTAGGTTAGGTTAAGGTAAGGTTAGGGTTATGGTTAGGTCAAGGTTAAGTTAGGTTAAGGCAAGGTTAAGGTTAGGTTAGGCTATAGTTAAAGTTAAGGTTAAGGTTAGGTTAAGGGTAAATTTAAGGTTAAGGTTAAGGTTAAGGTTAAGGGTTATGCGTTTAGTCAAGTTCAATTTAAGGTTAAGGTTATGAGTTTAGTCAACTTAAGGTTAAGGTTAAGTTTAAGGGGGTAAGTTTAATGTTAAGGTTAACGGTAAGGTCAAGGTTAAGGTTAAGGCTATGGTAATGGGAAGGTTAAGGTTAATGTTAAAGGTTTGGTTAAGGTTAGGGTTAGGTTATAGTTAAGGTCAAGGATAATTTTAAGGTAACCTTAACCTTAACTTTACCCTTAACATAACCTTAACCTTAACCTTAACCTTAACCTTGAATTTACCCTTAAGGTTAGATTAAGGTTAAGATTAGGTTAAGGGTAAAGTCAATGTTAACCTTTACCTTAACCATAACCAACCTTAACCTTAATCTTAAACATAACCTAACCCTAACCTTACCCTAACCTTACCCTTAACGTTAACCTTAACTATACCCTTAACCTAACCTTATCCTTAACCTTAACCTTAACCTTATCTTACCCACAACCTAACCTTAACCTTGACTTTACCTTTAATGTAACCTTAACCTTACCCTTACCCTTACCCTTAACCTTATCTTAACCTGAACCTTGACCCTAACCTTACCTTAACCTTCACCTTAACCTTGAATTTACCCTTAACCTTAACCGTAACCTAACCTTAACCTTAACCTTCACCTTAACCTTAACCTCGAATTTACCCTTAACCTAACCTTAACCTTAACTATAACCTAACCCTAACCTTGACCCTAACTTTACCCTTAACCTTGACCTAACCATAACCTTAACCATAACATCAACCTAACCTTATCCTTAACCTTAACCTAACCTTAACCTTAACTTTAACTTTACCCTAACCTTAAATGTATAGTTAGGTTAAGGTTAATATTAAGAGTTTGGTCATGGGAGATGTTGTACATATTTACCCCTGTCTATGAATTTTGGCCTGCTGCCCCATTCAAATCCATTTCAAACTTCCACCGTGGCTTAAAATCCTGATGTCCCCTCTCAATGTTATTGTCCCCGCTCAGAAAATACGCTTTACCAGAGTTAAAAACCCATAATTTAGATTTATTGGGCCCAGTCCTAAGACCTTAGCCCCTCATGCGTTAATTTCCACATGACCCGAGCCCGAAAACCACAGGCCAAAAGGAAAAAGGAGCTTATTGTTTTCTATTTCGGGCGCAATCTTAACCATTGGATTTGAAGCAAATCAACGAAGTGGAGATTGTTTTGTATGATGGCCCTCGCGTCTGTACCTCACTACAGAAACCGGTGGTATGGTCCCGCACCGCTTACCTCGAGCTGGCGGTATTACCCTTTGGACCGGCGATTCCATAGATCATATGCCGCGTGTCCCCAGTACAGGCCCTTAAAACTTCTTTCCCGCACGTTAAATTTTGTATAGTGGCCGGGTAGCGGAATTATTTTGAGCCGTTAGATCTACTGGCCTCAATCCGACGACGGATATCCTCCAGAGTTGCTCTCCCTTTAACCCCTGTCCGTCGTGTTCCATGGCGTACCACCGCACTGCTCCCGCTAGCCCCCAGCCTATGATCTATGTTCATAATCTGACAGCCCAGGAATCAGTCTCCCTGTCCGTTGACTCCACTGCCACATCACCTTCCCACCTGTCCATCATACATCCACGTATCCCTGTCTTGCACATCCGTAATACCCCTCCCCGCCATATGTATATATATATATATATATATATATATGTATGTTCATATGTGTTTTTATTTGCATTCGTCCTTCTTCAGTCACCACCTCCAAACTGTGTTACGTAAAAAATCTGCATTTCGTCTATTTGTCAAAGCCCTCATTGTATTTCCTCCGCCACCCTTCATGTTCTTGTTATCTGTTCGTGACCACGATGTTATTCTCATCTCCGCCTCCATGCTCCTCGCCTCCGAGTCTGTTTTCTCTAATGTTTTGTGGGTTTTGCAGGTTTTTAAGATGATAAAGAGGCCTCATAATTTATCGCCCCCATTGCAGAGGTTGAGAGCATATCAAAGGATGAAATTCTGCTGGAAAAATTTAAAGAAGAAGCCGAGGGTAGGTGTGTGAAATGACCATCATTAAAGGATGCAAAGATGCGAATCTACAGAACCCTCCATAGAAAATCAAGAGACACTTGGCCCTGCATTAAAGGTCTGGGATCTAAATTCAAAGATAAAGGCCGAGAGTACAGTACAAAATCACAAGAAATCTCAAGGTTTTATGGAAGCAGATTTTCCCTCTTTCAGTAAGAGGCAGAGCGATGTATATTTTATTATTTTTGTCTTATTTATAAGGAGATTTTCATCCTCCAACATTTATTTCTAGAGACATATTGTAAAGTACAGCCATTTATTTTTAGTCATGCATAGAGTGGGCGCGAATGTTTTCCGCCATATTATTCAAATTGAGTCATTAAATGTGCTCCATCTACCTCCTTCTCTAGAATTCTCTATATTTTCTATAAAGGCCCGAAAAGAAGACATTGTAAGGGTTCCAGATTTCTATCAGCAAACTATGCAGTGAAAAGGCTTTTGTATACATTTGTAATATTTCTGTATGAAGGTTCAGAGCCCGTAGGGTCTTAGTGAGGAGGAGTTATAACTGTAATGAGGATTCTGGGCTTTGGTATCTCATAGTATGTAATTTTCTCTTATGTGTTAATACAATATCTCCTTTCATGCTATTTATCTTCTTGTATCATGTTCTAGAATGCGAGTGGCTCACTAGTTTGCAGTAAGGATTCATCCTAGTTGATGCCCTTTCTGGAATTAGTCAAGCGCTTTAAATAGGCCTAGTCATGATATATTGTTCCATGTTCATCTCTTCCATATTTTCTGCTATATTAGTTACTTGAGGAGGGTGCTTTTAAAACGCCATTGTCATATAAGGATTCATAAATTAATATGCCCTTATGTGGTTCTGTTGTGTATATGGGTATCAGTCTCATGTTAACTAATATCTTCTCTATGTTTCCTCACTGCACTCACTTCCTGATATTTGATTTCTGTGATATATTATTTGAACTGGCCCTCTTTGCAGTAAGTTGTCTCTTAACTGTCTGATGCCTTTGTATTGGAGTTTTACATGATGTCCCTACACTATTCTTATCTTTGTGTCGGCTTCTGAGAGAGTTTGGTCCCATTCAAAAATTATTTCCTTGTTCAAACAAGAGATAGTAAGTGAGTTCTTGGACTGACAATCCAAACCATATGAAGAGCTCCTTGCTATATTAAGATGTCCTAGGCACTGGTCTATGGCAACTCTAGACTGTCTCTAGGGGGTGACAAAATTGTCCACAACATCTTTCTGGCGCCGTTGCCGGGGAACGAATTCAAGAATATCAGTTTCCCTGGGCCTCGACAAATTGTTTTCACTCTCTAATCAGGTGAGCACAGAGAGTTGAAGAGTTGCATATCTCTCACCTTGGCGACTCCACTGGTCTTTATTTGATAAATTTTATTGGTAGTCCTGGCTTCTCGAAAGCCACATTTGAGGTCAGATACATCTCAGTCGAAAACACCTTACGTGTCTGACCCAGAGAAGATCATTCATAAAAGAGTTTGGAAGGAGAGGAAGTCAGTTCGTGGTGAAAACCCTGAATATTTCATTGAAGATTATTCGTCCTCTTCTTCTCAAGAGAGCAGAACAGAAAATCCCGAGTTTTACTCAGAAACTCCACGTAGAGGAAGTGTCCGGCTTGAAGAAGATTCTCATCCTACCCCTGAGGCTGAGGAAATTAAAGAGGTCACAGAAGTAGCTGCTGTTAACCGTGAACTATTCCCATCCACACCTCAGACCTCTATGCAATATATTCCCATTGTTATTCATACTCCGCTTCCTCCTACTCCTCTCCCTTCATTTGTATCTCAGACTGTTGTACAACCCCCACCTCCCCCAATGGCTAATGTTCCTGCTTTTCTATTGAACAAATACGCTCCACTGGCCTTGCCCCAAGTGCTGAATGATATGCCACATGATTATCTAAAGATTCTGCCTAGATTTAATGGTGAAAATGAAGTTGATGCTCAGAAACATCTTAAGACCTTCTGCTCTTTTGCAGAGAACTTAAATGTTGAACACCTTGATGTGGTCTTGAGATTGTTTGTGCAGTCTTTGGAAGGGGAAGCCAGAAAATGGTTCAAGACATTGGGGAACCGTTCAATAACCACCTGGGATATCATGGAGAATAATTTTCTCAGGAAGTGGGGAGAAAAGAAGGATCATGGTCAGTGTCTCACTGAGTTTAATACTATGAAGAAGAAACAGAATGAAGGGGTATCAGAGTTTATTAAAAGATTCAACAAGTTATATCTGAGCCTGCCTCCTGAAATGAAGCCCCATGAAGCTGCTGCCAAGATAATTTTTATAGCAGCCTTTGATTTTGATTTTGGATTCTCATTGAGGGAAAGAAAACCTGCTACGTTAGATGATGCACAGTCAGACGCTCTGGAATTGGAAGAAAACTTTGCCTCCACTGGGAAACTGAAGGGAAAAGCTAAACAAGATACTAGGAGGAGAGGCAAAGAAGAAGTTTCCTCCTCTAATCAGGAAAAGGATTAAGACAAGATGGATGAAATAAGAAAAATGATAAAGAAAATGGTCAAGCTTGAACTGGAAGCTAAAAATGAAGCTCCCAAGAATTTCTATAATGCTCCAAACAGAGGATATAATCCCTAGTACAGAAGACCCCCATTGCAAATATTGCCTAGAGAAGTAAAGGAAAAACAAGACCAGGTACCTTATCCCTTATACCTGGAAGGACCAGAAGATGACTCCACTGGAGATGCAACTTATGGATTAGAAGATTAAAATCTGGCTTTTTCAAATACTAATGATATGGATTTCCCATTGCAAGACGAAGACGAAGAAGCAGAGATTGATCATTATTGTAATAAATCTGTTGATTTCATGCAAGCACAATTCAATGTAAAATATGATCTCATATCTTCAAGGAAGAGGACCAGAACTCAAGATCAAGAAGAAGAGCCACCTCATAAAGAAGCATCTGCTCAGAAGGAATCAGCAACAAAGAAGAATACGGAAAAAGGTAAGAATCCTCTAAATGCTCTTTTGCAGCCCAATGACTAGATTCCTTCTTGTTCAAAAATAGTCAGTCCTCCTAATGCTGAGCCAGTGTCAAAAGAAACTAAATCTCCAACTGAAAATAAAGAGTCAAAAGAAGTAGTGATAGAAAAGCCCCCATCTGCTTTCAATTTGCAAAAATAACTTGAGAAGATTAAGATTCCTGTTCCCCTGACTGAGCTATTAAAACAGCCTGTATACCAGTCTCAGGTTTCTTCCTTTATGCTTCCTCCTGAAATACCATTGCACCTGATAGTTTAAACCTTCAAGAAGAAATACCCATGGTAGTCTTTGGCCCACATGTCGAGGAGATAGACCCTTCTACTCCTCCTTTTTACGTGTCTCTAGTTATACATGACCTGTTGTTACATAATTGTATGTTAGATTCTGGGGCTTCCCATAATCTTATGCCTCTGTCTGTCATGGAACAACTAGGACTGCAAATTACAGGACCATACAAAGACTTATATTCATTTGATTCTAAAAGAGTTAAATGCTTGGGAATGATTAAAGATTTAGTGGTCAATTTGGCCCAAATTCCAGCAAAGAGTGTGGTCATGGACATTGTGGTTGTTGATATCCCAGCCCGCTTTGGCATGCTGCTGTCAAGGTCCTAGGGTACCAAGATTGGGGGGTCAATCAAATTGGATTTAACATATGCTACTGTCCCAGTATTTGGAGGTCAGGAAAGGAGGTTGTACAGGGAGACTAGATTTGTTAAAATGGTAAATAAGGCTGACTGCTCAGAGAATTCCCCAGTTTATAACAAAGAGGGAGACTTCTCATGTTTGATGTTGGAAGAAAATCAAAATTGTGCTCATGAGCCCCTTTTTGGTCAAATCCAAGCTGAGCAGCCTAAAGGAGACCTGGAATCAAAAATTTGGACTTTACATTTTGATGGGGCAAACTCAAGGGAAGGAAATGGAGCTGGGGTGTTGTTAATCTCTCCTGTAGGAAAATGGGTGCCACTGTCTTTTAAATTAGATTATGAGGCTACAAACAATGTAGCTGAATATGAAGCACTATTATTGGGACTAGAGACAGCTAGAAACATGGGCATCCAATGTTTAAAAGTCTTGGGAGACTCTGAGCTGGTGGTAAGGCAGATCAAAAATGAATGTCAAACTAAGCACCCTCGGCTCAGAGCATATAGAAACTAAGTGTGGGACATGATAGAAAATTTATTCTCATCATTTAACATACAGTTCATGCCCCAGGAGCAAAAAAAATAAGCAGATTCTCTTGCTGTAGCTGCCAGTACATTTCATCCTCCTCAAAATCCACTTTTAAGATATGAAGTGGAGGTACGTTACAAACCATCCATTCCAGATAATATAAATCATTGGCAGGTATTTGAAGATGATGAACAGATGAAGAGATTCATGGAGACAGTGGGAGAATTCTCCAATATGGAGATTGATGATAATGAGGAGGAAGAAGTTGGAAATATTGCAGAAAACAAATGGGAAGAAAGAATAGCAGGTAACAGAGTGCTGTAGCTGAAAGGGAATGTTATACCTAGAGGTCTGGTGCCTCTAGAAATATTATTTAACAAAGATGACATTCTGTTGTAGACAAACAAGGTGACAGAAGAAGATCAAGTGGGAGATCTGAATCTGGGTACTTGTGCTGATCCCAAAATTGTAAAATTATCCAAAAAGATCCCAGAAGAATATAAAGAAAAATATTTGAAGTTGTTTCAATCTTATAAAGATGTATTTGCTTGGTCCTATTAGGACCTAAAAAATTTTGATGTTAACATAATGCAGCATAAAATCCCTTTGAGGGAAGGTGCAAAGCCTTATAAGCAAAATCTCAGACAGATAAACCCTCTGCTGCTTCCCTCTATTGAAAAGGAAATCAAGAAGCTACTGAAGGCCAAAATAATTGTGCCATTGAGATACTCAGAATGGATAGCAAACCTTGTTCCTGTTCGAAAGAAAAACTGAGAAATAAGGCTCTGTGTGGATTTTAGGAATTTAAATAGAGCATCATTGAAAGATAATTATCCACTGCCTAAGATGGACCACATCCTGCAGAAAGTGGTGGGAGCATCTAGAATGTCAATGATGGATGGATTTTTTGGTTATAATCAGGTAGCTATATTTCCAGAAGACCAGAAGAAACCTGCATTTACTACACCATGGGGAACATTTATGTATGCTAAGATGCCATTTGGATTAATTAATGCAGGGGCTACTTTTCAGAGGGAAATGGACATAGCCTTTGTTGGAGAGCAGGACAAGTTTTTGGTGGTATATCTTGATGATATCACAGTGTTTTCAAAGAATGATGATGAGCATATTGAACATTTAAGAAGAACTTTTGAAAAATGCAGAAGGTACGGCCTTTCTCTCAACCCTCAAAAATCTTTGTTTGCATTAGATGAGGGAAAACTCTTAGGGCACATTGTAACTAAAGATGGTGTGAAAATAGACCCTAACAGAGTGGAAGTAATAATTAGTATTCCTTTACCCAGGAATAAGAAGGAAGTACAGGTGTTTTTAGGTCAAATTAATTTTCTGCGAAGGTTTATTCCTAACTATGCTGAGATAGTTAGGCATATAACTGATATGTTGAAAAAGGAGAATGAAGTAAAATGGTCCCAGGAGTCTAGAGATGCATTCACAAGGATAAAGCAAGAATTCGCTGAAGCTCCTGTCCTAGCTGGACCAGATTACAATAAGCCATTTATAATCTTTTCATTTGCTTCACCTCATACAATTGCTGGAGTACTATTATAGAAAAATGAAGAGGGATATGAACAGCCTATAACTTTCTTCAGTCAAGTACTTTATGATGCTGAATTGAAATATAATATATTGGAGAAGCAGGCATATGCCTTGGTAAAGTCCCTTAAAGCTTTTAGAGTATATTTTTTGCAATCTCACATTACTGCATATGTTCCCACAACAGTTGTCAAAGACATTCTTGTTCAGGGGGACAACGAAGGTAGAAGAGGAAGATGGATTGCAAAAATTCAGGAGTATGATTTGGACATAAAGCCTACTAAGTTGATTAAAGGACAGGGACTTGCTAAGATGTTATCTGAATCAAATCATCAAGCTTTGGGCATTAATTTATCCATGATATCAAATGAAGAATCTGAAAAAGGAGAAGAACAAAAAAGACTGGAGATGGCCACTCAAAAGGTACACGTGAAATACCTGACTAGTCCTTGGTACAAAGAAATTGTTGAATATCTTTTAACACTTAGCTGTCCTCCGAGCTGTGATAAGATAAAATACAGAGCTGTAAGAATGAAATCCCAGAAATATATAATTGCTAATGGACAGCTATATTGGAGATACCCATCAGGTATATTACTGTTATGCCTCACAGAAAATGAAGTGGAGAATATATTGACAGAATTTCATGAGGGAATATGTGGAGGAAATTACAGCTGGAGGGCTACAGCTCATAAAATCCTAAAGGCTGGTTTTTACTGGCCAAAATTGTATACATATACTTTTTCTTGGGTCAGAGCATGTGACAAGTGCCAAAGATTTGCAGAAAGATAGAAATTAGCAGCTTTGCGCTTGATTCCTATTCATGTAAATGAACCATTTCAGAAATGGGGATTAGATTTTATAGGAGAAATACATCCCCCATCAAGTGGTCAATATAAATGGATACTAATAGCCACAGATTATTTTACGAAATGGGTAGAAGCCATACCTAAGAGAAATGCTACAGATGTTGTGATAATGAAGTTTATGGAGGAAAATATCATATCTAGGTTTGGCTGTCCTGCTAGAATTGTAATGGATAATGCACAGGCTTTCAAGTATACCAGATTTGTGAATTTCTGCCAAAGGTTTAACATCATCCTGACTCACTCCATAGCATACTATCCACAGGGAAATGGTCTAGTAGAATCTTCTAATAAAACCCTGGTGAGAGCCCTGAAGAAAACAATCAGTGAAAATCAGAAGAATTGGGACTCCCAATTAAAATTTGCTCTGTGGGCGAATAGGATAACCAGCAAAAGAGCAACAGGGAAATCTCCCTATGAGCTGGTATATGGGAGAGCAGTTGTGTTTCCTGTGCAATTGGCTTTTCCAGTGGCATGCTTCATGCAGGAAAACCAGGAAGAACCAGATGACATGGTCCGAAGAATTAATCAATTGGTTGAATTAGAAGAAACAAGGAACCAGGTGGATCAAAGATTGATAGAATATCAGGAGAAAATGAAGAATGTCTTTGATTGGCGTACGAAGGACAGAAAATTTCAAATTGGAGACCTGGTTCTCAGATGGGATGTTCATAGAGCAGAGAAGGGCAAGCATGCTAAATTTGATCCGCTGTGGTTTGGTTCATTCAAAATCATGATTCAAGGGCGAAATAATACTTTCATGTTAGAAAACCTACAGGGTGATCTGTTGGACGCCCCAGTGAATGGCCAATTCCTCAAGTCATACTTTCAATTCTGACCCAGGCTAGGATGCCTGACTGTATTATATTGTATATAAGCTGTTTTGGTTTTTATTTTTATAAAGGAAAGGATGCTGGCAATTACCTGAAGAAGCGCAGGGAAATTGAAAAGCAGAATGAAATATTCAGTGGTCTGCATGTTCTCAACATGCCCGAGGACGAACATGCCGTCCCCAGATGGAGCCGATGTTGTACATATTTACCCCTGTCTATGAATTTTGGCCTGTTGCCCCGTTCGAATCCATTTCAAACTTCCACCGTGGCTTAAAATCCTGATGTCCCCTCTCAATATTAATATCCCCGCTCAGAAAATACGCTTTACCAAAGTTAAAAACCCATAATTTAGATTTATCGGGCCCAGTCGTAAGACCTTAGCCCCTCATGCGTTAATTTCCACATGACCTGAGCCCGAAAACCATAGGCCAAAAGGAAAAAGGAGCTTATTGTTTTCTATTTCGGACGCAATCTTAACCGTTGGATTTGAAGAAAATAAACGAAGAGGAGATCATTTTGTATGATGGCCCCCGCGTCTGTACCTCACTACAGAAACCGGCGGTATGGTCCCGCACCACTTACCTCGAGCTGGCGGTATTACCCTTTGGACCGGCGAATCCATAGATCATATGCCGCGTGTCCCCAGTATGGGCCCTCAAAACTGCTTTCTCGCACGTTAAAGTTTGTACAGTGGCCGGGCAGCAGAATTCTTTTGAGCCGTTAGATCTACTAGCCTCAATCCGACGGCAGATATCCTCCAGAGTTGCTCGCCCTTTAACCCCTGTCCGCCATGTTCCGTGGCCCACCACCACACTGCTCTCGCTAGCCCCCAGCCTATGATCTATGTTCATAATCCGACGGCCCAGGAATCAATCTCCCTGTCCGTTGACTTCACTGCCACATCACCTTCCCACCTGTCCATCGTACATCCACATATCCCCCTCTCGCGCATCCGTAATACCCCTCCCCGCCATATGTATATATATATACATATATATGTATGTTCATATGTGTTTTTATTTGCATTCGTTGTTCTTCAGTCACCACCTCCAAACTATGTTACGTAAAAAATCCGCATTTCGTCTATTTGTCAAAGCCCTCATTGTATTTCCTCTGCCACCCTTCGTGTTCTTGTTATCTATTCGTGATCACGATGTTATTCTCATCTCCGCCTCCACGCTCCTCACCTCCGAGTCTGTTTTCTCTAATGTTTTGTGGGTTTTGCAGGTTTTTAAGATGATAAAGAGGCCTCATAATTTATCGCCCCCATTGCAGAGGTTGAGAGCATATCAAAGGACGACATTCTGCTGGCGAAATTTAAAGAAGAAGCCGAGGGTAGGTGTGTGAAATGACCATCATTAAAGGATGCAATGATGTGAATCTATAGAACCCTCCAGAGAAAATCAAGAGACACTTGGCCCTGCATTAAAGGTCCGGGATCTAAATTCAAAGATAAAGGTCGAGAGTACAGTACAAAATCACAAGAAATCTCAAGGTTTTATGGCAGTAGATTTTCCCTCTTTCAGTAAGAGGTAGAGCGATGTATATTTTATTTTTTGTGTCTTATTTATAAGGAGATTTTCATCCTCCAACATTTATTTCTAGAGACATATTTTAAAGTACAGCCATTTACTTTTAGTCATGCATAGAGGGGCGCGAATGTTTTTCACCATATTATTCAAATTGAGTCATTAAATGTGCTCCATCTACCTCCTTCTCGAGAATTCTCTATCTTTTCTATAAAGGCCCGAAAAGAAGACATTGTAAGGGTTCCATATTTCTATCAGAAAACTGTGCAGTGAAAAGGATTTTGTATACATTTTGTAATATTTCTGTATGAAGGTTCAGAGCCCGTAGGGTCTCAGTGAGGAGGATTTATAACTGTAATGAGGATTCTGGTCTTTGGTATCTCACAGTATGTAATTTTCTCTTATGTGTTAATACAATATCTCCTTTCATGCTATTTATCTTCTTGTATCATGTTCTAGAATGTGAGTGGCTCACTAGTTTGCAGTAAGGATTCATCCTTGTTGATGCCCTTTCTGGAATTAGTCAAGCGCTTTAAATAGGCCTAGTCATGATATATTGTTCCATGTTCATCTCTTCCATATTTTCTGCTATATTAGTTACTTGAGGAAGGTGCTTTTAAAACGCCATTGTCATATAAGGATTCATAAATTAATATGCCCTTATGTGGTTCTGTTGTGTATCTGGGTATCAGTCTCATGTTAACTAATATCTTCTTTATGTTTCCTCACTGCACTCACTTCCTGATATTTGATTTCTGTGATATATTATTTGAACTGGCCCTCTTTACAGTAAGCTGTCTCTTAATTGTCTGATGCCTTTGTATTGGAGTTTTACATGATGTCCCTACACTATTCTTATCTTTGTGTCAGCTTCTGAGAGAGTTTGGTCCCATTCAAAACTTATTTTCTTGTTCAAACAAGAGATAGTAAGTGAGCTCTTGGACTGACAATCCAATCTATATGGAGAGCTCCTTGCTATATTAAGATGTCCTAGGCATTGGTCTATGGCAACTCTAGGATGTCTCTAGGGGGTGACAAAATTGTCCACAACAGGAGATTAAGGTTATAGTTACGTTAAAGGTAAAGTCAAGGTTAAGGTTAAGGTTAAGGTTAAGGTTAAAGTTACGGGTTTAGTGGGGTTAAGGTTAAGGCTAAGGATAAGGTTAAGGTTAATGGTAATTTCAAGGTTAAGGTTAAGGTTAAGGTTAGGTTAAGGGTAAAGTTAAGGTTAAGGTTAAGGTTAAGGTTATGGGAAGGTTAAGGTTAAGGATAGGTTATAGTTAAGGTTAAAGGTTTGGTCAAGGTTAGGGTTGGGTTAAGTTTAAGGTTGAGGTTAGGTTAAGGGTAAATTCAAGGTTAAGTTTATGCTTATGGGAAGGTTAAGGTTAAGGTTACGGTAAAGGTAATGTTAAGGTTAAAGTCAAGGTCAAGGTTAAGGTTTATTTAGGTTAAGGTTAAGGGTTTGGTCAACGTTAGGGATAGATTATAGTTAAGGTCAAGGTTAAGGTTAGGTTAAGGTTAAGTTTAATGTTAAGGTTAAGGTTAGGTAAAGGTTAAGGTAAATTTAAGCTTAGGTTAAGGTTAATATTGACCTTGACCTTAACCTTAACCTTAACTTTAACCTTACCCTTAACCTAACCTAGCCTTAACCTTAACCTTAACCTTAACCTGAACCTTAACCTTAACCTAACCTTAACATTAACCTTAACCTTTACCTGACCTTAACCTTAACCTTAACCATAACCTTAAACTTAGCCTTGACTGTAACCTTAACCTTAGCCTAACCTTAACCTTGACCTTAACTATAAGCAAACGCTAACCTTGACCCAAACCTTAACCTTAACCAAACCCTTAAACTTAACCTTATCTTACCCTTAACCTTAACTTATCTTTAATGTTAACCTTAACCTTGACCTAGCCATAACCTTAACCTTAGCTTAACCTAACTTAACATTAACATTAAGGTTAGGTTAAGGGTAAAGTCAAGGTTAATACTGAGGTTAAGGTTAAGGGTAAAGTTAAGGCTAGGTTAAGGGTAAATTTAAGGTTAAGGTTAGCGTTAAGGTTAGGGTAAGGTTAAGGTTAAGGTTAATGTTCAGGGTTTGGTCAAGGTTATAGTTAGGTTATAGTTAAGGTCAAGGTTAAGGTTAAGGGTTTGGCCAAGGTTAAGGTTAAGGGTAAGGTCAAGGTAAAGGTTAAGGTTAAGGTTAAGGTTAAGGTTATGGTTATAGTTAAGGTTAAGGTTAAGATTAGATAAAGGTTAAGGTTAAGGTTAATGTTAAGGTTAAGGGTAAAGTTAAGGTTAAGGTTACGTTAAGGTTAAGGTTAGGTAAGGGTAAGGTTTAGGTTAAGGTTAAGGTTAAGGTTAAGGTTAAGGTTATGGTTAAGGTTAGGTTAAGGGTAAAGTTAAGGTTAAGGTTAGGTTATGGTTAAGATTAAGGTTATAGGTTTAGTCAGGTTAATGACAAGGTTAGGGTTGTTATTGTCATTCTGGTCATACCACCATCATTGATCAAGCTTACTCTTTTGCATTTTCATATTAGGAGTCCCATACCATAAATTTTCATCATTCCATTAGGTCGTGAATTCATTGATGGTAGTGGTCTTTCATCAGTTTTCCCTCATGTAAAAAACATGTTGATTCTCCTCTCTATGGTCTATAGTCATTATTCACTTTCACTCCCAATCCATATTATTAGGTCATAGGGTTGGTCTCATTAGGTTCTAGGGTCTCATCATGGTCAAATTAATGAGTCAAGTGTCAAATGAATATTAGCAAAGTCATGAGGAGGTAAAATAAACTCAGAATCACAAATCAAAGAAATGTTTTATTGAGCTTGATGAAATTTTCACCTCAAAACCATGTTTTGAGGTGAAAACATGGTACTTTGTTTTTATTATCATATTTTATGTAATTTTATGTCTTCATATGTAATAAGTTTCACTTTTGAAGCTGCTATCTCCAACAACCCACCACCCTACCTTTCAAAGGTTTTTTTCCACAGTGTTTTCAACACAAAATAATGTTCTAAGTATGTCCATTAGAAAGAGCTCAGAATGAGCTTTCAAAAAGTATATTATACTCTCAAAACTGACTCCTGGATCGAGAAATATGCTTAAGTGAAAGAAGCTCCCTTTTAGCCTAACTTTAACCCTTTTCCCATTTGCCCCTTGAAATTTATTTTATAAAAGTTTAAAGTTTTTCTTTATAAACCTCCTTTTCCCCTATCCAATTGTGTAATCACATTCCAAAATTATTTTTGAACCATAAACCTCAGATGCGATTAAACTATCCCCTTCTCCGATCTAATCACAACGATCAGTCGCATGGTCCCGATTGACCCTGCTCGATTACATCTGGACCATTGATCTCCTTAAAGATCTGACAGCCCACAGCCAATCACATCGCAACCTCACAGTTTCCCCATGCCCATAATTCTCTTGATATGATTGACTCTTGATGAAATCCTACAATTACATCTCTGTCATTGATCTACCCTTTCAATCGGATGGCTCATAAGCAATCGCGCCATCGCAATCAAAATTTTTCCATATCACTTTGTTCCACTCCCCTTCCCTGCCGAATTTACAATTTCAATTGTTCCCCGGCCCCACATAAAGCCCTTCTGCTTTTTTTATTAAGAAAGGGTCTTTTCTTGTGTCAAGCAGAAATTTTATTTTATATGAGTTTTCAAAGGGTTTCCTCCCATTTCTCATTGCATCACCCTTTACTCCATTGCATCGCAGATTTGTTATTTTGATGTGTCCACAACTCCCGCTCTGATCCCTGATTGTGATTTTTATTTCCCTTTTCCTCCTATACACTATCGCATTGCAAGTCTTTAAATGCGTTACTCCACTATGTGTTAACCCCTTGCCCCTTCCTATTGTGATTGTGATTGATCCCCGGGTCCCACCATTAAACCTTTTGCCTTTCAACAAAAAATGTTTTTTCCTTTGTAAAAGAATAAAACTTGTTTTGAATTTTTTTAAAGGGATTTCTCCATTATGCTATCGAGCACTGCTTTCCCTTGTTTATCCCCGCACCTTTATTGTATCACCCCCATCGTATTTTTCCAATCGCATCACAAGTTTTGTCGCGTCATTTCAAACCCACTCCCCTTGCCGTCGCGATTGCGATTATCCCATGAGACTTCCCCTATACACAATCACATCACAGTTCTCAATCACTCCTTTATATGTTGCACCCCCCCGGCCCCCCATTCCTACGATTGCAATTTGCGATCGCATATGGGCCCACTTCCCTTTCCTTTCGATCTTTTTCATTCAAAGGGAGAATTTTCTTCATTAAATGGCATATTTTATTTTTATTGGTTCCATAAGGCATTTTTCAACATATATGGGATTTTTAGCAAAGAAAAACAAACATTCAATGACCGAGAACTAAATATAAGCACATAAATCATGACAGCATGACGGTAATGATAAAGGGAAAATTGGTTCCAATATGTCTTTCTTCTTCACTGTTTGAGCAACTGAAAATATTCAAGATGGTCAAAAATGTATTGTTTCTCCTCTTTTTCAGGGGCAAATTGTTAGTCTCTTTCCTATGTTTGGATTTCAGTTCTTGAGCTGGTAAAACAACTCCCTTTCCTATGGATCTACTTACCCTAATTTTGTATAATTAATGTAATTCCTTAATCATTTGTAAGTAGGGAATAAAGTGTGGAATAATTTGGAAAACATTTGAGGATGCTCTGTGCTCCATTGTAATAGTTTGACAGGGAATTAATAAGGATATGCAGCTCTGATTTGTGGGATCCCTGTGGTATGGATTTTAGCATTGTTATTCCTTCTGTGTTCATATGTTAAATGTTATGTTTTCCATTCATTTATTCACATATCTAGTTGAATGTTTTCAAGATAGATAGGTAGAGTCCATTATTAATGCTCTACCTTGGGAAATCATTCAATACTCTATGTTTTCTTCTGTTTGGAAAGGATCCATCTCCTATGCCCTTTTCATCTCCTCACCATTCTTACCATCCCATCATCATTTAAACTTAATTGTTGAAATTCCTGCCTACCTTGCCCTATGAAATACCCTGTACCTATGATTTAATTCCCCAGTTTCAAACTGCCCCATATTTTCCATACAACCCTAATTTTTTTATAAAAACAAATCCCATTATTATACCTAGCCTAATATCAGTTTACAATAAGATTTATTTGAATATTTTTTCACAGAGAGAGCCTTCTCTTGATATTGTAGCACTAGCTACAAGGCTGAGCATGGTTTAAGGTTACCCTGATTTGCCTTCCTTTAGTCTAAGGTTCAAATTAGGTGCTAACATTTCTAGCGACCATACTGGGGAAAATTTGGCATAGAAGACTGATCACCCCAATAATATCTTTCATATAAATTCTTGAACTCTGGATGATGATATTCAGAGTTTGTTAGGCTGAAAATAAAATGTTGTACAATAGAAATTTGACCACACTGTCTTCAAGAAGATACACAATGGCCAATCTAGATCCAAATCCTCCCCCTGTTTTTGAAAATCCTAATCTCATTCCAAGGATAGTCAGAAGACAAGAAGGATCACTAAGTCCCAGACCAATTTTTAGATCCATACCTGGCCCAGTGAATGGTTGTTTGTAGAAGACCTCTCTTTTGATGAATTTTTTGAGCTTTCTTTGTTCAGAAGTAAGTCTGAAACTGCACTTGATGACATAGTTTTAGATCTAGAATTTCTCTTATATCTTGAAGTTCAAAGGGAAAATACATCAATTGATGATTATATTATAAATTCCCCTTAGAAATATATCACTGTAACCAATATCCCTAAGCCTTCAGAGTTATCAGAAACAACATCTCCTCCCCTTAAATCATCAACATTCCCATCAGTCAATTCTCAGATTGCAACTCCTCCATCAACACCTACCTTAAATCCTAGTAGCACAAAAACTGTTGTAAATCCATCTCGAGTCATGGCTGCCCAGTATGCACCCCTGGTTTTACCTCAACAATTGAATGATATGCCTGCTAATTACCAAAATAAAATACCTATATTTGATGCCACTCAAAGCATCACAACCCAGTAGCATGTTGATAAGATGAATGACTTTTTTTATCTTCATGAGGTAGAGGCAGAGAATGTAACCACAAGGTTGTTTGTCCAAAGCTTTGGAGGTAAATTTAGAAAGTGGTTCATAGATTTACCAGCAGGCTCTATCCATACCTTGCAGGAGTTACATACACAGTTCTTAGACCGGTGGGAGGTAAAGAAAAGCCCACTCCAAATTTTGTCTGAATATGAAAATATTAAAAGAAATGTGGGTGAAACTGTACATGATTATTGTGTAAGATTTAATGTTGTATATAATGCTATTCTGGCTAACCTAAAACCTCCTATGGGATTAGCCTTGCTCAATTTTCCATATGGTTTCGATGCTGATATGGCATATCATCTATGAGAGTGAGATCCTACCACACTTAAAGACATGCAGAAGATAGTTGTGAGCGTAGAAGAAAATCTGCTGGACAGAAGAGCTCAGGAAAAATCCGAAAAGAGGGTGACTGTTAAAGAGGAAGCCTTCCCTTCAAACAGTAAGATGGATACTTTGATCCGAATAGTGGAGAATATGGTTGATCGATTAACTATCTTGGATAGACCTGAAGCACAAATCAGGAATTCGAATTTTAGAAGACATCAACAGCCGCAATTCAGAATTAAGCATAGAGAACAGAGAGCGTAGGACCAAGCAATGCCACAACAATAGATCAGAACTCCATTACAGCAAAATTACGTTCAGGGAATGGAGAGAGATGATGACGATGATCCTATAGTCAAATCCAACCACTTTTTCATAGTTGATGGTGTGCCCATCTTTCTCACAGAAGATGAAGAATACACAACAATTACAAACATTCGAAAAGATAAAGATTTCATTTTGGCCAATGATGCAGTGTTAGAGGAAGAGTCTGATGATTACCAAAGAGGATACATGAATGCTCTGTCAACACAATAGAAACATTATTCTTTGAGGATCAGAGATGTGCCAATCAATCCCATTCAGAAGAGAAAAGAGCTGCAATCGAAAAACGATTCTTCAAATACTCAGAGGAAAGGGAAAGAACTTGTTGATCCCCCTCCCAGCAAGGCATCCTCAGCAAATAACACTGCAAATGAAAATAACCAGCATAGTGTAGCAAAGGAGAAAGTAGAGAAGAAATATTCTCCCATCAAAGAGGTAGAAAAGGTTCCTTCTTTTAATTTAGAAAATGAAATTTCTAAGCTGAAGGTGTCCATGCCCTTGACTGAGTTGGTGAAAAATAGCACTTATAAACATCAAGTGTCTAGAATTTTGAAAATATAATCTGTATCAGATATGGTGAACGTTGAAGATGATTATCCTGAACTCATTTTTGGTCCAGCCACAAAAGATCAATCAGAAGAAAATGAAGTCCCCCCCTTCTACCTGAGTCTTAGATTGCATGAGTTCATCCTACATAATGCTATGTTGGACTCTGGAGCCTTGCATAACTTGATGCCCAAGGCCATTATGGAGAATTTATGACTTGATATTACCCACAAATACCATGATTTGTATTCCTTTGACTCAGGTAGGGTCTTTTGTATTGGTCTTATCAAAGACTTGGTAGTAACTTTATATCAAATCCCAGCCAAGAATGTTCTGATGGATGTAGTTGTTGCCGATGTTCCACCATAGTTTGGAATGCTTCTATCTAGGTCTTGGGGTGCAAAACTTAAAGGAATCATGCATCTTGACTTCTCTTATGCCACCATTCTCGTGTCTGGTCAGTTGAGAAAATTATATAGGCAGAAGAAAATGAAATACATGATCACTAGCAAAGAGAAGCTAGTTAATCATCCCATTAATTCAGTCCACACAGATTTAGAGTCATTTGTATTATATTCATATGGTGGTTTGAATGATGAGTATGTTCAGTTGGTACAAGTTGATGAGATACCCGAAATTTCAGAAAATTTTAGGGCAGTACTTAGACACGAAAAAGATAAAGCAACAAGCGATTTTGAGCCTCCTACCTTGCAGCAGCAAAAAGACAGTGAACAATAGAAGGATGCATAAATAAGTCAAGATAAGGTGGAGAAAGAAGAAAAAATTCGGTATCTAGAAGAAGAAGAAGAAGGCCTTTGGAGCATGGACTTTGATGGAGTTGTAGGAAAGGACTGTGCTAGTATAGGAATATGGATTTGGAGCCTTGTTTTCCAGACTGAAAAATTTCCTAGTAATGTTAGAATATGTGCTTAAAAATTAGCTTTTGACTGCTCTAACAATGAAGCATAGTATGAAGCTTTGATTGCAGGTCTGAAAATTTTGAAGTTAAATGCAAAGAGGATTTTTGTCTATGGAGACTCAGAGTTGATAATCAAATAGGTAAAAGGAGAGTACCAAGCTAAGCATCCATGATTGAGGGCCTATAGAAATGCAGTCCTAGACATATTGAGGGCGTTTCCTGAGTACACTTTGACATCAGTACCCAGAATGCAGAATCTTATTGCTGATTCTCTTGCCACTACTGCAAGTAATTTGAAAATTCCAATGAACTCCAACAACAAGTTTGAAATTTATGTCAAACATAGGCCTGCTATCCTGGATAATCTAAGGTATTGGCAAGTGTTTTGGGATGACAATGAAATCAATGATTTTATGTAGAGTGAAGTAAAATTCAAAGATACTCCCATAAAGGGTGACTATGAGGTTGATGATCAAGAAATCGAAGCAAATCAGATGGACATATTGCAACTGAAAGATAATGTAATTCCTAGAGGTCTCATACCTTTAGAGGAGATTTTTGATAAGCATGATGTTGGAAAGAAACCAAGCTTGGTGCCTACTAATAAAGGAGTTGAATATGTGAATCTTGGAACAGCTGACAAGCCCAAGCTTGTGAAGTTATCAAAATCATTATCCTCTGAGGTAAAGGAACAATATGTTAAATTACTTTTTGAATTTTCTAATGTGTTTGCATGGGATTATTCATATTTGAAGGTGTATGACAAGAATATAATTCAGCATACTATTCCCATCAAGCCAAATCAGAAACCATTTAGACAGAAGCTGAGAAAGATCAACGCAAAGCTGTTGCCATCCATTGAAAAAGAGGTAAACATATTGTAAAAATATGGTATCATTGTCCCAATTAGATTTTCTGAATGGATTTCAAATCTGGTCCCGGTATGTAAGAATACAGGAGAGATAAGGTTATGTATAGATTTCTAAAATTTAAATAAAGCAACCTTAAAGGATAACTATCCACTTCCGAAGATGGACCATATTCTGCAAAGAGTAGTTGGAGCATTGAGGATGTCACTATTCGATGGCTACTCAGGATATAACCAGATCTTGGTGCATGATAAAGACGAAGACAAAACTACTTTCAAAACACCATGGGGAACTTTCCAATATGCCAAAATTCCATTTGGACTTAAGAACGCTGGAGCTACTTTCCAGCGAGCAATGGACATTGCTTTTTTCAATGAAAAGGATGAGTTTCTTGTTGTTTATTTGGATGATATGATAGCATTTTCTGGTTCTGATGATGAGAATCTGCACCACTTGAGAGTTGTATTTCAGTGATGCAAGAAGTTTTGGATTTCTCTTAATCCAAATAAAATCCTATTTTCTATGGATGAAGGCAAGCTGCTGGGGCATATCATCTCTAAAGATGGTATCCGCATTAGTCCTTCAAGAGTGGAGGAAATTCAACTCATAGACCTACCATGTAATAAAAAGGAGATTCAAGCATTCAATGGTAAGATGAACTTCTTGCGCAGATTTATACCCAATTTGGCTGAACATTTAAGAGAAACGACTAACATATTGAAGAAGAATAACATTGTCAAATGGAGTGAGGATGCTATCAAGTCTTTTAATTTGGTAAATTTTGTTATGTCCAATGCTCTAGTCTTAATTAGTCCTGATTACAGTCAATATTTCATTATATTTTCATTTGCATTGGATCATACTATGGCTGTGGTTTTGATGCATAAGAGAGATCAGATTGAAAATCCAATTTCCTTTTTCAGCAGGACTGTTAGAGATGCTGCTTTACAGTATAATATCATTGAGAAACAAGCATTGGCCCTTATAAAAGCATTGAATTATTTTAGAGTATACATTTTGCATTCACATACTATAGAATATGTTCCTAATGCAACAGTGAAATATTTCTTGATGCAAACTGATCCAGAAGGTCGAAGAGGTAAGTGGATAGCAGCAATGTTGGAATATGATTTGGAGATCAAACCCACAAATTTGATTAAAGGGCAAGGCTTGGAAAAGCTAATGGCCCAATAAAACCTGCGTTCCCTAGATATAAATCTCATAACAGCAATGTCTGAAGGTGAGGATGAAGGTTTTCGTATTCCAGTTTCAGACATTTTTCTACAATCCCCATGGTATTCAGATATTTGTTATGTTCTTCAGCATCTTTCAGCACCTCCAAGGATGTCTAAAATAAAAAGGTAGACCAATGAAACTTAAGTCTGCTAAATATTGTATTTTAAACAATGCTCTTTATTGGAAAGATCAAGCAGGTATTGTGCTTAAGTTTTTGGTTGAGGATGAGGCCCAACATGTGATGCATGACTTCCACAAAGGTGATTGTGGTGGTAATTTGTTTTGGAAAAATACAGCTAACAAAGTGTTGAGGGCAAGATATTATTGGCCCACCTTATTTTTAGATTTGTATAAAAAAGTAATGAGTTTCCATGAATGTCAAATTTTCCAAGGAAAAAGGAAACTTCTTCCTCTTCCTTTGAAACTAGTTGCAGTAAATGTTCCCTTTCAGTAGTGGGGACTTGATTTCATAGGAAAATCCATCCCGCATCATCAGCATAGCATAAATGGATCTTGAAAGGTATCTATTACTTCACCAAATGGATCAAAGCTGCTCTAGCAAGGCAGGCTACAGATATGGTATTCATTCAATTTTTAGAGTCAAATATCTTGTCTCATTTTGGTTTCCCTCACAAAATCATAATAGATAACGCAACAACATTCAACTCTAAGAAGATGGTGGATTTTTGCGACAAATAAAATATTGCATTGGGACATTCAACAAAATACTATCCATAAGGCAACGACCTAGAAGAATCATCAAACAAGTATTTGATAAACATAATCAAGAAAATGCTGGAGGCGAAAAAAATAAACTGGCATCGAAAGCTCATCAAAGTGTTATGGGCAGATAGAGTTAGCAGCAAGAAATCTATAGGTATGTCACCATTCGAATTGGTTTATGGTACTGATGTTGTCTTTCCTACATCACTTATAGTTCCAATCATGAGATTATTGCAAGAGGTTGGCAGTGAAGAAGATGATAATCAGCGAAGGATCAATCAAATGATCCACCTTCAACAAACAAGGGAGGAAGTGTCTCAGAACGCTATTCAGCTGCAAGAGAAAATAAAGAAGATCTATGACCGTAAAACCAAAGTAGAAAAGTTTCAATTGGAAGATGTGGTGTTGAGATGGGATGCACAAAATGAGGAAAAAGGGAAGCATGGTAAGTTTGACAACCTATGGAAAGGACCATAAAAGATTTCAGCATACAGGGGACAGAATGCTTTCTTTCTCTCAGAGATGGATGGCCAATATTTCCCTGGAGGAACAGTGAATGGTTGGATTTTGAAGCACTACCACTGTTGAAGATAATGGATCAAAAAATATGTCACAATCATTGTATATACAATGTTATTTTTGGGTGAGATTTCAAGTGCACAGTCATTGAAGTTTGGAGCCCGAGGTGAAGGCTATAAAACTTAAATTATATGTGTAAAGTTTGGTTTTATTTTATTTTTTTAGTATTAATCGTGAGTCTGAGTCAGTCTGCATTGTGTCAGTTTTCATTATTTCTGACCATATTTTCCCAATGGATAAGGATACTTGGTCTACGGTGTTCTTGGCACCTCCAAGGAGCTACCATCCCCATTGGAGCTAATGTTAGTGTCAGTCTAGTCATACTACCATCAAGGATCGAACTTACTCTTTTGCATTTGCATATTAGGAGTCCCATACAATAAATTTTCATCATTCCATTAGGTCATGAATTCATTGATGGTAGTGGTATTTCATTAGTTTTCCCTCATGTAAAAAACTTGTTGATTCTCCTCTCTATGGTCTGTATTCATTATTCACTTACACTCCCAATCCATATTATTAGGTCATAGGGTTGGTCTCATTAGGTTCTAGGGTCTCATCATGGTCAAATTAATGATTCAAGTGTCAAATGAATATCAGCAAAGTCATGAGGAGGTCAAATAAACTCTGAATCACAAATAAAATAAATGTTTTATTGAGCTTGATGTAATTTTCAACTCAAAACCATGTTTTGAGGTGAAAACATGGTACTTTGTTTTTATTATCATCTTCTATGTAATTTTATGTCTTCATATGTAATAAGCTGCACTTTGGAAGCTACTATCTCCAAAAAATCACCACCCTACCTTTCAAAGGTGTTGTCCACAGTGTTTTTAGCACAAAATCATGTTCTAGGTATGTCCATCAAAAAGAGCTTGGAACAATATTTCCAACGGTATATTATACTCTCAAAACTGACTCCTAGATAGAAAAATATGCCTATGTGAAAGAAGGTCCCCTTTAGCCTAACTTTAACCCTTTTCCCATTTGCCCCTTGAACTTTATTTCATAAAAGTTTAAACTTTTTTCTTTATAAACTTCCTTTTCCCTTATCCGATTGCGTAATCGCATTCCAAAAGTATTTTTAAACTGTAAACCTCCGATGTGATTAAACTATACCCTTCTCTAATCTAATCGCAGTGATCAGTTGCATGGTCTCGATTAACCCTGCCCGATTACATCTGGATCATTGATCTCCTTAAAGATCTGATGGTCTACAGCCAATCGCATCGTAACCTCGCAGTGTCCCCGCACCAATAATTCTCCCGATCTGATTGACTCCCAATGAGCTCCTGCAATTACATCTCCGTCGTCGATCTGCCCTTTCAATCGGATGGCTCATAAGCCATCGCACCATCGTAATTGAAATTTTCCCATAGCACTTTGCTTCGCTCCCCTTCCCCACCGAATTTCCGATTGTGATTGTTCCCCAGCCCCACCTAAAGCCCTTCTGATTTTTGTATTAAGAAAGGGTATTTCCCTGTGTGAAGCAGAAATTTTAATATATATGAGTTTTCAAAGGATTTCCTCCCATTTCTCATTGCATCACCCTTTACTCCATCGCATCGCAGATTTTTTATTTCGATGTGTCCACAACTCCCGCTCCAATCCCTGATTGCGATTGACCCCTAGGTGCCACCATTAAACCTTCCGCGTTTCAAAAAAAAATGTTTTTTCCTTTGTTAAAGCGTAAAAATTGTTTTGAATTTGTTTAAAGGGATTTCTCCATTATGCTATCGGACACTGCTTTTCCTTGTTTATCCCTGCACCTTTATTGTATCAACCCCATCATATTTTTCCAATCACATCGCAAGTTTTGTCACGTCATTTCAAACCCGCTCCCCTTTCCGTATTGATTGCGATTATCCCATGTGACTTCCCCTATACACAATCGCATCGCAGTTCTAAATCACTCCATTATATGTTGCACCCCCTCCCTTCCTCTGATTGCAATTTTCGTTCGCATATGGGCCCACTTCCCTTTCCTTTTGCTCTTTTTCATTCAAAGGGAGACTTTTCTTCACTAAATGACATATTTCATTTTTATTGTTTCCGCAAGGCATTTTTTAGCATATATGAGATTTTTAGCAAAGAAAAACAAACATTCAAAGACCGAGAACTAAATATAAGCACATAAATCATGATAGCATGACGGTAACAATAAAGGGAGAATTGGTTCCAATCTGTCTTTCTTCTCCACTGTTTGAGCCACTGCAAATCTTCAAGATGGTAAAAAATGTATTGTTTCTCCTCTTTTTCAGGGGCAGATTGTTAGTCTCTTTCCTATGTTCGGATTTCAGTTCTTGAGCTGGTAAAAAAGATCCCCTTCGTGTGGGTCTACTTCCCCTAATTCTGTATATTTAATGTAATTCCTGAATCATTTGTAAGTAGGGAATAAAGTGTGGAATAATTTGGAAAACATTTTAGGACGCTCTGCACTCCATTGTAATAGTTTTACATGGAATTAATAAGGATATGCATCTCTGATTTGTGGGATCCATGTGGTATGGATTTTAGCATTGTTCTTCCTTATGTGTTCATATGTTAAATGTTATGTTTTCCATTCACTTATTCACATCTATGGTTGAATGTTTTCAAGACAGATTGGTAGAATCCATTATTAATGCTCTGCCTTGGGAAATCATTCAATACTCTATGTTTTCTTCTGTTTGAAAAGGATCCATCTCCTATGCCCTTTTCAGCTCCTCACCAGTCTTACCATCCCATCATCATTTAAACTTAATTGCTGAAATTCCTGCCTACCTTGCCCGATGAAATACCCTGTATCTCTGATTTAATTCCCCAATTTCAAAATGCCCCATCTTTTCCATACAACCCTGATTTTTTTATAAAAACATTTCACATTATTATACCTAGCCTAATATCAGTTTACAGTAGGATTTCTTTGAATATTTTTTCATGGAGAGAGCCCTCTCCTAACCTTGTAGGGCTAGCTACAAGACTAAGCGTGATTTAAGGTTACC
The DNA here is from genome assembly GCA_034641835.2 of Pinus albicaulis. Lineage (NCBI taxonomy): Eukaryota > Viridiplantae > Streptophyta > Pinopsida > Pinales > Pinaceae > Pinus > Pinus albicaulis. The sequence continues at coordinate 826,077,753 of CM076579.1, read as the reverse complement.
CTGATTTTCCTTCCTTTAGCTTAAGGTTCAAATTAGGTGCTAACAAGGGTTATGGGTTTAGTCAAGTTAAGGTTAAGGTTAAGGTTAGGGTTAAGGTTAAGGTTAACCTTAACCTTACCCTTAACCTTATCTTAACCTTAACCTTGAACTTGACCTTAACCTTAACCTTAACCTTAACTTTACCCTTAACCTTAACCTTACCCTTAACTATAACCTAGCCATAACCTTGACCTTAACTATAACCTAACCCTAACCTTTGAACAAACCCTTTACCTTAACCTTAACCTTAACCTTGACCTTACACTTAACCTTAAATTATCTTTATCCTTAACCTGAAACATAATCTTAACCTCAGGTTAAGGTTAAGGGTAAGGTTAGGGTAAGGTTAATATTAGGTTAAGGGTAATGTTAAGGTTAAGGTTAGGGTTAAGGTTAAGGTTAAGGATAAGGGTAGGGTTAGGGTTAAGGTTAGGGTAAGGTTAATATTAGGTTAAGGGTAAAGTTAAGGTTAAGGTTGGGGTTAAGGTTAATGTTAAGGTTAGGGTTACCTTATAGTTAAGTTCAAGGTTAAGGTTAATGGTAAGGTTATAATTAGGTAAGGGTAAGGTTAAGGTTAATGTTAAGGTTCAAGGTAAAGTTAAGGTTAAGGTTATGGTTATGGGAAGGTTAAGGTTAAGGTTAAGGTTAAGGTTTTCTCAAGGTTAGGGTTAGGTTATAATTAAGGTCAAGCATAATTTTACCTTAAGGTTGAGGTTAAGCTTAAGGTTAAGGTTAAATGTAAGGTTAAGGTTAAGGTTATGGTTAAGTTAAGGTTAAGGTTAAGGTTTTGTTAAGGTTAGGGTTAGGTTATAGTTAAGGTTAGGTTATAGTGAAGGTTAAGGTTAAGACCTGTAACCTTAACCTTGACCTTACCCTTAACATTAACCTTAAATTTAACCCTAACCTTGATTTTACCCTTAACCTAACTTAACCTTAAAATTGACCTTGACCTTAACCTAACCTTAACCTTAACCTTACCCTTAACCTTCACCCTTAACCTTAACCTAACCTTAACCTTAACCTTCTCTTAACCTTAACCTAACCTATTAGCTCCCTATAAATTCCTTGACAAGCAAGCAGGGGGCTAAATTGTTTATTGAGCCTTCAAGGAATGTATCTCCCTGGAAACACATCATCCTTGAAAGCCTCTTCATGGCCTCTGCCCTTTGATTAATTCTCACTGATGTTCCTAAGTCAATAAGCCTCACTGATTGTAAAATATTGTGCTCCAAAAGGCTTTCATTTTCCCCTTGTACCCCTGTAGAATTCTCCATTTCATCCCTTTTTCCCTTTTTCAAAACCTCCCTTTCACCCCAAAATCCCTCCCCTAGTCCTTCTAAACCATCCCAAAATCCACTCTAAACCATACACACACCCCTGGTTTGGTTTAAAAACCCTTATTCCATCTATCGTTGCCCTTTGCTAGCCTCAAATTGCATTAAAAAGGCCAAAAATCCCACATTTTAACATATGTAAGGCCTAGCCCCTTTCGGCCAGCCACCAAAAACTATTTCCCACGTGACTCGGGCACTAGAACCTGGCGCTAACTTGAAAAGTGCTTATCGCAAATGTGTATCGGGAGCGTTTTGAGCCGTCGATCTATACAGATTGGACGGTCGTCACAAGCTCCATAACATCCGTCACCCAGCCCTTTCACCGCCCCGATCGCATATCCATCATTCGTTCAATCCGAAAATCAATGGTCAGTAGTTCATATGCCCGAGTGGTCCCCGTGCCAAAACACTATGCAGAAAACTGCTGGTTTCTATCACACCGTCTTTAGAATGTGGGCAGTATTTTTCGTTCCGGAGTGATGCCATTCACCGCATGATGCGTGGCCCTGCGCACTTTTCAAAAACCACCCTCCATCGCGCATTATAGTTCGGTCGTGGACCCGACGCGATATGTGCGTACACTATCTAATATAGAAATGTCCATCTAACGATGATCATGCCACGAAGTTGCACGGGGGATAATCCAAGGCAAAAGGAATCCCAGGCCCACCATCATTTGCCCTCTGATGCATTTTCAGTCGTCGATCTCCTCCTGAGATCGGACGATCCAGATCAGATCGCCCCTGCCTTTGACTGTTTCCCCTGCCAGTACTCCATGTCACCCATTTTCATCACTTTTCCCATTTTCTTGGTATTGCGCCACTTGTCCTCCAGGTTTTCACCACGTGTTCTCTGCCACCTATGGTCTATAATTAGTCCATTTCTCTATTTTTCGTCATTTTGCGTCCATTCCAACTATTTCCACCATGCTGAGCCACCATTATGAAAGCCTTACACTGCATTTTTCACAATTCCTCCACAGTTCTATCATCATTCCACAGGCCATCAAAGCATCCTTTCCACTCTAGCATGGATTTCTTGATTATTTTTGTGTGTTTTTTATTGTTACAAGCAGGCAGAAAACCGCCATGATTCACTGTCACTGTCACAGTGGCAAAGAACGCAGGGGGGACCATGTGCAGAGATCAAAATTATGAAGAAAGGCCTGGGAAGTTGTTATGACATGAATTCCATTAAAGGAACAGGGTTAAACTCTGCCAAACCTTTATAGAGCCATTAAATCACATAATTCACTAACAGAGACAGGAATGGATCTGCGAAAGAGTATGAGTGAAAGATCAGAGAATTTAAGACCAGTAATCAAAGATTTTTAAAGTCTAGAGTCAGTAATTTAAAGGCAGAGTACCAGATCAAAGACCCCGTGGATCACTCAGAAGGTCCAATGCTCAGAAAACCATATCATCAAGGTGTTTATATCAGCAGAATGTCTCCTCCTGAGACAGGACATGGTACTCATTATTGTTTCAGTCTACATTGTGTCCAAATGAATTTTCCCCCCCTGACCGCAGGCCTATGCTACCAGTGCATTAGTTATATAGTATGGAAGACCCTAGCATCATTATTATACCTTTTTGTTTAATTCACTAGAGTGCTACAACAAGTACATCAGAGGCATACCTGGAGTAAATTGCAGCCTAACAAAGACCACTCTTTCATCCAAAGAGTACCAGAGATAAATGCCCAGAAATTAAAACATAATGAGGCTTCAGCCCTCTTCCCTTCTGAGTTTTAATGCTGCATTTAATTTTTCACCTACCTCCTCTGCTCCTCTTACAGCTATAAATTTCATGAAGAAACTCATTGTGGGGGTTTTTGGTCGGTTATCAGAGAAGTGCAAGTTGTTTCTTTTGAGACATATTCTCTGTATAAAATTGTAAGATAGGTTCAGGAAGATGTTTTCAGTCTGAATATTCAAGTTGTTGGCAATGTTGTACATGACTGGTGTTACACTTTAATATGACAAGCACATTTCTTTGGATCCTGATTTAAAGCAGGGGTAATGTTTTTCTATCTCTATATTTGTTAACTTGTAGTTCATTTCATTTCATTTCATTTCTATTGGCTCGCATCACAAATATGGCATAGGATTTACCCTTTTTAGGTACCCTATGTTTTTGCTCTCCTTTCCTTCAATTTTTTCTACTGAATGTGTTATCTGAGTATTTTTTTCAAGCTAATTTAACTAGTGTAGTGGTCAAAACATATGTTGCTAGCTTATGTATGAATTAATGAAATTGTTCTAAGATGTTCTTGTTAGGCTTTAATTAATTGAATTGGAATACTAGGGGTTTAGAACTTTGTCTCTGTCTCACCAGAATCCTTTCACTTGATTAAACATTTCTAAGTTCCCTTAAGCTAGAGGTCGAAGCATTGAGAGTTCAAAGTCTCTCTCTGATCTCAGGTTTTCAACTTTGTGTTTTGAACCTTTGATGTTCCTTCTCCGAAGGGTTTACCTTTTAGGGTTTTAGATCATAAGTGTCCAATGGCACGTCCTGTCCCTGGATCTGATTTCTGAAAGGTCACCTTGGAGGTTTCCTTGTATTCACCCTCTCTTTACCATTTCATGTCACACTATCATCTTTAAGATCCAATGCTTTAGATGACTAGCCCAACTGAAAGCCTGCATACTGAATAGCAAGTAAACCCTTTCCTGACTCCATTGCCCAATGGTCTTGATGTTCTCTAAATTATCTCTCGTTTGCCTAGACTCCTCTTTGCTCAGCCTTGTCTTATATTGAACCCTTATTTCACAATTCTTAACAACCAAACAAACATCAAACAAACAAACCCTGAGCCAATAACTAGCCTAATATCTCTACTTTGAGCTTCAAAGACATAAAACATTTGCTTATATAGAGAGATCCCTCTCTTGACCGAGGAGGGATAGATCCTGAGGTCTGAAAGTGGTTATGATGTTGTCTCATCTTTTGGTCTTGCCAATCTGGCCAAAACATGGGAACCCCAACATAATGGCAACTCCACTGGGGACTTTCTAAGTATTTTCCATCTTACTACATCCTAAGAGCCTCAGAATCCCATAATATCTGGTTAGGTTGGTAGTGAAACACTTCCACTTGAAATCCACTTTCTACACCACTTGTTGTGTTTCCCCCACACTCTTAGATAGATTCTGGAAAGGGCTAGGTAGCCTACAGATCTCACTCTATTTCAGAGGTGAAATATCTGGTAAAATCCCTCCCAGTCAATCTCTGGTTAGAGTCTACTGTGTTTTTGGGATATCCTTGAAAAGGGACATCACATAAGCGCTGTGGTGGACAGTGTACCCCCAGAAACACCCTAAACCTTCCACCTGGCGACTCCATAGTTCCTTAAAGATCAAAGACTCCACTGGTGATCAGTAGGCCTTCTGATTATCTTGGTTCACATAAGACTCCACCAGGAGACCTACCTCCATAACAACATCATCCATAACAGAAATAACAAAGTGGAGATAAGTTTCTTGGTTAGAAAACAACATTTTGGCTTCAAGAAACATTCACACAAGAGCTTATCCCAACCCAAACCCACCTAAAATAGTTGACAACCCTGAGAGCATCCTCAAGAGATCTCCTACACCTAAAAGACCAACTATTTCCAGCCACATCCATAGAGCTAACTTTGCACCAGAAAACTTTACAGCTCTATCAGACACTTATCTTGGCCAAGACCTACGAAAAAGACTACCAAGAACTAGGTCACTCAATGTTCTAGACCAGCTAGACCTTGAGCTTTCTGGTTCACCACCTCATAGTGGTCAACACATTAGGGATAGAGAAACCCCTCCATCCACACCTCCTGATATTCAATTCAATAAAAAATTGGGGCCTTGCCACCCCAAATTTGCTCAACAGACTTCTGTTGGTCTTAGTGTCCTTATCATCCATTACCAGCTTCTCAAACCAACCCCTTACCTCCGCAAAACATCATCATGGTAGCCTAGTATGCACCTATGGTATTACCTCAGCCTATAGTGCCCTTACCCAACGATTATCAATCAAAGATCCCACATTTCATTGCAAAAGATTCTACCACAGCTCAGCACCATGTAGATAGGATGGAAGATTCTTTTGATTACATGGAAATAGATGATGATACAGTAAAAATGATAATCTTTGCCCAGAGCTTGGGAGGTGATGTGAAGAAATGGTTTAAAGTCCTACCTCTTAATAGTATCCAAGAAATTCCTGCTTTATATCAAACTTTCATAAAAAAATGGGAAGTTAAGGCCAGCCCTCTCCAAATCCTAGTAGAATATAAGAATCTTAAGAGAAACGTAGGAGAGAGCGTCCATGACTACTCTACAAGGTTTAATAGTGTTTACAACGCTCTTCCTCCACACATGAAACCTCCGCAAGGTTTTTCCCTAGTGAAATACCCTGAAGGATTTGATGCTGATATTGCCTACCAGCTTAGAGAGAGAGATTACAACACACTGGAAGACATGAAAAAGGAGCAGTGAGTGTAGAGGCTAACCTGATTGAGAAGAAAGCAAGATTGAGAGCTGAGAAAAGAGTAACATATAAAGATGACACTGTAGCTTCCACATCTGATCCCAATTATGAACGTCTATCCAAAAACATGGAAAAGCTACAACAAATGATGGAAAAAATGGTTTTCTCAGATAGCAATCAAAACATAAACCAAAACCATAACCATAACCTGAACTTTAGAAGAAACAATACCGCTCCCAACAGACAAAGAGAATCAGATGAGCAAGTTGTTCCTCCATTCCAAGAAATCTTTCTCGATGAAGATGAGGGAATCATACAAGAGTCTGAGGAAAACACAATAAACATGTTTGAGGTGAAAAAATCAATCCACAATTGTTCCACAGAAGAATATCAGCCCTCACCCTCATATTGGAGTGAGGAAGGATTGGAATCTGAGGACTACATACTTGGATTTGAAAATTCCATCATGCAGGCCAGAGAACAGTATGAACTTAGAAGCAAAAAGAGCCTAGAAAATTCCAAACCCAAATATTCTGAGATTACCATCAAGAACAGGCTTGAGAAAACTTATAAAATAGCTACTGAAAGTAACAAATCAGCAGTTGAGAGTTTTGTGAGGGATAAAAGAAAGGACAACCAAAACACTAAAAAACAAAGTCAACCAACTAGCAGCACTAGCACCGCAGTTAGTGGTCTTGATAAAATATTTCCTAAGCCTGTACATAGTGAAAATCAGCCCACTGATTCTGCCACCAAGGTGGTGGCTAACAAAATAGAGTTGAACACCCCAAAGAGTTAGTCCACTTTCAATTTGGAGAGTGAGATTGTGAAAATTAAAATCTCTATCCCACTCTCTGAGCTGGATACTCAGGATGTATATAAAGGAAAATTTTTGAAAGCATTGAATCTAGGGGAAAATAGTGACACTATCAATTTGAGTGATGATCAACCAACCCTTCTGTTTGGTCCAAATATAGAAGGAAAGTTTCAGGAAGGGGCAATACCTCCTTTTTATATCAGTTTCAATATCCATGATAAGATCCTTCACACTGCAATGCATGACTCTGGGGCATCACACAACCTGATGCCTAAGGTGGTTATGGAAAAATTAGGCCTAGAGATAACCCGACCCTATAAAGACCTCTATTCATTTGACTCTAGCAGAGTAAAGTGTCTTGGCCTAATCAAAGATTTATGTGTGAACTTAACCCAGATTCCAGCCAAAAGCATGGTCATGGATGTTGTAGTGGTAGATGTGCCACCTAAGTATGGCATGTTGCTGTCAAGGTCATGGAGATCCAAGCTGCAAGGTACAATGCAGATGTATGGGGCATATGCCACAATCCATGTATTCAGCCAACTTAGAATACTGTATAGAGAGGAAAAAATGAAATTCTTGGTCAGCAGCCCTAAAAAACCTAAAAATTCACCTTCATACTCTATACACACTGATCTTGACTCCTTCATCCTTTGCAATGATGAATCCTTGAAGGATCAGAATTCAAAAATAGAGATACAAACAAGGAAACAGAGCCCATGGACTTTAACATAATGGCTACTCTAGACTCGGAGGAGAACAATATAGAAAATTTTGGACAGTGCACTGAAACAGAAACTCGGAGTGAACAAGAAATAAAATGCAGTCAACTGATTAGTCACCCTCCGCAAGCCCCTGCACCACACCAAGAACGAAATGATGTTAAGCCCGAGAGCGAACCTTTATGAGAAATGAATTTCTATGGGTCATGCACCAAGAGAACTATAGGAGCAGGAGTGTGGATACATAACACAGTGAGTGACTATGCAGAAATTCATGCATGTAGCCTGAAATTCAAATGTACAAATAATATTGCAGAGTATGAGGCTCTTATCCTAGGCTTGAATCTGTTGAGAAAATTGGGAGCGCGTAGGATAACTGTGTATGGAGACTCTGAGATGATCATTAAACAAGTGAATGGTGAATACACAGCCAACATCCTAGGCTGAGAGCATACAAGAATGACGTTATGGATCTATTGAAAAAATTTGTAGAATACAATCTGGTGTTTGTCCCTAGGAGTCAGAACGCAGTTGCAAATGGATTAGCCTGCATGGCTAGTTCATATCACAAGTCTCCCAATGACCAAAAAATCATCATTCAGACCAAAGTCAGACCTGCAGTGCTGGATAACAAAAAATATTGGCAGGTTTTTGAGGGCGATAAGTAAATTGAAGATTTCCTAACAGGCAGGAATGAGTTTGAGTCTTCTGATTCAGACTCGAAATATGATGATAGCTGCCTAAGTGAAGAACCCTCAGACGAGGAAGAGACACCCTATAACATAGAAATAAACACTTTAAATGAACAGATTGGAAATCCAAACGAAAAATGTGAAAACACAGATAGTGAGGAAGTAGAGGTGTTGCAGGCCAAAGATAAGAACATACCTCGAGGTCTGGCACCTCTAGAAGACCTTTTTGACTTCAATGATGTAGCAAAAAATCTCACTATAGAACACGCAAATTCTGATTTCGAGGAATGCAACATAGGCACTGAAGATAAACCCAAGATGATTAAATTGGCTAAGTCCCTGCCTGCAAACATGAGAAAGAAATACATTGACCTATTTAGGGAATTCATTGATGTGTTCGCTTGGAGCTATGAGGAATTAAAGGCCTATGACACAAACATCATATAGCACAAAATACCTCTGAAAGAGAATCAGAAGCCCTTCAGGAAAAACCTTTGCAGAATAAACCCAAAACAATTTCCTGTAGTTGAAAAAGAGATTAAAAAGATGTACGAGGCAGGCATAATAGTTCCTGTGAGGTTCTCTGATTGGGTCTCAAACCTAGTGGCTGTTAGAAAGAAAACAGGAGAGATCAGACTGTGCATATACTTCAGGAACCTTAACAGAGCCTCACTCAAAGACAATTATCCTTTGCCAAAATTGGAACACATTCTTAAAAAAGTAGTAGGATCAAAGCGGATCTCCTTGTTAGATGGTTTTTCAGGTTACAACCAAGTTTTAGTACTCCCAGAAGACCAACTCAAGACAACCTTTACCACTCAATGGGGCACTTTTATGTATGTAAAAATGCCCTTTAGACTGATGAACGTTGGTGCAACGTTCCAAAGAGAAATGGACATAGCCTTTTTAGATGAAATAGGACACTTCATTGTCATCTATCTGGATGACATAACAATCTATTTTAGGACTGAGGAAGAACACCTAGAACACCTGAGAAGGGTGATTGAAAAATGTAGAAGGTTCGGTTTTTCATTAAATCCCAAAAAGACTATATTTGGGCTGCAAGAAGGCAAGCTTCTTGGCCACATCATATCTAAGAAGGGAATTAGGATAGACCCACAAAGAGTTGAGGGAATACTACAAATCACACACCCGAGAAACATTAAAGAGTTAAAATCCTTCATTGGGAAAATCAACTTCTTAAGGAGGTTTATTCCCAATTTAGCTGAACACCTCAGGAATATGGCTAACATGTTAAGGAAAGGTGTAGGATTTAAGTGGACTGCTGAAGCTAAGAAATATTTTGAGTCAGTTAAACTTGCACTCACCCGGGCTCCTATCCTAATCAGCCCAGATTTTTCAAAATATTTCCTGATATTTTCATTTTCCTCCTAGCATATAGTGGCTGCAGTTCTGGTGCAGAAAAATCCAGAGGGAATGGAACAACCCATCTCTTTCTTTAGCAAAGCTCTAAGGGATGCACCCTTGAAATACAACATCATGTAAAAGTAGGCATATGCCCTGGTTAAGGCCTTGAAAGACTTTAGGGTGTACATATTTCATTCCCACACCATGGCCTATGTGCCAATTATAGTGGTTAAAGACATCTTGTCCCAAGACCCAGATGGGAAAAGGGGAAAATGGATTGTTGTGATCTTAGAATATGACCTTGAGATAAAACCCACAAAATTGATCAAAGGTTAGGGCTTAGCTCAACTAATGTTTGAATCAAATTTACAAGCCATTGACATAAAAATGGTAGATGCCTTGGGTGAGCAACAGTGTTAGGTCCCTATATTACTAGTATAGTACCTTATTGTTGTTAGTGTAACCCCTTTATTGTTATTATTGTACCCTTGTAACCCCCATTTTTTTATTATTGTGCCCTTAAATTATTATTGTTAGGTCGGCTAGGATTACATTGTGGCTCACTAGGATTACATTATGGCCCCATGGACTCCTATATATAGAAATGAGGTTTTGTAAATTGTATCATCCAAGAATTGTTCATTTATGTAATGTATTGGAGGTTGCCCCCTCGAAGTGGCTTATTTCTAAGGCGTTCATATCTCTTTTCTTCTATTTTTGGAGCTGGTTACACAACATTTGGTATCGGAGCTTTGGATTCTAGGGTTTCGCTGCTCCAAACAGGTCATCGTGGCATTTTCGCTATAACTTTTTTTCTACGAAGTTTTAGAAGCTGAAATTTTTAGGGTGCGAAGCTGAAATCCCGAGGAAGATTGTCTAAAAATTTCAGAGCTTGGTTCGCAATATTTTCGGAGATATCATCTGTGGAAGTTAGGTCTTTTTTCAAGCTCCTAAACAGGTCATCGTGGAATTTTCGCTATAAATTTTTTTCTTAGAAGGTTAAGAATCTGAAATTTGTATGGTGCGAAGCTGAAATCCTGAGGAAATTCTTCAAAAAATTTCAGAGCTTGGTTCGCAATATTTTTGGAGATATGATCTGTGGAAGGTAGTGCTTTTTCAGGCTCCTGAATTTCATCTCAAAGAGGTGATCGTGGGAAAAGTTCAATAACTCTCTCTCTGGGCATTGGATTGAAGTGCCGTAAAAAGTGGTCGCAATTACACAGATTGAAGTTTTTTGGCTATCAATTTCAGAGACAAAGGACAAAACAGTGACACGTGGCAAGTCGTACAAGTTCGCTCTACTAAACCAGTCCATAATTAGGTCATTGTGGGAGATTGGACACAACTTTGTCTTGGAGAATCCAAATCAGGTCAGACCTGTGGCATTCAAAAGATAATTCAGAGGGATACTTCAGTGCTGAATTTCAGATATTGAAGATCCGAAATAACAGAGATAATACAATTTCAATATCGAGCTCCTCAAAGCAAGTAAAAGGTGTGTATTTTTTTTCCGAATTGCATAAGTCTTGTTTGAAGAATCAATTTGAATTGATTGAAAGGGCCTATTGTAGAATAGATATCAATATTGAAGTATAAAATGGCCCCTAAAAAGAATTCGACACCAATTAAGCCTTTGGAAAGCTCTACTATGACTCATGAAGACGAAGAATGGCAACATGACATATCAAAATTACAAGAGCAAGTGCAACAAATTTCGCTCTCGCAAAGAGCAACAAAAAAATGACATGGAAGTTTTGAAGAAAGGCGTGGAAACCAAGATAGATGGCATGGAAGCTGGCATGGAAGCTAATATGGATGACATGAAAGACCACATGGAAAACAACATGAAAAACATGAAGAATGATCTAAAAGCAGACATCGAAGATTTGACCAAGATGATACAAGAAATGTTTCCTAATGGTGAAAAGATAGTAGAAGAACCTCATGATGAGAACAAAATAAATGTTAATCGTGATTTCATAAACTCTAATGTTGGCGGGAAGAACCACCATATTCCAAAAATGGATATGAGGAAGTTTGATGGAAATGATCCTGTAATATGGATACTACAGATGGAGCAATATTTTGATCTCCATAATGTGCAAAACACACAAAAGGTACGCATTGTAACTTTACATTTAGAACAAATACATTTGTATGGTATCAATGGCTTTGCTCCCGTAAAAAAATTGTCACTTGGTCAATTTTTACTGAGGAAATGATAGCACATTATGAGGATACAAAGAGCAACACCTTCTTTACCCAATTGATAAATCTCAAACAAAAGGGTTTAGTGGGGCAGCACATTGAGGACTTCCAAAAATTGAGTATAAGGGTAACCGATATTTCAGAGGACCACAGGATTGATCTCTTCTTAGGCAGTTTAAAGGATAACATTCAACATGAAGTTCGTGTTCTGGAACCTGATTCATTAGAGAAGGCATTCAGGTTGGCAAGAAAAGTTGAATGTAAAATTATGGCAACAAGGAAGTCTACTAATCAATTCTATAAAGAAGGAAGTGTGGCTACATCTAGATTTCCACAACCTACAAGGTTGACACCACAACAATTGGAAGAAAAAAGAGCAAAAGGGCTTTGCTACAGTTGTGATAGCAAATACACTAAAGGTCATAAGTGTGCTGAGAAGAAATTATTTTACATAGATTGTGAAGAGGAAGAAGAAAATGAACAAGAAGAGGATATACACCGGGAACCAGCCCCAGAAGAGGAAGAAATGAATCCGACCATATCGTGTAATGCACTGGCAGGAATTACCACTCCTCAAACTCTCAAGATAAAAGGACAAATCAAGAAGAAAAAGGTAATAGTGTTGATTGATTCGGGTAGCACCCATAATTTTATTCATTGTAAGGTAGCCAAGGAATTAAATTGTTTCCTATACCCAGCACCAGAATGTCAAGTGATGGTTGCAAATGGAGGAACTATAAATTGTTCTGGAAAATGCAATAACATCAAGCTAACCATGGGGGAATATGTGTTGACTAGTCCAATGCTTTCCATTCCTATGGGAGGTGCTGATGTTGTACTAGGGGTACAATGGTTACAATCTTTGGGGACGGTAGCTTTTAATTTTCAAGAACTTTTCTTGAAATTCTTTTCAGAAGGAAAGGAAGTCGAATTACGGGGTATTGAAGGGAAGCCAGGAAGGATAATAAGCTTTAATGGCATGACAAAGCTTCTAAAGAAAGAACAACGAGGCGTAATTGCACAATTATGCTCACTAGAAGTTCCAACATCAAAATCATCTATTTCTGCAGATTTCCAACAAGTCTTGGACAATCATTCCAAGGTGTTTGAAACTCCCAAAGGACTCCCACCTATTCGTGATCATGATCATGCTATTCATTTGATTCCGGGAAGTGTTCCTCCAAACATCAGGCCTTATAGATATCCTTACTTCCAAAAGAGTGAAATTGAACGTATGATTGCAGAAATGTTAGAGGCGGGTATAATTCAACCTAGTCAAAGTTCTTTCTCTGCTCCTGTAGTATTGGTACACAAGAAGGATGGATCATGGCGAATGTGTCCGGATTATAGGGAGCTCAATAAGCTCACCATTAAAGATAAATTTCCATTCCTGTGATTGATGAATTATTGGATGAATTACATGGAGCAATTTATTTTACCAAGTTGGATCTTCATTCAGGATATCATCAAATTAGAATGAAGACTGAAGATATTCCAAAAAAAGCATTTCGAACTCATGAGGGTCATTATGAATTTTTGGTCATGCCTTTTGGCCTTACCAATGCACCTTCTACATTTCAAGGGTTGATGAATTCCATTTTCAAACCCTTCCTTAGAAAATTTGTTCTAGTATTTTTTGATGATATACTAATCTACAGCAGGTCTTGGAAGGATCATGTTGAACATGTTGACAGGGTGCTCAAACTATTGCGGGAGAAACAATTATATGCAAAAAAATCCAAATGTTTCTTTGGAGTACAAGAGGTGGAATATCTGGGTCATATTGTATCTCACGAGGGTGTTAAAGTAGACCCTAACAAAATTAAAGCCAACAAGGAATGGAAATTCCCCACAACCATAAAGAAGTTGCGAGGATTTCTCGGGTTAACGAGGTATTATCGCAAGTTTGTTAATAATTATGGGAGAATAGCAGCACCTCTAACAACATTATTGAAGAAAGATGCATTTTCATGGACTCCTGAAGCAACTAAGGCCTTTGAACGTCTTAAAGAGGCAATGTGCCTAGCACCGGTCTTAGCTAAACCAGACTTCACAAAAACCTTTGTTGTGGAATGTGATGCCTCAGGAAATGGAATTGGTGCAGTTTTAATGCAGGAAGGAAGACCCATTGCTTTTGAAAGTCGTCCAATCAAAGGAAAGTATTTACAGAAACCTATTTATGAGAAGGAAATGTTAGGAATACTGCATGCACTAAAGAAATGGCGAACTTACCTAATGGGAAGACACTTCAAGGTAAAAACTGATCATGATAGTCTTAAACACTTTTTGGAACAAAGACTATCTTCAGAAGAGCGACAAAAATGGGTCACAAAGATGTTGGGTTATGACTTTGAAATAATCTACAAAAAAGGAAAGCTTAATGTTGTTGCAGATGCACTCTCAAGAAAGAATGAAGAGGTGGAAGCATTGCTTTGTGCCATTTCTATTATCCAGCCGGATTGGATAACCGAAGCAAGAGATGAATGGAAGAAGGACAAAGATGTATGGACACTCATTCAAAAGTTGCAGCAAGATCCTAGTACATCTGATACATTTAGTTGGAAAAATAATTCCTTATGGTACAAAGATCGCTTATATCTTTGTAAGGATTCCCAACTAAAACAAAAGATTCTTCTGGAATTGCACACTTCTCCTTTAGGAGGACACTCAGGATTTTTAAAAACTTACCACAGGGTGAAGAAAGAATTTTTTTAGGATGGCCTTAAATCTGATATTCAAAAGTTTGTGGCGGAATGTTTGGTTTGCCAGCAGAATAAAGTTGAGACAATTAAGACCCCGGGTCTTCTACAACCTTTATCCATTCCAAGTAAACGTTGGGAGGAGATTTCAATGGATTTTATCACAGGTTTACCTAAGTCCGAAGGAAAGAGTGTCATCATGGTGGTAGTTGATAGACTTACCAAGTATGCACACTTTTGTGCATTATCTCATCCATTTAAAGCAAGTACGGTTGCTACTACATTTATGGATAGAATTCAAAAGCTACATGGAAGCCCAAGGGTTATTGTGAGCGATAGAGATCCCATTTTTACTGGAAATTTTTGGACGGAGTTATTTTCTTGTTTGGGTACTCAATTAGCTCATAGCTCATCTTATCATGCTCAATCTGATGGTCAAACTGAGATAGTAAATAAATTTTGGAAGGATATCTTCGTTGTTTTGTATCTGATAAACAAACACAATGGGTCAAGTGGTTACCTCTCGCTGAATGGTGGTATAACACTTCCTTCCATACTGCAGAAAAAATGACCCCATTTATGGCACTTTATGGATATCATCCACCATCGATCACATCATATTTAAGGGAAAATTCGAAGGTTCAAGCAGTGGAAGATCACATCGAGCATCAGCAAGAAGTTCTCCAACTCTTAAAGGATAACCTGAATTTGGCACAAAATCGAATGAAACAACAGGCAGATCAACATCGCGGCGAGAGAAGTTTTGATGTAGGAGATTGGGTATTTTTACGGCTACAACCATATAAACAAATGTCCCTCAAGCAAGCTAAGAAGGATAATAAATTATCACCAAAATACTATGGTCCTTACAAGGTGTTGCAAAAGATTGGCACTATGGCATACAAATTGGAGCTTCCTGCTTCTTCGCGAGTACATCCAGTTTTCCATGTTTCATGCTTAAAGAAGGTTATAGGTGAAAATCTTCCAGTTCAAACAATATTGCCGGAACTTGATGAGGAAGGAAAAATGATATTGGAACCTGAAGCGATCACGGAAACAAGAACTCGAAAATTACGGAATCGATCAATTTCAGAGTATCTCATCAAGTGGAAGAACTTACCCACTGAAGATTCTACATGGGAGGATGAGAATTTTATACAAAAGCACCCAGAGCTACTCAAGCGTTGAGGACAACGCTTTTTTTGAAGGAGAGGGGCATGTTAGGTCCCTATATTACTAGTATAGTCCCTTATTGTTGTTAGTGTAACCCCCTTATTGTTATTATTGTACCCTTGTAACCCCCATTTTATTATTATTGTGCCCTTAAATTATTATTGTTAGGTCGGCTAGGATTACATTGTGGCCCACTAGGGTTACATTATGGCCCCATGGACTCCTATATATAGAAAGGAGGTTTTGTAAATTGAATCATCCAAGAATTGTTCATTCATGTAATGTATTGGAGGTTGCCCCCTCGAAGTGGCTTATTTCTAAGGCGTGAATATCTCTTTTCTTCTCTTTTTGGAGCTGGTTACACAACAAACAGGGTTTTCCTGATCCCACTGTTGAGGAGAATTTTCAAAGCTCTCCATGGTATTCTGACATTCTGCACGTGCTCACACACCTCAATGCCCCTCCTCAACTGTCAAAGACCAAGGCCAGATTCCTGAAACTAAAAGCCAGAAGCCATTGCGTAATGAAAGAATGCTTATACTGGAAACATACAAATGGCCTATTGCTTAAATGTTTTCCTGAAACTGAGGTAGAGAGGATTAAACAAGAGTTCCATGTAGGAGAGTGTGGAGGCCACCTGAACTGGAAAGCCACTGCTAACAATATACTCAGAGATGGCTACTATTGGCCTACACTCTTCAATGACATCCATAAAATGATAATTTCCTACCACAAATGCCAGATATTTGAAGGAAAAAGAAAACTCCTACCTCTACCTCTACAACCCATCACTATTGAAGGCCCATTTATGCAATGGGGTCTAGATTTCATAGGACAAATTCATCCTGCTTCTTCTACACAACACAAATGGATCTTAACAGCCACAGACTACTTCACTACGTGGATAGAGGCCATACCTACTAGGATTTCCATAATTTCAGTCATCATTAGGTTCTTAGAAGGTCATATCCTCTCCCGGTTTGGCTGCCCAAGAAAAATAATCACTAATAATGTTTCTTCTTTTGGATCCAAGAAAATGGTTGATTTTTGTCACAGGTATCGAATAGCACTCGGTCATTCAACTGCTTATTACCCAAAAGGTAATGGGTTAGCTGAATCATCGAACAAGAGCCTAGTGGCCATCATCAAAAAGTTGTTGGAAGAGAACAAAAATTCATGGCATAACAAGTTAGTGCATGCCCTATGGGCTGACAGGCTTACAACAAAGAAATCCATTGGCATGTAACCATATCAGCTTGTCTATGGAATAGAGGTAGTGTTTCCTACCAGTCCTGGAGTACCAGTGATTAAAATTGTCCAAGAAATCCAGACAAAAGAAGATAGCATGATGAGAAGGATAAACCAAACAATTCATCTCCAACAAACAAGGGAAGAGGTCTATAACAGAGCTGTGAAAGTTCACGAAAATATAAATAAATTGTTTGACAAAATAACCAAAGCTTCTAATTTCAAAATTGGAGATAAATTTGTGAAGTGGGATAGTTTGTGGCAAGGTCCATACATCATCCAGGCCACTGCTAGTCCAAATGCCTTTTTTATACAAGAACCAGATGGTACATAGATGTTTGGGGGTCCTGTCAATGGCAGGATGCTCAAACACTACTTCTGTTGATTTCCAATTTCCAGTTTCCATTTCCATTGTAAATACCACTACTATGTTATGTTTGCAAGAAAAAGGAGAAAATGTTCCAAAAAATAGAGAGAAAGGAGAGGTTCAGACATGCTCAAAACATGAACCTCTGAGGTGCAAAGGATTGGCTCTAACAAGATCAAAACCTGAGCCAGCAAAGAAAAAAAGGATTGGCTCTAACAAGATCAAAACCTGAGCCAGTAAAGAAAAAAAGGATCAACTCTAACATGCCCAAAACTAGAGCTGAAATGAAGAAGAGAAAGTGACTCTAACAAACTCAAAACTTGAGTCACAAAGAAAGAAGGATGTTTCAAAACTTCAAATTTCAAGCCTTCAAGATTTTGTTTTCAGTTTTTCTGCAAGTTTCTATCCATGTGAAACTGTCTTCATGCCTTGGATCCACAACAAACTAGACTATCTAATCCTATTTTGACTGTTTTTAAATTTTTTTTGTAGAATGTAGAGAAGAAATCTACTGGACAGTCTAATCCCAAGAGATATTAGATTAGGTAGAGAAACATATGAGGCCAACAGTACAATATGCTCTCATGGAGTAATAAGGGTAGGAATGGAATAGGTTTATTTTCTTGTTTGAAAAATAAATTATGTAAAGGGTCTGCTAGTCCAAATGCACCCTGGAAGAAAAATGTTAGGATTATAGTCTGGGTAGGTAGATTGTTTGCTGTTGTTTCTGCCGATCTATCATGTTTGTGGCAGCCAGAATCAAAGAAGAAAGATGGCTCAAGAAGCAGGCATCTGGCCTACTCCAAAGATTTATTTTCTAAATTCTTGACTCCTTCAAGAAGAAGTCATCCCCATGAGGAGCCACTATTAGCCCCCTATAAATTCATTGACAAGCAAGCAGGGGGCTAAATTGTTTATTGAGCCTTCAAGGAATGTATCTCCCTAGAAACACATCATCCTTGAAAGCCTCTTCATGGCCTCTGCCCTTTGATTAATTCTCACTGATGTTCCTAAGTCAATAAGCCTCACTGATTGTAAAATATTGTGCTCCAAAAGGCTTTCATTTTCCCATTGTACCCCTGCAGAATTCTCCATTTCATCCCTTTTTCCCTTTTTCAAAACCTCCCTTTCACCCCAAAATCCCTCCCCTAGTCCTTCTAAACCATCCCAAAATCCACTCTAAACCATACACACACCCCTGGTTTGGTTTAAAAACCCTTATTCCCTCTATCGTTACCCTTTCCTAGCCTCAAATTGCATTAAAAAGGCCAAAAATCCCACATTTTAACATATGTAAGGCCTAGACCCTTTCGGCCAGCCACCAAAAACTGTTTCCCACCTGACCCGGGTGCTAGAACCTAGTGCTAACCCGAAAAGTGCTTATCGCAAATGTGTATCAGGAGCATTTTGAGTCGTCGATCTATACAGTTCGGATGGTCATCACAAGCTCCATAGCGTTCGTCACCCACCCCTTTCACCGCCCCGATTTCTTATCCACCATTCGTTCAATCCGCAAATCAACGGTCAGTAGTTCATCTGCCCCGGTGGTCCCCGCGCCAAAACACTGTGTAGAAAATTTTCGGTTTCTATCGCACCACCTTTAGAAGGTGGGCGGCATTTTTTGTTCCAGAGCGATGCCATTCACCACATGACGTGTGGCCCCACGCACTATTCAAAAACCACCCTCCATCGCACGTTATAGTTTGGTCGTGGACTCGGCGCGATATGCACATACACCGTCTGATCTGGAGCTATCCATCTAACAGTGATCGCACCACGAAGTTGCACGGGGGATAATCCAAGGAAAAAAGGATCCTAGGCCCACCATCAGTCGCCCTTCGATGCATTTTCAGCCGTTGATATCCTCCTAAGATCAAACGGTCTAGATCATATCACCCCCACCTTTGGCCGTTTCCCTCGCTAGTACTCCACGTCACCCATTTTCATCGCTTTTCCCGTTTTCTTGGTATTGCACCACCTATCCTCCAGGTTTTCACCGCGTGTTCTCCACCACCCCTAGTCTATAATTAGTCCATTTCTCTATTTTTCATCATTTTGCGTCCATTCCCACTATTTCCACCATGGTGCGCCACCATTCCGCAAGCCTTCCATTGCATTTTTTTCCATTCCTCCACAGTTCCATCATCATTCTGTAGGCCATAAAAGCGTCCTTTCCCCTCCAGCATGGATTTCTTGACAAATTTTGTGTGTTTTGCAGGGTTACATGCAGGCAGAAAATCGCCATGATTCATTGTCACTGTTACAGTGGCAAAGAATGCAAGGAGGACCATGTGCAGAGATCAAAATTATGAAGAAAGGCCTGGGAAGTTGTCATGACAAGACTTCCATTAAAGGAACAGGGTTAAACTCTTTCAAACCTTTCTAGAGCCATTAAAGCAAAGAATTCACTTACAGAGACAGGAATGGAGCAGAAAAAGAGTATCAGTGAAATATCAGAGAATTTAAGACCGGCAATGAAATATTTTTGAAGTCTAGAGTCAGTAATTTAAAGGTATAGTACCAGATCGAAGCCCCTGTGGATCATTCAGAAGGTCCAATGCTCAGAAAACCATATCATCATGGTGTTTATATCAGCAGAATGTCTCCTCCTAAGAAAGGACACGGTACTCATTATTGTTTCCGTCTACATTGTGTCCAAATGAAGTTTTCCCCCCTGAAAACAGGCCTATGCTACCAGTGCATTAGTTATACAGTATGGCAGACCCTAGCATCATTATTCTACCTTTTTTTTTAATTCACCAGAGTGCTAGAACAAGTACATCAGAGGCATACCTGGAGTAAATTGCAGCCTAACGAAGACCACTCTTTCATACAAAGATTACTAGAGATAAATGCCCAGAAATTAAAACAGAATGAGGCTTCGACCCTCTTCCCTTTTGATTTTTAATGATGCATTTAATTTTTCACCTACCTCCTCTGCTCCTCTTATAGCTATAAATTTCATGAAGAAACTCTTTGTGGGGGTTGTTGGTCGGTTATCATAGACGTGCAAGTTGTTTCTTTTGAGACATAGTCTCTATGTAAAATTGTAAGATAGGCCGAGGAAGATGTTTTCAGTCTGAATATTCAAGTTGTTGGCAATGTTGTACATGACTGGTGTTTCTCTTTAATATGACAAGCACATTTCTTTGGATCCTGATTTAAAGCAGCGATGATGTTTTTCTATCTCTGTATTTGTTAACTTGTAGTTCATTTCATTTCATTTCTACTGGCTCGCATCACAAATCTGGCATAGGATTTACCCTTGTTAGGTACCCTATATTTCTGCTCTCCTTGCCTTCAATTTTTTCTACTAAATGTGTTATCTGAGTATTTTTTTCAAGCTAATTTAACCAGTGTAGTGGTCAAAACATATGCTGCTAGCTGATGTATGAATTAATGAAATTGTTATCAGATGTTATTTTTAGGATTTAATTAATTGAATTGGAATACTAGGGGTTTAGAACTTTGTCTCTGTCTCACTAGAATCCTTTCACTTGATTAAACCTTTCTAATTTCCCTTAAGCTGGAGGCCAAAGCATTGAGAGTTCAAAGTCTCTCTCTGATCTCAGGTTTTCAACTTTGTGTTCTGAACCTTTGATGTTCCTTGTCCGAAGGGTAAACCTTTTAGGGTTTTAGATCATAGGTGTCCAATGGCACATCTTATCCCTGGATCTGATTTCTGAAAGGTCACCTTGGAGGTTTCCTTGCATTCACCCTCTCTTTACCATTTCATGTCACACTATCATCTTTAAGATCCAATGCTTTAGATGACTAGCCCAAATGAAAGCCTGCATACTAGATAGCAAGTAAAACCTTTCCTAACTCCATTGCCCAATGGTCTTGATGTTCTCAGAATTATCTCTCCTTTGCCTAGACTCCTCTTTGCTCAGCCTTGTCTTATTTTGAACCCTTCTTTCCCGATTCCCAACAACCAAACAAACATCAAACAAACAAACCCTGAGCCTATAACTAGTCTAATATCTCGACTTTGAGCTTCAAATACATAAAACCTTTTCTTATATAGAGATATCCCTCTTTGGACTGAGGAGGGCTAGATCCTGAGGTCTGAAAGTGGTTCTGATGTTGTCTCATCTTTTGGCCTTACCAATCTGGCCAAAACATGGGAACCCCAACATAACCTTAACCTAGTCTTAACCATAACCATAAGATTAAACTTCACCTTAAACTTAAACTTAACCTATTCTTAACCTTGACATTACCCTTAACCTAACCTTAACCTTAACATTCCCCTAACCTTAACCTTAACCTTCCCCTAACCTTAACATTAACCTTAACCTTCCCCTAACCAAACCCTTACCCTTAACCTAATCTTAACCTTGACTTTACCCTTAACCTTAACCTTCCCCTAACCTTAACCCTAACCTTACCCTAACCATAAACTTAACTTTACCCTTAACCTAATATTAACCTTAACCTAACCTTAACCAAACCTTAACCTTAACCTTAACTTAACCTAAGCTTAAGATTAAGTTTAAGCTTAACCTTATCTTAACCTTAACTATAACTGTTATGGAGTTAAATCCCCTCTGCGGATAGAGTCGAGCCCACTAGCCCTAGATTGGTTCTAGCAACAATCAAATCACACAATGACGTTGGTTCCTAGTTACAAGAAAGACAAATATTGCGATAAGTAGCCTACCTCAAATCCCACGTTGCTATAGTCAAGGATGAAGCGGCGCTCCTCGTCCATAGCCTGATAGATCACAATCCTTCCATTTGACATGTTCGGATACCTATACACATGCAGAGAAACGACGAAATACAATGTAATACTTAAAGCATGTAACTATATATCAGTTATAGAAGATATAATTCATTGCATTACACAAAAGAGTAGACACATGAATGCAACCAAAATCAGAGTCCCTTATATTATAGATGACAGAAAGGGAGATTACAACCAAACACTTTTATGCTATGATCTTCCTTCAGCAGGGCTTGCAGCGGAGCACGTCTCATCAAAGCCTGTCGGGAATCAAGACAAAGCTCTCTCTCTTACGGGGTTATCCTTGGCTATGTTCTCAATAGTTTCCCAACTATAGTTTCCTTCCCACGAGTTCAGCTAGCTAGGAAATGGAGAGGGCAGGATTTTATATATGGAGGAAGGGAATTTGGGATCCCTATAATCATGGGATAGGTTCTGTCTCTTAGGAAGGTTCCATGAGAGGTGGAAAACCAATTCCTATACATGGAGATCCGGAGCCAAACCACTCAACTTATTTTGATGATTCATTCTGGAGTTTGTTAGAATCAAACTTCCACCATTTATTTTTAAAAAACATCCTTTAATAAGCTTGGCGCGAGTGAAACACAGGGACAGAGCACCAGCTGGCAAGCCCTCTAGTGTGGATTTCCCTCATTCGTGTGAGGGATGAACTAGCTACGCATACCAATGCCAAAACATGGATTTTTAGGGTTTTCCAGAGGAAATTTTCTTCAGGAGAATGTTTATCCTTATGCACGAGGATGCCATGAAGGTGTTTTCAGGATATTTTATCGTTCATAGGTTACGAGAATAGTCCTCCAATATACGGGATCAGGGATTATAGGGACGGTGAAAAAATTATGTGTAACATATGCCCCCTAAAGCATGAGGTTCGAGAGATAAGGAGCGGTGAAATGATTTATGAGAACACGCCCAAATTAAAACACTTCCGTCAGAAAACCTGCGAATACAAATACAACTGATATCTTTGATACATGAAATGTGGTATGGGCACAACCATCCATAATAGAGTGTACAATAACTGGGATCCAAGGTATGGATGCAACCATCTAGCAAAGAAGGATCAACAAGTAGACTCAGGTATGGTCGCAGCCATCCAATCAAATGAGTCATGTAATAAATCATAATAATCCACAAATAATTCACAGTCTGGATGTTCATCAGCCAAATTTATGGTCTTTCACTCCATCTCGACTTGAACAGTGTACGAGTTCGAGCATGCGAATATGTGAGCTGAAGCCAAACATGCAAGAACATCGTCTGATTACCAGCTAATAATGAAAGTAGTTAACAAACGCGAGAAAAACCACCAATAATGACAATGGATCTCAAAGTAAAAAAGTACAATCTATGAAATGTGAACAGTGAGCTAGCATCGAACATCTGCAGAATCATCTGATCGAAGGCAAATATTGAAAACCTTGCATCGAATGCGAAGAACCTGCCATTGAGGCATGCAGGCTCCAAGGTACCTAAAGGGAGTCTCTAGATCAACTTCCTAGATAATGAGCTGAAGTTGACAGGAAGCGACCTCGATCGAAGATGGGCCATAATGTTTCCCACATCATCGACATGAGACATAGGTACATAATGTTTGTGAATCAAGACCAACAAAGAATTAGAGGGAGGTTGAAAAACTGCAGAGGTCAACTTCTCTTAAACATATCGGCGGCACGACATTGGATTTGGAAGTATTTGACATCAAGGGATCTGAGGTCATGGTGACGTAGCAAATAGCAGATTAGTGGTCAAAAGAGATTACCCAAACCCATGAAGGCAAGCAGATAACGAGATGAGATGTACCCAACCCGACACGAGTGCAGACAAGTCCCATGTTCAAGAGCGACATATTGCCGACACGACTATAATACTGGTTCCATTTTCCCCCACCATTTCTGGTGAGTACCCCAATTATTTTTAAAAACAAGCTTGAAGGGGATAGCATATGCTTGCGATATAAGTTTGTCCTTTGGAAAAATCAAACCTAGTACATTTAATGAGCCCTAGGAAGGAGGAACTCAAGTAACGTCATTATGATGGAGTCTGATGTCATCAGTTTTTAACAAGTCTGACAAAGGAAGAACTCGACATATTTTTATGTTTAGAGATTTTGAAAAGACAACGGAAAAGAAAACTCCAGCAGTCCCTTTTCGTAGATAGTCCCTCAGATCTGAAAAGGTAGAAAATTGTATCTAAGAGAACCTTCCTAGTCACGATAGGCTAGGGTATTCCTTTTTCATAAATAATCCATACCATCCAAAAAAAGGGGTAAACGTATGTTGTGTAGATTTCATTTCGAAGCCAAGTTAATGAACTCAAAGCGACTCAGAAATATTTTCAGTCTTAGAGAGTTAGAAAAGAGCTGAAAGTTGACTCCTCCTAGAGGAACGATTGGTATAAAGGGTAGCAACTAGTTCCGGTAATGGTGGAACTTCTCAAAACGAGTAAAGGTCAAGAGGCTGGCAAACAAGACCACTCATCGCATCGTTTCCTCGGGATTGGGTGAAATAATCAAGTGAAGGCATATGATCGGCCAAGAAAATAGTGATGATGGAGTGAGAAAACCAAGGCTCATCTGTCAAAAACAGGCTAATAAAATGACAATCACAAGAGGTAAAATGGGAATGGTTTCATTTTTACACAAGCTTGAAATCAAGAAAATTTTCTTGAAGTTGGTTTCATTTTTACACAAGCTTGAAACAAAGATAAACTATGCTTGAAACCGGTTTCATTTTTTCACAAGCTTGAAATGGAAACAAACTATGCTTGAAAAAGTAAGCATGCCTCTAGCATGGTGACTCAATTCGAGGTACATGCCCCCCAAGCTTCACTCGATGTGAAAGGAAGATGGAGTGAAGGTTCAAGGCATGAGATATGAGAAAGACTCGATTGGGATTTTACGAGATCTGATCAAAGACTTGAATTGAACGAGAAAGTGTTGCATTGTTTTAACGAGGTTGACACATTAAAAGAACTATCCTCATAAGAGCTTGTTTCATTTTTTAAGGAGCTTGATACAAGAAAATGAACCTTGCTCCGACGACCTTGTTTCATTTTTTGAGGAGCTTCACACAAGACAACAAACTCTGCTCCAAAGACCTTGTTTCATTTTTTAAGGAGCTTGACACAAGACAACAAACTCTGCTCCAAAGAGTTTTCTTCATTTTTTAAGGAGCTTGACGCATAAAAAAAACTTTTCTCTAACATACCTTATCATAATGAATAAGAAGTCATAGCTTCCAAGGGTTGCCTGTCTGATGGAAGGAAAACATCTTGGAAGTATGGCCCCAATGCCCCCAGCACACGATGCAAAACAGCACTATCATTGAATACGGGCACAGGACAACTAGCCACATAATTGACATGCGATGGGGATGACATAACTAGCAGATAAAAACCAAGAAGAGATGATGGTGGTCTAGATGTCATGTTGGGACCAAATAATGAGCTGATAAATGGTCACAATCCGACTTTTGTGTGGAAAAAAAATCACACGAAAGAGGGAGGAGACAAGTGAACCCATGGCATAAGTGTAGTTGCGCCCCAAGAGTAAATTAAAGTCCAAGGGGCTAGGAACAACCATCATGTCCATATGGATAGTTTTCCCTCCCAAAGTAACATGAAACTTTGGAAGGATCCCTAACGGTTGACTAGTTCCTTTATTAAATGGCAACATATTCTACGTAATAGGCACAAGCAGCGGCGAACAGAAAGCTTGCCAAGTAATTGAGGATAAAATACTAACAGACGTGCCTTCATCTATAATGGTGTTGGGCATGACCATATGGGAGGCCTGAACCGTGATCTCAAAGGGCACATAAGAAGGAAGGCGATAACCTACGAATCAAACCCAATCGAAGGAAGCAACCAAACTACTTGGAGGGGCTACCATCGAACCGAGATGGTCTTCCCCTGGTGTTACGGGAGAAGGAGGAGCATCCTCCACCACCTCCATCATGGAGGCAGAAAGAGTATCCTCTAGGACCTCCATCATGGGACGTGAAGGAGTAGCTTCCAGGGGTATAGGGATAGGAGAATATTTCTCCAAGTCCAAGGAATTTGAAGAAACAAGAAGAACCTGAGGGATGTGAGATCCACTCTCAATAACAAAGAACTGGTGCACCACATACGGGGCTAGCTCAACCGATCCCACGACCAATAGTTGGTCAGGGATGAATTCATGATGGTGAATTTTTGGGGGAGCGAGATCAAGCAAGGATTACTCTTAACTGATCGTTGAATCAAATGGTGAAGGACTCAAAGAAAGTTGTTTGTAACTAGCCAAAATTCATGATGTAGAAACAAACTATTTGTCCAAAACTCTCTTGGCTTCATCCATATATGGAGAAAGGTGAATGGCATGGTGTTCTTCACACAACTTACAGGGATTGGAAAGCTTACCCTACTTCTTAGGAGCTTTACCAGCACTAGCTGAAGATGTGCCCCCAACCTGACTCCTGAAAGCCAAAGGCAACGACGTATGACCATTGGACCATACTTTGAGCACCTTGGGAATTCCAGGAAATCTCAAAGAAGATGGTTTCCCTGGCACAACATGCAAGGGAACTTAAATTTTCGTAGAGCGTTGGAAGGTTCATGGAAATTAGGTGTTTTAGAAGCAATAAATGTCGAATTAGCCTCTTGCTTATCTTAATTCTTCTTCTTATTCTTAATCACCTGGGTACTAAAATCCAAACATTCACCAGGAAAAGTAGAAGATGAGGATGAAGAAACAAGTGAAGAAGGGGATAGGTCCACCTTTGAATCAATATGGCATTTCTCAAGAAGAGGAGTGGATGGTACAGTAGCTAGAAAACTTGAGACTACAAAGGTTGAAAACAACCAAACAAGCAACCCAACAGTTAACCCAGGGAGGGATAACGTGGGCATATAAGGTGTTGGGGTTCCCATGTTTTGGCCAGATTGGCAAGACCAAAAGATGAGACAACATCATAACCACTTTGGGATCCTAGGATCTAGCCCTCCTGGATTCGGAGAGGGATATCTCCAAATAGAGCAAAGAGTTATATATCTTTGAAAGCTCAAAATAAGGTGTTAGGCTAGTTACGAAGCACAAGGGGGGTTTTTAAATGATTTGGTTGGTTGGTTGCCGGGTTGGTCATGAGATTATAGACTGAGAAAGTAATTGGAGGAAAGGAAAAAAATAGCAGGATGCTTCAGCAAAGAGGATAGGTCAAGAAAGTGCCATCCATTGGGCTATGGAGTCATGAAAGGGAATTACTTGCAACAACTAGCCCAGGCTTTCAGAGGGAAATTCATCTACACTAAAGGATCTTTTAGATAGATGATGGAGTGGAACATTAAGGATTGAAAGTGAAATAAGGAAAGACACCCAATTTCTGTCTATAGATCAGGTCAGAGGTCATTTAACTCCAGACCTGCTTGGACATACTCAAAGGCAGCTTTCAATGGAGGGACAAAGAGGTAGCTTATAGATCGGACTAGAGGTCATTTAACTCTAGGTCAGCTTTGACATGCTCCAAGGGAAAATAGAGATAATTTTAACAGAGCCAGGGTCTATAGATTAGAGAAGGACTTTGAACCTTCAATGCTTTGACACCAGCAAGAGATCTTAGAAAGTCCAGCTGGGCACAAGGACCCTATTGGATAGGGCTAACTCTAATCCCCAGTTTCCCAAATCTTCCAGCTTAAACCCAACAAGAACAACTAAAGATAGATTTCATTAATTCATACATCAGCTAGCAGCATAAGGAACTACTACACTAGTTAAATTAGTGTGAAATCAATCCTCAGATAATACATGTAGTAGAAAACATTTAAGGGAAGGAGAGCAGAGACATAGGGTACCTAACAAGGGTAAATCCTATGCCATATTTCTGATGCGAGCCTAGAATACCAATGAACAACATGAAAATGTAATTAAACGATAAGATAAGAGAAACATCACCCGTAGTAATAGACCAGGATCCAAAGAGATGTGCTAACAGTCAAAATGAATCCCTCTAACAGCAATCGGCAACAACCGAACAACAACCTTTACAATATGTTCTTGTGGATTCTTATAGCTCGAGTGGAGCAGAGAAGGTAGGTGAGGAACTAAATGTAGCATTAAAACTCAGAAGAGGGAGAGGGTCGAAGCCTTGTTCTGTTTTAAATTCTGAGCATTTATCTCTGGTACTCTTTGGATGAGAAGAATGGTCTTCGTCAGGCTATAATTTACTTCCAGGTATGTCTCTGATGTACTCGCTGCAGTGTTCTAGTGAATTGCACAAAAGGGCAGAATAATGATGCTAGGGTCTGCCATACTGCATAACTAATGCATTGGTAGCACAGGACTATTGTCAGGGCTAGAAAATATCTCTAGAACACGGCATAGGATGAGAACTATATGGGTGAATCGTCCTTTATGGAAAGAACCTTATGCTGATTTGAAAACCCTTTAGTATTATTTTCTATGCCTTGGACCTTCTGATTAATCATCGGGGTCTTCAAACTGGTACCTTTGCCTTCTAAATCCCTGAAAAGGGGCTCAAAAATATTCAATTACATGCCTTGAACTTTTTTTTGTTCCACGAATCTGGAAGGTCTGACAGAGTTTTAGCTACGTTCTTTGAATTCACATCCTGTCATGGCTCCTTCCTAGGCTTTCTTCATAAATTCAACCCCTGAAAATGGTCCTTTCTTGCTCTCTGTGCCACTGCAACAGTGATTGTGAACCACGGTGGTTTTCACCACCCGAAACCCTGCAAAACATGTAAACATGTTAAGAAAATCCATGCATGGGGTGGGATGTTGTGGATGACTACGAAAATGGTGACATGGCACGATTGACGACGATGCATGTAGAGGATACCATGGAGGAAAAATGTGGAATGATGAGAAATGCACTAGAAGACATCGAGATGGAAATTTCAATGTACAACATCAAAACTTTGACCTTGGAATGAAATATATAGGAAAGGACGAATACGCGATGAAAACACGTGGAGAGGTGACGTGGATATGGGCCAGGGGTACTATTTCCTTGTGTTAACTTCCGCACAAATTCGCAGCGTGATCACCGTTGGATGGAGAGCCCAGATCGAATGGTGCATGTGCATATCACGTCGGGTTTTCTGCTGAACGATAACGCTCGATGAGGGAGCGGTTTTCAAATAGTGCTCGAGACACTTGTCGTTTGGCCAGTGGAATCGCTTCGAAATTAAAAATACCGCCCGACCTCTGAAGGAAGTGCGATGGAAACTGGTGGATTTTGAACAGTGACCGTGGCATGTTTGCGGGTACCACCGGATGGGTGAAAAGGCTGACCATTGATCTGTGGGTAAATGAATGGTGGATGATGCAATCGGAGGAGTGAAGGGGTTGAACGGTGGACGTTGTGGGGACGTGTCGACCGTCCGATCTATACAAAAAAATGATTTAAAACACCCCTAATATGGATTCTGTGATAAGCGCCTTCCACCTTGGCACCTGGTCTTGGCGCCTGGGTCACATGGTGGAACAGTTTTAGGGGGCCGACCGAAGGGGGCTAGGCCTGCATAATGTCAAAATGTGGGTTTTTCAACCTTTTCAATGCGATTTGAGGCCAGGAAAAGGATAACGGTAGATGGAAAAAGGGGATTTAAACCAAAAAAAGTGTATTTGGAAGGTTTAAAGGGGATTTAGGATGGTTTAGGAGGACTAGGGGAGGGATTTGGGGGTAAAAAGGGGAACTTTGACAAAGGGAAAAAGGGTTAGAAAGGGACATTTTGCAGGGATACAAGGGGAAAACGTAGGCCTTTGGGAGTGCAATTTTTTGCAATCAGAGAGGCTTTATAATGGGAATTAGAAGAGGGGATTTATCAAAGGAAAAAGGCACAAGGAGACTTCAAGGATGATGTGTTTTCAAAGGAAATGCATTCCTTGAAGGCTCAAAAACATTTTAGCCCCCTATTTGCTTGTCAAAAATTTATAGGGGGCTAACAGTGGCTCCACATGGGGATGAATTCTTCTTGAAGGAGTCAAGAATTCAAAAAATAAATCTTTGGTGTATGCTAGATGCCTGGTACTTGAATCATTCTTTTCTCTCTTGGATCAGCTTCCACGAATTGTGAAGACATCAAATCAGCAGAAAAATTCTCAAACAATCTACCTACCCATTCTACAATCCTAGAATTTTTTCTTCCAGGGTGCATTTGGACTAGCAAACCCTTTACATCATTTATTTTTATAAACTGAAAATAAACCTATTCTATTTCTACCCTTATTACTCCATGAGACCAGATTAGACTGTTAGCCTCGTAACTTTCTCTACCTACACTACTATCTGCTAGGATTAGACTGTCTAGCAGATTTCTTCTCTACATTATAAGACAGAAATTGAAAAATAGTCAAGCCAGGATTATACTGTCTGGCTTGTTGGACTTTGCAGAAATTAAAAACAACTAACTACATGCTCACAGACTGAGCTTTATTGATCTTTTCCTACCTACCCTACTCTAAGTAGAATATTTATAGTCTAGCTTATAAACGTTATCTTCCAATGCAACCAGTCCATCAAGTGATCCCATGACTGGTCTTTCTTGCTTAACTCTTTGAGCAGGCTGAATAGGCAGGGC
Organism: Pinus albicaulis; assembly: GCA_034641835.2. Classification (NCBI taxonomy): domain Eukaryota; kingdom Viridiplantae; phylum Streptophyta; class Pinopsida; order Pinales; family Pinaceae; genus Pinus; species Pinus albicaulis. The sequence continues at coordinate 826,047,285 of CM076579.1, read as the reverse complement.
AGCTCCCACTCTTTTTGTTCCATAATAGCAGCTTTGAAAAATTTTCTTTCTGTTTGCAACATGCTGCTCAAAAATACCCTTGATCCTTCTTCAAATGTGTGCAGGAAATGAGCATAAGGATCATGAAATGATACCTGGTTATGAATATCTAGCAAGCAGGATTCAACCAGAATTTCTTCTTCTTCCACTGGATCAAGAACAAGACTCTCTTGAGAAAGAGAATCTCCCTCATCTTCTTCACTTTCTAAACCAGAGGACTCATCATATATGGCAGTGCTGTCCTCTTGGAGCTCTGATATATTCCGATCTGGTGGGCTGAGATCTGTGAAAATATCGATGTATTCTTGAGCAGGGGTACGTTCCTTTGCTTCCTCTTCTTCAAGAGAAAATTCCTTGCTTTCAAACTGCTCAAATATATCTTCCTTTTTTTCCTCTTCATCTTCTGAGATGAAAGGCTGCTGACCTCCAATCATGTGAAAACCATTACTGATGAGTTGTAATGGAGTGAAGCAAAGATCTAGAGATCCTTCACCCTCTTCTACACTCTTAAGGCTTTCTTCATCAGTATCATAAATAGCCTGCATTGGCTCATTACTCGCTGGAAGTAAAGGGAACTGATTCTCCTCCCATAAATCTACTAATGATGACCCTGCAAGATCATCTTCTGTTTGGAGAAAATCATAATCAGATAGATCAAAAATAGGAAAATCATGAATATAAGTAATGCTGCCAACCGGACATACTAGATTATCTGCATATTTTTCTTCACTCTGATTTACATGTGAGCTTTCCAACTCTGTACAACAAATCTCATCAGATGAATGGACAAGAATGTCTGATTTGTAAAAAATTTTAGAGGCTGGTTGTCCATTGATGATCTGATCTATTTCTTCTTCTGTCAAAGGGGAAGATGGTCTTGTGTTCCTTTGTGCAGAGTTGCAGCAGCTCTCTGTTTCCTTTGAAGACTGGATTTGAGGTAGAATGTCATCTAAAGCCTCAAATGCAAGGGATGGTGGATTAGTATCTGAGTTTTCTGGGATATCTTGAGGAATGTCTACGGTCTCTTGAATTTTTTCTTCCTCAGCTAATTCATCCACGTTCTTGTGATAACTAGGATGCAGATGAAACTCTTAAATGTATGTTAACAAATCTTCAGGATGCATATTAACCAAATCCTCATTAATATCTAACAGGTACTGTATGATATTCTGAGATTGATCACAACAATCCCATGATAAGGATGGAGAGTTTCCTTTATAATTCTTGTAAAATACTAAGTGCATGTCCCTTAAAGAAAACAAATTCTGAGGTTCTAACCATTCATACCAGACCCTAAATTTTACTTCTAATGTTGCCATGAACATTTTCATTAGGCAGTATTCATGCCATTCAAATTTAAATTTCCACACATGTATATGAAACTTGATGAGATGTAGCAATGGGTCATCAACGTTTTCACCCTGAAAGGTAGGCTGGTTTTCTAACCAGTCCACTTCAGGAATTTTGTGTGGGAATCTAGGGATATGATCCCTACTCATTGGGGCATATCTTCTCTATATGCATGGAAGCATGTTTGTAAATCAGAAAGAGGTCATTGTATCTGGTCAACCAGTTCAGAGTCTTCTACTAGAGGAGTCATTTGTTCTTCTAGGAGTTATGGAGTGTGGAGTCACCAGGTGGATGTATATGAATGTTTGAAGTAGGATGTTGTCCACCATCAGCAATTGAATGATAATCTAACCATACATTCTGGGTCTTTGAGTGCCTAAGAATGTTTAAGGTAAAATGCACTCAAATCCCCAGCGGAGTCGCCATTATGTTGGTGACGACAATGGGAGACATACAAATGTTATTGGTTATAGGCCCTTAGATTTTCCTAGTGGAGTCGCCATTATGTTGGGGTTCCCATGTTTTGGCCAGATTGGTAAGACCAAAAGATGAGACAACATCATAACCACTTTGGGATCCTAGGATCTAGCCCTCCTGTATCCGGAGAGGGATCTCTCCAAATAGAGAAAAGAATGATATATCTTTGAAAGCTCAAAATAAGGTGTTAGGCTAGTTATGAAGCACAAGGGGGGTTTTTAAATGATTTGGTTGGTTGGTTGGTTGTTGGGTTGGTCATGAGATTATAGAATGAGAAAGTAATAGGAGGAAAGGAAAAAAACAGAAGGATGCTTCAACAAAGAGGATAAGTCAAGAAAGTGCCATCCATTAGGCTATGGAGTCATGAAAGGGAATTACTTGAAACAACTAGCCCAGGCTTTCAGAGGGCAAGTAATATACACTAAAGGATCTTTTAGATAGATGATGGAGTGGAACATTAATGATTGAAAGTGAAAGAAGGAAAGACACCCAATTTCTGTCTATGGATCAGGTCAGAGGTCATTTAACTCCAGACCTTCTTGGACATACTCAAAGGCAGCTTTAAATGTAGGGACAAAGGGGCAGCTTACAGATTGGACCAAATGTCATTTAACTCCAGGTCAGCTTTAGCATGCTCCAAGGGAAAACATAGATAATTTTAACAGAGCCAGGGTCTATAGATCAGAGAAGGACTTTGAACCTTCAATGCTTTGACACCAGCAAGAGATCTTAGAAAGGCCAGTTGGTCGCACAAGGACCCTAGTGGACAGGGTTAACTCTAATCCCCAGTTTCCCAAATCTTCCAGCTTAAACCCAACAAGAACAACTAAAGATAGATTTCATTAATTCATACATTAGCTAGCAGCATAAGGAACTACTACACTAGATAAATTAGTGTGAAATCAATCCTCAAATAATACATACAGTAGAAAAAATTTAAGGCAAGGAGAGTAGAGACATAGGGTACCTAACAAGGGTAAATCCTATGCCATATTTCTGATGTGAGCCCAGAATACCAATGAACATCATGAAAATGTAATTAAACGATAAGATAAGAGAAACATCACCTATAGTAATAGACTAGGATCCAAAGAAATGTGCTTGATTAATTGATGCAAAACTAGTCACATACAATGAGCTCAATGGCTAATACGGTCCAAAATTTCTCCTCCCAGCCTACTACATACAAACTACTCTGTTATTCCCTCCCAAGAATTTTCTAACAGTCAAAATGAATCCCTCTAACAGTAATCGGCAACAACCGAACAACAACCTTTACAATATGTTCTTGGGGATTCTTATATCTCAAGTGGAGAAAAGAAGGTAGGTGAGGAACTAAATGTAGCATTAAAACTTAGAAGAGGGAGAGGGTCGAAGCCTCTTTTTGTTTTAAATTTTGAGCATTTATCTTTGGTATTATTTGGATGAGAAGAATGGTATTCGTCAGGCTGTAATTTGATTCTAGTTATGTCTCTGATTTACTCGCTGTAGTGTTCTGGTGAATTGCACAAAAAGGCAGAATAATGATGCTAGGGTCTGCCATACTGCATAACTAATGCGCTGGTAGCATAAGACTGTTGTTACGGCTGCAAAATCTCTCTAGAATATGGCATAGGATGAGAACTGTATGGGCACATCATCCTTTATGGAAAGAGCCTTCTGCTAATGTGAAAACTCTTTAGTATTATTTTTTGTGCCTTGGACCTTCTGAACGATCCTCGAGGTCTTCGAACTGGTACCTTTGCCTGCTAAATCCTTAAAAAAAGGCTCAAAAATCTTCAATTATGTGCCTTGAACTTTCTGCTATTCCACTAATACTCTCTGTCTGCAAAGTCTGCGTTTAAATGGCTATGGAAGGTTTGATAGAGTTTTAGCTGTGTTCTTTGAATGCACATCCTATCATCGCTCCTTCCCAGGCTTTCTTCATAAATTCAACCCTTGAAAATGGTCCTTTCTTATGCTCTGTGCCATTGCAACAGTGACTGTGAACCACGGTGGTTTTCACCACTCGAAACCCTGCAAAACACGTAAAAATGTTAAGAAAATCCATGCATGGGGTGGGATGCTGTGGATGACTGCAAAAATGGCAACGTGGCATGGTTGACGACGATGCATGCAGAGGATACTAGGGAGGAAAAATGTGTAACGGAGATAAATTCAATGGAAGACATCGAGATGGAAATTTCAATGTAAAACATCAAAACTTTGACCTTGGAATGAAATATATAAGAAAGGATGAAGATGTGATGAAAACACGTGGAGAGGTGACGTGACGGTGGGCCAGGGGTATGACTACCTTGTGTTAACTTCTGCACAACTTCGCAGCCTGATCGCCGTTGGATGGAGAGCCCCAGATTGAACGATGCATGTGCATATCATGCCAGGTTTTCTGTCGAATGATAATGCGTGATGGGGGGGCAGTTTTCAAACAGTGCTCGAGACACGTGTCGTTCGGCCAGTGGAATCGCTCCAAAATTAAAAATACTGCCCGACCTATGAAGGTGGTGCGATGGAAACTGATGTATTTTGAACAATGACCATGACGCATTTGCGGGGATCACCGAGTGGGTGAAAAGGCTGACCATTGATCTGTGGGTAAATTAATGGTGGATGATGCGATCGGAGGAGCGAACGGGTTGAACGGTGGATGTTGTAGGGACGCGACGACCGTCTGATCTATACAGATCAACGATTTAAAACGTGCCCGATATGGATTCTGTGATAAGCGCCTTCTACCTTGGCGCCTGGGTCACATGGTGGAACGGTTTTAGGGGGCTGGCCGAAGGGGGATAGGCCTGCATAATGTTAAAATGTGGGTTTTTCAACCTTTTCAATGTGATTTGAGGTCAGGAAAAGGATAACGGTAGATGGAAAAAGGGGATTTAAACCAAACAAAGTGTATTTGGAAGGTTTAAAGGGGATTTAGGATGGTTTAGGAGGACTGGGGGAGGGATTTGGGGGTAAAAAGGGGAACTTTGACAAAGGGAAAAAGGGTCGGAAAGGGACATTTTGCAGGGATACAAGGGGAAAATGTAGGCCTTTGGGAGCGCAATTTTTTGCAATCAGAGAGGCTTTATAATGGGAATCAGTAGAGGGGATTTATTAAAGGACAAAGGCACAAGGAGACTTCAAGGATGATGTGTTTTCAGAGGAAATGCATTCCTTGAAGGCTCAAAAACATTTTATCCCCCTATTTACTTATTAAAAATTTATAACGGGCTAACATAAGGAGCACCAAATTTCCTAAAGTAGGAAAAGGAATAGGACTCCCTTCAGAGGGGACTCCTTGATTGGAAAACTCTTGAAAAGTTTCCATCGGAAATGACCTTGAAACAAAACACTAAGGACAAAATTCTAATCAGGAATATTTCATGGGCGATTAATTTTTTAAGACACTAAAACCAAACTCTGTTGTTTGATATTTTAAGAGTCGAGAAACAAGAAAAAGGTGACTATATCACTTTCAAGTTGGACACAAGCTTGAAAGGACAATATCTCGATGATCTTTTCAGTTAAAAGAGTCAGTAAATATCAAAGTGATTACTGTGGTAATCTAGGTAAATGGGTGTACCAGATATCTGTGAACTGCCATATACACCTTGGTAAAAATGAAAGAGAAATCAACCAAGGACTTAACGTACGTGCAGGTAATCTCCCCGAATGATGTGTTCGGTGTATCACGGGTAAAATTCGGCAGACTTGGATACCTATGGATAAAGTATTTTCAACCTAATGCGGTCTCCCTTTATATACGTGACGGTACGGGGAGCACAAGTCTGTACTAGCACTGTCTGTAGCCAGATGGCGAGCGACAACTGCTAGGCTTAAAGACACTGGAACATGTCTCTACCTTAGACTACCAGACGTTCTATTAATGTCTCAATGTTGCCTTAGGTTAATTAAGCAAATTTTGAAGTTGATCCTCAATTTACGTTTCAATTCCAAGGCCCTATCGAATGTCGGATCTCATAAAATCTCTAGATGCAAACTACATGTCACAAAATTTCATTTTTCTCAATGAAGAGCTATCTATGGGAGAGTTGAGAGCTTTCAAATGAAAACAAAACGAACACAGAAAAAAATCCACTACTATTTCCAATCTAAGCTGATGAAACTAGAAAACTTCTCTCTAGAGTTATATAACATTATTAATGTGAAAGAGCTTTCAATTTTCACTATCCCAATCAAAATGCAAAAGATTTTGTTTTTGTATTTTTCAATACATTAGAGAAAATGCACTAAAGGAATGAAAAACTAATGAAAACACCAATTCGACAAATGACAAAGAGAGAGTTGAAACAAACAAGTTCACTCAATTAAAATGCACAAAATCAAGACTCAAACTAATGACGAAATCTCTCAAAGCAAAGAAGAATCTTGAAAGAGACTCAAACAAACCGTGTAATCTAGGCTTGGAGTAACACAAAGCGATATTGAACGAAAGAGAAGGAAATCACTCAATAAATGCAATGGTTCAATGGGACTGAACAAGATGAATGCAAAGAAGAAAAAACAAATTGACCGGGCAAGCAGGGACCCAAAGCTCCCACAGGAGGCTCAGCACACTGAAGCACCTAGAAGCCTTAGGGCTAAAATGCAAAGCTGACAATAAAGGGAAAACAACCGGAGGACAAGGGCCAGTCAAAAATGACTTCAGGGGCACTCAATCAATCATAAAAATGACACCAATAGCAAAAATCAAGCTCAGAGAGATCAAAAGCAAGCAAACCCTAACACCAAGCAGAGTTGGCATGCCTGTTTGGCTATAATCTACACCAAAAGGGCATTAGCGCGGGGGCCTAACTAGCAACAAGCGCCAGCTGGCATGCCTGTCAGGGGAAAAACTGTGCCAATCATGCTTACCCATATAAATGATTAAAATGGACAAACAAAGACTGGATCCGATCTTCTGGGGGCTAAAAAAGGGTTTAACACCATGGAAGGTGAACGAAAAAAGAAAATAAATCAATCAAAAGCAAAATAACAACCCAAAGGAGGAAGGAATAACTCCCACTGACTCCCCAGTGGAGTTGCCAAATTGTGGTGGAGGTAAGTCCCCTCTATAGATAAAGGTGATCCCACTAGCCCTAGATTGGGTCTAGTAACAATCAAATCACACGATGACGTTGGTTCCTAGTTACAAGAAAGACAAATATCGCGATAAGTAGCCTACCTCAGGTCCCACGCTGTTGTCGTCGAGGAAGAAGCGGTGCTCCTCGTGCCTAGCCTCACAGATCACAATCGTTTTGTTTGACACATCCGAATACCTATACATATGCAGAGAAATGATGACATACAATGTAATACTTAAAGCATGTAACTATATATCAGTCAAAGAAGATATAATTCATTGCATTACACAAAATATTAGACGCATGAATGGAACCAAAATCAGAGTCACTTATATTATAGATGACAAAAAGGGAGATTACAAGAAAATGCTCTAATGCTATGATCTTCCTTCAGTGGGGCTTGCAGTGGAGCACGTCTCATCAAATCCTATCGAGAATTAGGACAAAGCTCTCTCTCTTACGAGGTTCTCCTTGGCTCTGTTCTCAGTAGTTTCCCAGTTATAGTTTCCTTCCCACAAGTTTAGCTAGCTAGGAAATGGAGAGGGCAGGATTTTATAGATGGAGGAAGGGAAGTTGGGATCTGTTAGTAACCTATACATATAGGATTCATAATTTTGACTTGACTGATGGTAATATTGTAAATTTGTACATACTTTGCCTTCTTCAAGTTGTATTCACATATTTTGTAAATAAAAAATAAAAATAAAATAAAAAATAAAAAAGAGGGTAAAAGTTCCTAAAAGAAAAATCAAAGGACTTAGAAAAAATAAAAGACCCCAAAAGAAAAATGAATAAAACATGAAAGTGTGCAAGTACAAATGCCACTACTTTTGCCTTTTGATTATGACATAGTGTCAACAAATTCCATAGTCTATGATGAGTTGAACAATTTATTCTTGACTTGTCACTTTTCAATTTCAAATGTTGTATATAGAGAATAAAGAATTTTCATAAAGTTTAATCATGACAATTCAGTAGTTAGGTAGAGAAATAAAGTGAATCCAACAGTTTAATCTGGATTCCTGGATGAAATAAGTGTAGAAATATATAGTTTTCTACTTTCAAGAAAAATAAATGTTGTAAAGGTTGCTAGCTCAAATGCACCTTATAAAAAATGGAAGAAAAAATGTTAGCATGTTAAAATGGGTAGGTAGAAGACATTGAGAAGCATCAATGTAAATATCGTTCACTAGGGCTGCAAATAACTAACTTCCCCTTCCCATAGTCCTTAAACATTCTAAGCTATCAGTCAGAAAGGCTCAAGGCATTTCCTTGACTTCTGTTGGGACTGGACCCAAGGCTCTATGGCTGATAAGTGGAAAATGTTAAATGTCTATATTAATCCCTCAAAATCACATCATTACTCCATTTCATGCATTCATTCCCCAAATAATCTTAAGTAAAACCTCTTTTTTACTTAAGGTACTATAATTCCCATCTAACTAATTTCCTTCATCACATGAGAACATTAAACCCTCAAATTTACATTTTATCATAAGTTAAAGTGATAAGGTTAGTATGATGTGAATTTGCCTTTTTAAACATCACTTTAATTGCTTATTTTTATGTATTTTGAGCATACCTTGTCCCCTTTTCATATTAATTTTAACTTATATATTAACTCCCTATAGAAAAAACCTTTTCCTATATTATATAACTCCCTTTTATATAATAACCCCAAAAACCAATTAATAAAATTTTAGCCAAAGTTATTAATTCCCACATGTTTAAAATTAAATACCCACCTTATAACTCCTTTGGCTAAATACATCTTTATATAAAAATCCCGCCCCCTATGGTAGTTAAATCATGTTGATTTAATTTACTATATAATAAAAATATGTGAAAAACCTTTAAACATGTTTTATTATGTGTTTAAAACAGAAATATCAAAGTTTTGTTTAAACTAAACTTCAAAACCAATCCCTTCATTTATTCCCCGACTCCCTTAACCTAAGGTTAAAATACAACCCTTTACACTTTTTCCTATACATATTCCATACCACAATATTAACCTTAGTTAAAGTCCTGAATACCCCTCTGGATCACTTTTTTCATTTGAATAAAGTCTGTTTTGTATATAATTTTAGCCCTCAGATCATTCCAACCCTTTTAATCCGATGGTTCTCAACAAACGTGATATTTTTATCCCCATATCCCTTCACATCCTATCGCGCTGCTTTATAACCGTCTGATCATCCTTTCACCATCCAATGATTCATAATTAACTCGACAACTCCAGTCCTCATCCCCACCACGCTCATCGCGCTTAATATATATCGTTGATCTTTCATCCACCGAATCAACGATCAATAACCAAAGCCCTGGTCCCACTGCAATTTCCCCACACCTTTCCTTTAAATATTGACCATTTTCTTTTGAAAGCCTGATCTGACGATGGATATCTTACATCGCGCAACTTAAGTGCCCGACCGAAGTTTTGTAAAAGTTGCGCGATATGGGTGGTTTTTCCAAACCACCCCGTGTCAATGTGTCTCAATATCACTGGATCGTGTGCAAAAAGATAAATTCATCTTACCGCCATTGAGTCGCGCGAAAACCACCTAAGCTAAATCTGAAACCACTTCCACTAAACCTGCAATTAATGTAATTAAACTATGATTTGACTTATGGTTTAATACATTAAAACTTAATGTTTTTCACCTCATTTCGTCTATTTTCTAGTAAAAAATTAAGAAACCTATGCAGAGCCTTATTTCCATTACATTCTACGTATATACCATACAAAACATTACAAGCCCATCACAAAGCCTCCCAACGCCATTTTTTGAGTCTCTTGTGAACCAGTTTCCATTTAAATAACCATTGTTCTATGAAATTAACTCACAGAGAATTTCATGACCTATGATAGCCAAATTCAACCTAAATTGAAGATTGTTGCAGTTCAAAAACTTCATCAGCTTCTGATTATACCTTTTACAGGTATTTTCATTATTTGACTTGCAAAACACTTCAATTCCAAAGGATAAATCATATATTAGACTGTAATTTCATTTAAACAGTTGAAATAGCCATTTGAGAAGTTTAGAAACCTTCAAAATACAGGGGAAACCCTGTCAAATTTTCTCCATAATCCATCCTTTCATTTTTAACAAGTTTTAGCCGTTCCTGAATAATTTTCACTGCTGAACTTGATCAAAACCATCCTCTGTGCATAAGAAACTCTTTTTATAATCCAGAACCCCACTTATAGTTTAAATTTGGCCAGAAAAGTCCTTTAAACACCTTACTGTTACCTTAGTGTAAAAAAACCAGATGTCAAAGTGTATTAGGGTCAAAGAGTATCAGTAAAAGAGAAATTCTACTGCTAGTCATTTTTAATTACAATAGTGAAACAATGAAAAGCAAAATTAAAGAGTATCAAGATTGAAATTTAAAAAGAGTGTTTAACAAGCCATCTTCCACGAGATAATGCATCCAATGCCAGCAATGCTCCCAGCACATCATGAAATCAGTTTGATTAGGATAATCAGTTCTATACTTTCTTGTAGAAGAAGACAGGTTGCATATTGTTTTGCTGATGTCCCTCTTCTTATGTAATATTTCCTATATTGCTTGAGATATTATCTCAAAACTTTAGATATTTTGTAAGTAATTCATTTGTATAAATACTTCATCTTTCGAAGTATTCAATGTGGAATAAAATTTATCAAGACTACTATAGTCATTTTTCTGGATATATTGAAGTTGGTGTGAGTCAATCAATAAAGCATCAGACTAGAATTGAGATTAAAAACATCATAACTCAGGATTCTTGTGCTGGCCAGATAAGTATAGTTTTTTTTTTTTTTTTCATTGTGTTATCTTTCAAAAGTTTACATACATTCATTTTAATGTGTTTCTATCTAAAATGATTAACTAGGAAGGTTTAAACAGGATTGGTGATGAAAATCTCCCTATTTTTTACTAGTTGCTCATGATTATGTTTTCTTCTTCATAACTGGACTATAGAATTATTAACTGCTCTTAAGTCCCTGTTTGATCCCCTCCTTCAATCTTCATTTCTATAACTTAAGGATTCTTAACTGCCCTTTTTTTTAGATTTCACCCATTCCATCAAAAAATCCTATTCAAAATCCTTTGAAGGTCATCTACCCTACCCTTAGTACATTTGCATCTTTAAGTCTTATTTCCTAGCTCTGTTTTCCTAGAAAGTTGACTCCATAGCCCAATGGTCTGGTAGATCAATCCGTGGTTTACCTTGAAATACTTTTTATTTCCACCACACTTTTAAAACAATTCCACTGTCCACTCATAGCTAGCCTAAAATCCAGTTATAAAATAAAGTTAAATCTTTAGGAGAGATCCCTCTTTGGAACTTAGGAAGGCTAGATCCTAAATTCTAAAAGAGGTTCTTGGTTACCCCTGGTTTTCTTATCTACAAAAATCCTCATCCCATAACCTGAGAATTACTAGGGTGATAACACACTGGCGACCATACCGGGGAACCAACCACTCTCCAGTTTTAAGTTTGATCTTGAAGGAATATTTTTAAATATATCCTTTCTACTTTAAGATTAAGTTTAAAGGTTGTGGGTATTTACCCAATAAAAATTCTGGCTCAAAAGAAAGTCTATTACACTAGATCCAACCCTGATCCCAATCCTCTAGATATAGTAGACAATCCAGACCAGATAGGAAAAAATAAAAAACAAACTAATAGTTCAAAGACTGAAATACCCTTGAAAAGAGGTGATTCTTTACCCAAAGAATTAGTAAGTTTATCAAACATTGAATTTGATTTGAAGTTTGAAAAATCACTATTTAGAACCAAATCTGAATCTGATTTAAAGGAAGCTGTTTTAGATCCTGTTTTTACTTCTTATGTGAGTGAAAAACACAAAATTATTTATGTTCCTACTAAATCAGATAAAAATGAAATCAAAGTCCAGTAAAAAGGGTAAATGTCACAAAAATTAAAGATTGAATAAGATGTTAAGTTATCCAATTTTTTGTCTCAATTCAAACCCCTTGTTTCCCAGCTATACACCACAATCTTTCTAGCATCATATTCTACTATGTATGCTGCCACTTCATTTACAGATTCTACTGTTAGTTCACCTCAAGAGCGTATAAGCCGTGAGTTGCCTCTGCACCATAGGATCATATGTTCATCATATCCTCAATCCACTGCTATTTCATCAACATATCCATTCATCACTGAGCTACCCTTGTAGCCCAGAGTAGTATATCCATCATTTACTCAGTCCACTACATCCACTACCACTATAGTCTCCAGCCATATTACTTATTTTTCATCCTCTTTACCAAGCTCTTCAAGTACATCTGCTATTGTAATCAGCACTATCCCTTCCACTACTACTATACCTCCCAGTTCAACAAAAATCCAAGCCATGGCATCCAGATATGCTCCCTTGGTCTTACCTCAAAATCTCCATGACATGCCCCAAAATTATCAAAAATATATCCCATTGTTTAATAATCTTTTACAAATTACTGCACAACAACATATCACTAGAATGAATGATTTTTTGGAAGTTTATGAGATAGATGAACCTGATGTCCAAATGGGGTTGTTTTCACAAAGCTTAATTGGAGAAGTAAAAACCTGGTTTAAAAGTTTAGGTGCTGGTAGTATAGCAGAACTAGCTACATTCTATAGAGCATTCCTAAATATATGGGAAAAGAAGAAGAATCCTATGCAAATACTATCTGAGTTTGATGCTGTTAAGAGAGCACCAGATGCAACAGTTCACAGTTGAATCTGGTGAATCCTTCGATTATAAACAAGGTTATGATTTTGCAATAAATTAAATCCACATCCAATATAACCTTAGGAGAAAGAAAAATAATGAGCCTACCATAAAAAACAATGCTCCAACCCAACAAAAAAAAAAAAAAAAAGAAGATTGAGGCTCCCAAAATGAAATTTTTGTAGATTCTTCCTAGAGAAAATAAACAAAGTTCGAACCCACCCAAGCCTAAAAAGAAACAAAGCCCAAAGATTGTAGATATTACTGATGAGGTGGCTCAATCCTCTAAATATTCCCAAAAGGCTAATACCACAAAGACCATCAATTCAGCAATAATCAATGAGTCAAAAAAGAATCCTACTGACTTGAAAATATCAAATCCTAAATCTTCTACTGATAATCCCAAAAATAATAAACCATCTGATAACCCTCAAATTGTTCCTGAAAAAACAATTAAAGATAGAAAAAACAAAGAAACTCAAACAGAAGACAAAATAAAAGCTCAAACCAAAGGTAAAACTGTTGAAACACAAGAAAAATCATCACAAACCATAGTTCCAAAAGATGTAGTAATTCAAGCCATCAAATCTCAGTCAACATTTAACATGCAATCTAAAATATCCAAGTTAAAGATAGTTGTTCCCTTAGTTGAATTGGCTAAAAATGACTTGTATAGATCTATGATTTCTGAAGCATTGAATGTAAATGAAAATGAGGATACAATTAATATGAGTGAAGATAGGCCTAAATTAATCTTTGGTCCCAATGTAGATGGTAAGCATTCAGATGGGTCAGTACCTCCATTTTATTTAAGTCTTACTATACATGATAAAATATTGCACAATGTTATGCTAGAAACTGTAGCTTCCCATAAATTAATGCCCAGAGAAATAATGGAAACCCTGAATCTAGACATAACCAGACCATATAAGGACATGTTTTCATTTGATTCATCTAAATTTCAATGTATAGGTTTGATTAAATATCTGTGTGTAAATCTAGTCCAATATCCTGGTAAAAGCATGATCATGGATGTTGTGGTAGCTGATATCCCGCCAAAGTATGGCATGCTTCTTTATGCTCATGGGGAGCAAATTTGCAGGGATCTCTACAACTTGACATGAGTTATGCCACTATCTCGGTATTTGGATAACCCGGAAATCTTTACAGAGAAATATTAATGAAGTTCATGATCAGTACTATTGACAGGCCTACCAATTATCCAATTTATTCAACTCCTACTGATCTTGATTCCTTTATTCTTAGTAACTCTGATCAAAATGATATCCAAACAAAAATCACTGACAAGAAACTTAAAATAATGGATGATTACATTGGTCATGAGGCTTTATGGAATTTAGATTTTGATGGATCTGTAAATAAATTTGGAGTTGGGCAAGTGTATGGATTATGAACATTGAAACAAGCCATTATGAAGGACATGCCTTTAGATTGAATTTTAAATGCACCAATAACATGGCTGAATACGAGGCTTTAATCTTAGGTTTGCAAATTATTAGAAAAATGGGCGGGCAAAGAATAATGGTCGTGGGAGATTCTGAATTAGTTATCAAGAAAATAAACGCAGAATACTTTGTTCACAATCCTATACTTGCAAGATACAGAGAACCCATATTGGACTTGCTTGATGATTTGTTAGAATCAAAGTTTGCTATCATCCCCAGAAAACATAATATACAAGCCCATTTTTTAGCAACCTTTGCCAACAGTTGTAAATTTCCACTTTCACCATTACAAAAATACACTGCTGAAATCAAACACAGGCCTATTGTTCTAGACAATGTGAAATATTGGGAAATTTTCTCAGAAGATGAGCAAATCTATCATTTTTTGAACAATGAGAAAGAGTTTCAGAATTGTCAAATCGATAATGACTGTAATATAGATTCACCTTGTGATATAGATTTAAATTCTTATCAAATAGATGATTTAGATAATTTATATGTACATAATTTTGATAGACCTACTACATTTACTCAGAGTGACATAGATGAATTGGAAAAAGTAGATTAATGGAAGATGAACTAGATTTGATTAATTTAAAACATAAAATTTTACCCAGAGGTTTAACTCCCCTTGAAGGCCTGTTTTATTCCAACGATGTGCCCAAAAGGCCAAAAATGGAACCAGTCAAGTCTGATATAGAAGAGTATAACTTAGGGATATATGAAAAACCAAAAATGATCAAACTATCAAAATCCTTGTCATCAGAAGAAAAGGTTAAATACATAGAACTTTTGAAAGAATATCAGGATGTATTTGCATGGAGTTACGAAGATCTGAAAACTTACAACAAAGACATAATTCAACATAAAATTCTTTTGAAAGAAAATCAAAAACCCTTTCAACAAAAACTTATAAGGATTAATCCAATCTTGTTACCTTTAATCGAAAAAGAAGTTAAAAGAAGGCTTGATGCACAAATAGTTACACCAGTCAAATATTTTGAATGGGTATCTAATCTAGTGCCAACCAGAAAGAAAACAGGAGAAATCATATTGTGCATAGACTTTAGAAATCTTAATAAAGCATGCTTGAAAGACAATTACCCCTTGCCTAAAATGGATCACATTTTGCAGAGGGTAGCATGTTCTTCACGAATTTCTTTACTAGATGGTTTCTCTGGTTACAATAAAATTCTAGTTCATGAAGATGATAAAACTAAAACTTCATTCACTACTCCTTGGGGCACTTTCATGTACGTGAAAATGCCTTTTGGATTAAAAAATGCAGAAGCTACTTTTCAAAGAGCAATGGAAATTTCCTTTGCTAAAGAGATCCACGAATTTTTAGTTATTTATCTTGATGATATTACTATCTTTTCAAAAACAAATGATGAACACTTAGATCACCTGAGACAAGTTTTTATCAAATGCAGAAAATATGGTATATCTCTGAATCCTAAAAAGACTCTTTTCAGACTAGAAGAAGGCAAATTGTTGGGTCACATAATCTCCAAACAAGGCATTAGAATAGACCCTATAAGAATTGAAGCCATTTTAAACATTCAACCACCAAGGAACATAAAGGAACTTCAAGAATTTTTGGGTAAAATAAATTTTCTAAGAAGATTCATCTCTAATCTAGCTAAAATCATAAAAGATCTCAATAATATGCTTAAAATGGACTCTTCAATAAAATGGAAAATGAAGGCCAAACAAACTTTCGAATCTATTAAACAGGCCTTAACAAAAGGACCAATCCTCATCAGCCCAGATTATACAAAAGATTTTAAAATATTTTCCTTTGCATCTGAACACACCATAACTGCAGTTCTTCAGCAAAAAAAAAATAAAGGTTTTGAATAACCAATTTCATTCTTTAGTAAAGCCCTCAGAGATGCGCCACTGAAATACAATATAATGTAAAAATAGGCTTTGGCCCTGGTTAAAGCCATCAAGGATTTTAGAGTGTATATACTTCATTCACACATCATTACATATGTCCCTAATGTAGTAATTAAAGATATTTTGGCACAAGATGGACCTGATGGTAGGAGAGGAAAGTGGATAGCCACTATCCTTGAGTATGATCTCGAAATAAAACCAATAAAACTCATTAAAGCACATGGTTTATCTAGATTGATGGTTGAATCAAATTGTAATGCTTTAGATATTAATTTCATTGCACAAATAGATGACCAGGAAGAGATGGCAACTCCTTTAATTAGTGAGGCCTATCTAGACTCACCATGGTACTCTGATATTCTCTTTGTACTAAAAAATTTAAAAGCTCCTCCTGGGCTAACTAAAACCAAGGAAAGATTCATCAAACAGAAATCAATGAGGTTTTGTATCTTAAATAATGCACTTTAATGGAAAGAAAGTACTGGGATTTTAGTAAATTGTTTATTAAAATATGAGGCTGACAAGATTATTGATGAATTTCATACAGGTGACTGTGGAGGCCATCTATACTGGAAGAGTACAATAGAAAAAATACTAAGAGCTGGTTTCTACTGGCCAACTCTATTTTCTGATGTTAAAAAGTTTGTCACCTCTTGCCATAAATGCCAAATTTTTGAAGGAAAAAAAAAATTGTTGCCTTTACCTCTTAAGCCCATATCAACTAAAAAACCATTTCA
The DNA here is from genome assembly GCA_034641835.2 of Pinus albicaulis. NCBI lineage: Eukaryota > Viridiplantae > Streptophyta > Pinopsida > Pinales > Pinaceae > Pinus > Pinus albicaulis. Next base: position 826,030,507 of record CM076579.1, on the reverse strand, counting down.
ACTATGGGGGTTAGACTTCATAGGTGAAATAAATCCTCCCTCTTCAGGACAACATAAATGGATTTTAACTACTACAGATTACTTTACCAAGTGGATAGAAGCCATTCCCACTAGGCAAGCCACCGATTTAGTTATAATCTCATTTATATAAAGTAACATTTTATCAAGATTTGGATGCCCACATAGGATCATTACTGACAATGCAGCAGAATTAAAATCCAAGAAAATGATTTATTTATGTCATAAATACCATATTACCTTAGGTCATTCCACATCATACTATCCCCAAGGTAATGGTTTGGCTGAATCATCAAACAAAAGTTTAATCAATATCATCAAAAAACTACTCCAAGAAAACAAAAAGACATGGAACAAAAAGTTGGTCTACGCCCTTTGGGCTGATAGACTTACCACAAAAAATTCTATTGGAACTTCACCTTATCACATTGTTTATGGTACAGATGTTGTCTTCCCTTCTTCCTTGGGTGTCCCAGTCATGAATATTATCTAGGAATCACAGGTGGAAACAAATGATATTCAACGAAGAATCAATGAAACCATACATCTCCAACAAACCAGAGAAGAAGTTTTTGAAATATCACAAGTTTTACATGACAAAATAAAAAATATTTTTGATAAAAGGGCTAAAGAAGATGATTTTTTCACAGGAGATGAAGTTTTGAGATGGGATTCATGAAGAGAGGATAAAGGAAAACATGGAAAGTTTGACTTTCTATGGCAAGGACCCTATGTCATATATGGTTACAGAGGTAATAATTCCTTTTTCATCAGGAATTTGGATGGAACTGAACTTCAAGAAGGACCAGTGAATGGTAGGATGTTGAAACACTACTATTCTATAGAGTCACTCAACAATTAGATTGATTTACTTTATCATTGTAAATATTCATAGTCCTTGTGTAAGATTGGATTGGATATTTTATCTAGAAATTTGAAGCCCGAAGAGAAGGCCCTAAGCTTTGCAGTATAAGATGTCATAAATATGATTTTTGAAGAAAACATAAATCATTTACAGGATCACCAAGGTCAATGGATAAGGCTACTTATCTCAGAAAGTTCTTGACATTTCACAAGTAAATTTCATCCCCAAGTGAAGCCGATGTTAGTAACCTATACATATAGGATTCATAATTTTGACTTGACTGATGGTAATCTTGTAAATCTGTAGATACTTTGCCTTCTGCAAGTTGTATTCACATATTTTGTAAAATAAAAAATCAAAAAAATCAAAAAATCAAAAAGAGGGTAAAATGTCCTAAAATAAAAATCAAAGGACTTAGAAAAAATAAAAGACCCCAAAAGAAAAATGAATAAAACATGAAAGTGTGCAAGTACAAATGCCACTACTTTTACCTTTTGACTATGGTAGAGTGTCAATAAATGCCATAGTCTGTGATGAGTTGAACAATTTAATCTTGACTTGTCACTTTTCAATTTCCAATGTTGTAGATAGAGAATAAAGAATTGTCATACAGTTTAATCATGACAATTCAGCATTTAGGTAGAGAAATAAAGTGAATCCAACAATTTAATCTAGATTCCTGGAAGAAATAAGTGTAGAATTAGATAGTTTTCTTCTTTCAAGAAAAAAAAATGTTGTAAAGGTTGCTAGCTCAAATGCACCTTATCAGAAATGGAAGAAAAAACGTTAGCATGTTAAAATTGGTAGGTAGAAGACAGTGAGAAGCATCAATGTAAATATTGTTCACCAGGGTTGCAAATAAGTAACTTCCCCTTCCCATAGTCATTAAAAATTTTAAGCTATCAGTCAGAAAGGCTCAAGTCATTTCCTTGACTTATGTTGGGACCAGACCCAAAGCTCTATGGCTGATAAGTGGAAAATTTTAAATATCTATATTAATCCCTCAAAATCACATTATTACTCCATTTCATGCATTCATTCCCCAAATAATCTTAAGCAAAACCTCTTTTTTACTTAAGGTACTATAATTCCCATTTAACTAATTTCCTTCATCACATGAGAACATTAAACCCTCAAATTTACATTTTATCATAAGTTAAAGTGATAAGGTTAGTATGATGTGAATTTGTCTTTTTAAACATCACTTTACTTGGTTATTTTTATGTATTTTGAGGATACCTTGTCCCCTTTTCATATTAATTTTAACTTATATATTAACTACCTATAGAAAAAACCTTTTCCTATATTATATAACTCCCTTCTATATAATAACCCCAAAAACCCATTAATAAAATTTTAGCCAAAGTTATTAATTCCCACATGTTTAAAATTAAATACCCACCTTATAACTCCTTTGACTAAATATATCTTTATATGAAAATACCGCCCCCTATAGTAGTTAAATCATGTTGATTTAATTTACTATATAATAAAAATATGTGAAAAACCTTTAAACATGTTTTATTATGTGTTTAAAACAGAAATATCGAAGTTTTGTTTAAACTAAACTTCAAAACCCATCCCTTTGTTTATTCTCCAACTCCCCTAACCTAAGGTTAAAATGAAACCCTTTACACTTTTCCCTATACATATTCCATACCATAATATTAACCTTATTTAAAGTCCTGAATATCCCTCCCGATCACTTTTTTCAAATTAATAAAGTATGTTTTGTATATTAACTTCCCAAAATCCCTTTACATTATCGGAGTTAATTTCAGCCCTCAGATCATTCCAACCCTTTTAATCTGATGGTTCTCAACAAACGTGATATTTTTATCCCCATATCCCTTCAAATCCTATCTCACTGCTTTATAACCGTCTGATCATCCTTTCACCATCCAATGATTCATAATTAACCCGACAGCTCCAGTCCCCGTCCCCACCATGCCCATCGCGCTCAATATATACCATTGATCTTTCATCTTCCAGATCAATGATCAATAACCAAAGCCCTGGTCCCACCGCATTTTCCCCGCACCTTTCCTTTAAATCTTGACCATTCACTTTTGAAAGCCCGATTTGACGGCAGATATCTTATATCGCGCAACTTAAGTGCCCGACCGAAGTTTTGTAAAAGTTGCGCAATATGGGTGTTTTTTCCAAACCACCCCATGTCAACGTGTCTCAATATCACTAGATCGCGTGCAAAAATCTAAATTTAGCTTATTGCCATTGATTTGCGCGAAAACCACCTAAGCTAAATTCGAAACCACTTCCGCTAAACTTGCAATTAATGTAATTAAACTATGATTTGACTTATGGTTCAATACATTAAAACTTAATGTTTTTCACCACATTTCATCTATTTGCTAGTAAAACATTAAGAAACCTCTGCAGAGCCTTATTTTCATTAAATTTCACGTATATAACATACAAAACATTGCGAGCCCATCACAAAGCCTCCCGACGCCATTTTTTGAGTCTCCTATGAACCAGTTGCCATTTAAATAACCATTGTTCTCTGAAATTCACTCACAAAGAATTTCATGACCTCTTATAGCCAAATTCAAACTAAATTGAAGATTTTTGCAGTTCAGAAACTTCATCAACTGCTGACTATGCCTTTTACAGGTATTTTCATTATTCAACTTGCAAAACACTTCAATTCCAAAGGAGAAATCATATATTAGACTGTCATTTCATTTAAACAGTTGAAATAGCCATCTGAGAAGTTTAGAAACCTTCAAAATACACGGGAAACCCTATCAAATTTTCTCTACAATCCATCCTTTCATTTTTAACAAGTTTTAGCCATTCCCGGATCATTTTCACTGCTGAACTTGATCAAAACTATCCTCTGTGCATAAGAAACTCTTTTTATCATCCAGAACCCCACTTAGAGTTTAAATTTGGCCATAAAAGTCCTTTAAATGCCTTACTGTTACCTTAGGATAAAAAAATCATATGTCAAAGTGTATCAAGGTCAAATAATATCAGTAAAAGACAAATTCTACTGCTAGTCATTTTCAATTACAGCAGTGAAACAGTGAAAAGCAAAGTCAAAGAGTATCATGATTGAAAGTGAAAAGAAGGAGTTTTCAACAAGCCATCTTCCATGAGATAATGCATCCAATGCCAGCAATGCTCCCAGCACATCATGAAATCAATTTGATTAGGATAATCAGTTCTAAATTTTCTTGTATAAGAGGACATATTACATATTGTTTTTCTATTATCCCTCTTCTTATGTAATATTTCCTATTTTTCTTGAGATATTATCTCAAAACTTTAGATATTTTGTAAGTAATTAATTTGTATAAATACTTCATCTCTCGAAGTATTCAATGTGGAATAAAATCTATCAAGACTACTATAGTCATTTTGTTCGATATATTGAAGTTGGTGTGAGTCAATCAGTAAAGCATCAGACTGGAATTGAGATTAAAGACATCATAACTTGGGATTCTTGTGCTGACCAGATAAGTATAGTTTTTTTTTTTTTTTCATTGTGTTATCTTTCAAAAGTTTCCATACATTCATTTTAATGTGCTTCTATCTCAAATGATTAACTAGGAAGCTTTAAACAGGATTAGTGATGAAAAGCTCCCTATTTTTTACTAGTTGCTCATGATTATGTTTTCTGCTTGATAACTGGACTATAAAATTCTTAACTACTCTTAAGTCCCTGTTTGATCCCCTCCTTCAATCTTCATTTCATAAGGATTATTAATTTCCCTTTTGTTCAGATTTCACCCATTCCATCAAAAAATCCTATTCAAAAGCCTTTGAAGGTCATCTACCCTACCCTTAGTACATTTTCATCTTTAAGTCTTATTTCCTAGCTATGTTTGCCTAGAAATTTGACTCCATAGCCCAATGGTCTGGTAGATCGATCTTTGGTTTACCTTGAAACACTTCTTATTTCCACCACACTTTTAAAACAATTCCACTTTCCACTTATAGCTAGCCTAAAATCCAATTATAGAACAAAGTTAAATCTTTAGGAGAGATCCCTGTCCAGAACTCAGGAAGGCTAGATCCTGAATTCTAAAAGAGGTTCTTGGTTACCCCTGGTTTTCTTAAATACAAAAATCCTCATCCCACAACTTGAGAATTACTAGGGTGATAACAGGATCCCTATAATCATGGGATAGGTCCTATCTCTTAAGAAGGTTCCATGAGAGGTGGAAAACCACTTCCTATACATGGAGACCCAGAGCCGAACCACTCAACTTATTTTGATGATTCATTCTGGAGTTTGTTAGAATCAAAATTCTGCCATTTATTTTTTTTAAACATCCTTTAATAAGCTTGGTGCAAGTGAAGCACAGGGACATAGTGCCAGCTAGCACGCCCTCTAGTGTGGATTTCCCTCATTGGCGTGAGGGATGAACTAGCTACCCACGCCAATGCCAAAACATGGATTTTTAGGGTTTTCCAGAGGAAATGTTCTTCAGGACAATGTTTTTCCTTATGTAGGAGGATGCAATGAAGGTGTTCTTAGGATATTTTACAATTCACAGGTCTCGAGAATAGTCCTCCATTGTACGGGATGAGGGATTGTAGGGACAATGACAAAATGTTGTGTAACAATAACCTAACCCTAACTTTGACCAAACCTTAACCTTAACCTTAACCTAACCTTAACCTTGAATTTAACCTTAACCTAACCTTAACCTTAACCTTAAGCTTAACCTTATCTTACCCTAACCTTAACCTTAACCTTAACCCTACCCTTGACCAAACCCTTAAAATTAACCTTAACCTTAACCTAACGTTAACCTTAACTTAACCTTGACCTTAAAATTAACCTTCCCAAACCCTTAATCTTAACCTTAACCTAACCTTAACCTTAACTTTACCCTTAACCGTAACCTAGCCCTAACCTTGACCAAACCCTTAACCCTAACGTGACTAAACCCTTGAATTTACCCTTAACCTTAACTTTACCCTTAACCTAACCTTACACTTAAGCTTAACCTTAACCTGACCAAACTCATAACCTTAACCATAACCTAACCCTAACCTTGACCAAATCCTTAACATTAACCTTAACTTTAACCTTTACCTAACCTTAACCTTAACCTTAACCATAACCTTAATCTTAACCTTCACTATAACCTAACCTTAACATTGACCTTCACTATAACCTAACCCTAACCTTGACCAAACCCATAACCTTAACCTTATCTTAACCTTAACCTTCACTATAACCTAACCTTGACCTTAACTTTATCTTACCCTTAACCTAACCTTAACCTTAATTATAAGGTACGCCTAACCTTAACCTTTACCATAACCTTATCTTTAGCCTTAACCTTGACCTTAACGTAATATTCACCTTAACCTAACCTTAACCTTAACCTTAACCATAACATTAACCTTACCTTAACCTCAACCTTAACCTCAACCTAACCCTAACCTAACCCTAACCTTACCCTTAACCTTAACCATAATCTTAACCTTAGGTTAAGGTCAAGGTTAAGGCTACGTTAATGGTAAAGTCAAGATTAAGGTTAGGTTAAAGTTAATATTAGGTTAAGGGTAAAGTTAAGGTTAAGGTTAAGGTTAAGGGTTTGGTCAAGGTTAAGGTTAAGGTTAGGTTAAGGGTAAAGTCAAGGTTAAGGTAAATTTAAGGTTAAGGTTAGGTTAAGGTTAAAGTTAAGGTTTGGTTAAGGTTAAGGGTAAGGTTACAGGTTTAGTCAGGTTAAGGTTAAGGTTAAGGGTTTGGTCTAGGTTAGGGTTATGTTATAGTTAATGTCAAGGTTAAGGGTAAGGGTAAGGTGATATTTAGGTTAAGGTTAAGGTTAAGGTTAGGTTGATGTTAAAGTTAGGTTAAGGTTAAGGTTTAGGTTAAGGTTACTGTTATGGTTAAGTGTAAGGTTAAGGTTTAGGTTAAGGTTAAGTGTAAGGTTAAGGTTAAGGTTAAGGGTTTGGTTAAGGTTAGGGTTAGGTTTTAGTTAAGGTAAAGATTAAGTTAAGGTTAAGGTTAAGGGGGTAAGGTTAAGGTTGAGGATAAGGTTAAGGTTAAGGTTAATGGTTTGGTCAAGGTGAGCGTTAGGTTATAGTTAAGGTCAAGGTTAAGGTTAAGGGTAAAGTTATAGTTAGGTTAAGGTTAAGGTTAAGGGTTTGGTCAAGGTTAGTGTTAGGTTATATTTAAGGTTAAGGTTAAGGTCAGGTTAAGTTAAGGTTAAGGTTAAGGGTAAGGTTAAGGTTAAATTAAGGTTAAAATTAGTTTAAGGGTATAGTTAAGGTTAAGGTTAGGTTTACAGTAAAGTTAAGGTTAATTTTAGGGTTAAGGTTAGGGTTTTGTCAAGGTTAGGGTTAGGTTATAGTTGAGGTTAAGGTTAACGTTAAGGTTAAGGTTAAGGTTACAACTTAAGTAAGGCTAAGGTTAAGGGTAAGGGTAAGGGTAAGATTAAGGTTAAGGATAAGGGTTTGGTCAAGGTTAGGGTTATGTTATAGTGAAGGTTAAGGTTAAGTTAAGGGTAAATTCAAGGTTAAGGTTAGGTTAAGGTTAATATTAAGGGTAAGGTCAAGGTTAAGGTTATGGATCTTAACCTTAACCTTCACTATAACCTAACCTTAACCTTAACCTTGACCTTAACCTTCACCCTTAACCTTAACATTGACCTTATCCTTAACCTAACCTTATCCAAGACCTTAAACTTAACCTTAACCTTGACTTTAACTATAACCTAACCCTAAACTTAACCAAACCCTTAACCTTAGCATTAACATGAGGTTAATATTATGGTTAAGGTTAAGGTTAAGGATAATTTAAGGTTAATGGTAAGGTTAAGGTTATGGGTTTAGTCATGTTAAGGTTAAGATTAAGGGTTTGGTCAAGGTTAGGGTTAGGTTATAGTTAAGGTCAAGGTTAAGGTTAGGTTAAGGTTATGGTTAAGGTTAAGGTTAAGGTTAGGTAAAGGTTAAGGTAAGGTTAAGGTTAGGTTAAGGGTAAAGTCAAGGTTAAGGTTAGGTTAAGGTTAAGATTAGGTCAAGTGTAAAGTTAAGGTTATGGTTAAGTTAAGGGTAAAGTTAAGGTTAAGGTTATGGTTAAGGTTAGGCTAATTTTTAGGTTAAATTTAAGGTTAGGGTTAAGGTTAGGGGAAGGTTAAGGTTAAGGTTTGACTTTACCTTTAACCTAAAATTATCCTTAACCTTAACCTTAACCTTATCTTACCCTTAACCTTAACTTATCCTTAACCTTAACCTTGGCCTAACCATAAACTTAACGTTATCTTGCCCTTAACCTTAACATTAAATTTATCTTAACCTTACCCTTAACCTTAACCTTAACTTCATCTTAACCTTAATGTTATCTTAACCTTAACCTTAACCTTAAACTTAACGTTATCTTACCCTTAACGTTAACCATAACCTTAAACTTGAATTTACCTTTAACATAGCCTTAAACTTAACGTTAACCTAACCCTATCCTTGAACAAACCATTAACCTTAACCTTAACCTAACTAAACCCATAACCTTAAACTTAAAATTACCCTTAACCTTCACCTTAACCTTGACTTTACCCTTAACCTAACCTTAACCTCTCCTTAACCTTAACCTTAACTAAAACCTTCCCCTAACCTTAACCTTAACTTTACCCTTAACCTGATCTTAACCTTAACTATAACCTAACCCTAACCTTGACCAAACCCTTAACCTTAACCTTAACTGGACCTTAACTATAAAGTAACCATAACCTTTACCAAACCCTTACCCTTAACCTAACCTTAACCTTTACCTTAACCTAACCTTAAACTTAAATTTACCCTTAACCTAATCTTAACCTTAACCTAACCTTAACCTTAACCTTAACCTAACCTTAACCCTAATCTAACCGTAACCTTGACCATTTCTTAACCTAACTTAACCTTAACCTTCACCTTAACCTTACCCTAACCTTACCCTTAACATTCACCTAACCTTGACTTTAACCTTAACCTTCCCCTAACCTTAACCTTAACTTTACCCTTAACCTAACATTAACCTTAACCTTACCCTTAACCTTCACCTAACCCTAACCTTGACCAAACACTTAACCTTAACCTCAACCTTAACCTGACTAAACCCTTAAGGTTAGGGTAAGGTTAAGGTTGAGGTTAAGGTTAAGGTCAAGGTCAAGGTTAAGGTTAAGTTAGAATAAGGTAAGGTTAAAGTTACGGTTAAGGTTAAGGTTAAGGTTTAGGTTAAGGTTAAGGGTAAAGTCAATGTTAAGGTTCAGGGAAAGGTTAAGGTTAAGATTAGGTTATAGTTAAGGTTAAGGGTTTGGTCAAGGTTAGGGTTAGGTTATAGTGAAGGTTAAGGTTAAGGTAAGGTTGCGGGTTGACTTTACCCTTAAGTTAACCTTAACCTAACCTAAACCTTAACTTAACCCTAACCTTAACCTTTATCATAACCTTATCCTTAACCTTGACCTTATCCTTATCTTAACCTAAACCTAAGCCTAACCTTATCCCTAACCTTAACCTTAACCTTAACCTTAAACATAACGTAACCTTAACCTTAACCTTATCCTTATCTTAACCTTAACCTAACCCTAACCTTAACCCCAAACTTAACCTTAACCTTAACCATAACCATAACCCTAACCTCCTTGACCAAACCCTTAACATCAACCTTAACCTTAACCTTAACCGTCACCTTAGCCTAATCTTAACCTTAACCTAACCTTAACCTTGACCTTACCCTTAAACTTAACCTAACCTAACCTTAAGCTTAAGCTTAACCAAACCCTAATCATAACCTTAACGTGACTAAATGCTTAAGGTTAGGGTAAATTTAAAGTTAAGGTTAAGATCAAGGTGAAGGTTAAGGTTAAACTAGGTAAAGGTAAGGTTATAGTTGGGTTAAGGTTAAGGTTAAGGATAGGTTAAGGTTAAGATAGGGTTAAGGTTAAGGTTAAGGATAGGTTAAGGTTAAGATAAGGTTAAGGGTAAAGTCAAGGTTAAAGTAAAGCTAAGGTTAAGGTTAGGTTAAGCTTAAGGTTAGGTTAAGGGTAAAGTCAAGGTTAAGGTTAGGTTAAGGTTAGGGTTATGTTTTAGTTAAGGTTAATGTTAGGGTTAGGTTAAGGTTAAGGGGGTAAGTTTAAGGGTAAAGGTTCAGGTTAATGTTAAGGGTAAGGTTAAGGTTACGGATTTAGAGAGGTTAATGTTAAGGTGAAGGTTAAGGGTAAGGTTAAGGTTAATTTTAAGGTCAAGGTCAAGGTTAAGGTTATGTTAGGTTAAGGGTAAGGTTATAGTTGGTTAAGGTTAAGGTTAAGGTTAGGTTAGGTTAAGGTTAAGGTTATGAGTTTAGTCAAGTTAAGTTTAAGGTTAAGGTTAGGGGTTTAGTCAGGTTAAGGTTAAGGTTAAGGGTTTGGTCAAGGTTAGGGTTATGGTTAAGGTTAAGGTTAATGTTAAAGTTATGTTAAGGTAAGGTTAAGGTTACGGGTTTAGTCAGGTTCAGGTTAAGGTTAAGGTTAAGGTTAAGGATAGGTTAAGGTTATAGTTATGTGAAGGTGAAGGTTAAGGTTAACGTTAAGGATAAGTTAAGTTTAAGGGTAATATAAGGTTAAGGTTAATGTTAAGATCAAGGTTAGGGTTAAGATTATGGTTACGGTTAAGGTTAGGTAAAGGTTAAGGTTAGGGTTAGGTTATAGTTATGGTCAATGTTAAGGTTAGGTTAAGGTGAAGGTTAAGGGTAAGGTTAAGGTTAAGTTTAATGTCAAGGTTAAGGTTAAGTTAAGTTAAGGTTATGGGTTTGAGTCAGGTTAAGGTTAAGGTTAAGGTTAAGGGTTTGGTCAAGGTTTGGGTTAGGTTATAGTTAAGATTAAGGTAAAGTAAAGATTAAGGTTAAGGTTTTCTTTATGGGTCTTAACCTTAACCTTCACAATAACCTAACCTTAACCTTGAACTTTACTATAACCTAACCCTAACCTCGACCAAACCCTTAACATTAACTAAACCCTTAACCTTAACCTTAACCTTAACCTAACCTTAAGCTAACTTTAACCTTAACCTAACCTTAACCTTAACTTAACCTTAACCTTAACCTTAACCTTCCAAAACCATTAACCTTAACCTTAACCTTAACTTAAACTTCACCTTAATCTAACCTTAACCTTTCCCTTAACCTAATCTTAACCTTGACCTTGACCTTAACCTTAACCTTAACCTTAACCTTACCCTTAACATTAAACTTAACCTTGACCTTAACTATAAACTAACCCTAACCTTATCCAAACGCTTAACCTTAACCTTCCCATAACCATAACCTTAACGTTAACCTTGAACTTACCCTTAACGTTAACCTTAACCTTACCACCTTAACGTTAACCTTAACCATAACTTGACTAAGCCTATAACCTTAACCTAACCTTAACCATAACCTTAACCTTGACGTTAACGTTAACATTAACCTTACCCTTACCTAACATTAACCTTAACCTAAACTTAACCTTAACCTTAGCTTAACCTAAACTTAACCTTAACTATAACCTTACACTTAACATAATCCTAAACTTAACCTTAACCTTGGCCTTGACCTTAACCTTAACCTTACCCTTACTCTTACCCTTCACCTTCACCTTAGCCTTAGCCTGACTAAACCTGTAAACCTTAAACTTAACCTTAGCCTAACCTAACCTTAACCTAAACATAACCATAACCTTAACCAGCCCATAAACATGACTTATCCTTAACCTTAACCTAACCCTAACCTTTACCAAATCCTTCACCTTGACTTTAACCTTAACCGTAACCTTAACCTGACCTTGACCTTGACCTTAACTATAACCTCCCCTAACCTTGACCAAACCCTTAACATTAACCCATAACCTTAACCTTATCTTTAAGTTTACGGTTAAGGTTAAGGTTATGGTTAAGGTTAAATTCAAGGTCAAGGTTAAGGTTAGGTTGAGGTTAAGGTTAAGTTTAGGGTATGGTTAGGGTAAAGGTTAAGGTTAAGGTTAAGGTTACCTTAAGGTTAAAGTTAATGTTAATGTTAAGGTTAAGGTTAGGTTAAGGGTAGGGTCAAGGTTAAGGTTAGGTTAAGGTTCGAGTTATGGGTTTAGTTAGGTTAAGGTTAGTTTAAGGTTAAGGTTAAGGTTAAGGTTAAGATAAGGTTTGGTTAACCTTAATCTTACCCTTAACCTTATCTTAACCTTACCCTAACCTCAACCCTAACCTTACCCTTAAACTTAACTATAACCTAACCCATAACCTTAACCTTCCCAAACCCTTAACCTTAACCTTAACCTTAACCTTCACCTTAACTTTACCCTAACCTTCACCTTATCCTCAACCTTAACCTTAACATAAAAAAACCTTAACCTTAACTATAACCTAACCCTAACCTTAACCTTAACCTTAACTATAACCTAACCCTAACATTAACCTTAATCATAACTTTATCTTTACCCTTAGCCTTAACCTTAATCTTAACCTTAACCTAACCTAAACGATAACCTAATGTTAACCTTAAACTTAACTTGACCTTAACTATAATCTAACCCTAACCTTGACCAAACCCTTAACCTTAACCTTAACCTAAACCTTTACCTTAACCTTACCCTAACCTTAACCTTAAGGTTAAGTTTAAGGTTAAGGTAAGGTTATAGTTAGGTTAAGGTTAAGGTTAGGTTAAGGTTAAGGTTTAAGGTTATGGGTCTTAACCTTAACCTTAACCTTGAGCTTAACCTTAACCTTAACCTCATAACCTTAAACATTAACCTTAACCTAACCTTAACCTTAACCTTGAGCTTAACTATAACTTTAACCTTAACCTTAACCTTCCCATAACCATAACCTTAACCTAACTTTAACCTTGAATTTACCTTAACCTAACCTTAACCCCTTAACCTTAACCTTATCCTTCCCATAACCATAACTTTAAACTTAACTTTGCCCTTAACCTAACCTTAACCTTAACCTAACTAAACATGTAACCTTATCCTTAACCTAACCTTAAACTTGACCTTAACCATAAAGTAACCCTAACCTTGACCAAACCTTAACCTTAACCTTCCCATAACCTTAACCTTAACCTTCACTATAACCCAACCTTAACCTTAACCTTACCCTTAACCTAACCTTGACCTTAACTTAAGGTTAGGATTAGGTTATAGTTAAGGTCAAGGTTAAGTTTGAGGTTGAGGGTAAGGTTAAGGTTAAGTTTAAGGTCAAGGTTAAGGTTAATTTTAAGGGTTAGGCTAAGGTTAAGGTTAAGGTTAGGGTTAGGGTTAAGGTTATGGGAAGGTTAAGGTTAAGGTTAAGGGTAAGCTTAGGGTTAAGGTTAAGGGCAAGGTTAAGTTAAGGTTAAGGTTAAAGTTAAGGTTATGGGTTTAGTCAGGTTAAGGTTAAGGGTAAAGTTAAGGTTAAGGTTAAGGGTTTGGTCAAGGTTATGGTTAGGTTATAGTTAAGGGTAAGGGTAAGGGTTAAGGTTAACCCTAATCTTGACCAAAACTTTAAGGTTAAGGTTGGGTTAAGGTTAAGATTAGGCTAAGGGTAGGGTTAAGGTTAGGTTATAGTTAAGGTCAAGGTTAAGGTTATGGCTAAGGTTAAGGTTAGGTTATAGTTAGGTTAGGCTAAGGGTAAAATTAAGGTTAATTTTAAGGTTATGGTTAAGGTTAGGATTAGGTTAAAGGTTAAGGTTATAGGTTTAGTCAGGTTAAGGTTAAGGTTATAGGTTTAGTTAGGTTAAGGTCAAGGTTAAGTTAAGTTTAAGGTTAAGTTTAAGGTTAAGGTTAAGGTTAAGGGTAAATTCAAGGTTAATTTTAAGAATAGGTTAAGGTTAAGGTTAATATTAGGTTAAGGTTAAGGTTAAATTTAAGGTTAATGTTAGGTTAAGGTAAGGTTAAGGTTAAGGTTAAGGTTAGGTTAAGGGTAAAGTTAAGGTTAGGGTTAGGTCAAGGTTAAGGTTAAGGTTATGTTAAGGGTAAATTTAAGGTTAGGGTTAGGTTAAGGGTAAGGTTAAGGTTAAGTTTAGGCTAAGGTTAAGGTTAAGGGTAAAGTTAAGATTAAGGTTAGGTTAAGGTTAAGGATAAGATAAGGTTAAGGTTATGGTTAGGTTAAGGGTAAGGTTAGGGTTAAGGTTAAGGGTAAGGTTAAGGTTAAGGTTAAGGGTTTGATCAAGGGTAGAGTTAGGTCATAGTTATGGGTAAGGGTTTAGTGAGATTAAGGTTAAGGTTATATTTAAGTTTTAGGTTAAGGTTAAGGTTAAGGTTACAGGTTTAGTCAGGTTAAGGTTAAGGTTAAGGTTAAGCTTAAGCTTAAGGGTAAAGTCAAGGTTAAGCTTAAGATTACATTAAGGTTAAGGATAAGATTAGGTTAAGGTTAAGGTTAAAGTTAGGTTAAGGTAAGGGTAAGGTTAAGTTTAAGGGTAAAGTCAAGGTTAAAGTTAGGTTAAGGTTAAGGTTAAGGGTAAAGTTAAGGTTAAGGTTAAGGTTAAGTTTAGGTTAAGGGTAAAGTTAAGGTTAAGGTTAGGCTAAGGTTAAGGTTAAGGTTATGGTTAGGCTAAGGCTAAGGTTAAGGTTAAGTTTAATGGTAAGGTTAAGGTTAAGGTTTGGTTAAGGTTGTTAGCGCTCAAATCTGCCTCAGGCTGAAGAAGGCAAGGTTCGAGGCAACATCAAACCAACCTTAGCCTCGTAGCTAGCCCTACGAGGATAGGAGAGGGCTCTCTCCGGGTCAAACTCAGTGAAAGATGTCCAATAGGAATCTGAGATGACCTAAATGTAACACTGATATTGATTTTAGGCTAGTAAAAAGATATGCAAGAGGTTTTTAATAAATGTCGGGGTTTTCTGGGCTGTGTGAGGCAAAGACAGCAAGAGCAGAGATTAAATAAAGAACACAGATTATCTCCTGAGGCAAGGTAAGCATGAAGTTTAACAATCAAATTGGAATTATATGGAGTGAAAGACCGCTGCGAGGTTGACAAGGGCAATAATTGAATCCTTATCAAACAAAAGAAATTACACGAAACATGGATGCTTCTCCAGGGCAGAGCAGCAAGCTGAATTCTGCCCTTCTCACTTAGAATCATTCAATATTGAAATGGCGATTAATGAACTATAAAACATAACGATAACATATGAAAACAAAGAAGAAACATTTGTCAAATTTCATACCACAGGAATCTCAGAAAACAGAGTTGTATCTCTCCATTAAAATCTCTATCAAACTGTACAATGAAACACTCTGTTCTTCACCACCAGCTCTCAGAATTCTCCCCCCTACAATTGATTTACAATGTATAAATAAAATCCTGCTAGGGGAAAACAAATCGACCCCAAGACAAGGAATTTGTTTTAATTGAAATTACAGAAATAGAAAAAACTATTCTTCTGTTCTAAAAACTATCGGGAGCACAGATCTGAAGTCTTTAATGGGAGATCGAATCCTATTGTTGTGATGAATATCTTCATTTCAAATTAGCATTTCGATTTATGACTACCACGTTACATTTTCTGCCCAAATCTATTGATAACTGATGAAGAGGTGGCATTTACAGGTGTCAATCCCATTACTGAAGACAAACATAGGAAATCGGATCTTGTTCTCTGCCACTTTGCACATTTTGGAAATTACAACTGCCTCCAAATTTCTGGAAATGCATTGGCCATTTTACCGAAATTAGGAAAAGATCTTGATAATCTGGAGTAAATCCACCGCATATATTTTGAAGACGGATCGAATGACGGAGTATTTGCAATTGACTGCCACATCACAGAATACAAACCCCCCCACGATCTTTCTTATCCAATAATGATGGGCATATCTGTCTGAAGATGCCAATGAGGGATCGAGCCGCTGATGATACTGCTTTCTCATGAGACTTCTTATACAGGGCAAGGTCACAAAGTAAATCCTCAGTCATCAACAATGGCATTCGTAGACAGATTTCCCTTACGACATTTAAACCAACAGCAATCATCTCAGTACGAGCTCGATCATGTACAAATTGATTCACCAACTGCTTTCAGTAATGGTTCAACTGCATCAGGAGGCACCATATCATGACAGGCCTGGACTGCTCCTGGAAATCACTTTAATAATCATCATTTTAACCTCAAATCACTCATTGCATGTCTGAAGGCGAGAAAAAAGCTTCTCAGCAGAGAGGGCATTCTTTTCTTTTGACTCATGTTCTTCCTGAAACAATGAGAACAAAATGCTCTGCAAGGCACGATTCTTAGCATCATTCTTGTGCTTAGTATTCATTTGTCGAATCGAGTGGACAATGTGTGAAAATGAAAGCTTCTTTAATTCCTTGTCCTCGAGTGTTTGAAGGTCCATAAAGAGCATAAATGTTTCTGCAAGTTCAATCATCTGTGATGCTCTGCAATTGATCATGCCATACATACAGTTTATATGAAAGAGCCTAGATTCATCTAGTGCTAAAACAGGTCGATATAATAGTGACGCTGAGACTATAGGGATGTCGGAAGAGTGCTTGTGCCAACCATATAAGTACCGCTGACCATAGACATTATTCTATATGCATATATGAATATAGCTGCTAGCATAGATCTGTAGAAACAATACACCCATCGCAGAACAACGTTGAGACCTCCATACATATCAATGTGACCATAACGCAGAGACAACATATTGTGTATCAAATTGCAGAGAGTATACGCCCAATCGAGAGACTGCCCATCAAGACCATATGAATACCAGAGTTGAGACTCTGAGCCAATATACTGTGGCTGTGATCATACCATTGAGATTCCAAGTGCCAAACATAACTGTGATACCACTGAGATGCCGAGATACTGTGGAGACTGTGACACCGTTTGCTTCTCTGGCCGGCCTTCGAAAGATCTTTCACCAAGAGCAGAGATGAGATATTTCTAGCTCGACTTTCAGAATCAGCAAGTAACTGATGCAAGCGAGCCTTTGCATTGATACGACGCATATATATATATATATATATATATATACACCTATCACAGAGGGGCTCAGGGTTGAACCATACGAGACATTGCAGAGTTTAGTTAACGAATCATACAAGCCTCAAACCATATGAACTTCAAAACAAATCGAACCATTATAATCATAGATGCAAGCCACAGGTACAGAGATTATATACGATCCTTGGATGCCACAGAGTGCGATGATATGAACCTCAGAAAATCCATATGCAAAATATAAAGAAGGAAGCTGTAGAAATCCAAGAAAAGAGAGAATTAAAAGTGAGGGTGACAATCCATGAACCAAACCAAGCTGTGAGAGACACCAAACTGCCAACAATACGCTTCATATTCAAAGGAAATATCTCAGACATTATGACCCATGGAATTCCACCCATGCCCATTGAAAATGTTGCAATATAACCCAAAAGGCCAATTAATGATAATTTTCTTGCAAGTAGTAGAAGAGAAGACCCATCAAAATGTCCCTGTATGTAAAATGATCCAATAATGAAGCAAATTATGCACATTCCTCCTGCAGCAATCATTAGAAGTGGGTGCCTTCCATATTTGTCCATAATAAATGATGAGTGCACTGCCACCATCTGATGAAATCCTCTTTGCAATATTCTTTGCCAATTATGCTCCAAAACATTATTACAAACTCTGTTTTCTAATTCCCTTTTTAAATTTGTTGATTTTAAATGAGAGCTTTTTCTTTGTCTGCTTGCAGGAATAATTAATATTGAACTTTGGCAAGGAGAACCAGCATCTGCAACTGAGGAACTACATGGTGAAAAGATACATTCGATGATTTCTTCTTCAAAACCCTGTTTTTAAGAAGAATCAATTTCACATTATTGATAATGACATAAAAATAAAAACTTACTGAACCTTCCTCTAGTCTGCAGACAAAACCCTGGACTCAAGAATTAAAATGACTTTGTTCTGGACCACAGTAACATCAGTGACTATGAATAATAAGGAATGAACTTCAGAGAATTTGACTGCAGCAGGCTGACAAGACGGAGTCTAACATTGGCTCCAATGGGGATGGCAGCTGCCGCTTCTTGGAGGTGCCAAGAACCGCAGAGCTTTGGGAGAGCAGAAAGTGCCTCCATCCATTGGGCTATGGAATCATTATTCTGACAAACAAACTAAAGAATGATAACTCAAACTGGAAAATCGACTCAAACTGACTTGATGCAAACTGAAATGACTGAATTAAACAAAAACTTTCTGAAAAGGGCAGCAGTCCATCAAGCTTTAAAATCCTGATGGCAACCACCTACATACTGATGAGATATGTACAATCATGTATAATGTGTTTTCCAATGTAACCAATCCAGTAGATGGCTACACCCCAAATTTCTGCTCTTACTCTTCCTGAGCAGGCAGACTGATGAACCTGTAGGCAACTCAAAATAACCACTGAAACCGAAGCTTATGATAATGAACCAGGCAATATTTATCCTTTCTAATGTTTGCAGAAGAATGATGAAGGGGTCTTGAAAGTCCCGAGGCACTAGTTTATCTGGAGATCCAGCTGCAAAAACACCAGTATTCACTCCATTCTGATCTGAAAGGACCATTGATTTCTGAGGGATAGAAATGCACAGAGAGGTATCTGCCATCTGAGTGTTAGCTGTAGGTTCCTTGACCATGAGAAATTCTGGCATATATTCCTCAACTTCATGATCTAGGTCATTGTTAAACAGAGAACAATCTTCAAGATTATCAAACATGACAGCCTTATCATCTTTGTGAAGGAAAAAATTATCTGTTTGCTGATCTACATAACTGATTACAAGACAGTCATCTTTTTCAACAGAGGAAGAAATTTCACCAACACTTTCCTGATTATGTATGCACTGCAAATCTGTTGTAGTTTTGGCTGAAACATGACCTTTCAAAAGTAGATCTATCTCATCTTCAGACAAAGGAGACAATGCCTTTTGTTTTCTTCTTCTTAAACAGTAATTATCTTCATATGGCAGGGCATTCAAACTATCATTCATTACTGAGTTATTGAAAGGAGATTTATCACTTACTTGCACAAAGATCTCATTCTGTCTTTCATGAACTGACTGGATTGCTTCTTCATGAAGGCTGTGTTCTAATGATGGGCTGATAGTATGACTGAGAACATTTGGATCCATTACTGTGTCTTCTGCATCCCAGATGATTTCAACAGCAGAGTTCTCCTTGATGGGCTTCAGCACAAAATATGCTTGGTCATCATGATCTGAATCTGAATCTGAAGTAGCTGTCTGGACATTATCACAATATGCAATTGGAACTGGACTTACTTGCATGCTGCTGTCTTCCGTGGGCAGATCTGAAATGACATTCTGCCTTTCATCATTTTCAACCATATGGCCATCAACCTGCTGCAAAGTCTCCTGAGCATCTTGATGGGTATCCTTTAGGTTCTCTTCATATTGCTGAAATGGATTCTCATATAGAGCCTCCATGATTTCTCCGTCCATGAAATCATTATTACCATAAAACAGCTCTAAATCTTCAATGAAATTATGTACATGGTTACAACAATTCTGAACTAAAATCAAAGATGGATATGATGCTTTATACTTTTCAAAGAATACGGTATGAAAATCCCTTAAACAGTAAATAGAAGCAGCTGGCAAACCTTCATACCATGATCGGGCTTCATCTTCCAGAGTAGCCATAAACATTTTCATCAAACAGTCTTCAGGAAAATTGATCTTTAATTTATGCACATGAATGTGAAATTTCACCAGATGAAGAGCAGCGTCATTACCTTCCTCATTTCTGAACATAGGCAAATTCTGAAGCCAATCCACCTTGGGCATCTTATTTGGAAAACTTGGGATGTGATCTCGGCTCATGGGAGCGTATCTTCTTGCAATCCGGTCCGTCAGCAGTGAGGTCGCCATGAAGCATTGATTTCTGGATTGTTCAGTGAATGAAGTCGCCAGTGAATGATTTCAGCCTTGCATTGTCTGACTGCTGTTCACCATCAGCAATCGGATGCGCAACTTGATTTCTTGCTTAAGGGCAAGAAAATCTACAAAGTGTTGTCACATCAACGGCAAACCATCTTCCCCACCGATTATGGTCGCCACTATGTTAGCGCTCAAATCTGCCTCAGGCTGAAGAAGGCAAGGTTCGAGGCAACATCAAACCAACCTTAGCCTCGTAGCTAGCCCTACGAGGATAGGAGAGGGCTCTCTCCGGGTCAAACTCAGTGAAAGATGTCCAATAGGATCTGAGATGACCTAAATGTAACACTGATATTGATTTTAGGCTAGTAAAAAGATATGCAAGAGGTTTTTAATAAATGTCGGGGTTTTCTGGGCTGTGTGAGGCAAAGACAGCAAGAGCAGAGATTAAATAAAGAACACAGATTATCTCCTGAGGCAAGGTAAGCATGAAGTTTAACAATCAAATTGGAATTATATGGAGTGAAAGACCGCTGCGAGGTTGACAAGGGCAATAATTGAATCCTTATCAAACAAAAGAAATTACACGAAACATGGATGCTTCTCCAGGGCAGAGCAGCAAGCTGAATTCTGCCCTTCTCACTTAGAATCATTCAATATTGAAATGGCGATTAATGAACTATAAAACATAACGATAACATATGAAAACAAAGAAGAAACATTTGTCAAATTTCATACCACAGGAATCTCAGAAAACAGAGTTGTATCTCTCCATTAAAATCTCTATCAAACTGTACAATGAAACACTCTGTTCTTCACCACCAGCTCTCAGAATTCTCCCCCCTACAATTGATTTACAATGTATAAATAAAATCCTGCTAGGGGAAAACAAATCGACCCCAAGACAAGGAATTTGTTTTAATTGAAATTACAGAAATAGAAAAAACTATTCTTCTGTTCTAAAAACTATCGGGAGCACAGATCTGAAGTCTTTAATGGGAGATCGAATCCTATTGTTGTGATGAATATCTTCATTTCAAATTAGCATTTCGATTTATGACTACCACGTTACATTTTCTGCCCAAATCTATTGATAACTGATGAAGAGGTGGCATTTACAGGTGTCAATCCCATTACTGAAGACAAACATAGGAAATCGGATCTTGTTCTCTGCCACTTTGCACATTTTGGAAATTACAACTGCCTCCAAATTTCTGGAAATGCATTGGCCATTTTACCGAAATTAGGAAAAGATCTTGATAATCTGGAGTAAATCCACCACATATATTTTGAAGACGGATCGAATGCTGGAGTATTTGCAATTGACTGCCACATCATAGAATACAGACCCCCCCACGATCTTTCTTATCCAATAATGATGGGCATATATATCTGAAGATGCCAATGAGGGATCGAGCCGCTGATGATACTTCTTTCTCATGAGACTTCTTATACAAGGCAAGGTCACGAAGTAAATCCTCAGTCATCAACAATGGAATTCGTAGAAAGATTTCCCTTACAACATTTAAACCAACAGCAATCATCTTAGTACGAGCTCGATCATGTACAAATTGATTCACCAACTGCTTTCAGTAATGGTTCAACTGCATCAGGAGGCACCATATCATGACAGGCCTAGACTGCTGCTGGCAATCACTTTAATAATCATCATTTTAACCTCAAATCGCTCATTGCATGTCTGAAGGCGAGAGAAAAAAAAATCTTCTCAGCAGAGAGGGCATTCTTTGCTTTTGACTCATGTTCTTCCTGCAACAATGAGAACAAAATGCTCTGCAAGGCACGATTTTTAGCATCATTTTTGTGCTTAGTATTCATTTGTCGAATCGAGTGGACAATGTTTGAAAATGAAAGCTTCTTTAATTCCTTGTCCTCGAGTGTTTGAAGGTCCATAAAGAGCATAAGTGTTTCCGCAAGTTCAATCATCTGTGATGCTCTGCAATTGATCATGCCATACATACAGTTTATATGACAGAGCCTAGATTCATCTAGTGCTGAAACAGGTCGATATAATAGTGACGCTGAGACTATAGGGATGTCGGAAGAGTGCTTGTGCCAGCCATATAAGTACCGCTGACCATAGACATTATTCTATATGCATATATGAATATAGCTGCTAGCATAGATCTGTAGAAACAATACACCCATCGCAGAACAGCGTTGAGACCTCCATACATATCAATGTGACCATAACGCAGAGACAACATATTGTGTATCAAATTGCAGAGAGTATACGCCCAATCGAGAGACTGCCCATCAAGACCATATGAATACCAGAGTTGAGACTCTGAACCAATATACTGTGGCTGTGATCATACCATTGAGATGCCAAGTGCCAAACATAACTGTGATACCACTGAGATGCCGAGATACTGCGGAGACTGTGACACCGTTTGCTTCTCTGGCCGGCTTTCGAAAGATCTTTCACCAAGAGCAGAGATGAGATGTTTCTAGCTCGACTTCAGAATCATCAAGTAACTGATGTAAGCGAGCCTTTGCATTGATACGACGAATATATATATATACACCTATCACAGAGAGGCTCAGGGTTGAACCATACGAGACATTGCAGAGTTTAGTTAACGAATCACACAAGCCTCAGACCATATGAACTTCAAAACAAATCGAACCATTATAATCATAGATGCAAGCCACAGGTACAGAGATTATATACGATCCTTGGATGCCACAGAGTGCGATGATATGAACCTGAGAAAAGCCATATGCAAAATATAAGAGAAAAGAGAGAATTAAAAGTGAGGGTGACAATCCATGAACCAAACCAAGCTGTGAGAGACACCAAACTGCCAACAATACGCTTCATATTCAAAGGAAATATCTCAGACATTATGACCCATGGAATTCCACCCATGCCCATTGAAAATGTTGCAATATAACCCAAAAGTCCAATTAATGATAATTTTCTTGCAAGTAGTAGAAGAGAAGACCCATCAAAATGTCCCTGTATGTAAAATGATCCAATAATGAAGCAGCTTATGCACATTCCTCCTGCAGCAATCATTAGAAGTGGGCGCCTTCCATATTTGTCCATAATTAATGATGAGTGCACCGCCACCATCTGATGAAATCCTCTTTGCAATATTCTTTGCCAATTATGCTCCAACACATTATTACAAACTCTATTTTCTAATTCCCTTTTTAAATTTGCTGATTTTAAATGAGAGCTTTTTCTTTGTCTGCTTGCAGGGATAATTAATATTGAACTTTGGCAAGGAGAACCAGCATCTGCAACTGAGGAACTACATGGTGAAAAGATACATTCGATGATTTCTTCTTCAAAACCCTGTTTTGAAGAAGAATCAATTTCACATTATTGATAATGACATAAAAATAAAAACTTACTAAACCTTCCTCTAGTCTGCAGACAAAACCCTGGACTCAAGAATTAAAATGACTTTGTTCTGGACCACAGTAACATCAGTGACTGCGAATAATAAGGAATGAACTTCAGAGAATTTGACTGCAGCAGGCTGACAAGACGGAGTCTAACAAAGGTTAAGGTTAAGATATAGTTAAGGTTAAGGTTAGGTTTAGGGTAAGGTCAAGGTTAAGGTAAAGTTAAGGTTAAGGTTCGGTTAAGGGTAATTTTAGGGTAAAGGTTAAGGTTAAGGTTAAGGTTAAGGTTACGGGTTTAGTGAAGTTAAGGTTAAGGTTAAGGCTAAGGTTAGGTTATGGGTAAAGTTAAGGTTAAGGGTAAAGTTAAGGTTAAGGTTAAGCTTACGAGTTTAGTATAGTTTGGGTAAGGCTAAGGTTAGGTTATGGGTAAAGTTACGGTTAAGGTTAGGTTGAGGATCAAGTTAAGGTTTAGGTTACAGGTAGGGTTAAGGTTAGGGGAAGTCTAAGGTTAAACTTAATGTTAAGGTTAAGGTTAAGGTTCAAGGTTAAGTCTAAGGGTTTGGTCAAGGTTAGGGTTAGGTTATAGTTAAGGTCAAGGTTAAGGTTATGGTTGATATGAGGTTATGATAAGGTTAAGGGTAAGTTGAAGGTCAAGGGAAAGGTTAAGGTTAAGGGTAAGGTTAAGGTAAGGGTAAGGTTAACCTTAACCTAACATTGAACTTGACCTTAACTATAAACTTAACCTTACTAAACCTGTAACCTTAACATTAACCATAACTCTGACAAAAACCTTAAGGTTAGGTTAAGGGTAAATTCAAGGTTAAGGTTATGCTTATGGGAAGGTTAAGGTTAAATTTAAGGTTAGGGTTAAGGTTAGGGGAAGGTTAAGGTTAAAGGTTAGAGGAAGGTTAACCTCAAACTTAACCTAACTTTAAACTTAATCTTAACCTAACCCTAGCCTTAACCATACCCTTAACCTTAACTTTAACATAGCCTTAACCTTAACTTTACCCTTAACCTTGAATTTAACCTTAACCGTAATATTAACCTTAACCTTCCTGTAACCTTAACCTTAACCTTAACCTTGAATTTAACCATAACCTAACCTTAACCTTAACCTTGACCTTACTAAACCCATAACCTTAACCTTAACCTTGACTTTACCCTTAAGCTAACCTTAACCTTAACCTTAAACTTAACCTTAACCTTAACCTTAAACTTAACCTTCACCTTAACTATAACCTAACTTTTACCTTAACCTTAACTTTAACTTTACCCTTAACCTTCACCTTAACCTTAACTTTACCCTTAAACTTAACCTTAACTATAACCTTAACCTTAACCTTAACCTTAGCCTTGCCCTTGACCTTAAAATTAACCTTAACATTAACCTTGACTTTACCCTAACCTAACCTTAACCTTACCCATAACCTAACCCTAACCTTGAGGTTAGGTTAACCTTGACCAAACCCTTAACCTTAACCTTAACCTAACCTTAATGTTAACCCTAATCCTAACTGATACCTTAACCTAACCTTAACCTTAACCTTCACCTTATCTTAACCTTAACCTAACCTTAACCTTAACCTTAACCTAACCATAACCTTACCCTCAACCTCAACCTTAACCTTAACCTTAACTTAACCTAACCCTAACCTTGACCTTGACCTTAACCTTAACCTTAACCTTAACCTAACCTTAACTTAACCTTAACCCTAATCCTAGATCAACTTCCTCTGACTAACCTTAACCTTAACCTTAACCTTAACCTAACCTTAACCTTAACCCTAATCCTAACCAATACCTTAACCTAACCCTAACCTTAACCTAACCTAAACTTAACCTTAACCTTACCCTTAACCTTACCCTTACCCTTATCTTAAGCTTAACCTAACCCTATCCTTAACCTTGAATTTACCTTAACCTAACCTTAACCCCTTAACCTTAACATTAACCTTCCCATAACCTTAACCTTAACATTAACCTTGACCTTAAATATAACCTAACCCTAAACTTAACCAAGACCTTAACCTTAACCATAACGTTAACATTAACCTTCCCATAACCATAACCTTAACCTTGACCTTACCCTTAACCTCAACCTTAACCCTACCCCCTCAACCTTAACCTTAACCTTAACCTAACTAAACCCATAACCCTAACCTTAACCTTAACCTTAACCTTAACCTTAACCTTAACCTTAACCTAACCTTAACCTTAACTTTACCCTTAACCTAACCTTAGCCATAACCTTAACCTAAACCTTAACCATAGCCTTAACATTACACTTACCCTTACCTAACCTTAACCTTAACCTAACCTTCACCTTAACCCTAACCTTTACCTAACCTTAACCTTACCCTAACCTTAACCCTAACCATAACTTTAACATTAACCTTAACCTAACTTTAACCTTAACCTAACCTTAACCTTAACCTTAATTTTAACCTTAACATTAACCTTAAATTAACCTAACCTTAACCTTAACTATAACCTAATCATAACCTTAACCTTAACCATAACCTTATATTTACCATCAACCTTAACCTTAACCTAACCTAACCCTAACCATGACCAATCCCTTAACCTTAACCTAACCTTAACCATAACTGTAACCTTAAAATAACCTTAACCTTAATGTTACCCTTAACCTAACCCTAACCTTAACCAAACCCTTAACATTAACCTTAACCTTAACCTTTACCTAACCTTAACCTAACCTTGACCTTGATTATAGCCTAACTCTCAACTTGACCAAACCTTAACCTTAAAATTAACTTAACGTTAACCTTATCCTAACCTTAACCTTAACTATAACCTAACCTTAACCTTAAGCTTAAGCTTAACCTTACCCTTAACATTGACCTTAATCTTAACCTTACCGTTAACCTTAACTTTACCCTTAACCTAACCTTAACTATAACCTAACCCTAATCTTGACCAAAACTTTAACCTTAACCTTAACCTTAACCTTAAGTATAACCTAACCCTAACCTTGACCAAACCCTTAACCTTAACCTTAACCTTAACTACAACCTAACCTTAACTTTACACTTAACCTTACATTAACCAAAACCTTAACCTAACCTTAACCTTAACCTTACCCTTAACCTTATGTTAACCTTACCTTAACCATATCCTTATCTTTGACCTTAACTATAACTTAACCCTAACCTTAACCTTGATCTTAACCTAACCCTTACCTTAGGTTAACCTTAGACTTAACCTTAGCCTAACCATAACCATAACCCTAACCTTAACCTTAACCTTCCCCTAACCTTACCCCTAACCTTAACCTTAACTATAACTGCTATAGGGTAAACTTCTTGGGTGGTTGGTTTTCGTATATCCCTCTCAGGGCTTTCCGGTGCCCGAGGTAGACAATAAGATTAGTTATGCTGTTCACAAAGATGGCATGAGAATGTTCATATTAGCTTTGAAATAACTTGAAGGAATACAATAGAGAATTACTTCTTTGACGGTCTTGGAATCCCTTGGAGAGCGCTGTGCAGCAAAGTAAGAGTCCTTCTTCACCGACTCCAAATCTAAGACCTGCAATCAGTCAAAGCACCCGTGTAATTTCTAATATAACAAGTATCCTATCAATTAAATCAATAAACTAAAAACATCTAGATTATACACATCTGAGCCATTCATATCATACTAAGTAAATATTGAAACAACAATGATAACATTAAGCATTGAATGGACAAAACGAACATAGTTCTACTGATTTTGAAAGAAGGAGGATTACAACCATCGGTTGTACCAAGCCCTCCTCAGTCTCCCAATCTCTCTTCTCTCTAGTGAAGAATTCCAAGTCAACAAACTCTCTAGGAGCCTCTTTGACTCTTGGCCGTCACAATGTCACACTATTCTCTATTCCACAAGTATACAAGAACCTTGAGAAATCCTTCGACCTTCAATTAAGAGCCTTCAGCTCCTTCTTATAGGAGAGGGAGAAGGCCATTGTTGCCCTTCTCTTTCCACTAGTTTGGAATGGAAAAGGCTTAGATGTTTCCTTGATCTCCATGATTTTTCCTCTCTTGGAGTTCAGTCTTCCATGGCAATGACCAATAATGAACTGGTGCTTCTGCAGTTTCCTTTGTGAACTGACTCTTTTGTGAGGGAAAGTCGGAGATTCAAATCTTTCTCCGTGCTCTTTTCCCAATTCAAACTTAAAACACGGGTAACGAGTCCCTCCAGTGTAAACAGAGCGTTGCCCTAGCCACTAACGCGGCCAATGTATTTCTTTCCTACGTTATAATGCTCTTGTTCTGTTCTATATATGCGTTACCCTGTCAGAAATAGGTTTAATTTAGGTCTTTGTACTTCTTCCATATTTGTCTTCCCCTCTGAGCTGATGAGGAGGTATTTTGACCTGTAACAGATGCCCCCTAAAGTGTGAGGTTAGAGACGAAGACGATGGCCGAAATACTTTATAATTTGTAGAGAGAGAGAGATTGAAAGACTGAGGAAAACCTGAAACAACAACATATGTCAGAAAATATAGTATTTGCCAAGAGTCGGGCATGTCCCATGCTCAGTAGCTTTAAACAACATTATTTCTCTAGAATAGAGATATGAAGAATCTATCCACCAATAGGCACAATGTGGAAGTGTTTTTCATAACAGGATCAGGCTGAAGAAGCTGTCTCCATAAAAAATATCGCAGCTTGGGGAAGGGAACACAACTTTAATGGTGTAGCCTTTTGCCCCAAGGTCTTGACCGCCGATTCACTTAAACTGCATATTTCTCAACATGTGAATGAGGGATTTGTCGTCGAACATGTGAGAAATCGTCTGATTACCAGTCAATAATGAAAACTGTTAACAGACGCAAAGGTGGCCACCGATAATGATGATGGTCCCTAAGATGCCCAGTACAATCTAGCGAGTGTGAATAAAAGGAGTTGAAGTCGAACACTCGTAGAATCATTCGACCAAGAGCTAATGATGAAGACCCTTGATCAAACACAAGACTACCTGCCACTGATGTCTGCAAGTATCTGGGTACTGATGTGTTTCTGGATCAACTTCCTAGATAAGGTGTTGAAGTCGATAGGAAGTGATCTATTGAGAGGTAGGCACTGAGGCGTCCTACATCAGTCAACACGAAACGGAAACCAACTGCTTTTGTTTATGATTTGAGATAAGGAAGAGTAAATGGGAACGTCAGACGACAAATAATTTCTGGCATAATAAACGGTTTGGTTGATAACAGGAGCAGTAGATAATGAGATCTGCTTGAACAATAGAAGGCACTCTAGCAGGGTACTAGGCAGCTGAAGCGTTTTGAACACCAAAGAGTGTGTTAGGATTTTACCGGTGCAGGGACACTGGGAAATGAAGGCTAATACTCATAGATGGTAGGGTTCGGCTAACTGCGAAAGCGTTTTCTGGGAAGTGCCATGTTCAAGAATTTTGCTGCCAAATCGACCTTTTTGAAAATGTAACAGAGGTAGTATCCATTTTGTCCAAATTTTTCCTCGTCTGATTAAGTTTAACGAGTCCAGAAGAGTAAACTCGGTGAATTTTTCATGTTTAGAGAGTCTGAAAAATGTCAGGAAAGACAACTCTGTGCCCCATCTGATTAGATTTAACGAGTCCAGATGAGCAAACTCAGTGAATTTTTCATGTTTAGAGAGTCTGAAAAATGTCATAAAAGACAACTCCATGTCCTATCTGATTAGGTTTAATGAGTCCAGACGAGAAAACTCGGTGAATTTTTCATGTTTAGGGAGTCTGAAAAATGTCGTAAAAGACGGCTCCATTGGGGTACCTTTGTCATGTCTTGATAACCGGGCACGGCAAAGGGGTAATAGTAAGCCCGAAACAGTTCATTTTCCGTAAGTTAGTCCATCGAATCCAGAAAAGTGAGAAATCTATGTTCAATGGACGTCTACCTCATTTTGTTATGAGTACGAGGAGACAAAGTAAACTCAATATTCCTTGTGAAATTTTAACGAGTCCAACAAAGAAAACTCGGTACCTCCGTGAAATTTTAACGAGTCATGCAGAGAAAACTCGATTTACTTTTTATGTTTTGAAGAGCTTTGAAAAAGAGGAAAAGAATGGCTCCTTGTTCTTTGTCTCAATAGTTTAACGAGTCTGACAAAGGTGACTCAGGATTTTTTTCGGTTTTATGAGCGAGAAAAAGATTCCTAAAAAGAATGCTCAGTACTTCTCCATAGTTTTAATGAGTCTGAAGAAGAAAACTCTAGGTTTTTCGGATTAACGAGAAAGAAAAGACCAAAAAAGAACGCTCGACACTGACTTCGTATAAGTTTAACGAGCCCGAAGAAGAGAACTCGAGGTTTTTCGGATTAACGAGCAAGAAAAATACCATAAAAAGAATGCTCGATAAAACATGAGTATGTCTGCACATAAATCTTGATCCCTTATTAGAATCATCAGTAGCAAATCTCGAGAGTTGCGACATGTGTACAGCGAGGAATCACGACTTTGCCGACTGAATAAAGAGAGTCATGCCCCAGAATTTGCTATAAGAAGGTTAGAAGACATTCATTTTCACTGTTTTGAGTGCTGTGAAGAAGATCTGGAGTGGAAAAGGGGTGAAAATTTCAGCTGACGATTACGGTCAATCCGGGCAACAGTCTTCTATTCCACGAGATCCAGGTATGAGCTAGAACCTCCTGTTATCATTTAATTGCCAATTTTATAGTTTTTGCTGGTTCAAAATTAGGAAATTTTGAGGCCCTAGAAAAATATTTGCGCCTAACGCGGGTCAGGAGTACAACAGTCGCGTTAAACGCACAACCCGTGAGGGAAGTACGCGTTAGAACGCTCTGTTTTGTACTAGTTCCTGCGTTAGGTGCAACATGCTTTCTAACAATTCAATTTTTCCATTTTTGAAGTGGTCCAGGAAAATTTTAATCGGTTGGAAATGTTGCATTTGCAGGTGTTCAGCTGTTAATCATGAATATCTGGCGAGAGAGAGAGCATGAGTGGGAAGAACGAGAGATGGTGACGGATGCGGCAAGTTTAATGGCTCTCCGGAGGTGCGGATTGCTTAAGTATGCCCGTTTAGAACTGATGAGGGGTCAAGAGGACCTCCTGAGGTGGCTGATCCAGCAGTGGGACGAATGGCATCATGTCTTTCGGATTGGTGGCAACGAGCTCGCCATCGAAAAAGATGATGTTTACTTTTTGACCGGCTTGTCATGTCGTGGGGCGAGGCCCAATCTGATGGGGTCCAGAGCTGACCCTCGTTCCACTACTAATTTGATCCATGCGCACTGCATACGTGGCACCTGTGTTTCGTGAGTAACCGGGATACCTCCAGCATGCGCACTGCATACGTGGCACCCAGGCTGTGAGTAACTGGATACCTATTGCACAGGTGACTTTGAGACCCTTGCGGTCTATTCTATGGATGATTGTTCACTTGGCAGGTGCCAAGAGTCAGCATGTGGCGACCAAGGCTCAGATGCTCCTAGCCTTGGATTGTATGCAGCCTCAGGTTTTCGATTGGTGTGACGGTGTGGTCCGTCGGGTCCGAGCAGAGCTTACTGCATGCAAGACCCGTACTCAAAGAGAGTTTGGGTATGGAACACTGATTGTTTCTTTCATACTGGAGCGGATACCACTGATGAGGCCTAGGATCCCTACAGCGCCACTGGGTCCACGCAAGCCGAGGCAGGCTCAGTGGGCCACTTTGCTTCCATGGACTGGAGAGGGTCCCATCCGTCACTGTTTTGATGAGGGATTTTTTGATTGGCTGGACTCTCAGATCATCATGATTGAGGATTATCCCTATGCAGGGATGAACTTCACAGGCGATCCCGAGTTAGTCTTGCCCCCTGGCACCCAATGGGGGCCCGATGGTAAGAAAAATGACCAGTGGTTTTCAAAGAAGTTTTTTTTTTTTAGCTTTTGAATGTTTATGTAAAAAAATTTTGTTTTAGAAAGGGGTGAAAAATTAGTTTTGACATGAAACTTTTGCTTGCTTGACACAGATGTGGCACCTGTCCATCCAGCTGGGGCCCCTCGCTATGCATGACGAGGATTGTAGCTACCCGGGGCTGGCGCACCTGTAGAGGATTCGGAAGCCAGCGATGACGATGATACCCAAATTTTACATGAACTCTCCAGGAATCTGGAGGGTCTGAGCATGGGTATACCGCCGCTTCCTATGCGGGAGGTTCCAGTTCGTCTGCAGCGGCATACTGTGGGTGTGTCGGAGAGATACCTGGTTCCTCTGAGGAGGATAGCTAGAGCAGTTGTATGCTACTATGAGCATCAGGCTTATCTAGTGAAATAGATGTATTAGTGTCAGAGCATGGCTTAGTGTAGCCAAATTTTGTAAAACACCCCAAGTTTTGGGAGATTTTTCTTTTCGATGTTTTCTGTGTACTGGACATGACATATGTATATATATATTTTTTTTTTTTGGTGATTTTGTGTTTTTTAAAAATTTTATGCATTTTTTGATGGGATAAAAATATACGTACTCATGAGTAAATCTTTTACAATAAATGTGACAAATGCCAATCTAACACATAATTTGCCAAAGAATCGGCTAATGCATTAAATTCTCTAGGAACGTGCTCAAATGTGATTGTTTGAAATTGACGTTCTAAAAGTCGCACTCGTAAAAAATAACGTAACAACACAGGGTGGCAGACACGGTAATGATTGTTTAACTGCATAATGATGAGTTGGGAATCTAACCTGACCACTAAATCGGAGATGTCACGAGATGCCGCTTCCGTGAGGAGTTGGATCACTGACATGTACTCGGCAACATTTTTGGTGGCGTTACCCAAGAAGATCCCCCGGAACCAAGAAGGTCCGACTTAGGAGTATAGAGAACCCAAGCAGCTGAAGCAATGTGTCTAGTGTGATGACTAACACCGTCTGCATACCCGACGTATGATAACGAATGTGATGACATCTGTGTGAAAGAAAAAGATTACATGAGAAAAACACCTTAAACCAAACAAATAATCCAGAAGCATCAAAATAAAAATAGGCAAAACTTATATACATAAAATTACAAAGCATATGCCTAGTGCGAAACTAGGCAAAATACTTCTTCAGATAGAGCTCGTTGCGGGGCTCCTCGAGTGGAATTCCATTACAGTCCTGTAGTTCGTAAGCTCCTTTTGAGAGGGCTTTAGTAACGATGTAAGGACCGAGCCACAATGGTTGGAGTGTTCCTGCCCCCAAGAGGTCATGTTTTTTATCATAAAGTAGAACAAGATCGCCCTCTTGGAAAGAACGAGGCTTGACAGATTTGTCGTATTGAGCTTTAACTCGGCGCTGGTGAGCTTCGAGTGCTAATGTAGCATCTCGACGAGTTTCGTCTAAATGATCGAGCGAGAGCAAGCGCTCTTCTGTGGCAGTGGTGCCAGGCAGGAGTTCAATGGCAAGTTTGAGTGATGGGATTTCGCACTCGATTGGAAGTACTGCCTCCAGGCCGAAAGCAAGTTGGAAAGGTGTGAAGCCTGTGGCAGTTTTCACTGACGTTCGGTATGCCCATAACGCAGAATATAACTTTCGATGCCATGTGGTTTTATGGTTTCTGACCAATCGATGAATCATGGTTTTGAGAACGCCATTTACGGCTTCTACTTGACCATTAGCTTGAGGATAATAAGACGAAGATTGATCTTGTCGGAAACCTAGCATGGATGTTAATTCGGTCATCATATGATTTTGAAAGTGAGATCCATGATCTGTGACAATCGATAGGGGTACGCCGAACCGACAGATAACCTGATTAAATAGGAAGAGAGCGGCGGTTTCGCCATCGGCCTTAAAAGTGGGAAGGGCTTCAGCCCATTTCGTAAAATAATCGACCGCAACCACGATGTAGTTGTGTCCGTTTTCCGAAGCGGGATTGCAGGTGACGAAGTCAATTCCCCATTTAGCGAAAGGACCGACGGAGATAACCGGGTGAAGGGGGGCAGGATGTGCGCGCATTTTCTTTGTGAAAATTTGACATGGATGGCATTTCTGGATTGCTGCAATGCAATCCTTAAACAAAGTGGGCCACCAGTAACCGGCGCGCAAGATTTTTTGGGCAGTAGCTATGCCCGAAAGATGACCACCACATGCCCCCGTGTGGCAGTCATTCAAAACGCGTTCCGCCTCATCGATACTGAGACAACGTCGGAGAATAGTATCAACACCACGACGATATAGTGTATCGTTTAGCACGAGGTAGCGCTTTGCTTGGTGTCGGATACGACGACGGTCATCAGACGTGAGAGCTGGGCGGAAGCGTTGAGTTTGTAGGTAGACTAAGATGTCTCCATACCAGGGGTCCGAAGAGTCGACCAAGTAGACAGATTCATCGGGGAATGGATCATGAGCTACCTCCGCCGGGTCGATTCTGGGAAGGTCCGATAGTAATTCGGCGAAGACAAGGGATTTCTTTTCTTTGGCAGCCGTGAACACCAAATCAAATTGTTGGAGGATGACGATCCATTTGGAATATTTCCCTCCAATAATTTGTCTAGACAAGATATGTCGCATGGGATTCTCCAAAGCAATCACCGTAGTCTGTCGCAGCAATATATAATGTCGGAGCCGGGTGACGGCGAAAACTACCGCCAGAGAGAGTTTCTCCACATGTGAATAACGTAATTCAGGTCCAATGAGACCTTTTGATAAATAGTAAATCACATGTTCGCTGTCGTCATCGTGTACTTGAACCAAAACCATTCCAAGTGAGGATGGTGATGTTGCCAGATAGAGGAGAAAGTCGCGTGAGTAATCGGGGGCACTAAGGAGTGGGGCTGAAACAAGTGCATGTTTTAAAGCATCAAATGACCGTTGAGCTTGGTCATCCCACAAGTATAGCGTTCCTTTCTTCAATAATCGCATGAATCCTTTCGTCATCTCAGCATAGTTAACGATGAAATGACGCAAAAAGTTTGCCTTCCCCTGCAAGCTTTGGAGTTGAAGGATGGATTGTGGTGCCGGCAATTCAATAATTGCTTTTACCTTATCGGGATCAACCCTAATCCCGTGCTTGGAAACAATGAACCCTAACAATCGTCCGGACTCGACCATAAATACGCATTTATGAGGATTCAAGCGTATATTGTAGAACCCGCACCTAGCAAAAATTTCTCTTAAATGAGCCAGGTGGTCTCGTCGCTTCTTGGAATGAGCCGGGAGGTCATCCAAGTACGCCTGTATAATATGTCGAATGTCATGAAAAGCATAGTCCATCGCCCGCTGAAAATTTGCTCCAGCATTCTTCAGGCCGAATGGGAGCTTTTTATACGCGAAGATGCCCCAAGGACAGATGAAATCATTTTTATGCTGGTCGTCTTTTTTTATGGCAATCTGGTTATATCCCGAGAATCCATCCATGAAGGAAAAATATTCGCATCCGGCACAATCGTCGAGAATTTGATCAATGAATGGTGTGGGATAGTTGTTTTTGGGACAAGCAGCATTCAAATCACGATAATCGCCGCAAAATCGAATAGTGCCTTGTTTTTTATCAACGGGAACCGGATTGGAAACCCATTCAGTTAAGGGAACGGGGTAAATGAAGCCAGCGTTTAAAAGTTTTTCTACTTCGACCTTCATGGCGGCCGCTTTGCGCGGGTGGACATGTCTGAGTCATTGCCGGATAGGTTTAGCATTGTCATAAGTCTTGATTTCGTGCTCAAAAATAGAAGGATCTATGCCGGGCATTTCATCATAAGACCAAGCAAAGACATCGCGAAATTATTTAAAAAGAGATGTGAAGGACGCAATTTCCTCAGGATTGCAGTCGGCTCCAATCTGAATATTTTCCACGATACCCATTTTGACCGAGATATCAATGAGTAATGTCTTGGAAATATTACCCATGTTCCCTTCTGAATCGATAGTGTGGACAGTCGTATAAGAGGAGGGAACTATCTCAGGTTGGTCAAAAGACGGGATTTCGGTTTTTATCGCCTCCGAATCAATCGTTGAAGCACGATGGTGGAACTCTCCCCAAGGTCGTTCTTCTAATGACATGATCTCTCGAATAGCTTCGTCTGTAGGCCAGACTTCATTGAGGAGATCCTTAGAGAGAACTGTTATGGGAGAGGGGGTTGTACCTGTGGTCGAAACCATATCAGTGGAGGGTTCAGATGCGGTTTGGATGGCTTGGTAAGCCAACTCAACCAGCGAAAGTGGCATCTGATCTCCATAGGAATCAATATCTGAAGGTGCCGAGATGATCCATGGGTCGATAGAGCCATCCGAAGAGGTGGATATCATTGCAACCGTGTTTGGGATCTGCGGCGGCAGTAGAGGAAAACAACCCAGTAGGGAAGATGCCTTCAGAAGACCGGTACTGATACAGACGTAAGAGTCAGGGACACCTCCTATTAGGGGTACAGAGCTACTTGGTAAAGTGGAATAATCAGGGGTGCAGAAGGATAGCTGGTCAACCGTGACTATTTTCCCATCCAATGGAAATAGGATGAGTCGGAAGACCGAAGACACGATAGCGGTCATAGCATAAGACCAACTGCGACCGAGCAATATATTATAGTCAAGATGACGCTCTACGACTTCAACGTCCACATTTACCATTTTCCCACTCAGAGTGATGGGAAAGCTAGCAAGGTATCCTTTTGTTAGGAAAGTGTGGCCATCGAAAGCTTTGAGGGAATTCGATGGCGGGGTTAAAGTAGGAGAACCTAAATTCAGCCAACAAGCTTGTGACATAGCGCAGGTCGAAGCACCTTCGTCTATGACAGTGCGATGGATGGGTCTCCCTTTCGACACAACCTACACTTGGAATGCGAGTTGATGCGAGAGGTGAGGTTTAGCCTTTTCCATATCAAAGACTGCTAGCATGGAATCCTGGGGATCTATTCCACCAATAGCCTAAAGAAAGGCTTTCCTTTGTGCTAGACAGGTTTGTAATACTTCAAGTGCAGACATAGCTGACGGTGCCTGCGCCAAATCTTCTACAATATTGTAGTTTTGGGCTGCACGTGCAGAGGTATTATGAGTCATGCGTCGAAGTGTTCCTTTGGGGGGATGAATTACAGGTTCAACAGTAGGCCTTTCCATATGTAAATCGTTGGGCGGCGGCGGATTGGAACTAGTTCCCGGTTCCGAGCATCTATTGTAGGAGTTCCATAAAGCCATGTATGATACGAACCACCATTGCCCCATTGATGGGGTTGTGGCAGGTTTTCAACCATATGTTGATGTTGCTGTTGTTGATTGGGGAAGGGATTGTGAAGAACGGCAGGTGTTCTCCCAGAATCCTTGTTAGCAATAAAATCGGTGCATTCCTGCAACCGAGGACATTTGTATGTCAAGTGGTCCTCCGCACAGATTTTACAAGGAAATTTCATGGGTTTATCCTTTCCTTTGTCATTTCTAGTAGCATTTTTCTGATTAGCATTATTCTGATTATCAGACTGCTCTTCCGAATAAGATGTTTTCTTCTTATTCTTCCTATTTTTTCCGCTAGGTTTCTGTGAGGTTTGCACTGAATTTACCTCACGGAAGGGAGAGGAGTCGTTTTGTGGGGGGCGGTGGCAGCCGAGGATGGCTGGGAGGTTTGCCACTGAGACTGATTGGTGGCTACACCAGAGATCGTGCCAACGAGACCATCGGCATGAGCTCCAGTTTTCTGAGTAGCCGGAGGATTTGGGTTACCAAGGGCATGAGGGAGCAGATCGTAAAGCGTGTCAAATTGTGAATAGATTAAATCTAAGTGTTGGGCACGACAAATACATTGATCTTCTGTCACTGCACCAGAAAGGCCAATGTCTTTAGAGATGTGGGGTAAAAGAGACTTACAAAACCAATTGGCCAAGAGATGGTCTGGTATTGGCGCTTTGACGAGCCTCCTCCTACGTCTCCATTCATGAATATGGTCGGAGATGTGGGTGGCGGTGTCTTGGCGCAGCGATGTTAACAATTCTGTTCCAGTTTCCACTCTAATTGGTAGTTGGAAGTTCTTTAAGAACTCCGTCGCTAAAGCGCCAAACGTATTGATGGCGGCACGTGGTAATTCAATGTACCACTTGGCGGCATTGCCTGTAAGGGTGCGGGAAAATAGTCGGAGTCGGACACTATCATCTACCATGGAATTGGATATGGACCATAAATGGAAGGTAGTGATGTGTGCGGCCGGGTCGTCCCCATGCTTCCCGTCGAACTTCGGGATATCGGAAGGAATCTTATGCGGTATTGGAGGCCAAAGCGAGTTATGGTTGATGGGGTCGTTCGTCAGCTTATGGATGTCGGGTATGTCCAAAGCTGCCAAGAATGGAAATTGTGGACTTGCCCCCGAGTCT
The DNA here is from genome assembly GCA_034641835.2 of Pinus albicaulis. Lineage (NCBI taxonomy): Eukaryota > Viridiplantae > Streptophyta > Pinopsida > Pinales > Pinaceae > Pinus > Pinus albicaulis. The sequence continues at coordinate 825,993,141 of CM076579.1, read as the reverse complement.
AACCAAGGCAGTATGGGCTGATTATTTGGACCATAGGGTCCCCCCATCCATGTGTTACCAGAAGGGTAAGTGGGACTTTGATAAAAACCTCCCATAGGTGGAGGAGTAGGAACATACGGTTGCTGTCCATAGGGCATAGTGTATTGAGGGGCAAATGGTTGGTTGCCCCTAGCGTAAAAGTGCCCTCCCACTCCAGATGGAGGTTGGGGTTGGTTAGTCCAAATGGATGCAATAGAGTTTCCCGGAGGCATACTAGTACTTGCATAATTTGGCAATGGTATAGATCCTACACCTATGTTTGAACCACTTAAGGGGATAGTATTTACAATGGGTTGTCCCATTTGTCCTAAGGATTGCATAGGAAGAGAAATATTCCCTGCTACCTGCGTACTGATAACACTGCCCCCTGGTATAGTGGCCAGGGGGTTTGAACTCAACAAAGGGTTCCAACCGAAAGGGTTGCTAAAGGGCACCGAAGTAGTCGTGCTCGTGGGAGGAGCTACCGTGGTCCCCAACGTGGTCACGGTAGGAGTAGATGCCGAAGGGTTCGGTAAACTACTGACAGTTGTGTTGACCAGAGGGTTGGGGGTAGGCATATGTTGACTACTGGGGTTACCCAGTAATGGCATAGAACTGACCACTGGCGGGGAGGATGGTGGCGAACCAAGGATGGTTGCCATTGGCATCGTCCCTGTGGATGCCGGTGGTGAAATAGATGTTGGTGTGGCCGCAGACATATCTGGGCATGGTGGAATCTGGACTATCACAGGTCCTAACGGATCAGTGAGCGGAGGATTGTAGTTAGGTACAACGCCTTCAGTGAAAGGGTCCTCCGGGAGTTCCGGCTGATAAGGGTCTATGTGATAATCCAGATTAGTCAGAGGAGACTGCTCTTCCGTAGAAGGCCCAGGTTCACCAAGGTTCAATCTTTCCTCTAGGGTGAGAGGAGGTAGACCTTGCTGTCGTCGAGACAGACGGCGTGGGTCAGGGGACGCCACGGTGACCGGTTTAATTTTAACAAATTTTAAAATGTGATGTATTATGAAGTCTCAAATGACAGTATCCACACAACTACTAAAAAGAAAAGACTCTCTAAAATCAATCAGCAAGCAGCCAGTATAGGGTGCCCTGTCTGAGTACTACCGTTCACTGGTGATGAAATCCAGTCTCACAATAGCATACAGAGAGGGTTGGTCAAAAGTACAGTTACAGTCACTCTAGAGCTTCGCCCGAACCTCAAACGATAGGTGTAAGCACTCTCGTGAAGACGAGTACCCTCCTAAAGACCGAAGACAGAGTGGGTCCGTCTGTTTCAGGTACCAGGACAGCCCGTCCCAGTCACCTTGTGTAAGTCCCTAAAAGTATGGCCACTAAGGATACCTCAAATCACAGACATCATCAGGGGGGTCCACGGTCAAGGACAGTGTGCTATATGGGCAGAATACCTAGATCCCCGATCTAGTTTCGATATCCCCGAAGGGAACCCCAATATATAACACACCCACAGGATGCAGTCGAAGGCGGGCTACCTTCTAGTGCACCCAAGTGTTGTCTCGCGCTGAGCTCCGGTAAAGGAACGGTCCCAATAATGTGAGTGCAGCAAGATTTCACTCGTTAATGACTCTAGTTTTCAAGTTTTGAGATCTTGGGTAGTTTTCTCACTTTCCTAACCCAAGATCCTAGCCTGAACTACTGTTTGTGTGAGCTCAAAAAAGAGTTATTAGATTGATTTTATTATCGCTTTGTTTTTAGTGTACTTTGTTATTAGTCTTGCGGTGGGGGAATGGACGTATGAAGTATAGTGAGACTCTGACTCAATAAACCATGCAAAACATGCTCTAAATATTAACTTCAATGAAGAGTGTTTCTACAAGGAGAGGTTTCTTTATCAATCATCCATGCACCAACATGTAAATAACACAACTCAACTTTCAAGATTCAGACTTCTATCTACCTCTTTTAACAGTCTGTGAACTAAACTTTCACAATAAACTCAGCTAAATGCAAAAAAAAATAAAAAATTCTCTTTTACAAAGTAAATGTTTTGCACACTAACTAAATAAGAGAAATAAATAATCAATGCCAGCTTGAGCAAACGAGCACAGGGATTCAGTCTGTGAAAGGTACTGGTGGCCAAAAAACTCTACAGCTAAAACACAGTCACAGTAGTGAACAGCAGGGTTTTTGGCTGAGTAACGCTCTGTCTGTGAGAAAATACGGCGTTATAATGCACTGTATTTAAGCCTAGACCGCGTTATAATGCACTGGATGAACTGCATAGGTCGCGTTAACCAGGGAAAAGCTCTTCAGTTGGCCAGACATGAACATGATTGAACTCTGCAAGCATTTGGTATGTCTACTGGGCATCAAAAAATGGTCAGAAGGATACTGAACAGAGGAGAGAAGAAACGAACGGGAAAAATAGTCCGGAAACTATGGGGAAACTCCTCAGTGGAGTCGCCAATTCTGCTATAGGGTAAACTGCTTGGGTGGTTGGTTTTCGTATATCCCTCTCAGGGCTTTCTGGTGCCCGAGGCAAACAGTAAGATTAGCTATGATGTTCACAAAGATGGCATGAGTATGTTCATATTAGCTTTGAAATAACTTGAAGGAATACAATAGAGAATTACTTCTTTGACGGTCTTGGAATCCCTTGGAGAGCGTTGTGCAGCAAAGTAAGAGTCCTTCTTCGCCGGCTCCAAATCTGAGACCTGCAATCAGTCAAAGCACCCGTGTAATTTCTAATATAACAAGTATCCTATCAATTAAATCAATAAACTACAAACATCTAGATTATACACATATGAGCCATTCATATCATACTAAGTAAATATTGAAACAAAAATGATAACATTAAGCATTTAATGGACAAAACGAACATAGTTCTATTGATTTTGAAAGAAGGAGGATTACAACCATCGGTTGTACCAAGCCCTCCTCAGTCTCCCAATCTCTCTTCTCTCTAGTGAAGAAGTCCAAGTCAACAAACTCTCTAGGAGCCTCTTTGACTCTTGGCCTTCACAATGTCACACTATTCTCTATTCCACAAGTATACAAGAACCTTGAGAAATCCTTCGACCTTCAATTAAGATCCTTCAGCTCCTTCTTATAGGAGAGGGAGAAGGCCATTGTTTCCCTTCTTTTTCCACTAGTTTGGAATGGAAAAGGCTTAGATGTTTCCTTGATCTCCATGCTTTTGCCTCTCTTGGATTTCAGTCTTCCATGGCAATGACCAATAATGAACTGGTGCTTCTGCAGTTTCCTTTGTGAACTGACTCCTTTGTGAGGGAAAGTTGGAGATTCAAATCTTTCTCCGCGCTCTTTTCCAAATTCAAACTTAAAACACGGGTAACGCATCCCTCCAGTGTAAACAGAGCGTTGCCCTAGCCACTAACGCGGCCAATGTATTGCTTGCCTGCGTTATAACGCTCTTGTTCTGTTCTATATATGCGTTACCCTGTCAGAAATAGGTTTAATTTAGGTCTTTGTACTTCTTCCATATTTGTCTTCCCCTCTGAGCTAATGAGGAGGTATTTTGACCTGTAACAATAACCTAACCCTAACCTTGACCAAAACTTAACATTAAGGTTAAGGGATAAGGTTAAAGCTAAGGGGAAGGTTAAGGTTAGGGGAAGGTTAAGGTTAAGGTTAAGGTTAAATTCAAGGTTAAGGGTAAAATTAAGGCTAAGGGTTAAGGTTAAGGCTATGGTAAGGTTGAGGGTAAGGTCAAGGTTAAGGTTAAGGTTAGGTTAAGGGTAAATTTAAGGTTAAGGCTAAGCTTTGGTCAAGGATAGGGTTAGGTTATAGTTAAGGTTAAGATAATGTTAAGTTTAGGTTAAGGTTAGGGTTAGGTCATAGTTAAGTTTAAGGTTAAGGTTAATGTCAAGGTTAAGGGTAAGTTTAAGGTTAGGATAAGTTTATGGTTATTGGAAGGTTAAGGTTAAGATTAAGATTACCCTTAACCTAACCTTAACTGTAACTTTAACTTTACCCTAACCTTAAGGTTTTAGTCAGGTTCAGGTTAGTCAGGTTAAAGTTAAGTTTAAGGTTAAGGTTAAGGTTAGGATAGGGGTAAAGTCAAGGTTAAGGTAAAGTTAAGGTTAAGGTTAAGGTCAAGTTTAAGGTTAAGGTTAGGGTTAAGGTTAAGGTTAGGGTTAGGGTTAGATTAATGTTAAGGTCAAGGTTTGGGTTAAGGTTAGGTTAGGTTATAGTTAGGGTCAAGGTTAAGGTTAAGGTTAACGTTAAGGTTACGGGTTTAGTCAAGTTAATATTAAGGTTAAGGTTAAGGTTAAGGTTAAGGGTGAAGGTTAAGGTTATGGGTCTTAACCTTAACCTTACCCTTAACCTTCACTATAACCTACCCTTAACATTAACCTTTACCTAACCTTAACCATAACCATAACCATAACCTTAACATAACCTTAACCTAACTTTAACCTTAACCTTCACTATAAGGTTAGGTTATAGGGAAGGTTAAGGTTAAGGTTACGGTTAAGGTTAGTGGTTTGGTTAAGGTTAAAGGTTAAGGTTAGGTTAAGGGTAAGGTCAAGGTTAAGTTTATGGTTATGGGAAGGTTAAGGTTGAAGTTAGATTAGGTTAACGGTTAAGGCTAAAGTTAAGGTCAAGGGAAAGATAAGGTTAAGTTAAGGTTAAGGTTAAGGTTATGGTTAGGGTAAGGTTAGGGTTAAGGTTAATGTTAAGGTCAAGGTTACGGTTAATGTTACGGTTAAGGTTAAGGTTAAGGTTAAATTCAAGGTCAAGGTTAGGTTAAGGTTAAGGTTAGGTTAAAGTTAAGATAAGGTTAAGGGAAAAGTCAAGGTTAAGGGTAAATTCAAGGTTAGAGTTAACCTTAACCTAACCTTAACCTGAACCTTAACTTAACCTTAACCTTAACATTAACTTTACTAAACCTATAACTTTAACCTTAGGGTTAGGTTAGGTTATAGTTAAGGTTAAGGTTAAGGTGAAGGTTAAGGGCAAGGTTAAGGTTAAGGTTATGGGTTTAGTTAGGTTAATGTTAAGTTAACCCTTACCTTGGACTTAACCTTAACCTTAACCTTAACCTTAACCTAACCTTAATCTAAACTATAACCTAACCCTAACCATGACCTTAACTTTACCCTTAACCTTGACCTTAACCTTAACCTTAACCTTGACCTTAACCTAACTTTAACATTAGCCTTAACCTTAACCTTACCCCCCTAACCCTGGTTAAGGTTACGGGTCTTAACCTTAACCTTCACTATAACCTTAAATTTTACTATAACCTAACCCTAACCTTAACCAAACCTTAACCTGGACCTTGACCTTACTATAACCTAGCGTAAGTTTAAGGTTAGGGTAAGGTTAAGATTAGGTTAAGGGTAAGGTTAAAGGTAAGGTTAAGGTTAAGGGTAAAGTCAAGGTTAAGGTTACATTAAGGGTAAGGTTAAGGTTAAGGTTAAGGTTAGGTTAATGTTAGGGTTAGGTTATAGTTAAGGTCAAGGTTAAGTTTAAGGTTGAGTGTAAGGTTAAGGTTAAGGTTACAGGTTTAGGCAGGGTAAGGGTAAATTCAAGGTTAAGGTTATGTTAAGGGTAGAGTCAAGGTTAAGGTTACGTTAAGAGTTTGGTCAAGGTTAAGGTTAGTGTTAGGTTATAGTTAAGGTCAAAGTTGAGTTTAAGGTTAAGGGTAAGGTTGAGGTTAAGGTTAAGCTTAAGGTCAAGGTTAAGGTTAATGTTAAGGGTTAAGGTCAAGCTTAAGGTTAATATTAGGATAAGGGTAAAGTTAAGGTTAAGGTTAAGGTTTGGGTTTAGTCAGGTTAAGGTTAAAGTTAAGGCTTAACCTTAACTTTAACCTTGTTGTGGAGATAAATCCCCTCTGCGGATAGAGGCGATCCCACTAGACCTAGAGTGGGTCTAGCAACAATCGAAACATGCAAAGCTATTGATTCCAGTTACAAAAGATAGAATCGTGATAGATCGCTTACCGTGATTCCTTCACTAATTTTGTCGAAGAAGAAGTGGCGCTTCCATTCCTAGCTAGACAATTCACGATCTGTGAGCTCGCTGCATCCAGATACCTGTACACACGTAAAGAAGAGAGACGACATGCAACGTAATATTTCACACTTTATAACTATCAATCAGTCAGAGAGGAACGAATTAAATTGTATTATATAATGGACAAACACAATCATGGTACCAATAACAAAGTCATGTATATTAAGATACGAGAGTGTTGTAGAGGTAAATACCCTCTACAGACAGAGGCGATCCCTACTAGCCCAGATCGGGTGTACCAACAATCGTATCACACTAAGGTGCAAGTTCCTAATTGCAATAGACGAAATTGTGAAGAAGGCCTACCTTAAGTCCAACGATGTTGTTTTTAGAGAAGATAGCGCTCGCGTTTCCTTGCTCTGGCAGATCACAATTATCCTGCTTGTCGCGATCAAACACCTGCACATACAAGAAACACGACAAACACACAAGCGTAAAACCCAATATATGCAATTATGTATCAGTCAGAGAAGACACAACTCATGATCACAATGAACAATATGAGTGGAACCATAACGAAAGTCACTTATCATTAATTAATACAGAGAAATATAAAACCTGGCTCTAATGTTGAATCTTCCTTTAGAGGGTCAATAGCGGAATACATCTCGGTAAAGCTCGTCGGGAATGGGACAAGCCTCTCTCTTTGGTTTTCAATCTCCTTACTACTGATTTGTCTCTATGAGGACTATCAAGGCTCTTGCAGCATTCCTTAGGCTATGAAGGCTCTTGGAGACTCAACCATTCAACCCCTTCATCAATGGAAGATGGCTATATTTATAGAGGAGAGGAGGAGGTTGGGATCCCTACAATAGTGGAAGGGAGGCCTTATCCCTTGGGAGGTTCCCCATAAGGTGGAAACAAGAGGCCAAAGGAGGAAGGCTGTGGTTATTTAGTCGAAACCACTCTTCATGACTCATCCACGAAGTTGTTGTAATCGAAACTTTGCCTCCTTTTTTAAAAAACTTTCCATAAGAAAATTGGCGCACGTGCTTAACTAGGACAGAGTGCCAACTGGCACAGGCTCAGTGTTAATTTTTTTCACTTGTGCGAGGACACAACAGGCTACCAGCGCCAAGGCAAAAACATGTGTTTTTAGAGATCTGCTCAGGAAATGATCAACAGAAGGAATGTTGTCCTCATGGAAAGGGATGCAATGATGGTATTTGCAAGGCATGACACAACTTATTGGTCACAAAAATGACCCTCCAATGGGTGAGATTTGGATTGCAAGGATGGTGACAAATTACTGTGTAACAGATGCCCCCTAAAGCATGAAGCCTGAGAGAGAGAGAGGGGTGAAATGTTTTACGAAAACATGTCCAACTAAAAAAACCACCATCAGAAAACCTGTGTAGACAAGTGAAACTGATATCTCAAATACATGATATTTGTGGTATGGGTGTAGCCATCCATAACAGAGTATATAATAATCAAGATCCAAGGCATGGACGCAGCCATCCAGTAAGGATCGATAAATAGACTCAGGTATGGCCGCAACCATCCAATCAATGAGTCATGTAACCAATCATGATAATCCACAAAATCTGTAGCCTGGATAGGAAAAATCTAGGGTCTTGCACTCCATCTCGACCCGAACAGAGTACAATTCCAAGCATGTGAATAAGTGAGTTGGAGTCGAACATGAAATAACATCATCTGATTACCAACCAATGATGAAAGTTGTTAATAGACACGAGAGGTAGCACCAATAGTGACAATGGTCATCAAGCTACTATAGGTACAATCTATAGAATGTGAATAGTGAGCTGGCGTCAAAAACCCACAGAATCATTCGATCGAAGGTCAATGATGAAAACCTTGCATCAAATGCGAAGAACTTGCCATTGAGGCATGCAGGCTCCAAGGTACCAGAAGGGAGTCTCTAGATCAACTTCCTGGATAATGAGCTGAAGTCGACAGGAAGTGACCTTGATTGAAGGTGGGCCATAGTGTTTCCCACATCATCGACGCGAGACAGAGGAAAATAATGTTTGTGAATTAGGACTAGATGAGAGTCAGAGGAAGGTTGAAACTTGCAGAGGTCAACTTCTCCTCAACATATCGGCGGCATGACAGTGGATTCGGCAGCATTTGAAATCAAAATATCAGAGGTCATGATGATGGGGCAAAGAGTAGATGATAGGTCAAAAGGGATTACCCAAACCCATGGAGGCAAACGGATAATGAGATGAGATGTCCCCAACCCGACATAAATGCAGACAAGTGCCATGTTCAACAGCGACATATTGCCGACACGATGACGATACTGGTTCCATTTTCCCCCCACCATTTTTGGTGAGTACCTCTTTATTTTTACACAAGCTTGAAGAGGATACCATATGCTTATCATATAATTTCATCCTTCGGGCGAATCCATCCTAATACATTTAACGAGCCCTAGGAAGGAGGAACTTGAATATTGTCATTATGACTGAATCCGATGTCATCAGGGTTTAATGAGTCTAACAAAGGAGGAAATCGACGTATTTTCATGTTTAGAGAGTTTGAAATGACACAAGAAAAGTAAACTCTAGCACTCCCTTTTCGTAAATAGTTCCTCAGATCTGAAAAGGTAGAAAATTGTTTCTGAGAAAGCCTCCTAGTCGCAATAGGCTAGGGTATTCCTTTTTCCTAAATAATCTATCCTAGCTCGAAAAAGGGGTAAATGTATACTAGGTATATTTTGTTTCGCAACCAATTTAATGAGTTCAAAATGATAAGTGTCTCAGTAATCTTTTCAATTTTCAAGAGTCAGAAAAGAGCTGAAAGTTGACTCCTCCTGGAGGAATGTGTGGTATAACGAGTAGCTACTGGTTCTGGTAATGGTCGAACTGCTCAAAAAAAATAAAGGTCAAGAGGTTGGCTAACAAGACCACTCATCACAGTGGTTCCTCAGGAACGGGTGAAACAACCAAGTGAAGGCATATGATCAGCCAAGCAGATAGTGACGATGGAGTGAGAAAAAACTAGGGCTCATCTAGAAAAAATAGGCTGATAAAATGGCAATCAAAAGAGGTAAAATGGGAATGGCTTCATTTTTACACAAGCTTGAAATCAAGAAACTTTGCTTGAAGTTGGTTTCATTTTTACACAAGCTTGAAACAAAGATAAAATATGCTTGAAACCAGTTTCATTTTTACACAAGCTTGAAATGGAAACAAAATTTGCTTGAAAAAAGTAAGCATGCTCCCAGCATGGTGACTCAATTCGAGGTACATGCCCCCCAAGCTTCAATCCATATGAAAGGTAGATGGAGTGAAGGTTCAATTTACGAGATCAAGAGAAAGACTCGATTGGGATTTTACGAGATCTAAACAAAGAATCGAATTGAATAGGAAGGCATTTCATTATTTTAATGAGGTTGACACATTAAAAGAACTATCCTCAGGACAGATTGTTTCATGGTTTAAGGAGCTTGGCACAAGACAAGGAACTCTACTCCAAAGAGCTTGTTTCATTTTTTAAGGAGCTTGACACAAGAAAACAAACTCTGCTCTGATGACCTTGTTTCATTTTTTAAGGAACTTGACACAAAAAAACGAACTATACTCCGGCAACCCTATTTCATTTTTTAAGGAGCTTGACATAAGACAAGGAACTCTGCTCGGACAGTCTTGTTTCATTTTTTAAGGATCTTGACACAAGAAAATGAACTCTGCTCTGGCAACACTGTTTCATTTTTTAAGGAGCTTGACACAAGACAAGGAATTCTGCTCCGACGACCTTGTTTCATTTTTTAAGTAGCTTGACACAAGACAAGGAACTATGCTCCGATGACATCATCATAACGAATATGAAGTCATGGCTTCCAAGAGTTCCACTCCCGATGGAAGGAAAACATCTTGGAAGTCGGGACTCAATTCCCCCAGCACCTGATGCACAACGACACTATCACTGAGTACAGGCATGGGGTAGGTTGCCACATAGTTGACCTGTGGTGGGGTAGATACATCGAGTGGATAAAAAATAGGAAGGGATGATGGTGGGCTAGTTTCCACATCAAGACCAAAGAACGAAAGATGATCAATGGTCACAATCCATCCTTCATGTGGAAAACATACCACACGGAAAAGGGAGGAGACAAGCACTCCCATGGCATAGTTGTAATCGCGCCCCAAAAGTAGATTGAAATTTAAGGGGCCTGGAACAACCATCACATCCATATGGATGGTTTTATGTCCCAAAGTAATAGGTAACCTTGGAAGGATCCCTAACGGTTGACTAGTTCTTCTGTTAAATGCCAATAGATTTTGCGTAATAGGCACAAGCGGCAGCAAACTGAAGGCTTTCCAAGTAGTGGAGGATTAAATACTAACAGACGCACCTTCTTCTATAATGGTGCTGGGTACGACCAGTCCAAAGGCCTGTACCATGCTAAGGCACAAGTTAAGGTAAATCCCCTCTGCGGACAAAGGCGATCCCTACCAGCCCAGATCAGGTCTAGCAGTAATCGTATCACGCTAAGGCGTAAGTTCCTAATTGCAATAGACCAAATTGCGAAGAAGGCCTACCTTAAATCCAAAAATGTTGTTCATAGAGAATATAACGCTCCCATTTCCTTGTTCCGACAGATCACAATTCTCCCGCTTGTCCCGATCAAACACCTACACATACAAGAAACACGATGAACACACAAGGGTAAAACCCAATATATGCAATTATGTATCAGTCAGAGAAGACAAAACTCATGATCACAATGTATGAACAATATTAGTGGAACCATAACCAAAGTTGCTTATCATTAATCAATACAAAGAAATATACAACCTCTGCTCTGATGTTGGATCTTCCTTCGGCGGGTTGACAGCTGAATACGTCTTGGTACAACTCGTCGGGAATGGGACAAGCCTCTCTCTTCGGTTGTCTTGACAATAATATCCTTGTTACTGATTTGGCTCTATGAGGACTATCAAGGCTCTTGTAGCATTCTCTAAGCTATGAAGGCTCTTGAAGGCTCAACCATTCAACCCCTTCATCAATGGAAGCTGGCTATATTTATAGAGGATAGGAGGAGGTTGGGATCCCTACAATAGTGGAAGGGAGGCCTTATCCCTTGGGAGGTTCCCCATAAGGTGGAAACAAGAGGCGAAAGGAGGAAGGCCATGGTTATTCAGTCGAAACCACTCCTCATGACTCATCCATGAAATTTTTGTAATCGAAACTTCGCCTCTTTTTAAAAAAAACTTTCCATAAGCATATTGGTGCAGGTTCTTAACTGGGACAGAGTGCTAATTGGTGCAGGCTCAGTGTTAATTTTCCTCATTGGTGTGAGGACATAACGGGCTACCAGCGCTAAGGCAAAAACAGGTGTTTTTAGGGGTCTGCTCAGGAAATGATCAACAGAAGGAATGTTGTCCTCATGGAAAGGGATGCAATGATGGTATTTGCAAGGCATGAAACTACTCAAAAATCACATAAATGAATCTCCAATGGGAAATATGGGGATTGTAGGGATGGTGAAAAATTACTATGTAACAGATTCCCCTTAAAGCATGAGGCCCGAAAGAGAGAGAGGGGTGAAATGCTTTATGAGAACGTGTCCAACTGAAAACACTGTCGTCGGAAAACCTGCGTAGACAAGTACAACTGATATCTCAAATACATGATATATGTGGTATGGGCACAACCATCCATAATAGAGTATACAATAATCAAGATCCAAGGCATGGACATAGCCATCCAGTAAGGATCGATAAATAGACTCAGGTATGGTCGCAACCATCCAATCAATGAGTCATGTAGCCAATCATGATAATCCACAAAATCTGTAGCCTGGATAGGAAAAATCTAGGGTCTTGTGCTCCATCTTGACCCGAACAGAGTAGAAGTCCAAGCATGTGAATAAGTGAGTTGGAGTCGAACATGCAAGAACACCGTCTGATTACCAGCCAATGATGAAAGCTATTAACAGACGCGAGAGGTACCACCAATAGTGACAATGGTCCTCAAGGTACTATAGGTACAATCTATGGAATTTGAATAGTGAGATGCTGTCAAACACTCGTAGAATCATCTGGTCAAAGGTTAATGATGAAAACCTTATGTCGAACGTGAAGAACTTACCATTAAGGCATGCAGGCTCCAAGGTACCAGAAGGGAGCCTCTAGATCAACTTCCTGGATAATGAGCTGAAGTCGACAGGAAGTGACCTTGATCGAAGATGGGCCATAGTGTTTCCCACATCATCAATGCGAGACAGAAGAACATAATTTTGTGAATCAGGATCAGATGAGAATCAGAGGAGGGTTGAAACTTTGCAAAGGTCAACTTCTCTTGAACATATTGGTGGCACGACAGTGAATTTGCCAGTATTTGAAATCAAAAGATCAGAGGTCATGATGATGAGGCAAAGAGCAGATGAGAGGTCAAAATGGATTACCCAAACCCATAGAGGCAAGAAGAAAACGAGGTGAGATGTCCCCAACCTAACACGAATGCAGACAAGTGCCATGTTCAAGAGAGACATACTACCAACACGATGATGATACCGGTTCCATTTTCCCCCCACCATTTCTGGCGAGTACCTCTTGATTTTTACACAAGCTTGAAGAGGATACCATATGCTTGTCATATAATTCTGTCCTTCGGATGAACCCAACCTAGTACATCTAACGATCCCTAGGAAGGGGAAACTCGAATATCGTCATTAATACTTAATCTGATGTCTTCAGGGTTTAACGAGTCTGACAAAGGAAGAAATCAACATATTTTCATACTTAGAGAATTTGAAAAGACAGTGGAAAAGTAAACTCCAACATTCCCTTTTTTTAAATAGTTCCTCAGATCCGAAAAGGTAGAAAACTATGTTTGAGAAAACCAACTAGTCGCGATAGGATAGGGTATTCCTTTTTCATAAATAATATATCCCAGCCTGAAAAAGGGGTAAACGTATACTGGGTAGATGTCGTTTCACAACCACTTTAACGAGATCAAAACAAAAAGAAACTCAGCAATATTTTCATGTTTAGAGAGTCAGAAAAGAGCTGAAATTTGACTCCTCCTGGAGGAACGAGTGGTATAAAGGGTAGCAACTGGTTCCGATAATGGTGGAACTACTCAAAACAAGTAAAGGTTAAGAGGTTGGCTAACAAGACCACTCATCGCAGTGGTTCCTTAGGAATGGGTAAAACAACCAAGTGAAGGCATATGATCGACCAAGCAGATAGTGACGATGGAATAAGAAAACCAAGGCTCATCTGGCAAAGAGGGCTGATAAAATGGCAATCACGAGAGGTAAAATGGGAATGGTTTCATTTTTACACAAGCTTGAAATCAAGATAAACTATGCTTGACACCGGTTTCATTTTTACACAAGATTGAAATGGAAACAAACTATGCTTGAAAAAGTAAGCATGCCCCCAGCATGGTGACTCAATTCAAGGTACATGCCCCCCAAGCTTCAGTCCATATGAAAGGAAAATGGAGTGAAGGTTCAAATTATGAGATCAAGAGAAAGACTCTTCTAGGATTTTACAAGATCGTATCAAAGACTCGAATTGAACGGGATCATGTTTCATTATTTTAATGAGGTTGACACATTTAAAATAATTTTCCTCATATGACCTTGTTTCATTTTTTAACGAGCTGGACACAAGGAAAAGAACCCTGCTCCAAATTTCTTGTTTCATTTTTTAAGGAGCTTGACACAAGAGAATGAACTGTGCTTCGAGAACCTGGTTTCATTTTTTAAGGAGCTTGACATAGGAAAGGAACCATGCTTTGAAATACCTCATCACGATGAACAAGAGGTCATTTCTTCCAAGAGTTCCACTCGATGGAAGGAAAACATCCTGGAAGTCAAGACCCAATGCCCCCAGCACTTGATGCACAATATCACTATCACTTGGTACAGGCACGAGGTAGGTAGCCACATAGTTGACCTGCAGTGGGGAAGATATAATGGGTGGATAAAAACTAGGAAGGGATGATGGAAGGCCAGCTGCCACATCAGGACCAAAGAACGAAAGCTGATCAATGGTCATGATCTGTCCTTCATGTGGAAAACATACCACATGAAAAAGGGAGAAGATGAGAACTCCCATGGCATAGGTGTAATCGCACCCCAAGAGCAGATTGAAATCCAAGGGGCTTGGACTAACCATCACGTCCATATGGATGGTTTTACCTCCAAAAGTAACAGGTAACCTTGGAAGGATCCCTAACGGTTGACTAGTTCTTCTGTTAAATGCTAATAGATTCTGCGTAACATGCACAACGGGTGGCGAACAGAAAGCTTGCCAAGTAGTTGAGGATAAAATACTAAGAGACGCGCCTTCTTCTATAATGGTGATAGGTAGGACCAGATGAGAGGCCTATACTGTGATCTTTGAAACTGCAGAAGTGTCCTCAGACACACAACTTTATTGATCAAGCAAAAATATTACATAGCAAATTACAGGAGTTTACACACGTAAACTCACACTCTCACATTCTCTCATTACACATTGTTTGGTCTCAATCTAGTCTCCTAAATTGAGCTCATTTAATTGTCAACCAGGATTTGTAAACTGCTGAAGTGAAGTGTACTGTATGTACCTAGGTGTTTGTTTCCTAATGCGTTGTGTGTAGTGTTTTGTGATGTTTTTGGTCTTTTTGGTGGTTTTATGTTCACAAGGAAAATGCCTAGAAAGAAAATGGAAATGAGCTGATGATTAAAAACAGAGTGGATCCTAATTGATGGATGACAAATGACAAATGCAATTGGAATACTAAAAACAGAATCAAATCTAGACCAATCAGAAACAAAGCTTGATAATGAATTTTAAGCAAATGATTCAAAACACAAACTAAACTTGTCAAATTATTTCATCAAAGGCATTTGAGAGAGAGCTTGAAACATGGTCAACTAAGCATGCAAATCTTCCTAAGTAAACAGTTTAAACAACTAACTTATAATGATGCAACATCTTGTCCTTGATTAGATATTTGTTGAAGTATGTTGGGAGTAAAATATTGATATCATCATAAGATTTTCTATTCTAAAGCTAATTCCTAACTCTATTATGCAATTCAATTGAATGTCACAAAACCTTTACTCAAGAGTTATTGATTTATTTTCAAAGTAGTCTTTTGAGGGAGAGCTCTGTTTATAAAATGAGGAGGAAATTGCAGATGTACTTCAGGCCTTAAAATGATGTTTGTCTTCTGTTCATATGGTTATAGATCAATTGTAGATTTTAGAAAAAGAAGATGTTTGTAAATAATGAAGGCTATTTTATTAATCTTAACAACTGAAGTTAATCTAATGTGCAGTGGATGACAATCTGAATGTGAAGTGCAAGTACAATGAGTTAATCTAAGAATGAACTTAAGATGCCACTAATCTAAAACAATGCTAAACTACAAGTCATCATCAAACTCAAAACAAAGTAACTGAACATGAGTTAAGTGCAATTAAACTCCGGAGCATCCTAACTAACCTACCATGCATTATTCTATGAAATTATACAGTCTATTTGTCCATCATTATTGATATTTTGGAAGAATTCCTTCTTTTGGAAGAGCTAGAACAATTCTGACTGTGTAATTGAGTGCAATTGCAAATATAAAGGAATGAAAGCAATGAAAAACTAAGATATCATATCCATATCCTACTCGTCATTATGCTGTTTTGGGCAAGCGTTTAAGAGCAAGAACAGAGATGATACTTAGTACAAACACACAACTAAATCATTCATTATCACGGTCATGTCTTGGACTCTTTAAGAATTTGTTGGAAGAGTTTCTTCTTGTGGAAGAGTGATTGGAACAAGTGTAACTGTGATGATGAACAACAAAAACTACAACTAAATCCTACAGTACTATAGCCATTTCCCATTCATCATTATAATATTTTGGAAGAGCTTCTTCTTGTGGAAGAGTTAGAATGAGTATAACTATAGTAGCTAATTAAAACAACTACGAATTCAACTCCAAATCCTACAATACTATAGCCATTTCCCATTCATCATTATAATTTATTGGAAGAGCTTCTTCTTGTGGAAGAGTTAGAATGAGTATAACTACAGTAGCTAATTAAAACAACTACGAATTCAACTTCTAAAACGTAATGGCAGCTAGAATACTTATCTAATTTACGCAAATAAAATCCGTGCAAGAGGGAGGGGCCCTCTACCACCTGACGGAATTCAACTCCAAATTAAATCAACGCCTTCAAAACAACTCTGTCTGCTTCATTAAAGATGAAATAACTTGAACATAACACTCTGCGTCTTCAAAAATGTAGTATAGAATCTAAATAAAATCTAGCATAAAATCTAACATCAAATCTCGGTTTCTCAAGTGTTTATATAGCAAATGCACATAAAAATACTTGCAACAATTCAGGAACACTGTCTTTCCTTATCGGAATCACAATAGGACTCTTGAAGTGGCTGCGTGGAGAGGAAAAAGACATCTGGACTGATACAGTCCTAATAGAAGTCTGCTTTCCTAAATGTGTTCCCACGTTCCAAAACCATACCCAGAATTCGTTTCTTCCTCCATGATGAGCAACGAACCATGTAGACATGACGTGGATTATGCCCATATGCGGTTTTCCTTGAGAGGCCACCTGGAACATACTCAAACGTGAAGGCAGCTGCAGAATCGCCGGTTAGCTACGGAATGTCTGCATTCTGCAGCTAGTTCCGGTCAAAATGCTTTACAATAGCAAAAATCACAAAACTTAGCAAGTCAGTCATGTAAATCATTCTAGAAGTAATTTTAACCATATTCATTGATCAATTGGGTCTAGGATAGCAATGGACAAGGGAAAATGAGGTAAAATGAGATGAAAGAAAGCACAATTTTGAGGCTCAACATACCCCCACTGCTGTCTCTTTGCATGTCCTCATGCAAATTATCCTATAAACTCAGAGGCTTCTGCAAGAACATCTAATCCTCTTCTTCTCCTTTGTCTGGAAGCTAGAGATCTTCTGGGTTTTCTGATAACAAGTTTGAACCTTAGGTTGGTGAGTGCCTTGATTAGCTTCTTGTTCCTTTTCTTCAATTTTCCATTGGTCTTCTCCACTTTGTCTATATGTAGGGATAAGGTTGAGTTCATATCAGTTTTGAGCTTGACTTGATCCTTGAGAATTTCATTCTCATTTTTGATGTGCCTATTCAGTAATTCCAACTCATACCTATCCCTCATTAATACATCTATTTCAGACAGTGGAGGACTGGGGGTTCTATCTCTGCTTTCTGAAGCTCTCCTCTCCAAAGTTTCCACATAGTCATAAATTTCTTGTTGAGCAGGGTCAATTTCAGGGGTTCCTTCATTAAAATGCTCTTCAACATCTTCTTCACTGGATGTTTCTTCATCTTCTATATTGATTACCCCTTTTTGTTTGATTAGTGTTTTCTTCAGTTTCCCCTTTAGTCTATGGCTTCTTCTAGGCTGAGAAGATCCCTCTCCTTTCTCTGTGGCAGATTTCTTGATTATCTTCTCTTTCTTAAGTTGCCTCTTGATTTGAGTCAACTTCTCTAAAATGATTTCCTCACTGCTCTCTTGGACTGTTTTGTCAATTTCAACTTTTGAAGCCCTCCATTTTCTACTTCTTCTTGTAGGCTGTGGTTCAGGTGATGGTTATTTTGCTTCTTCAAAATGATTTCTTATTAAGAAATTGTCCCATGTATCATTTGTTTTGGCCAAATGATGCTTAATCAAAATTTTAACCAAACCATGATGATATAGGGTTGTCTCTAAAAATTGAACCCTTCTTTGAACATAGGAAGCCATCTTCTTTAGACTTTGAAGCAAGAAATATGGTAGGTTTAAGTCTTCCCCCAGAAAATGCATCATTAGTCTAATGTGGTAGACATAAAATGTTCCATATCTACCCTCACATGTAATAAATTTTTGCAGAAGAAGTAGTATGTTTCTCCATTTGTTTTTCAATGCAGAACTGGGAATTCCTTTCTTAAATATAGTGACATCCATACCTGGTGATTTTAAAATTTGCTTCCAGGATTCATTGTGGAATTCTCTGTTTTTGAAACATCTCTCTCCAGTTCTGAGCAATCCTGTAGCCTCTGCAATGAAAACTTCAGTGACAGTAAATTTGACATCTCCTACTTCAACTTTGGTTCCTTGAAATGATCTTACAAATGTTTTAGTGACTTCCTTGTGGAAGCCATTAAATTTCTCCAAAAATTGAAACCATCCTATCTTTTGTAACATTTCTTTGCATTGAGGGTAGCCTTCTAAATATTTTGAACCCACTGGTTCTGTTCTTACAATGAAACCCATGATTGCTTCTTCAATGTTCAAATTAACACTCTTCTACCCACAAAAATAATAGCTTTCACCTTCGAATTGAAATGAATTCAAGTTCTAAATGAAAATAGCTTCAAAATTCAGAATGACATACCTCTTATTGATAATGACAAATGTCTTCAAATTTCGGAAGGATATACCTCTGTTGAAAATTGAACTTTGGACTGATATGCCTCTGTTTGACAGTGACAAATGACTTCAAATTTCCCACACTACTATGCCTCTGTTTCTCGGTGGAAAATAATTTTAAATTCACATACTGCTATATCTCTGTCTCTTGGTCACAAATGGTTTCAACTTATTCACTGCAATACCTCTATCTTTTGGTAGCAAATGGTTTCAAATTCAACACTACAATACCTCTGTCTTCTAGTGATGAAAGACTTCAAACTCCATACTGCCATACCTCTACGTTTACAGTGATAATGCTCTATCTCTGCCCACAGTGATACTTTGTCTTCCCACGGAATCAAATGGCTTCAAATTCTCACGCTGCTATGCCTCCAAATTTACCCTTCTGCTCTGCTCTGCGTTTACAATGATAATGCTCAATGATATTCAAACTGATATCCTTTTTTTACTCTACTCTCGGTGATAAGAATATCTCTGTCTATGGAATGAAATGCCGGCTACAGAATGGAGTGATGGCAGTGGTCACGGAATGAAGTAGTGGAGTGAGGTGGAGGGAATGAATTAATGATTGATGAGACGGTGGAGATTTTTACAACGGAAAGGAGAATCATCATTGAATGATTTGGTTAAGAGATGTGAAGAATTCAAATACCTCGACCATTTTAACCGCTTAAATGATATCGGGCATGAAATTTGAAATGGGAGATTTTAATCCAAAATCTGTGGAGGGTTTATTGGTCTTGATCAATAAAAATAATTAAAACAACCTTTTCAAACAATCCATAACTAAAACTATGCTAAACTTTTATGAAATGCCATTATAATTTAAACTTGTTACCTCTGCCTTTCATTTGATTTTTGTAGTCTTTGTCTTCTTGTTCACCTTTGGAAGAGTCTTCATTATCCTTCTTTGATGCTTTTGATTCATGGATACACTGGGTCACTTTGTTGCAATTCTAATGTCTGTTGATTGATGCCTTCAGGGTTTGTAGCTGCAGAAAGACTGTCTGGCTGCAGAAAGGCTGATCAGCTGCAGAATGTCTACTGAGCTGCAGAATGTTCCTGTAGAGCATTTTAATCATAAAATGGAGTGTTTTTTTGGAATATGGGTGAAATGTTATATGTTATGAATGAAGATGGATGATGGATTATGATATGTATGAAGTGGATGATGAAATGGAATGGATTCAGTTTATGAAATGGAGTGAAAGAACATAAGAACTGTACTGCAATTCATGACATGTTTTATTCACTTACACCAAGACATCAAATTTTGTATTTTGACATGAAAATGAAATGGATGGAGGATGGAATGAGATGAATGAAATGTGGAATGGAGTGAAATATGAATGATGGATGAGATGGAGTATGGATGGATAAGTGAATGGAGTGAAATGAAATAAGATGAATCATAAGCACTATGGATCTGAACTTATGATTTTTGTAACAGCTGCTTGTAAAAAAAAAAATGGGAAAAGTTAGAGTGTCAGAGAGACTCTAATTTTCACCCTATCTTTTCTGTATAAACATGCCAATCAATGATTGGTTTTCATGTTTATACCTTTAATTTTTATTTTTATTTTATTTTTTTTTTATTTTTTTTTATTTTTATATATTTTTTTATTTATTTTTTTCTTTTCAAAAAGAAATGCTTCAGAAACTTTAATCAAGTTGATGAAGAAGAGATACTCTTCTTCATTAACTTCACATCATTGCTTTCTTGGAACTTCTTGACAAATTCTTCTCTTGAGAGTGGTTTGAGATATAGCTTCAATCTATGACCATTCACAAGAAAAGTGACCTCTTCTTCATCTATAGTCTGATTTTTACTGCCCCATTATCAAAAATTCGAACAATTTCATATGGCCCAAGCCAATGTGTCTGAAATTTCCCTTGAAAATCCTTGAATTTGAATCAAACAAGAGAGCCCAGTCACCCTCTTTGAATTTATTCTCCTTGAGGTACTTGTCATGCCATCTAGCCCTTTGTTGTTGGACTAGACTTGTTTTCTGAACTGCATCTTGTCTGATCTCATCCAATTCATTAATTTGCTCAAGTCTATGCTTTTGTGCCTCCGTTAGATCAAGTCCTAGCTGAACTTCCATCTTGAAGGTTTGAATTTGGAACTCTATGGGAAACAAAACTTGCTTTCCATAAACAAGCTCATAAGGAGTATGGTCTGTTGTGTTTCTCCATGTAGT
This sequence comes from Pinus albicaulis, assembly GCA_034641835.2. Lineage (NCBI taxonomy): Eukaryota > Viridiplantae > Streptophyta > Pinopsida > Pinales > Pinaceae > Pinus > Pinus albicaulis. Next base: position 825,972,507 of record CM076579.1, on the reverse strand, counting down.
TCTATAGGCCCACAAGGCTTCAGGAAGCCTATCTACCCAATCTCTTCTATGTAAATGAACAGTCTTTGTTAGGATTCCTTCAATGACTTTATTAGTAGATTCCACTTGACCATTTGCTTGTGGATGATAAGGAGTAGATTTTCTATGTCTGATCTTGTACTTCTCCATTATTTGCTCCATTAGCCTTGATGTAAATTGAGCTCCTTGATCTGTAAAAATTTCCCTTGGGACACCAAAACGAGTAAAAATATCCTTAAAAAGAAAATTAACTACAGATGATTCATTAGCAACAAGTAACGGTTTAGCTTCTACCCATTTAGTAACATAATCAGTGCAAACTAATATATATTTATTTTGTCTTGATGGAGGACTAATAGGTCCTACAAAATCCAAAGCCCATTTTTCAAAAGGTTCAATGTGTACCTGAGGTTGTAATGGCATCTCACCTGAAGGAGAAGGTTTCCCTACCCTTTGGCAACTGTCACACCTTTTGACATACTCCTTAGCATATTTAAACAAGGATGGCCAATAATATCCTAAATTAAGGATCTTATAGGTTGTCCTCTTATCTGCAAAGTGTCCGCCACAAGGCTCATCATGACATGCCTTGAGAATCTCAGGCATTTCATCTTCACGAACACACCTTCTTATGATCAAATCTGGACTTGTCTTGTACAACTCATTAGCGACCCATGAATAATTTGCACTATCATTAATGATTTTTCTTTTATCCCTTGCATTCATAATTGAAGGAAATTTTCCTGAAACTAAATAATTGGCAATATCAGCAAACCATGGAGTTTGAGTAGAGATTGCAAAAAGATATTCATCGGGAAATTGATCTTCAATCGGAGTGTCATCTTTGATATTTTGGATTCTAGACAGGAAATCAGCCACAGTGTTTTGTTTTCCAGGCCTATCTAGAATAGTAATGTTGAATTCTTGTAAGAGCAACAACCATCTTATAACTCTGCCATTAGTGATTGATTTGTTCATTAGGTATCTAATTGCAGAATGATCAGTGTGAATAAAAGTTTCATAGCCTGTTATATAGTGTCTAAATTTGTTTATGGCATGAACAACGACTAAAAACTCTTTTTCAGTTACAGTATAGTTTAACTCTGCAGGAGTCAAATTTTTACTGATATAATAGATGGCATAGGGAATTAAATCTTTTTGTCCCAATACTGCTCATAGAGCTGTATCGGAAGCATCTGTCGAGATATGAAAAGGTAACTTCCAGTTAGGTCCCCTTAATATAGGTGCTTCAGAAATTTTGGTTTTCAGGGTTTCAAAAGCTAACTGGCAATCATAAGTCCACTTGAATTCACAATCTTTGGTGAGTAATTTGAAGAGTGGAGATGCTATTTTGGTGAAGTTTTCTATAAATCTCCGATAATATCCTGTGAATCCTAGAAAACTTCTAACATCTCTTTGACAACTAGGAATGGATAGGTTAGAAATGACTTCAAATTTTGCCTCATCAACTCTAATCCCATCCCCTGAAATATGGTGCCCTAAAACAATACCTTCAGTAAACATCATAAAACATTTTTCATGACTAAGTGAAAGGTTTGCTTCTTGACATCTTTTTAATACTTTTTCCAAGTTTTCTAAAGCCTCTTCAAATGTATTCCCATAAACTGTGAAGTCATCCATGTACACCTCTACACAATCATGTATTAGATCTGAAAAAATTCCTAATAATGCCCTTTGGAATGTTGCAGGTGCATTGCATAATCCAAATGGCAATACTCGGTAAGCATAGGTACCCCAGGGACAGGTGAATGTGGTTTTGTCTTGATCTTCAAGTGCTACTTGGATTTGATTGTAACCACTAAACCCATCTAGGAATGAAAAGTACTTTTTGCCAGCTAATGTATCTAATACTTGATCTATGAAAGGTAAAGGAAAATGGTCTTTAAGAGTAGCTTTATTTAGTTCTCGGTAGTCAACACACACCCTCCATTTTCCATTTTTCTTTGGCACAATCACCAAAGGAGAAACCCACTGACTATCTGAAATAGGATAGATGAAATTAACATTTAACAATTTTTGCAATTCTTCCTTGACAATTTCCCTAAGATTTGGATTCATCCGTCTTTGAGGCTGTCTGATTGGTTTGCAATTTACCTCTATATAGATGTGATGAGTACAAGTCTTGGGATTTATCCCTTTCATGTCAGTGTATTCCCATGCATATGCAGAAGAATGTCTCTGTAATAATTTGACTAACTCTTCTTGTTGAGATTTTTCTAGGTTCTTGTTTATATTCAAAGTTTTTCCTGGAAAAATTTCACTTGTAGAGCTGCCAAATTTTTCCATAGAATGAAGAGACATCTGCCTAGATGACAAAAACTCAATATTGGATCCCTCTTGAAATGATTCATGTTTGTGTTCTGGAGAGGATTCAAAGTTTTCTAGAGTATTCAGAATTTGATTATCTTCACTAATTTCTGAAATTGTGAAGAGTGGTTGTAAATCTTCTTCATCCTCTATCCATTAAGTGTCATCTAGATCTGTAATTGTCCTAGCTGGAGGATATAAAGTGAATCTCTTAGTTGAACTACCATCAGAAATATACATATCACTGGACCTACAACTAATAAAAGCATCAGCTGTAGCCAACCAAGGTCTTCCTAGTATAACAGAATGGCCTCCTAGATTATTCTTGGGAGTTAGGATCATGAAATCCACAGGGTACTCCCAAGAGTCTAGGGACACTGGAATGTCTTCTATTACCCCATCTGGTCTGATCACAGATCTATCTGCTAATTGTAATAGTGTGGGTGTAAAGAGAAGATTAGGAAGTTTGAGTTTGTCCATGATTTGTCTACTCATGATATTTATTGCTGCTCCTAAATCAATGAGTGTGTTTTGAATTTCAATTCCATTGATGTGAATTTTGACAACTGGATTTCCTGGGTCAAGATACTTTGGAATAGCAATCTTGCCCATCATAATATCTGCTATTTGTCCTACCAGTTGAATTTTCTTGGTTTCTCTTATTCTTTTTCTTGTTGTCTTCATACTCAACTCCTTTATTGTTTTGGCTAAAATTGGGATTTCCTTGATGGCTTGCAATAATGGAATTTTAATGCAAACATTTCTCAATTCATTTAAGAAATCATAATTAGGCACCATGATCTATTTTTCTACACCTCTATCAATTTGTAATCTTTCCGGGAAGGGAGGTATAGAAGTAGATGTGGATGGTTGCTCTAATACAGGAGTTGGATTTATTGGATCTTTTTGTTTTAGTTTTTCAATGTTTTGGTCTTGAAAGGATGTGTCTTCCTCAAGACTTTTATTAACCCGTAGGGAGTCTTCCTCAGAATTATCTTGTTCTTGTATAATCACAGAAGGTTTCCTCTTCTCAAGTATCCTTCCGGACCTAAGTTGAACATCACTAAGGTCTAGAGGAGTAATTAAATAAGTTGGAAATTGTTGTCCTTCTATCATGTATGTATTATGAGGGTTCTTATTATTGGGGTTTGGTATGGGCTGAGCTGGCAATTGATTGGATTTTTGAGGGAATGGTAATGGAAGTGGTTGATTTTGATGTGGTTGGTTCTAATGATGTTGTTGAGGATTTTGTTGAAAATTTTGTGGAAGATTTTGAGGAAAATTTTGTTGAGGATTTTGAGGATAAAAATGTGGATATGGTGGATAGGATGGTGGATACTGGTAATATGGAGAGTATCTTCCATAGGGACTTTGTGATCCTTGTGCCCAAGATTGAGATTTATTTTGAAATTGGGGCCAAGGTTGCTGCCAAGAATTCCAAGGTGGAGGTTGATTATACATTTGATCATGGAATCCTTGTGTCTGGGGTCCCTACCAAGGTCTTCTAGATACAAAGTTAAGAGACTCTGTGGAATCTGTAGGAGTTTCCTCCTGAAAGACAGCTTTGAGACCAGGAAGAGAAGGACAATTCTTAGTCTCATGTTTCTCAGAACAAATGACACAGGTTTCTACAACTTTTACATCTAAAGGACACTCTCTCAAGGCATGTTTCTTTCTACATTTGGGACAAAAGATTGCCAAAGCATCAGATTCAGCCTTTTGCTTGTTTTGTATCTTGAGGGTGTCTATTTGTTCACTAAGACTCCCTAAGATGTTAGATTTAAAATCATCAAGCATATGTCCTATTTCTGATCTACTTACTGTCCCAGAAGCAAATTTACTTGCCCTTGCAAGAGCGAGATCTCTTGGACCTTTGACAGTTTTAGATTTCCCTCTGGAAAGGTTGATACATAACTCAGATATTTCAGGTAATGTAAGTTGTGATATATCCCATTTTCCCATCATGTTAAGAATATCCAACCATTCATCCCTAATTGTTTTCAACAAAAGAGCTTTTAAGGTGTCTTGATCTAGATTTTCCATTTTTGCCCTTTTAATGTTGTAATTAAATCTTTCCAACAAATCTTCTAAGTTTTCATCTTATTTTTGTAACATCTTGAACACTTCTTCCTTATTATTAACCAGCATACAATAATCCAAGTATCTCTCTAGAAATGCTTGTTTCATGTCTTCCCATGTTCTAATAGAACTACTGATTAGACTCATAAACCACTTCAATGCTGCTCCCTTCAAAGTTGAAGGAAATAATTTCAGTTTTTGAGCATCTTGTAGGTAGTCATAAGTTCTACACAACACTTCAAATTCGAATAAGAAAGTTTCAGGATCTTCAGTTTTAAGTCCATAGAAGTTTGGAAGGACAGAGGGTGAAATTTTTTTCATGGTTGTATTGGTTTCTTCATCAAGTATAGGGAACCCAAAAGAGCTTCCTATTCTACCTCTTCCTCCATTTGCACCTCTACCTCCTTCTCCTCTACCTCTTTCTCCTCTTCCTCTACCTCTACCTCCAAATAGTGTGTTTTCTCCATTAAAAACTCCTCCTCCCCCTTCTTCTGCCATGGTTGAATCCCTTGTGGAAGTGGAAAGGTTTGTATCCCTACTAGGAGTCTTTAGATCTTCTTCTATGGCAGGTTCAGTGGATGAAGTGGAAGGTTTCTCTAATGGAATAGGTGACCTTATATCTTCTAGAAGTCCAGGATCAGTAAAGGATGGAAGATTGGTTTGAGTTGAAGGTGTACTAGCTCTGGATCTAGATGAAACAAGTGGTGTTCTAGAAATCAAGCTTCTGCCTCTGCTGCTTATAAATCTCCCCCTTGAATCTCTCTCCCTACGCATAAAATTGTTTTTGGATGCTAAGAAACAAAGGTTACCTAGTTTTCACTTCCCCGGCAACGGCGCCAAAATGTTTGGTCTCAATCTAGTCTCCTAAATTGAGTTCATTTAATTGTCAACCAGGGTTGGTAAACTGCTGAAGTGAAGTGTACTATATGTACCTAGGTGTTTGTTTCTTAATGCGTTGTGTGTAGTGTTTTGTGATGTTTTTGGTCTTTTGTGATGATTTATGATGTTTTTGATCTTTTGGTGGTTTTATGTTCACAAGGAAAATGAAATGGAAGGAAGCTAATGATTAAAAACAGAGTGAAAACTAATTGGTTGATGTCAAATGGTAAATGCAAATGCAATACTAAAAACAGAATCAAATCTAAACTATGACTAAGCAGCAACAAAGCTTGATAATGACTTTTAAGCAAATGATTCAAAACACAAACTAAACTTGTCAAATTCTTTCATCGAAGGCATTTGAGAGAGAGCTTGAGACATGGTCAACTAAGCATGCAAATCTTCCTAACTAAACAGTTTAAACAACTAACTTATAATGATGCAACATTTTGTCCTTGATTAGAGATTTGTTGAAGTATGTTTGGAGTAAAACATTGATACCATCATAAGATCTTCTACTCTAAATCTAGTTCCTAACTCTATTCTGCAATTTAATTGAATGTCACAAAACCTTACTCAAGAGTTATTGATTTCTTTTCAAAGTAGTCTTTTGAGGGAGAGCTCTGTTTATGAAATGATGAGGAAATTGCAGAGGTACTTCAGGCCTTAAAATGATGTTGTCTTCTGTTCATATGGTTATGGATCAATTGTAGATTTTAGAACAAGAAGATGTTTGTAAATAATGAAGCCTGTTTTGTTAATCTTAACAACTGAAGTAATCTATTGTGCAGTGAATGACAACTGACTATGGAATGCAAATGCAGTGAGTTGAACTAAAGCTAAACTTAAAAGTGTCACTAATCTAAAACAATGCTGAACTACAAGTCATCATCAAACTCAAAACAAAGTAACTGAATATGAGTTAAGTGCAATTAAACTTCGGAGCATCCTAACTATACTATCATGCATTATTCTATGAAATTATACAATCTGTTTGTCCATCATTATTGATATTTTGGAAGAATTCCTTCTTTTGGAAGAGCTAGAACAATTCTGACTGTGTAATTGAGTGCAAATGCAAACATAAAGGACTGAAAGCAATGAAAAACTAAGATATCATATCCATATCCTACTCGTCATTATGATGTTTTGGGCAAGCGTTTAAGAGCAAGAACAGAGATGATACTTAGTACAAACACACAACTAAATCATTCATTATCACGGTCATGTCTTGGACTCTTTAAGAATTTGTGGGAAGAGTCTCTTCTTGTGGAAGAGTGATTGGAACAAGTGTAACTGTGATGGTGAACAACAAAAACTACAACTAAATCCTACAGTACTATAGCCATTTCCCATTCATCATTATAATCTTTTGGAAGAGCTTCTTCTTGTGGAAGAGTTAGAATGAGTATAACTACAGTAGCTAATTAAAACAACTATGAAGTCAACTCCAAATCCTACAATACTATAGCCATTTCCCATTCATCATTATAATTTATTGGAAGAGATTCTTCTTGTGGAAGAGTTAGAATGAGTATAACTATAGTAGCTAATTAAAACAACTACGAATTCAACTTCTAAAATGTAATGGCAGCTAGAATACTTATCTAATTTACGCAAATAAAATCCATGCAAGAGGCAGGGGCCCTCTACCACCTGACGGAATTCAACTCCAAATTAAATCAACGCCTTCAAAAAAACTCTGTCTGCTTCATTAAAGATGAAATAACTTGAACATAACACTCTGCATCTTCAGAAATGTAGCACAGAATCTAAATAAAATCTAGCATAAAATCTAACATCAAATCTCAGTTTCTCAAGTGTTTATATAGAAAATGCACATAACAAGACTTGCAACAATTCAGGAACACTGTCTTTCCTTATCAGAATCACATTAGGACTCTTGAAGTGGCTGCGTGGAGAGGAAAAAGACATCTGGACTGAGACAGTCCTAATAGAAGTATGCTTTCCTAAATGTGTTCCCTCGTTCCAAAACCATACCCAGAATTCATTTCTTCCTCCATGATGAGCAATGAACCATGTAGACATGACGTGGATTATGCCCATATGCAGTTTTTCTTAAGAGGCCACCTGGAACATACCCAAACATGAAGACAGCTGCAGAATCGCCGGTTAGCTACGGAATGTCTGCATTCTGCAGCTAGTTTCGGTCAAAATGCTTTACAATGGAAAAAATCACAAAACTTAGCAAGTCAGTCATGTAAATCATTCTAAAATTAATTTTAACCATATTCATTGATCAATTGGGTCTAGGATAGCAATGGACAAGGGAAAATGAGGTAAAATGAGATGAAAGAAAGCACAATTTCGAGGCTCAACACACATTACAATGAAAATAGGAAACTAACCTATTTATAAGCTCTATGTTCTAACTTAATATAGTTATGGATCACTTGGAAAATAAACAAGTGTCCATTTACAATAAACAAGTTTCTAACCACTCTACTAACTTCACTCCTAACTTAGAGCCTAGGAAACGACTCTTTCTAGAGTCCTAATTTTTAATAACAAATTTCAGTTTCTAAATATCTCAAAGATTTATTAAATATTCTAGAATAATAATTATTAATTTAATATCTTAAATTAATAATTATTTTATTCAAACACTATAACATATGATAAAATTTATTTTGGATCATCTAACATTCCCCCCTATGATCCAAAGATACATTACAATAGATACCAAGTTCATCCCTGAACTTAGTAAACTTTATTCTGCCAAGAGGTTTTGTGAAAATGTCAGAAGTCTGATCTTTTGAAGGGAAAAACACTGGCTTGATGACGTTATTTGCAATGAGAGATATAATATGATGATACTTGTTGTCCACATGCTTTGTCTTTGAATGAAAAACTGGATTCTTGGCAAGATTTATTGCTGATTGATTTTCGATGAATAATGAATTAGCTTCTGCTGGAGGAATCCCCAAGTCCTGTAAAACTCGACGTAACCAAACAATCTCACATGCTGCTTCCCATGTTGAAATGTACTCTGCTTCTGCTGAAGAGGTGGCCACTGTAGTTTGCTTCTTGCAACTCCAGGAAACTACAGCTGACCCCATGTTCATTAAGTAACCTGAGGTTGATGCCCTGTCATCAATACTGCCAGCAAAGACGGCATCTGAAAATCCACCAAGTACAAAAATTTTATCCTTTTTATAAATAAGACCAAAATATTTTGTTCCTTGGATATATCGAAGAACTCTTTTGGTTGCATTCCAATGGTTGTCTAGTGGTTCCACTAGTTTTCTATGTAATATTTTTTCTTGATCAATAAATTTGTGTGTCTGAGGACACTTCTATAGTTTCAATCTCAAAAGGCACATAAGACAGAAGGCGGTATCCTGCAAATCGACTCCAATCGAAGGAAGCGACCAAAATACTTGGAGGGGCTACCATCGAACTAAGAGGGTCTTCCCCTAGTGTTACGAAAGAAGAAGGAGCATCCTCCACGACCTCCATCTCTAAGGCAGGAAGAGTATCCTCCAGGACCTCCATCATGGGAGGCAGAGGAACAACTTATTGAGGTATAGGGACATGAGAATCCTTCTCCAAGTCCAAAGAATCTGAAGAAACAAGAAGAACCTGAGGGGGATGAGATCTACTCTCAACGGAAAATACTTGGTGCACCGTAGAAGGGGCCAGTTCAATCGATCCCATGACCAATGGTTAGTCAGGAACAGATTCCTAGATTTGAATTTCCAAGGGAGTGGGATCGACCAAGGATGACTCTTGACCAATCGTAGGATCATCTAGTGGAGGACTCAAAGAAAGCTGTTTGTAACCAACTGGAAGGCACAGTGCAGAAATAGTTGAGTTGTCCAAAACTCGCTTGGCTTCATCCATATAAGGACAAAGGTGAATGGCATGGTGCCCTTCACACAAATTATAGGGATTAGTCATCTTACCCTACTTCTTAGGAGCCTTACCAGCACCAGTTGAATACATGCCCCCAACCTGACTCCTGGAAGCCAAGGGCAACAACGGGCAACCATTGGACCACACATCGAGCACCTTGGGAATGCCAGGGAAATATTGAAGAAGATGGTTCCCTGTGCACAACATGCAAGGGAACTTGACTTTCTATGGAGGGTTAGAAGTTTTATCAAGAGGAGGTGCTTCGGAAGCAGTAGCTGTAGCCTTAGCCTCTCTCTTATCGGACTTCTTCTTCTTTGTCTTCTTCTTCTTCTTCTTAGCCACCTGGTTACTCGAATCCAGAATTTGATGAGGTGAAGTAGAAGAGGAAGACACAGAAATAGGAAAATAATGGGAGAGGTCCATCTTGGAATCAACATGACGTTGTTCAGGCGAAGGAACTGATTGAACAGTAGTCGAGACATTCGGAACCACCAAGATTGAAAACAACCAAACGGGCAACCCAACAGTTAACCCAGGAAGGGACAAAGTTTCCATATAAGGAGAACCAACATTTCCAAAAGGAGGAAAAGGACGAGGATTCCGTTTGGAGGGGTTTCCTTGGTTGGTGAACTCCGGAAAAGTTGCCATCGGAGAAAACCCAAAACAACAGCCTAAGGAAACTAACTTTAACCAGGAATATTTCGTGGGTAGTTAATTCTTAAAACACTGAAACAAAATTCTACTGTTTCATCTTTTAAGAGTCGAGAAATAGGCAAAAGGTGACTCTATCGATTTCAGATTGGAAACAAGCATGAAAGGACAAGCGCTTGATGATCTTTTCAAATTTGGGGAGTCAGTAAAGATCAAACTGACTGCTCTAGTAATCTAGGCAAAGGGTGTACCAGATATCCGTGAACTGCAATATACACCTTGGTTTCAAAATGAAAGAGAAATCAACCAAGGACTTGATGTACATGCAGGAAATCTCCCCGAATGTTGTGTCCGGTGTATCACGGGTATAAGGCAGTAGACTCGGCTTCCTACAGATAAAGGATGGCAACCTAGTGGGTTCTCCCTTTATATACGCAATGGTACGGGGAGCACAATTCTGTACTAGCGCTGTCTAAAGCCAAGAGGCGAACGACAACTACCAGGTTTAATGACGCCGGAACACATCACTAGCCTAGACCTCTAAAAATGTTTCGTTCGGTTTCAATTCTTCCTTAGGTTGATTGAATAAATTTTATGGTTGATCTTCAATTATGCCTCGGTTTCAAGGACCTACCATATGTCATCTGACAATCTCCTATATGGAGCTATATGAGAAAAGAAAACTTTTCAATTCGATGAATGCTATCTAGTTAAGGGAAGAACTTCAAACAATGATGCAACAAACAGCAATACTGAAAACAAATTTTTTCCAAACTAGATGGCTTTCACTATCCAAAAGTAATCTAAAACATCCAATGATGTGAATTATGCAATGTAATCTATGAAAAATCCTCTTTTTTGAAAACTATGCAATTGTAATCTATGCACAATTTCCTTTTTCTTTTCAAATGATAAGAATGCACTCAATGCATTTTTCGATGAAATGAGAATCTACTTAATGCACGCTTTTAATGAAAGAGAATGCACTCAAATGCGATTTTTAGCTTTCAATCATTAAACAATGTGATCTAAGTTCAATGATAAATCTCAAAAAAACACTTTCCAATGCAATGTGTTCTAATGCATTTTAACAAAATAAAAATTTGAGATGAAAACTAAATAAAAGAAAATCTTCTTAATGAAGGATGAAGGCAAAAGGGATGCAAACAAACAATAAGAATGCAATCATTGTTTCAAAAAAAATTGTAACAGAATTCCTCAAAAGGTGACAAGACATATGAGGTCAAACACAAAGAGGACTTCCAAAGCATGAGATCAAAACAAGGTATTCATTCCCTTTTACATCAAGCAATCATGGTGAGAAGACATTTCAAACAATGAGAAATGTAATATATGCTCATACAGAGAAAAGAACAGAAGGGAAAGACACACTAGTGAAGGATTCAGGGAAAAAGTCTCAATTTTCACACACCCTAAAATTGGCACCACTTTCTCATTGACAACTAGTGCCAACTGCCGCGACTTGTTCACTGAAAACTAGCGCCAATGTCAAATTGGCACGGGTTGCTAACTGACAACAAGCGCCAATGCCTGAAACTATAAAAACAAATAATTTCTCCCAACCAAGACCAGACTCACCACTTCAAGAAAAATCTAAAATAAACCCAGAAGCAAAGTAATGACCAAAGGAAACCTCCGAACAAGGGAAAACCCTAGCACCTACAGGAGATGGCGCGGTTGTCTGGCTGTAATCCGTGCTAGACAGGGGATGGCGTGAGTGATGAAATGACAACCTACACCAATTGGCATGACTGTTAGGGTGGAAACCGCGCCAATCAAGCCAACCATGAAAAGATGAAAAAAGCAGAGGTCAGATCTGATCCTCTGGGGTTGAACAAAGGTTTTACACAAGAAAAAAGTGAACCAAAAGAGCTGATCAAGTTGAAAAAGACCAAAATCAAACGAAAAGACAAGAAAAACTCCAATAAATTTCTCCCTATTGGAGTCGCCAATTTGTTGTAGAGGTAAATCCCCTCTGCGGACATAGGCGATCCCTACTGACCCAGATTGGGTCTAGAAACAATCGTATCATGCTAAGGTGCAAGTTCCTAATTGCAATAGACCAAATTTTGAATAAGGCCTACCTTAAGTCCAACGCTGTTGTTTGTAGAGAAGATAACGCTCCCGTTTCCTTGCTCCGACAGATCACAATTCTCCTGCTTGTCACAATCAAACACCTGCACATACAAGAAAAATGAAAAACACACAAGCGTAAAACCAAATATATGAAATTATGTATCAGTCAGAGAAGACAAAACTCATGATCACAATGAACAATACGAGTGGAACCATAGCCAAAGTTTCTTATCATTAATTAATACAAAGAAAGATACAACCTAGCTCTGACGCTGAATCTTCCTTCGGCGGGTCGACATCAGAATACGTCTCGGTAAATCTCGTTGAGAATGGGAAAAGCCTCTCTCTTCGGTTGTCAATCTCCTTGCTACTGATTTGGCTCTATGAGGACTATCAAGGCTCTTGCAGCATTCCTTAGGCTATGAAGGCTCTTGGAGACTTAACCATTCAACCCCTTCATCAATAGAAGATGGCTATATTTATAGAGGAGAGGAGGAGGTTGGGATCCCTAGAATAGTGGAAGGGAGGCCTTATCCCTTGGGAGGTTCCCCATAAGGTGGAAACAAGAGGCCAAAGGAGGAAGGTTGCGGTTATTCAATTGAAACCACTCCTCATGACTCATCCACAAAGTTGTTGTAATCGAAACTTTGCCTCCTCTTTTAAAAAACTTGCCATAAGAAGATTGGCATGGGTGCTTAACTAGGACAGAGCACCAACTAGCACGGGCTCAGTGGTAATTTTTCTCATTGGCATGAGAACACAATGGGCTACCAGCACCAAGGCAAAAACATGTGTTTTTAGGGGTCTACTCAGGAAATGATCAACAGAAGGAATGTTGTCCTCATGGAAAGGGATGCAATGATGGTATTTGCAAGGCATGACACAACTTATTGGTCACAGAAATGACCCTCCAATGGGTGAGATGGGGATTGCAGGGATGGTGACAAATTACTGTGTAACAGAGAGAAATATTACAATCGGTGTTTTGATTTCGTGATCTTCCTTTGATAGGATTCTAGCAGGACGTGTCTCACAAAGCTCGTCAGGGATTTGATAAAACTCTCTCTCTCACAGGTTTCTCCTTAGCTCTGCGCTTGATTGTCACTCAGCTATAATTTCCTTCCCAAAAGTTTAGCTATCTTGCAAATGGAGAGGGTAGACTTTATAGAGGGAGGAAGGAAAGTTGGGATCCCTATAATCATGGAATAGAGTCCTATCTCTTAGGAAGATTCCATGAGAGGTGTAAAAACACTTCCTAAACAAGGAGATCCAGAACCAAATAGCCCAACTTCTTTCTAGTGATTCATTCTGAAGTTGTTAGAACGAAACTTCTACCATCTATTTTTTAAAGAACATTCCCAAATAGGCTTGGTGCGGGTGAGACACAGGGATAGAGAGCCAAGTGGAAAGGGCTTAGTGTAACTTTTCCAAGTCGGTGCGAGTGATGAACTGGATACTCGTGCCAAGGCCAAAACATCTTTTTTGAGGGTTTTTCAGAGGAAATTTTAATGAGGATAATTCTTGCCCTTATGCAGAAGGATTCCATCAAGGTGTTTTTAAGACATTTTACTGTTCACAGGTCACAGGAATAGTCCTCCAATGTATGGATGAGGGATTGCAGGGACAGTGAGAAAATTTTGTGTAACAGATGCCCCCTAAAGCATGAGGTCTGAGAGAGGAGGGGTGAAATGCTTTATGAGAACGCGTTCAAATGAAAACACTGTCGTCAAAAGACCTGCGAATATAAATACCACTGATATCTCTGATACATGATATGTTGTATGGGTGCAACCATCCATAATAAAGTGTACAAAAACTAGGATCAAAGGTATGGACGCAGCCATCCAGATAAAAGAGTCATGTAATAATTCAAAATAATCCACAAAGAACGCGTAGCCTTGATTTCATCAGATAAAATCCAGGGTCTTTCGCTTCATCTCAACCCGAACAAAGTACAAGTTTGAGCATGTGAATATGTGAGTTGAAGTCGAACATGCAAGAATATCATTTTATTATCAGCCAATGATGAAGACTGTTAACAGACGTGAGAGAAACCACCAATAATGAAAATGGCTCTCAAGGTACAAGAGGTAAAATCCATGGAATGTGAATAGTGATCTGGCGTCGATCACCCGCAAAATCATCCGATCGAAGGCCAATAATGAAAACCTTACATTGAATGCGAAGAACCTGCCATTGAGGCATGCAGGCTCCAAGGTACCTGAAGGGAATCTCTCAATCAAATTCCTAGATAATGACCCGAAGTTGACAGGAATTGACCTTGATCGAAGGTGGGCGATAATGTTTCCCACTTCATCGACACGAGACAGAGGAACATGATGTTTGTGAATCAAGACCAACAGAGAATCAGAGGGAGGTTGAAAACTGCAGAGGCAAACTTCTCTTGAACATATCGGCGACACGACACTGGATTTGGTAGTATTCGACATCAAGGGATCTGAGGTCATGGTGACCATGGAAAAGAGCATATGAGTGGTCAAAAGAGATACCCAAACCCATGAAGGCAAGCAGATAATGAGATGAGATGTCCCAAACCTGACACAAATGCAGACAAGTGCCATGTTCAAGAGTGACAAATTGCTGATACGAATATCATTTTGGTTCCATTTCCGCCCACCATTTCTGGCGAGTACCCCAGTTATTTTTGGAAACAAGCTTGAAGGGGATAGCATGTGCTTGCAATATAAGTTTTTCCTTCGGACAAATCCAACCTAGTACATTTTACGAGCCCTACGAAGGAGGAACTCGAATAACGTCATTGCGACGAAGTCCGATGTCATTAGTTTTTAATGAGTCTAAAAAATGAAGAACTCAACATCTTTTCATATTTAGAGAGTTTGAAAAGAAGGCGGAAAAGAAAAATCCAGCAGTCCCTTTTCGTAAATAGTTCCTCAGATTCGAAAAGGAAAGAGAAACTTGAGTAACGTCATTATGACGGAGTCCGATGTCATAGGTTTTTAATGAGCCAAACAAAGGAAGAACTTGACATCTTTTCATATTTAGAGAGTTTGAAAAGAAGGCAGAAAAGAAAACTCCAGCAGTCCCTTTTCATAGATAGTTCCTCAGATCCGAAAAGGTAGAAAACTGTATCTAAGAAAACCTCCTAGTCGCGATAGGCTAGGGTATTAATTTTTCATAAATAATTTATCCCAACCCGAAAAAGGGGTAAATGTATACTTGGTAGATATGGTTTCACAACCAATTTAACGAGTTCAAAACCATAAGTGTCTCGGAAATCTTTTTATTTTTAGAAAGTCAAAAAAGAGCTGAAAGGGGACTCCACCTGGAGGAACGAGTGGTATAAATGGTAGCAACTGGTTCTGGTAATGGTGGAACTACTCTAGACAAATAAAATTCAAGAGGCTAGCTAACAAGACCACTCATCACAGTACTTCGTTAGGAATGGGTAAAAAAATCAAGTGAAGGCATATGATTGGCCAAGAAGATAGGGACAATGGAATGAAAAAACCAAGGCTCATCTAGAAAAACAAGTTGATGAAATGGCAATCACAAGAGGTAAAATGGGATTGGTTTCATTTTTACACAAGCTTGAAATCAGGAAACTTTGCTTGAAGTTGGTTTCATTTTTACACAAGCTTGAAACAAAGATAAACTATGCTTGAAATCGGTTTCAAAGCTTGAAATAGTAACAAAACGAGGTTGACATAGAAAACGAACCATCCTCATGACATCTTGTTTCATTTTTTAGGGAGCTTGACACAAGGAAACAAAATATGCTCTGACCACCTTGTTTCATTTTTTAAGGATATTAACACAAGAAAATGAAATTTTCTCCGGAGACCTTGTTTCATTTTTTAAGGAGATTGACACAAGAAAATGAACTATGCTCTGACCACCTTGTTTCATTTTTTAATTAGCTTGACACAGGAAAACGAACTATGCTCTGACCAGACCTAGTCTCATTTTTTAAGGAGCTTGACACAGGAAAAGAACCATGCTCCGATAACCTTTCATGATGATGAATAAGAAGTCATGGCTTCCAAGAGTTCCACACTGAATGGGAGAACAACATCTTGGAAATCAGGACCCAATTCCCCCAACACCTGATGCACAACGACACTATCACTGAATACAAGCATAGGACAGGTAGCCATATAATTGACATGCGGTGGGGATGACAAAACTGGAGGATAAAGATCCGGCAGGGATGATGGTGGGCTAGCTTCCATATTAGGACCAAAGAACGCAAATGATCGATGATCACGATCCGATCTTGGTACAGAAAACACATCACACGAAAGAGGGAGGAGAAAAGCACTCCCATGGCATAATTATAATCACAACCCAAGAGTAAATTAAATTCCAAGGTGCCAGGAACAACCATAATGTCCATATGGATAGTTTTCCCTCCCAAAGTAACAGGCAACTTCGAGAGGATCCCTAACGGTTGACTAGTTCCTCTGTTAAATGCCAACAAATTCTGCATAACGTGCACAAGTAGCGGTGAACCGAAAGCTTTCCAAGTAGTTGAGGATAAAATAATAACAGACACACCTTCATTTATAATGGTTCTGGGTACGACCAGATGGGAGACCTGTACCGTGATATCAAAGGGCACATAAGAAGGAATGTGATATCCTATGAATCGACTTCAATCGAAGGAAGAGACCAAACTACTTAGAGGGGCTACAATCAAACTGAGATGGTCTTCCCCTGTTGGTATGGTGGAAGAAGGAGAATTCTCCATGACCTTCATTATGGAGGCAAAAGAAGTATCCTCTGAGACCTCTATCATGGGAGGCGGAGGAGCAGCTTCTTGAGGTACGTGGACAAGAGAATCTTTCTCCAAGTCTAATAAATATAAAGAAACAAGAATAACTTGAGGGATATGAGATCCACTCTTGACAGAAAAGATCTGGTGCATTGCAAGCGAGGCCAGGTCAACCGATCCCATGACCAATGGCCGGTCAGGAATGGATTAATGATTTGGAATTTCTAGGGGAGTAGGATCAACCAAGGGTGGCTCTTGATTGATCGTAGGATCAACTAGTGGAGGACTCAAAGATAGCTACTTGTAATCAACTGGGAGACATGGTGCAGAAACAGTTGGGTTGTCCAAAACTCTTTTGGCTTCATCCATGAATGGAAAAAGGTGAATGGGATGATGCCCTTCACACAACTTATAGGGATTGGTAATCTTACCCTACCTCTTAGGAGTCTTACCAGTGCAAGTTGAAGATGTGCCCCCAACATGACTCCCAAAATCCAAAGGAAACAACAGACGACCATTGGACAATTCTTCAAGCACCTTGGGAATGTCAGGGCAGTCTTGAAGAATATGGTCTCCCATGCACAACATGCAAGGGAATTTGGCTTTCTATGGAGGGTTGGAAGGTTCATCGAGAGTAGGTGTTTTAGAAGCAATATATGCAGAATTAGCCTCTTGCTTATCTAAATAATTCTTCTTCTTCTTAGCCACCTGGGTACTAGAATCCAAACTTTCACCAGGAAAATTAGAAGATGAGGAAAAAGAAACAGGCAAAGAAGGGAATACTTCCACCTTCAAATCAACATGGCATTGCTCAGGCAGAGGAGTGGATGGTACGGTAGCCAGAACACTTGAGACCACAGAGGTTGAAAACAACCAAACAGGAAACCCAATCGTTAACCCGGGGAGGGATAATGTGGCCATATAAGGAGCACCAATATTTCCTTAAGTAGGAAAAGGACTAGGAATCCCTTCAGAGGGGACTCCTTGATTGGAAAACTCCAGAAAAGTTTCCATCGTAAACAACCTTGAAATAAAAGACTAAGGACAAAAATTCTAACCAGGAATATTTCATGGGCGATTAATTTTTAAGACACTAAAACCAAACTCTGTTGTTTCATATTTTAAGAGTCGAGAAACAAGCAAAAGGTGACTCTATTACTTTTAGGCTAGAGACAAGCTTGAAAGGACAAGAGATCAATGATATTTTCAGTTAAAAGAGTCAGTAAAGATCAAAGTGACTGCTCTGGTAATCTAGGTAAATGGGTGTACTAGATATCTGTGAACTACCATATATACCTTGGTAAAAATGAAACATAAATTAACCAAGGAGTTAATGTACGTGCAGGTAATCTCCCCGAATGTTGTGTTCGATGTATCACGGGTAAGAGGTGGCAGACTTGACTTCCTATGGATAAAGGATTTGAAACCTAATGGGGTCTCCCTTTATATACACAACAATACGGGGAGCATAAGTCAGTACTAGTGCTGTCTGTAGCTAGATGGTGAGTGACAGCTACTAGGCTTAAAGACGCCGGAACACATCTCTACCTTAGACTACTAAATGTTCTGTTAAGTTTCAACGCTACCTTAGTTTAATTTAGTAAATTTTAAAGTTGATATTCAATATACGTTTCTATTTCAAGGCCCTATCGAATGTTGGATCTCATAAAACCTCTAGATGCAAACTACATGCCACAAAATATCATTTCGTTCAATGAAGAGATATCTACAGGAGAGTTGAGAGCTTTCAAATGATATTGAAATGAACACACAAAACATCCACTACCAATTTCAATGAAAGCTAATGAAACTGGAAAAATTTTCTCTGGTATTGTACAACACTAGTAATGCGAAAGAGTTTTCAATTTTCACTATGCCAATAAAAAATGCAAAATATTTTTGTTGTATTTTTCAGTATATTAGAGAAAATGAACTAAATAAATGAAAAACTTATGAAAACATCAATTTTAGAATGATAAAGAGAGTTCTGAAACAAAATAAGTTCACTCAACTCAAACAAGCACAATCAAGACTCAAACCAATGACAAAATCCCTCAGAGTGAAGAAGAATCTCGAAAGGGACTCAAACAAGCTATGTGATGTAGGCTTGGAGCAACACAAAGAGAAACTGAACGAAAGAGAGTAAAATCACTCAATAAACTCAATGACTCAATTGGATTCAATAAGATGAATGCAAAGAAGTAGAAACAAAGTTGATCGAGAAAGAAAAGACCCAAAACTCCCATGGGAGGCTCAACACACTAAAGCACCTAGAAGCCCTAGGGATAAAATTCAAAACTGACAGAAAAGGGCAAACATCTAGAGGAAAAGGGCTAAAAACAGTAAAATAATGACTTCAAACCACTCAAAAAACCAGAAAAAATAAACTAGGACCAAAACTCAAGCTCAGAAAGTCCAAAACTAGGCCAACCCTAAAACCTACCAGGGTTGTCGTGCCTGTCTGGATGTAATCTACACCAAACAAGGGATGGCGCGGGTGCCTAACTAGCAACTAGTGCCCTTCGGTACAACTATCAGAGGGATAACCAATCCAATCAGGTTTACCCTAGAAAATTATGAAAAGGAATGAACAGAGGCTAGATCTGGTCTTATGGGGGCTAAACAGGGTTTTATCACCAAGGAAGGTGAACCAAAAAAGTATACTAATCAAACAAAAAGCCAAAAAACAACCCAATGGAAGAAGAACCAACTCCCACTGATCCCTAGTGGAGTCGCCAAATTTTTGTGGAGGTAAATCCCCTCTGTAGTCAAAGGCAGTCCCACTAGCCCTAGAGTGGGTCTAGCAACAATTGAAACACGCAAAGCTATTGATTCCTAGTTACAAAAGATAGAATCACGATATATCGCTTACCATGATTCCTTTGCTGTTATTGTCTAAGAAGAAGTGGCACTTTTGTTCCTAGCTAGACAGGTCACGATCCATGAGCTCGCTGCATCCAGATACTTGTACACATGCAAAGAAGAGAGACGACATGCAACATAATATTTCACACTTTATAAATATCGATCAGTCAGAGAGGAACAAACGAAATTGCATTATATAATGGACAAACATAATCATGGAACCAATAATAGAGTCATGTATATTAAGATATGAGAGAATGATTACAACCGGTGCTCTAATGTCATGATCTTCCTTTGACAGGATTCTAGCGGGACATGTCTCACAAAGCTCATCAGGGATTTGACAAAACTCTCTCTCACACAAGGTTCTCCTTAGCTCTGCTCTTGATTGTCACTCAGCTATAATTTCCTTCCCAAAATTTCATATAGCTTACAAATGGAGAGGGCAGGCTTTTATAGAGGGAGGAAGGGAAGTTGGGATCCCTATAATCATGGGATAGAGTCCTATCTCTTAGGAAGGTTCCATGAGAGGTGGAAAACCACTTCCTAAACAAGGAGATCCAGAGCCAAGCAACCCAACTTCTTTCTGATGATTCATTCTAAAGTTGTTAGAACCAAACTTCTGCCATTTATTTTTTTGAAAACATTCCCAAATAGGCTTCGTGCGGGTGAGACACAGGGACAGAGCACCAAGTGGCGCAGGCCTAGTGTAACTTTTCCAAGTCGGCGCAAGTGATGAACTGGATTCTCGCACTAAGGACAAAACATATATTTTTAGGCTTTTTCAGAGGAAATGTTCTTGAGGAGAATTATTTCCGTTATGTAGAAGGATGCCATCAAGGTGTTTTTCAGGACATTTTATTCTTCACAGGTCACGGGAATATTCCTCCAATGTATGGGACGAGGGATTGCAGGGACGGTGAAAAAATGCTGTGTAACAAACCTTAACCTTAACCTTCCAATAAACATAACCTTAACCTTGACTTTACCCTTAACCTAACCTTAAGGGTAAAGGTTTAGATTAAGGTTAAGGGTAAGGTTAAGGTTACGGGTTTAGTCAGGTTAATGTTAAGGTTAGGTTAAGGTAAAGTTAAGGTTAAGGTTAAGGTTAAGGTCAAGGTTAAGGGTAAAGTTAAGGTCAAGGTTAGGGTTAGGTTATAGTTAAGGTTAAGGTTAGGTTAAGGGTAAAGTTAGGTCAAGGTCAAGGTCAAGTTAGGTTAAGGTTAAGGTCAATGTTACATTCAAGATCAAGGTCAAGGTTAAGTTATGTTAAAGTAATCTTAAGGTTAAATTAAGGTTAAGGTTAATGTTAGGTTAAGGGTAAAGTTAGGTTAAGGTTAATATTAGGGTAAGGTTAAGGATAAGGTTACGGCTAAGGTTATAGTTAAGCTCAAGGTTAGGGTTAAGTTATAGGTAAAGTTAAGGGTAAGGTTAAGGTTAGGGTTAGGTTATAGTTAAGGTTAAGGTGAAGGTTAAGGTTAAGGCTAAGCTCAAGGTTAAGGTTAAGTATAGGTTAAGGTTAAGGTTAATTTTAAGGGTTTGGTCAAGGTTAGGTTTAGGTTATAGTTAAGGTCAAGGTTAAGGTTAAGGGTAAGGTTATAGCCTAACCCTAACCTTGACAAAAATCTTAACCTTAACCTTAACCTGACTAAACCCGTAACACCTAAACCTAACCTTGACCAAACACTTAACCTTAAACTTGACCTTAACCTAACCTTAACCCTAACATTAACCTTAAACCTCACCTAACGTAACCTATAAACTTAACATTAACCTTAATCTTACATTAACCTAACCTAACCTTAAGGTTATAATTAAGGTAAAGGTCAGGGTTAGGCTTAGGTTAAGGTTAGGATAAGGCTAAGGGTAAGGTTAAGGTTAAGTTTATAGTTAAGGTTAAGGGTAAGTTCAAGGTTAAGGTTAAGGTTAAGGTAGTGGTTATGGGAAGGTTAAGGTTAAGGTTTGGTCAAGGTTAGGGTTAGGTTATAGTTAAGGTTAAGATAAGGTTATGGCTAGGTCAAGGTTAAGGTAAAGGTTAGGTTTAGGTTATAGTTAAGGTTAAGGTTAAGGGTAAGGTTAAGGTTATGTTAAGGTTAAGGTTATGGGAAGGTTAAGGTTAAGGTTATGGTTAAGGGTAAGGTTAGGGTTAGGTTATAGTTAAGGTCAAGGTTATGGTTAAGGTTATGTTATGGTTAAGGTTAAGGTTAGGTTAAGGTTGAGGTTAATGTTAAGGTTAAAGTTGGGGTTAGGTTATAGTTAAGGTTAAGGTTCGGTTAAGTTAAGGTTAAGGTTAAGGTTAAGGTTAAGGTTAGGTTGAAAGTTTGGTCAAAGTCAAGGGTAAGGTTAAGGTTAAGGTTATGGTTAGGGTAACCTTAACTTTACCCTTAACCTAACCTTACCCTTAACCTTAACCTTAACCTTAACCTAGGTTATGGTTAAGGTCAAGTTCAAGGTTAGGTTATGGTTAAGGTTAAGGTTACGGGTTTATTCAGGTTAAGGTTAAGGATAAGGGTAAAGTCAAGGTTAAGGTTAGGTTAAGGGTAAGGTTAGGGTTAAGGTTCAGGTTAATTTTAAGATTAAGGGTTTGGTTAAGGTTAAGGTTAGGTTAAGGGTAAAGTTAAGGTTAAGGTTAAGGTTAAGGGTTTGGTCAAGGTTAGGGTTAGGTTATAGTTAACGTCAAGGTTAATGATATGGTTAAGGTAAGGTTAACATAAGGTTAGGGTAAGGTTAAGGTTATTACACTGAATTTTGTCACCATCTCTGCAATCCCTCATCCTGCACATTGGAGGGCTGTTCCCATGACCTGTGAGCAGTAACATGACCTAAAACCACCTTCATGGCATCCCCTTGCATAAGGAAAAACATTCCCCTGAAGAACATTTCCTCTTAAAAACTCTAAAAAATATATGTTTTAGCTTTGGCACAATTAGCCAGTTCAACCCTCACGCCAATGGGGAAATCCACCATAGAGGGCGCGCCAACTGGTGCACTGTCTCTATGTTTCACTCGCCCCAAGCTTAATAAGGGATGTTTTTTAAAAATAAATGGCAGAATTTTGATTTCAACAAACTCTTGAATGAATCATCAAAAGGATTTGAGTGGTTTGTCTCCGAATCTCCATGTATAGGAAGTGGTTTTCCACCTATCATGGAAGCTTCCTTACAGATAGGGCCTATCCCATGATTATAGGGATCCCAACCTCATTTCCTCCATATATAAAAGCTTGCCTTCTCCATTAGCAAGCTAGCTGAACTTGTAGGAAGGAAACTATAGTCAGGCAACCTTTGAGAGCCAAGCCGAAGAGAGAGAGCTTCATCCAGATTCCCGATAGGCTTTGTTGAGACACGCTCTATTGTCAGCTCCACCGTGTTGGTGTCCCGTGTTTTGATAGTTTGGAAAATCAAAAGACAAGGAAACATTAGAACCAATCTTTAGAGTTACAGGATCTAGTCCTCCTGTTCTCAGAGAGGGATCTCTCAAAATTTTGTTTGCAAAGGTTTATCTTGTGTGCTTAGAGTATTGGTTTTAGAGTAGTTATTAAGTGTAGGTGTTTATTTGTTTATTTGGTTGGGTTGAATTGATACAAAAGAACATGAAAGGTCTAGGAAAGATATATAGAACAGTAAAATATCTGTTTCATTGGGCAATGGAGTCAAGAAAAGGTCATAACACACTTATCAAAGGATATGGGATATCAAAGGGCAAATCTAACTTGTCCACATCATCCTTTTGTCTTTGGAATGAGATGAACATTAATGGTTTGGAAAGAGAGGTTTAATTCTCAACAAAGGGAATTTGAACAAGTAAAGAGTTTCTTTGATAGACAGGGCTAAGCATGAATTCTACAAATCACACCTTCAAGCAAATAATGATTTCAAAACAACTTTTAAAATTAAATCTAAGATTCAGGGAACACCCTATTTCCTCAAAGATTTTAGTTTAAAGGACTTAGAAACATAAAAGATTTACTGATAATCATAGTCATAGAAGAGGGAACACCTAAAAACATCTATGATCATAATTATATGACCTTTAAGCCAACTTTTTAAGTGAGGACAACGGGAAAGATCAAAACAGACCTCTCTGATTCACTGTAAGCAAAGAAATTCAAAGGGAGACTTCAATAAAAAATCTTAAGTGGCAGCAGACAAGCAGGGAAAACCATAAATCATGTTGAAACCAATTGTTCAAACTATTAAGGAAATAAACCAGCATGAAGACTAAAGAGATAGTTTAAAGCCTCTAAAATACTTCAACAGAAGAAAACATCAGATAGTGAAGGATGAACATGTCTAAGGTGCTTCCAAGAGTCATTTCTTAGCCTAATACTGTCTATCCTACTGTAGTAAGAAATTATGGAACATAATGAAAACAAGGGAAAAACATAAAATAGTTCAGAATACTTCACCAACAGCCAAGCTCATGGATCCAATGATAGAGCCTTCTCAGGAACAAGCATGCAACAACTTTATCAAGACCTCCAAAAATTCAATTTGTTCTTCAACTTCAACAGACTATATATTTACTTCAAAGAGTTTTAGTATTACAAATTGTGATCAAACAACAACCAACCAACCAACAAATTCTCATCTTCTACATAGGTATTTATAGAAGGATGAGGAGGTGAGATCTGATAAAAGATCTATTAAGGTAATTAATACAAATTCAATACTTCTGGGCCTTTTGAGGGGCTCAATGAAAAAGTTTACATGTAATTTTCTGTATTAACTATTTTTACAATTAATAGTTAAACTCAGTGGGAGCTTAGTTGACTTCCAGGCTCTACATAATGTGGAGTAATCCTGAAGATGTTTGTTGTATTAGCTTCCTGTGACAGAATTAACCTCTTAGCAGCGCTGGAGGCAGATATTTCTTTAAGAAATAACTTCAGCCTCTGTTTTGAATGGTTTGAGGCAACATGTGGCTCTTTGTAGTAGCTGAGGAATCAATTTGCCTCAAATGCAGGTGGTGGAAACCTTTCTGTCAATTTTAAACATTTATGATTTATTTTGACTGTGTTTTGATCTAGGGAATTAGGTTTTTGATCATTTTTCTTAACCGTAATTTCTTAAATCTGTCTTCAATCTTCTTCTCTGTCGTGATCTATTCTTCAAAACTTATACTCTTTAATCTGCATTTTTAATACAGTGTCTTGTCGATGTGTAGGGCCACACAGGGCCTTTATAGTATCAGTTCCTATGGAACTTTGATAAAACATTTGAATGGAGCCCTGCGAATGGTTCTTTTATAGGCCGAAAGCACAGGAATCGCCATTCCCAACTCCTGGCGTTTCTTTAATATAACGACGGAGACCTTTTAAAACCTGCATAAAACATAAAATTATAAATAAATCCTGCATTTGTTTGGATAAAATGCATTAGAAGGCGGGGGAAGGAGCGTAGCCTTTGGATGAAAGCATCCAACGGTGGAGATTTGCGCAAAAAAGGCAAAAGAGAGCGGGGAGAAGAAATAAGGCGGGTTGATTTTTGGACTGTCCGATCTGGACACATGAACGGTCCGGATTCAATTGGTAGATCGCAATCGGGGGTGGCGTGCAAATGGGCCGATCAAAACATGTGATGCGATGGAGCACAAGCCATTGATCTACAGATTAGATCGATGGTGGAGAACAAATCGGGGGAGAGGCCAATCGATAGAGCAAAGAAGTGGATGCGATGTGAAAATTGCGATTGCGTGATCGGGCGAAGGGCCGATGCAATGTGTGCGATCGGAGAAAGTTGCGATGCGATTGTGATCAGGCCATCGCAATCAGCAGTGGTAAAAACTTTAAAATGCAACACGGAAAATTTTCGATGCGATTGGTGCCCGGTTGCGGGGCCTATTTATATAGAACTCCAATAGGCCTGGGCTTATGTATATATGGGCTTATCGGAGTCAAGCCTTTGGGCTTGGGGCTTTTCAAATAACCCATTAAACTCTTTCCGATAAGAGACTCGGCCTTTGTGCTTGGTCTTACAAAGAAAACAAAAGACCGGGGGCAATAGATATAAGACCCAATTGCATCGAAACTTTTGATGCGGGTCTTTTTGATCAACCCATTTGAAATCTCCGATCGCGATTGCGTGATTGGGTCTTCTTAATCTACCCATTTTTATATTAAACCACATGACTTTGGTTTTTTATAACAAACTTTGGATAAATGGGTTTTTCGACTTTACAAAGGAAAAGGGTGATCGGGAAGAAAATTCATAAGGTTTTTATGTGCCAATGCGGGCCCACAAAATATGTATATAAAAATTATGCGATCGGAGGTTTTTATAATACAAAGGATTAATCGCATCGAGGTTTTTTAATACAAATCTTGATCGCAATCAGAGTTTTGAGTAGAGAAAAAGACTTGCGCATTTGGATATTTCCGATGCGATAAGCGCCGAGAGGGTTAGTGCTTGGTTTTTTATGACAAGGGCACGTGTCGGGAAGTGGTTTAGGGGGCTTGGCTTTAGGGGCTTAAGTCTAGAGCAAAGACTTTGCATTTTTTATGAATTTTTGGGAGTTTCTAATGGAATTTGATGGTTTCAGAAAAGCTAAAGAATGAATCTTTAACCTTTATGAAAATGTATTTCATGAGGGGAAAAAGAAGAATCATGAAAACAAAGGGCTTTTTATGGAAAAAGAGGGAAACAAATGAAGGTAAGTTTGGAAGAGGGGGAGGGAACAAATGATTGTTTTTGCAGCAGTCTTTCCTCATGAAATTAGCAGAATTTCTGAGTATAAAAATGGGGACAACAATGAAGGTTTTGGACAGAGGCATGAGGCCTTTCAAGGAGTATTCAAGAGCCAAAAAGTCTTAGCCACCTTTTGGTATAACAAATATTATAGGTGGCTAACACACCGAAGGAAGATCATAGCATCAGAGCATTTGGTTGTAATATCCCTTTTGTTATCTATAATATAAGCGACTCTCATTTTGGTTCCATTCATGTGTTCATATTTTTATGTAATGCAATGAATTATATCCTCTGTAAGTTTAGGGTTAGGTTAAGGTTAAGAATAGGTTATAGTGAAGGTTAAGGTTAAGGTTAGTTTAATGGTAAAGTCAAGGTTAACGCAAAGCTAAGGTTAAGGTTAGGTTGAGGTCAAGGTTAAGGTTCAGATTAAGGTTAAGGTTAAGGTTAAGGATTTGGTCAAGGTTAGGGTTAGGTTATATTTAAGGTTAAGGTTATAGGTTTAGTCAGGTTAAGGTTAGGGTTAAGGGTTTGCTGAAGGTAAAGGTTAAGGGTTTGATCAAGGTTAAGGTTAAGGTCAAAGTTAAAGTTAAGATAAGGGTAAGGGTAAGTTAAGGTTATGTTTAAGGTTATGTTAATGGTTTGGTTAGGGTAAGGTTAAGTTTAAGGTTAGGGGAAGGTTAACGTTAAGTTAGGTTAAGTAAAGGTTAAGGTAAGGTTAGGTTAAGGTTAAGGTTAGGTTAAGTTAAGATTAAAGTTAAGGTTAAGGTTAGGTTAAGGGTAAAGTTAATATTAAGGTTAGGGTCAAGGTTAAGGTTAGGTTAATGTTAAGGTTACGGTTAAGGTTAAGGTTAGGTTATAGTTAGGTTATGTTAAGGGTAAAGTTAACCTTAACCTTAATCTGACGAAACTCCTAACCTTAACCTTAACCTAACATTAACCTTGACTTTACCTTAACCTAATCTTGACCCCTTAACCTTAACCTTCCCATAAACATAACCTTAACCTTAACCTGACTAAACCCATAACCTTAACCTTAAACTTAACCTTAACATTACCCTTAACCTTAATTTTCACCTTAACTTTAACCTTCACATTACCCTTAACCTTAACCTTAACCTTGACCTTAACCTAAACTTAACCCTAACCTTAACCTTAACCTTCACCTAACGTAACCTATAACCTTAACAATAACCTTAACCTTACATTAACCTAACCTAACCTTAAGGTTATAGTTAAGGTAAAGGTTAGGGTTAGGGTTAGGGTTATAGTTAAGGTTAAGATAAGTTTATGGTTAGGTTAAGGTTAAGGTTAAGGTTAAGGTCAAGGTTAAGGGTAAGGTTGCGGTTAGGTTAAGGTTAAGGTTAAGGTTATGGTTAATGGTAAGGTTAGGGTTAGGTTATAGTTAAGTTCAAGGTTATGGTTAAGGTTATGTTATGGTTAAGGTTAAGGTTAAGTTAAGGTTAAGGTTAAGGTTAGGTTAAGGTTAAGGTTAAAGTTACGGTTAGGTTATAGTTAAGGTTAAGGTTAGGGTAAGTTAAGGTTAAGGTTAAGGTTAAGGTTAGGTTGAGCATTTGGTCAAGTTCAAGGTTAAGTTAAGGGTGTTAGCCCCCCTATGAAATTATTGACAAGCAAGCTGGGGGCTGAATGATTATTGAGCCTTCAAGGGATGCCTTTCCCTGAAAAACCATTCTCCTTGAAGTCTCTGAGTGCTTTGCCTTGTATAAATCCTATCTGCTGCCCCTTTTCCAAAAAGGCCATTCATTGCCCCTCGTATCACTGCAAACACCATGTTTTCCCACTAGACCCCCCAAAATCCCCATCAGATCCTCCATACACCCTCGGTTTCATTCAAATACACCTTGGTCCTTCTATCGTTGCTCTCCCGTGGCCTCAAATTACATCAAAAAGGCTTGAAAATCCCACTCCAAACATTATATTGAGCCTAACCCCTTTCGCCATTAGCCTCTGCACCTTTTTCCATAAGACCCGGCGCCGTGACCAAGGCTTTTTCCTTGCGGGGGTTTTTCTCTGTCCGTAGAGTCAAACCATGGAACCCCCGCAGTTGACTCCTCGGGATGTGGGAAAACCCGATCGAACGATTGTTATTCACTACGGGGGGTCGCTCCAAAATTCTCGTGCCCATACACCTTGGCCCCCCGCAGTTCATCTCCACCATCCGTTTAAATCCACGGATCGACGGTTCATAGCCAAAGCACTTCAGGCGCATTTTCCATCGTTGATCCATCCCAGATCTAACGACGCGGTGCTCACCCGAAACGGTGGTCCCCACCCCACCTTTGCGTTTCAAAACCCGCTGGTAAATTCCGCACCACCATCTGCGAGTTAGTGGTTTTCTTACATCACCCAGCGATTCCACTAGCCGATCGCCGCGTGTCCTCTATACGAACCTGAAACCGCCTTCATTTCGCATGCTATTGTTTGGGTGATAGACGGGTAGCAGAATAAATGACGACCATCAGATCTTGGAGCCGTCATCCAACGGCGCTCATTCATCGAACCTGCGCACTGCTTAACGCCCGACCATCGTGCCTACTGGTCCACCGCCTGTTGCTCCCGACCGTCGATCTCCACCCTGGTTGACAGTCCAGATTTGTTTATCCTCCATTGACCGTTCCTTGTCATCCTGCCTCGCCACGTCACCTCCACGTGCGCGTCCCGTACACCCCCCATACAGTCTCTCATTCTCTTGTGTATATACGTTCAAAATTCATGTTTTTTAATGTTTTTCATGCATTTTCGCTCTGTGTTCCGCCAACCCCAACCAGAGCAATTTTTCACTGTTTCCTCTGTAATTTCTTCCGCCATGTCACCAAATGCGTGCATTACCTCCATCCACCTCATCCATCGTTCACCTTCATGGTTTTTTTCACAGTTTGTTGTTTTGCAAGGTCGCTAGAGGTGAAAGACTCTATATTTCTGTCGTACCATCTTAATGGAGAAGTTTGCAGATAGAACTAAATCCTAGGGTCGGCGCTGCTATAGAATTGTTAAGGAAAGCGGCTGATGAGATTTGAACTAAAGAAAAGCAAGATTTCAAACTCTAAAAATCTCCCATCGCCATTAAAACCTGAGCTAACCTGTCAGAGATGGAATTGAAGCAGCGGAGTGTCCCAGTACAGAGCAGAGAGAATAAGGAAAACTAATGAAGATATTACGCCTTAATCACAAGTTTAGAATGCGCGGCAGTAGTTTGAAGACCCCGAGGATCCATCCAAAAGGTCCTCTGCACAGTAAAAGAATGTCCCTGAAGGAATTTCTACCCTAACAGCAGCTCAAAGAAATCAGAACATTTATGAAGCAGACCTTTCAACAGTTATTTACCATTTCTTTATTCTCCACAAGTACAACAAAGTATGGCCGCCAAAATGCAACAAAGTCATGTCTGGAGTAAAGGAAAATCTGAAGAAGATCATCCATGCATATAGAGGTGACAAACATTAAATACTCAGTATTCAAAAAGAATGGGCCTCGGCCCTATTTCTCTACTCTGTGTTTAATGAGACATTCAATTTTCACCTACCTTCTCAGTCGATTTTCTATCCACCATCTGCTATAAAGCATAGAAGAAAACATTGTAATGGTTGTTGATGAGATATCAGTGAAATGCAAGTATTCTCCTCTCGAGATAAGTTCTCTGTGTATATTGTAAGATATACTGAGACTAGATGTATTCAGACTGAATGTTCAAGCTATGGGCTATGATGTACCTGATTGGTGTTGTTTTTAATATGAAAAGCATGTTTCTTTGGATCCTGATCTAAAGCAACTGGTGATGTTTCCTCTTTCTCTGTATTTGTGATTGACTTGCTCTCATTGCATGCTACATTTCATTTCATTTCTGCTCATAGGCAACAGAAGTATAATATAGGATTCACCCTTGATAGGTGCCTTATATTTCCTACTCTCCCTGCCTCAATGTTTTCTGCTTATATGTGTATCTGAATATTGATTTCGATTGATTTAACCAGTGTAGTGGATGTTATTGCCTGCTCTCTGATGTATGAGTTGATGAAATCCATGTTCAGATGTTTTTGGTAGGATTTAGCTGGAAGGTTTGGGAACACTGGGGATTAGTGTTAGCCCTGTCCACTAGGATCCTTGCACGAACAGCTAGCCTTTCTAAGATCCCTTGTAATTGCCTCTGATTTTGTCCAAGCAGGCTTGGAGTTAAATGACCTTTGACCTAATCTATAGACATAATTAGATGGTTCTCCTCCTTTCATTTTCAGTCCTTAATGTTCCATTCCATCTTCTATCCTTTAAGATCCAGATGATTTAGATGACCTGCCCAACTGAAAGCTTGCACATTGAACAACAAGTAAACCCTTTCTTGACTCCATTGCCCAATGGCCTTGATGTTCTCTGAGTTATCTAACTTTTCCTAGTTTACTCTATGCTCACCCTTGCCTTATATTGGACTCTTCTTTCCTGATTCCCAACAACCAAACTCTTAATCAAACCAACAACCATGAGCCTACAACTAGCCGAATACCTTAAACTTGAGCTTCAAAGCCATATGCCTTGACTATTATAGAGAGATCCCTCTCTGGACCTAGGAGGGCTAGATCCTAAGGTGCCAAAGTGGTTCTGATGTTGTCTCATCTTTTGGTCTTGCCAATCTGGCCAAAACATGGGAACCCGAACAAAGGGTAAGGTTAAGGTTATGGGTAAAGTTAATATTAAGGTTATGGTGACCTTAACATTAACCTTAAATTTACCCTTAACCTTAACTTTACCTTTAACCTAACCTTACCCTTAACCTTAACCTTCACCTTAACCTTCACCTAACCTTAACCTTAACCTTAACCTACGTTATGGTTAAGGTCAAGGTCAAGGTTAGGTTATGGTTAAGGTTAAGGTTATGGGTTTAGTCAGGTTAAGGTTAAGGTTAAGGGTAAAGTCAAGGTTAAGGTTAGATTAAGGGTAAGGTTAGGATTAAGGTTAAGATTAAGGGTTTGGTTAAGGTTAAGGGTAAGGTTAAGGTTAAGGTTAAGGTTAGGTTAAGGTTAAATTTAAGGTTAAGGTTAAGGTTAAGGGTTTGTTCAAGGTTAAGGTTAGGTTATAGTTAAGGTCAAGGTTAAGGATATGGTTAAGGTAAGGTTAAGATAAGGTTAAGGGTAAAGTTAATGTTAAGGTTAGGTTAATGTTAAGATAAGGTTAACGGTAAGGTTAAGGTCAAGGTCAAGGTTAAGGTGAAGGGTAAGGTTAAGTTAAGGGTAAGGTTAACCTTAACTTAACCTTCACCTTGACCTTGACCTTAACTATAACCTTCACCCTTAACCTTAACTTTACCCTTACGGTTAAGATAAGGATAAGGTTAAGGTTAAGGTTAAGGTTAATGTTAGGTTAAGGGTTTGGTCAAGGTCAAGCTTAAGGTTAGGTTAAGGTTAAGGTTAAGGTTAAGGTTCTAGGTAAATTTAAGGTTAAGGTTATGGTAGGGTTAGGGTAATGTTAAGGTTAAGATTAAGGTTATTTAACATTAAGGTTAAAGTCAAGGTTAAGGGTAAAGTTAAGGTTAAGGTTATGTTAAGGTTAAGGTCAAGGTTAAGGGTAAAGTTAGGGTTAAGTCTAGGGTAAGGTTAAGGTTAAGGTCAAGGGTCTGGTCAAGGTTAGGGTTAGGTTATAGTTAAGGTCAAGGTTAAGGTTGGGTTATAGTTAAGGTTAAGGTTAGGTTAAGGTTACGGGTTTAGTTAGGTTAAGGTTAGGTTAAGTTGATTTTAAGGTTAGGTTAAGGTTAAGATAAGGTAACGGTTAAGGTTAAGGTTAAGGTTAAGGTTAGGGTTAACGTTAGGGTTAATGTTAACCTTACCCTTACCTTAACCTTAACATTAAGGTAAAGTTAAGGTTAAGGTTAGGTTAAGGTTACGGTTAGGTTAAGGTTAAGATTAGGTTAAGGTTAAGGTTAAGGTTAATGTTAATGGTTTGGTCAATGTTAGGGTTAGGTTAAGGTTAATGTTAAGGGATTGGTCAAGGTTAGGGTTAGGTTATAGTTAAGGTTAAGGTGAAGGTTAAGGCTAAGGTTATAGCTAGGTTAATGTTAAGGTTAAGGTTAGGTTAAGGCTAAGATAAGGTTAAGGTTAAGGGTTTAGTCAACGTTAGGGTTAGGTTATAGTTAAGGTCAAGGTTAAGGTTAGGTTAAGTTAAGGTTAAGATCAAGGTTAAGGGTAAGGTTAAGCTTAGGTTAAGGTTAAGTTTAGGTTAAGCGTAAAGTTAAGGTTAAGGTTAAGGGTAAGGTTAGGGTAAGGTTAGGGTGATGGTTAGGTTAATGGTAAGGTTATAGTTAAGGTTAAGGATTAGGGTTAAGGTTAGGGGAAGGTTAAGGTTAAATTTAAGTTTAAGGTTAAGGGTTTGGTCAAGGTTAGGGTTAGGTTATAGTTAAGATTAAGGTGAAGGTGAAGCTTAAGGTTAAGGTTAGGGGTTTAGTCAAGTTAAAGTTATGTTTAAGGGTTTGGTCAAGGTTAGGGTGAGGTTATAGTTAAGGTTAGGGTAAGGTTAGAGTGAAGGTTGAGGTTAAGGTTATAGGTTTGGTCAGGTTAAGGTTAAGGGTAAGGTTAAGTTTAAGGGGGTAAGGTTAAGGGTAAGGTCAAGGTTAAGGCTAAGGTTATGGTTATGGGAAAGTTAAGGTTAAGTTTATGGTTAAGGTTAAGGTTAGGGTTAGGTTATAGTTAAGGTCAAGGTTAGGTTAGGTTAAGGTTAAGGTTAAGGCTAGGTTAAAGTTAAGGTTAAGGTTAAGGTTAGGGTAAGGTTAAGGTTAAGTTTAAGGTTAAGGGTAAGATTAAGGTTAAGATTATATTTAATGTTAAGGTTAGGTTAAGTGTAAGGGTAAAGATAAGGGTAAGGGTAAGCTTAAGCTTAAGCTTAAGGCTAGGTTAATGTTAAGGCTAAGTTAAGGTCAAGATTAAGGTTAAGGGTAGGGTTAAGGTTAAGGTTAGGGTTAAGGTCAAGTTTAAGGTTTGTTTTGGTCAAGGTTAGGGTAAGGTTAAGGTTAGGTTAAGGTTAAGGTTAAGGTTAAGGTTAATATTAAGGGTTTGGTCAAGGTTAGGGTTAGGTTAAGGTTAAGGTTATGGTTAGGTTAGGGGTAAAGTGAAGGTTATGGTTCTAGTTATGGGAAGGTTATGGTTAAGGTTAAGGGGTTAATGTCAGGTTAAGGTAAATTCAAGGTTAAGGTTAAGGTTTTGTTTATGGGTTTCGTCAAGGTTAGGGTTAGGTTATAATTAAGGTCAAGGTAAGTTTAAGGTTAAGGTTATGGTTAAAAGTTAAGTCAGGTTAAGGTAAGGTTACAGGTTTAGTCAGGTTAAGGTTAAGGTTAAGGGTTTAGTTAAGGTTAATGTTAAGGGTAAAGTCAAGGTTAAGGTGAAGGTTAGGTTATGTTCAAGATTAAGGTTAAGTTAAGGTTAAGGTTAATGTTAAGGTTATGTTAAGGTTAAGGGTACGAGCTTAGTAAGGTTAAAGTTAAGATTAAGGTTACGTTAAGGTTAAAGTCAAGGTTAAGGTTAGGTTAAGGGTAAGGTTAAGGTTAGGTTAAGGTTAAGATAAGGTTAAGGGTAAGGTTTGGGTTAAGTTAAGGTTAAGAACAAGGTTAAGGGTAAGGTT
The DNA here is from genome assembly GCA_034641835.2 of Pinus albicaulis. NCBI lineage: Eukaryota > Viridiplantae > Streptophyta > Pinopsida > Pinales > Pinaceae > Pinus > Pinus albicaulis. Next base: position 825,938,658 of record CM076579.1, on the reverse strand, counting down.
AAGGTTCAAGTTAAAGTTAAGGTTAAGGGTTTGTTTAAGGTTAAGTGTAAGGTTAAGGTTAAGGTGAAGGTAAGGTTAAGGTTAAGGTCAAGGTTAAGTGTGAAGATTAAGGTTATAGTTAAGGTTAATGTTAAGGTTAAGTGTAAAGTTATGGTTAAGGTTAAGGTTAAGGTTATGGGAAGGTTAAGGTATGGTTAAGGTTAAGTTAATTTTAAGGTTAAGGTTTGGTCAAGGTTAGGGTTAGGTTATAGTTAAGGTCAAGGTTAAGGTTAGGTTAGGGTTAAGGTTACAGGTTTATTCAGGTTAAGGTTAAGGTTATGGTTTGGTCAAGATCAGGGTTAGGTTATAGTTAAGGTCATGGTTAAGGTTATGTTAAGGATTTTAGCCACCTATAAAATTTTGGCATAGCAAACAGGTGGCTAAATCTGTTTCTGAGCCTTCAAGAGAAACATTTCCTTTCTAAATCTATCATTCTTGAAGCCTCCATGTGTTTTCTATCCTTCACTATAATATTCATTGTTGTTTCCATCAAATACATTTAAAACCTGTTGTTCTTCTATGAAGAAACTGCTTTAAAGAGGCCTCCACTTTCTCCATTTCACTCTCACAAAGTCTCCATTTTTCACCACTTTTTTCCCTTTCAAAAATCCACAAAACCTTTCTTTTCAACCTCTAAATATTCCTAAATTCCATTTTAAACCATATACTTCCCTTTATTTGGTTTAAAAATCCTCCTTAGTATCTACCAGAACCCCTCATTTGGCTTAAAAAACCTTGTTTTTAGGCCCAAAACACCCCTTTTGCATTATAAGCTTTCTTAGCCCCCAAGGGCTTATTCCATTTAGCCCTTTCCTCCATACGTCCTACAGCCCTGAAATCGGGTGCTAAAGGCCTAAAAAACCTTTTTTGAAGCCTTATTCCCTTTTATTTTTGTTTCCCGACATTTAAATGATAAAATGAACCTCGACTGTTGATCTCTGCAGATCAATGGTCATCAGGCGCCCATGCATTTCCTACCCCCTCTTTTCCTTTCAAAATGCTCCACTCCCTTTTCTAATCTTAACCATCCATTCTACAGATCCAACGGTCAAAGTTAAACCCGATGGCCTACCCCGCCTCATGCATCTTACCTCCCATTGCACCAAACCCACACCGTTAGATATTATGCCCGCCATCCAACAACTGAGAATGCATTTCGAAAAAAATTGATGCCCGCAAGTTAACGTTCCAAAAAAACTCGAAATAGGAAATTTTGGATTTCCACGTGGCGATCACTGAGTGGAATCATATTTTTTTTTTTGGAAAACCATTTACCACCCCAGAGCCCATGCGAAAACCATTCTGGTTTTCCACCTTACCACCCTCCTCAATGTGATTTTGGGTTTAATCATAGCCATCGATTTGTTCTGATCGAATGGCTCACAATTCATCACAACCACGTCCATTTTATTTTCATCCAGCTACTCAAATGACTCCTTCCACCGATATCTGTCGTCGATCATTTCAATCCAACGGCCTTGATTTAATTTCATCCTCCATTCATCTAATCCTCCAAATAGTTTCATCAACGGATCTCCACCATAGATCACCATTGATTATTCTAATCTGATGGTCCATAGCTCACGATGCCCCAAGCTTTCATCAGAATTTTTTTTTCACCTTCTGCCATGATTTTCACCCATTTCTCCACTACATCCACCATTTTTCATCGTTGCACCACCATTCCTAAAAGCCTCCAAAGAAATCCTCCCTCACTCCCTCTGGTTTTCATAACATGTTTATTGTGTTTTTGCAGGTTTTCAAAGGGTGATAAGCCATATTATCTTTACAGTCACAGTCAGGGTAATTCAGAGTGCAGAAAGATATTTTCAGAGATGAATATCACAGAGGAGATATCCCCAGAGATTTTAAACATGTTTTATTTAAATATCAGTGTCATTAACCCTGATTCAAACCGTCCAACACCTCCATAACCTGTATTTTCACAAAAACAGGTTAGAAGAAGTGGCAAAAAGTATCAGAAGACAAATTAAAAGATTAATTCCTAATGTTGAAGACTTAATGCTCATAATCCATTGTTTAAAGGGATAAAGACACAGATGAAGACCATAAAAATGATGAAGAAGGCTTAATGAAGCCTAAAGTACACAAAAAAGCCTTATCAATGTTTTAATGTCAGCATAACGTTCCTCTCCAAAGAAGGACTAGCTACATGACTTCCTCCATCTTCCATCGGACACCAGAATAGTTATTACACTGAAAAAAGTTCTTAAAACTATCAGGACAATAGTTATGGAAGCATGGAAGACCTACATACCTTCTATCACCTTACTTATCTCAGAAGATAAATAGTGTACTACAGCTAAAGAGTACTTCAAGAAAGATACCTGAAGTTATGGTCAACCCGAGAACGACCTTTTCCGAAGCCTTATTCCCTTTTATTTTTGTATCTCGATGTTTCAATGATAAAAGGAAAATCGATCGTTGATCTTTGCAGATCAACGGTCATCGGGCGCCCATGCATTTCCTACCCCCTCTTTTCCTTTCAAAATGCTTCGCTCCCTTTTCTAATCTTAACCGTCCATTCTACAGATCCAACGATTGGAGTTAAACCTGATGGCCTACCCCTGCCCTATGCATCGTACCTCCCATCGCACGAAACCCACACCATTAGATATTCTGCCTACCATCCAACAACTGAGAATGCATTTCGCAAAATTTTTATGCTCGCGAGTTAAAATTCCAAAAAAAATGCAAAATAGGCGGTTTTGGATTTCCACATGCCGATCGTTGAGTGGAATCGCGTTTTTTTTTGGAAAACTATTTACCACCCAGAGCTCACGTGAAAACCATTCCAGTTTTCTGCCTTACCACCCTCTGCAATTTTATTCTGGGTTTAATGATAGCTGTCTATTTGTTCTAATCGAACGACTCACAGTTCATCACGACCGCGTCCATTTGTTTTTCATCCAACCGCTCAAACGACTCCTTCCACCGATATCCACTGTCGATCATTTCAATCCAATGGCCCTATTTTAATTTCATCCTCCATTCATCTAATCCTCCAAACATTTTCCTCAACGGATCTCCACCATAGATCAACATCGATTATTCTAATCCGACGGTCCATAGCTCACGACGCCCCAAGCTTTCATCAGACTTGTTTTTTCACCTTCCGCCATGATTTTCACCCATTTCTCTGCTGCATCCACCATTTTTCATCATTGTGCCACCATTCCCGTGAGCCTCCAAAGAAATCCTCCCTCACTCCCTCTGGTTTTCATAACGTGTTTATTGTGTTTTTGTAGGTTTTAAAAGGGCAATAAGCCATATTATCTCTGCAGTCATAGTCAAGGTAATTGTGAGTGCAGAAAGATATTTCCAGAGCCAAAGATCATAGATGAGACATCCTGGGAGAGTTTAAACATGTTTTATTGAAATATCAGTGACATTAACCCTAATTCAAACCCTCCAGCGCCTCCATAACCTGTATTTTCACAAAAACAAGTCAGAAGAAGCGGAAAAGAGTATCAGAAGACAAATTAAAATATTAATGCCTAATGTTGAAGACTTAATGCTCGTAATCCATTGTTTAAAGGGATAAAGACACAGATGAAGACCATAAAAATTATCAAGAAGGCTTAATGAATCCTAAAGTACACAAACAAGCCTTATCAATGTTTTAATGTCAGCAGAACGTTCCTCTCATCTTCCATCAGACACCAGAACAGTGTAATTCCTCTCCTTCTAGGAGTGGAAGGTCTGGGTCTCCTGTGAAATCAGTACCAGCATAGGGCCAATCCTCTACGATGATCAACTATTGCCGGAGCCATCCGAAGAACTTGAGCTGCCATGGAATTTGCTGGCCCCCTCCTGATCTAGGCATTAGTGCTGCCCATTGAGCCATCCATGGCTCTCTCAAAGGTTGATATGAAACTATCACCCCCTGGCCCTGGAAGATAGGTAGCCATTCTAGGATGAACGATACCAAGATTGACCCGTACCCAAATTGCTTCAGTTTGGCCTTTTTTCATTTAGTCAATTGCCATTTGATATTCATGGTTACGGTTGTGGCCCAATCAAATAATGTCAGGTTCATACATTCTGATGCCAAGAGGAGTTGTGTTTTGATAGCCTCATGCGGTGGCTGCGACCCCGCAACCCACGTAATAGTATGTAGCACCACTCTGAGTGCTATATCGGGAACAGTGTGAATGTCAAATTTTCCACTACCTGATCCTATTTGTGCCCCTGGGCACACTCTTTCCATAACCATCAACATATTTTCGCCAGAAGGCCTGGTACCTCTCATAATCAGAACTGGACCTCTGCGAGACAATCCAGTGATGAAGTAGACATCAGACACTTCGAGTTAAAGCCCTTGATCTCAAAGCCTAAACTTCTATTCATTCTCATCCTAGATACATATCAAGTATTGTAACAATTCAGGTTGTGCCCTGAGACATGGTGTCAAGAATAATTTCTTTAATTCACAATCCCAGAGAGCATTCATGCATTGCTCTTTCTCCATTTCCATTTCGTCCTCTTCACTGTGATCGCTTTCTTTCCATTTAATCACCATTGTGGCTTTAAACTTACTTTAAAATGGTCATAATAACATCATAAGATCCCTTGGGAATTCAAAAATTCAATTGATTGGTTCATTTTTTGTGAAATTTGAGCGGAAAATGAGGTTGCGCGGTTGGTGTGACTATTTTGCTGACAATAATGCCAACTCGCACAACCCCTTTGAAAAAAGAGCTCCATTGGCATGGGTTCGTGCCTCATACCTGTGCCAACCATGGGAGCCATAAATTTGCAAATCCTCCCCTAAGGGATTTAAAATCACGATGGAAAGCTATGAAATATGAATTAAAACATAGTTAGTAGAAACGCATCTTACCTGGAAAAGACAAGATTCAAAATGATGCATCGGATCGTCCATAATCATCACTGCAAGATCATAGGAAAATAACTCAGTATCGCTCTACACAAAAGCTAAAAAATAAAAAGTAAATATGTTTTTACTATTTGGTCATATTTATAACTTTTTGAAATCAAAATTAGGTTTTGGAGCTTATTTTTCTGATATTTTATCATATTTTTGTCAAAAGATGGGTTTTTCATTTTATTTTTGTGCAGCGACGGGTTTTCACGCGGCTAGGACGACAACACGAGTTGTATTTTATACCTTTTCAGACTCGGTAAAAACATGAAAAAGTCATTACCGGAGTCATCCTTCAGCTCTTTTCTGACTCTCTAAAAATGAAAATATTGCAGAGTCGCTTGTCATTTTGAGCTCATTAAATTGGCTGCGAAACGAGATCTACCCAGTATACATTTACCCCTTTTTTGGGCTGGGATAGATTATTTACAAAAAAGGAATACCCTAGCCTATCGTGACTAGGAGGTTATCTTAGACATATTTTTCTACCTTTCCGAATCTGTGAGACTATCTACGAAAAGGGACTGTTGGATACCTGTAATTAGCAAGATTGGAAAAGTCCAACTGCAGGGAGAACACTATTTCAACCACTTTGGGATTCTAGGATCTAGCCCTCCTAAATCCAGAGAGGGATCTCTCCAATAAGTGAAAAAATGGACTTGTCTTCAAAAGCTTTTGGGTAATGATATTAGGCTAGTTATGAAGTCCAAGGGTTTTTGTTTGTTTTAGATGGTTGAGCATGATTATTATTTGAGTGGAAAGTTCTAAGAGGAAAGAGTTTCAAAGGTGTGAAGTTGCAAGCAATCATAACAAGCTTTGGTTGGAAGATAGATATAACGCTGGTTTTTAGTCCATTAGGCTATGGAGTCATAATAGGGTTTAATTGAAACAACAAGGTGCAAGAGTGGTCCATGGGGCAAGTCATCTATTTCTAAGGATCTCTTTAAAATTGATTTTATGAAATGAAATGATACAACAAGAAGGGGAATTAAACAAATGAAGAACAAAGAGCAGCTTAAGATCAGGTAAGTACTTTGAAACTATCATGCTTTTGGCATGCACTTAAGAAATACATAAAATTAATCTAAGATCTGGTAAGTAATTCGAAACTAGCCAGTTTTGATGCACTTTCAATTAGAAAAACATTTGAAACACAAGGGAAAACACATATGATAACGAAGAATAGTCTAAGATCAAGTAAGGACTTTGAACCTAGCCTATTTTCAACACACTCTTAGGGAAACTTTCAGATAGTTTTTGGGGATAAAACTGAAGGACAACGCTCACCATAATTTCCTCATTTCATCTCTACTTAACATAAACTGAAAATAATATTCAAGAATAACAATTAGCCTATATAATAGGATGAGGGAACGCCAACATTCCTAACTTCTTGAAACTGAATTAAATCATTCTTAAACAACACAAATTGGAAGAAAACATGTAGATAAAGCTTATTAGTCATAGAAGGGTACTGATATACAGTAAATCCTAACTCTATGATTATTCTTCTTTATTAGAGAAGATGGACAAAGTGAAAATAGAAATAAAATAATTATTTACAATAAGAAATAACATCACCATTGACATACACCAGGATCCCATAAATCAGCTTGTATTGATGCTTCAAACTAGTTACAATCTTCAAGTCCAATGTTTCAGTTCAACAATCATGTTCACTTATCAGCCTAACTATTCTATCACAAATAGAGCTTCAAGAGCCTTTGAACACTATTTACAATTAAAAGTTTCGAGCACAAGTATATTTCAAAGTTTTTCAACCAAAATTTTGTCATCTTCTACAATAGTATTTATAGAAGAAATGAGGAGGTGGGATCTGATAAAAGATCTCCTGGGTCAATTAATACATATTTTAATACTTCTCGACCTTTGATGGGCTTGATGGAAAAGTTTACAGATGTTTTGTCTGTATTAATTGTTTTTACATTTAAGAATTAAGCTCGGTGAGAGCTTTTGTTGACTTTAAGGCTCTGTTTCATGTTTGTAATAACTTTGTTGATATTTTTTGCATTAATTTTCCTTTGCCAGAATTAACTATTCGGCTGCACTATGGAAAATATCTGATGTTCTGGTAATAACTCGGCCGCCTTTGAATGCTTTGAAGCTACGGGTGCCATTGGGTAGCTGAGAGGGATCAATTGGCCTTAGATGTGGCAGTGGAGACGTCCTATTTCTGATAAATTTTTATGATTTTCTTTAATTTTGTTTTAATCCAGTGGATTAGGCTTTTGATTTTGATCTTAGCCATAATCCATACAAACTGTAGAATTAGTCTTAAATCCTCTGTTTTGCTGTGTTTTGTTCTTCAACACTGATACTCTTTTTGTTTTGATTTAATTTATTGTGTCTTGTTGATGTGTAGGTTCTGCAAAGGGTCCATATGGCATCAATTCCCATGAAGCATCGATGAAACGTGGCATGGAACCCTTTGTAGTAATTTCCCTTTGATAAAATAAAGTTTGTAGGATCGTCACCCTCATCTTTCATTTCCTTTATTATAATGGGAAAAACCTTTGAAACCTGCAAAAAACAACAAAAGTTAATAAATCCTGCGTTTATGAGGTAAAACTGCTTAGGAGGTTGTGGTTAGGAGCATGGCTATTGGATGGCAGCATCCAATGGTGGAAATCATGCGTAGAAGTCAAAAGGAGAGCGGTTGATGAATTGGTGCAGAGGATTAAGTTCAGGTCGTTGATATTGCAGAGATCGACGGTCGAAATAAGTCAGGGGGGAGAAAAAAGTGAAGGGGTCACTTTATAGAGAAATGGAGAAAATGTAAAGAAAAAATGTTAAAAACCTTTTGTTGGAGGAAATATGGTTAAAACCGAAAATTGGGGTTTCAAGGTGATTGTGGGCCGTCGGATGAGATTGGGCCACAAGATCAACAATAGAGATTGTATGTTGAAAACCCTTTGGAAAAGGCAGAGGGCGACGATGTAATGAGAAATTAGAACTGAGTCATTGATTTGCAAAGATCGATAGCGGGAAGCACGCGCGATATAATATAATAGAAAATGAGGAAAGTAGTTTCAGAGGAGAAAGCCACGGGTTTCGCGCGGTGAAAGGGCGGGGAGGGGGTTTTGCCTTTTGGAACACGATATGCATCCCCGACCGACACGTGTCTCTCCAAAACAACTTATATCACGTAATTTTCGAGAATTAACCTCCATGCTTAAACTTACATGAAAATGCATGTCGACCATCAGATTAGGGGTCTCAGATCTGATGGCTGTGGAAAAAGAGTAATAAAAAATAAGTGCGTGGGTGATAATAGGTGGGGCGGTTTCAATATAGGCCATCGGATAGAGGATGGGATGGCTGAGATTAAAAATAGAGGAAGGCAGGACCCACAGGGGTGAGGCCTGTCAGGGTTAATAAGGGTCATTGGATGTAGAGGATCGATGGCCAGGATTGAATCTGGGGTTTAAACGAAATTATATACAGGTGGAGAAAGGGTGAAGAAGGACCTTTGATCTGCAGAGATCAATAGCCTAGATTTGGCCAAAAACATTATGAAGAGGGACACATGATTTAAACCAAAGTTGGGAGATGCAATCTGGACCATTCAATCTGGACATGTGGATGATCTAGATGTAATCGGAGGCATGCGTTCGGCGGGGGAAGAACTTTGAATGGCGCCAATGCGATTAATATGGGTCGTCGATCTGCAGATCAGATCGATGGCAGAGAACTCATCAGGGGTTGACCAATTGGGGGTGGCATAATATTGACGCACCCAATGAAGAAATTCCGATGCGATTTTGCGCAAGCCATCAGATTGACCCAATGTTCAATGGTGGTGAAAAGATTTGATCAATGAACGAGCAGGCCCCTTTATAATATATGAAAACCAAAAGTTTAATAAATACAAAGGTTTTGGTGGCTTGGGATGGGTTGTATATAAGGATTGGCGCCTGGTTTCAGGGCCTGTGGTTTATTTGGAAAACAAAAAGGCCCAGGGCTTTTACATAAAAAGGGCCAATCAGGATTGGGCCTTCAGGCTTTTCAATCTACCCATTTAAAATTTCTAAGATGCGATTAGCACTTCAGGACTTTAACTCTTGGTTCCAGGCATAGGCTTATATGGAGTAAAGTGGAGGGTGGGGGTTTATACAATGGGACTCAATCGCATCGGAAAAATGATGCGGGGCTTTTCAATCTAACCATTTACATTAAAAAACATTGCTCTGGCGGGTTTAGACAAAAAATTAGGAAAAGGTGGGTTTATGAATTTACAAAGGGAAATATGCATCAGAGATGGGTTTATACAATGTTTTAGCACCTGATTGTGGGCCCAGGTGTTACACAGTAATTTTTCACCATCCCTGCAATCCCCATCTCGCCCATTGGAGGGTCGTTTCTGTGACCAATAAGTAGTGTCATGCCTTGCAAATACCATCATTGCATCCCTTTCCATGAGGACAACATTCCTTCTGTTGATCATTTCCTGAGAAGACCCCTAAAAACACTTGTTTTTGCCTTGGTGTTGGTAGCCCGTTATTTCCTCGCACCAATGAGGAAAATTAACACTGAGCCCACACCAATTGGCACTCTATCCTAGTTGAGAACACATGCCAATCTGCTTATGGAAAGTTTTTTAAAAAATAGGCGAATTTTCGATTACAACAACTTTGTGGATGAGTCATGAGCAGTGGTTTCGACTGAATAACCACAACCTTCCTCCTTTGGCCTCTTGTTTCCACCTTATGGGGAACCTCCCAAGGGATAAGGCCTCCCTTCCACTATTGTAGGGATCCCAACCTCCTCCTCTCCTCTATAAAAATAGCCTTCATCCATTGATGAAGGAGCTGAATGGTTGAGTCTCCAAAAGCCTTCATAGCTTAAAGAATGTTGCAATAGTCCTCATAGAGCCAAATCAGTAGCAAGGAGATTGAAGATTGAAGAGAGAGGCTTGTCCCCATCCTCGACGAGCTTTACCGAGACATATTCCGCTAATGACCTGCTGAAGGAAGATTCAGCGTCAGAGCCAGGTTGTATTTTCCTTTGTATTAATTAATGATAAGCAACTATTGGTTATGGTTCCACTCGTATTGTTCATTATGATCATGAGTTGTGTCTTCTCTGAATGATACATAATTGCATATATCAGGTTTTACACTTTTGTTTGTTGTGTTTCTTGTGTGTGCAGGTGTTCGATCGTGGCAAGCGAGAGGATTGTGATCTGCTGGAGCAAGGAAACGAGAGTGCCATATTCTCTACGAACAATAGCGTTGGACTTGAGGTAGGCCTTCTTCGCAATTTGGTCTATTGCAATTAGGAACTTGCACCTTAGCATGACACGATTGTTGCTAGACCCGATCTATGCTAGTATGGATCGCCTCTGTCCACGGAGGGGATTTACCTCTACAAAAAATTGGCGACTCTACTGGGGATCATTAATTTGGAGTATTGTCTTGTCTTTTTGGTCGATTCTTGACTTTTCTTGCTTGATCAGCTCTTTTGGATGGCTCTTTTTGTGTGTTTGAATTTTGTTTAGCTTTACCATCACTAGTATGTTCCTTGGATTGCTATTTTTTATTTTTTCATAGTAAACTCGACTGGCGTGCTTATTAGCCTGACAGTCGTGCCCATTGGCGCATGTTGCCAGTGTATTACCTGCGCCAATCCTGTTCTGGCACTAGATTCCACCTGACAGTCGCGCCAATCCTGTAAGGTGCTAGGGTTTACTCTGTTTTGAGTTTTCTGAAGCCTGTGTGTTTGGTTTCATTTTTATGACTGCTTGAGTGTTCTGGAGCCTTGTTTGACTGACTGTGGCCTTCATCCTTTGGTTTTTTGCCCATTTCTATCGATTTTACATTCTAGCCCTAGGGCATCTAGGTGCTATAGTGTGTTGAGCCTCCCGTGGGAGTTTTTTTTCTTCTATCTATTCAGTCAACTTTGTGATTGCTTCTCTACATTTGTTTTGTGGTTGTCTATCATTTTATTGCATTATTTGAGTGATTGGCTTCTTCTTCATTCGAATTCCGCTTTGTCTCACTTTGAGCCTAGATTACATGGTTCATTTGAGTCTTGGAGATTCTGCTTGAAGTGGTGAGTCTGGTCTTGGTTGGGAGAAATTCTTTATTTTTTCATTTTCAGGCATTGATGCTTGTTTTTAGTTAGCAACCTGTGCCAATTGGCCATTGGCGCTAGTTGTTAGTGAGCAAGTCGCGCCAGTTGGCGCTAGTTTCACCTACCAAAGTCATGCCAATTTTAGGGTGTGTGAAAATTGAGATTTTTTCCCTAAATCCTTCACCAGTGTGTCTTTCCCTTCCGGTCTTTTCACTGTATGAGCATAGATTACATTGCTCATTGTTTGAAATGTCTTATTTCCATGATTGTTTTATGTAAAAGGGAATGAATGCCTTGTTTTTATCTCTTGCTTTGGAAGTCCTCTTTGTGTTTGACCTCATATGTCTTGTCGCCTTTTGAGGGATTTCATTAAAAAGTGTTTTGAAACAACTACTGCATTTTTAGTGTTTTTTTGCATCCCTTTTGCCTTCGTCCTTCATTAAGAATATTTTTGTTTATTTAGTTTTCATCTCAAAGTTTGCTTTTGTTAAAATGCATTAGATCACATTGCATTGAAAAGTGTTTTTTGAGATCCATCATTGAACTTAGATTATATTGTTTAATGATTGAAAGCTAAAAGCTGCTTTGATTGCATTCTCTTTTATTAAAAGTATGCATTAAGTAGATTCTCATTTCATCGAAAAATGCATTGAGTGCATTCTTATCATTTGAAAAGAAAAAAAGGAAATTGTGCATAGATTACAATTGCATAGTTTTCGAAAAAGAGAATTTTGCATAGATTACATTGCATTATTCGCATCGTTGAATGTTTGAAATTATTTTTGGATAGTGAAATTCATCTAGTTTTGAAAATTTCGTTCACAGTGTTGTTGTTTGTTGCATCATTGTTTGAAGCTCTTCCCTTAACTACATAGCATTGATCGAATTGAAAGATTTCTTTTATCATATAGCTGCATATAGGATATTTTGAGACATAACACTCGCTAGGGCCTGAAAATTGAAACATAATTGAATATTAACATTAAAATCTATTCAATTTACACTAAGTTAGTATTGAAACATTAATGAAATATTTAGAGCTCTAGGCTAGAGACGTGTTCTGCCGTCTTTAAACCTAGTAGCTGCCATTCGCCTCTTGGCTTTAGAAAGCATTAGTATGGACTTGTGCTCCCCATACCATCACGTATATAAAGGGATACCCCACTAGGTTTCTATCATTTATCCATAGGAAGCCGAGTCTACTGCTCTATACCCATGATACACTGGACACAACATTCTGGGAGATTTCCTGCATGTATGTCAAGTCCTTGGTTTTTTTCTCTTTCATTTTGAAACCAAGGTGTATATTGTAGTTCACGGTTATTTGGTACACCCTTTGCCTAGAATTCCAAAATAGTCATTTTGATCTTTTCTGACTCCTTAAATTTGAAAACATCATCAAGCGCTTGTCCTTTCATGCTTGCTTCAAAACTGAAAGAGATAGAGTCACCTTTCATCCGTTTCTCGACTCTTAAAACATGAAACGGTGAAGCTTCTAAGTTTCAATGTGGTAAAATAAATCACCCATGATCACATGCCCTTTTAGAGTTTGCTTGTTGGCCATTTGATTGTGTGCCTTGGTTTTTAGCCCGTATTCAGTTTTGAGTTGTTGATGGAAACTTTTCCGGAGTTCACCAACCAAGGAATCCCCTCTGATGGGAATCCGGGTCCTTTTCCTCCTTTTGGAAATGTTGGCACTCCTTATATGGCAACGTTGTCCCTTTCTGGGTTAACTGTTGGGTTGCCTGTTTGGTTTTTTTCAACCTCTGTGGTTCCGAATGTCTCAGCTACTAGTCAATTAGTTCCTCCACCTGAACAACATCATGTTTATTCCAAGATGGACCTCTCACCTTCTTCGCCTATTTATGCATCCTCCTCTTCTACTTCGCCTGGTGAAATTCTGGATTTCAGTAACCCGGTGGCTAAGAAGAAGAAGAAGAAGAAGACAAAGAAGAAGAAGTTAGATAAAGGAGAGGCTAGCTCTACAACTATTGCGCCTAAGAAGCCTTCCGTCGATAAAACTCCCAACCCTCCGCAGAAAGTCAAGTTCCCTTGCATGTTGTGCACAGGAGACCATCTTCTTCGAGATTGCCTTGGCAATCCCAAAGTGCTCGAAGCATGGTCCAACGGTCGTCTGTCGTTGCCTTTGGCTTCCGAGAGTCAGGTTGGGGGCACATCTTCAACTGGTGCTGGTAAGGCTCCTAAAAAGCAGGGTAAGATTACCAATCCCTGTAAGTTGTGTGAAGGGCACCATGCCATTCACCTTTGTCTGTATATGGATGAAGCCAAGTGAGTTTTGGACAACTCAGCTGTTTCTGCGCCGTGCCTTCCGGCTGGCTACAAACAACTCTCTTTGAGTCCTCCACCAGCTAATCCTACGATTGGTCAAGAGTCATCCTTGGTCAATCCCACTCCTCTGAAAATTAAAATTCAAGAATCCATCCCTGACCAACCTTTGGTTGTGGGATTGGTTGAACTGGCCTCGTCTACGGTGCACTAGGTCTTTTCCGTTGAGACTGGACCTCACATCCCTCAGGTTCTTCTTGTTTCTTCAAATTCCTTAGACTTGGAGAAAGATTCTCCTGTCCCTATATCTCAAGAAGTTGCTCCTCCACGTCCTGTGATGGAGGTCCCGGAGGATACTCCTCCTGCCTTCGAGATGGAGGTCATGGAGGATGCTCCTTATTCTTCTATAACAACAAGGGAAAACCATCTCAGTTTAATGCTTTCTTTGATTGGAATCGATTCACAGGATACCACCTTCTGTCTTATGTGCCTTTTGAGATCACAGTACAGACCTCTGGTCTGGTCATACCTAGCACTGTTATAGATGAAGGAGCATCTGTTAGTGTTTTATCCTCCACTACTTGGCAAGCTTTCGGTTCGCCATCGCTTGTGCCTGTTACACAGAATCTGTTGGAATTTAACAGAAGAACTAGTAATGATTACAAGGATCCTTCAGGATTTTGTTACTTTGGCTGAAAAAACTGTTTGTGTAACAGCTCCAAAGAGAGAGAGATATTACTTCTTAGAAATAGGCAACAAAAGGGCAACCTCCAATACATTACATGAATGAACAATTCTTGGATGATACAATTGCAAAACCTCCTTTCTATATATAGGATTCCATGAGGCCATAATGTAATCCTAGTAAAATTTCATTGTAATCCTAAATAAACATAACAATAATAATTTAAGGGCATGATAATAACAATATAGAGGGGTTTCGGGGGTACAATAATAACAATAAGGGGACTACTATGACAGAAACTCATACTATTAATAGGGACTTAAAAAAAATCATCCATATGGACATGATGGTTGTTCCAGGCCCCTTGGATTTCAATCTGCTCTTGGGGCGCGATTACACCTATGCCATGGGAGCGCTTGTCTCCTCCCTCTTTCGCGTGATGTGTTTTCCACATGAATGACGGATCGTGACCATTGATCAGATTTCATTCTTTGGTCCTGATGTGGCTACTGGCCCGCCATCATTTCCTAGTTTTTATCCGCCCGTTGTATCTGCCCCACCACGGGTCAACTATGTGGCTACCTACCCTGTGCCTGTACTTAGTAATGATGCCATCGTGCATAATGTGCTGGGGGCATTGGGTCCTGACTTCCAGGATGTTTTCCTTGCATCGGGAGTGGAAATATTGGAAGCGATGACTTCTTGTTCATTATAACAAGGTTGTCGGAGTAGAGTTCCTTGTCTTGTGTCAAGCTCCTTAAAAAATGAAACAAGCTAGTTGGAGCAGAGTTCCTTGTCTTGTGTCAAGCTCCTTAAAAAATGAAACAAGGTTGTCAGAGCAGAGTTCCTTGTCTTGTGCCAAGCTCCTTAAACCATGAAACAAGGTGTCCTGAGGATAGTTCTTTTAATGTGTCAACCTCGTTAAAATAATGAAACACGTTCTTGTTCAATTCGAGTCTTTGATCAGATCTCGTAAAATCCCAGTCGAGTCTTTCTTAGATCTCATAACTTGAACCTTCACTCCCTCCATCTGTTTACTCAGGTGCATGGACTGAAGCTTGGGGGGCATGTACCTCGAATTGAGTCACCATGCTGGGGGCATGCTTACTTTTTCAAGCATAGTTTGTTTCCGTTTCAAGCTTGTGTAAAAATGAAACCGGTTTCAAGCATAGTTTATCTTTTTTTCAAGCTTGTGTAAAAATGAAACCAACTTCAAGCAGAGTTTCCTGATTTCAAGCTTGTGTAAAAATGAAACCATTCCCATTTTACCTCTTGTGATTGCCATTTTATCAGCCTGTTTTTTCCAGATGAGCCTTGGTTTTCTCACTCCATCGTCATTATATGCTTGGCCGATCATATGCCTTCACTTGGTTGTTTTACCCATTCCCGAGGAACCGCTGCGATGAGTGGTTTTGTTAGCTAGCCTCTTGACCTTTATCTTGTTTTGAGCAGTTCCACCATTGCCGAAACTAGTTGCTACCCTTTATACCACTCATTTCTTTAGGAGGAGTCAACTTTCAAATCTTTTCTGACTCTCTTGAAAATTGAAAAGATTGTCGAGTCGCTTGCTGTTTTGATCTCGTTAAAGTGGTTGTGAAATGAAATCTACCCAATATACATTTACCCCTTTTTCGGGCTGGGATAGATTACTTACGAAAAAGGAATACCCTAGCCTATCACAAATAGGAGGTTTTCTCAGACATAGTTTTCTACCTTTTCGGATCTGAGAAACTATTTATGAAAAGGGACCATTGGAGTTTACTTTTCTGCTTTCTTTTCAAACTCTCTAAACATGAAAAGACGTTGATTTCTTCCTTTGTCAGACTCGTTAAACCTTGATGACATTGGATTCAGTCGTGATGACGATATTCGAGTTTATCCTTCCTAGGGCTCGTTAAATGTACTAGGATGGATTCATCCGAAGGACGAAATTATATGACAAGCATATGGTATCCTCTTCAAGCTTGTGTAAAAATAAAGAGGTACTCACGAGAAATGGTGGGGAAAATGGAACCAGTATCATTGTCGTGTCGGCAGTATGTCGCTCTTGAACATGGAAATTGTCTGCATTCTTGTCGAGTTGGGGACATCTCATCTTGTTTTCCACTTGCCTCTGTGGGTTTGGGTAATCCTTTTTGACCTCTCATCTGCTCTTTGACTCGTCATCATGACCTATGATATTTTGATGTCAAATACTGCCAAAATCACTATGGTGCCGTCATATGTTCAAGAGAAGTTGAACTCTGCACGTATCAACCTTCCTCTGATTCTCATCTGATCCTGATTCACGAAAACATTATGTTCCTCTGTCTCGCATCGATGATGTGAGAAACACTATGGCCCACCTTTGATCAAGGTCACTTCCTATCAACTTCAGCTCATTATCTAGGAAGCTGATCTAGAGACTCCCTTCTGGTACCTTGGAGCTTGCATGCCTCAATGGCAGGTTCTTCGCGTTCGACGTGAGGTTTTCATCATTGGCCTCCAACCGAGTGATTCTATGGGTGTTCGATGCCAGCTCACTAATTCACATGCTGTAGATTGTACCTATAGTACCTTGAGGGCCATTTTCATTATTGGTGGCACCTCTCACGTCTGTTAACAACTTTCATCATTGGCTGGTAATCAGACGATGTTCTTGCATGTTCGACTTCAGCTCACTTATTCACATGCTTGAAATTGTACTTTATTTAGGTCGAGATGGAGCGCAAGACCCTGGGTTTTGTCTGTTGGAATCCAGGCTGCGATTTTGTGGATTATTATGATTGGTTACATGACTCATTGATTGGATGGCTGCAACCATACCTGAGTCTATTTATCGATCCTCACTAGATGGCTATGTCCATGCCTTGGATCTTGATGATTGTATACTCTGTTATGGATGGCTGCACCCATACCACATATATCATGTATTTGAGATATCAGTTGTATTTCTCTACACAGGTTTTTTGATGGCAGTGTTTTCAGTTGGACACGTTCTCGTAAAGAATTTCACCCCTCTCTCTCTCGGACCTCATGCCTTAGGGGGTATTTGTTACACAATAATTTTCCACCATCCCTGCAATCCCCATCTCGCCCATTGGAGGGTCATTTCTATGACCAATAAGTAGTGTCATGCCTTGTAAATACCATCCTTGCATCCCTTTCCATGAGGAAAACATTCCTTCTGTTGATCATTTCTTGAGAAGACCCCTAAAAACACTTGTTTTTTCCTTGGCGCTGGTAGCTCGTTATGTCCTTGTGCCAATGAGGAAAGTTAACACTGAGCCCGCGCCAATTGGCGCTCTGTCCCAGTTGAGCAGCCGTGCCAATCTGCTTATGGAAAGTTTTTTTTAAAAAGAGGCAAAGTTTTGATTACAACAACTTCGTGGATGAGTCATGAGGAGTGGTTTCGAATGAATAACCATGGCCTTCCTCCTTTGGCCTCTTGTTTCCACCTTATGGGGAGCCTCTCAAGGGATAAGGCCTCCCTTCCACTATTGGAGGGATCCCAACCTCCTCCTCTCCTTTATAAATATAGCCTTCATCCACTGATGAAGGGGCTGAATGGTTGAATGGCTGAATGGCTGAATAGCTGAAGAGATGAATGGTTGAGTCTCCGAGAGCCTTCATAGCTTAAAGAATGTTGCAATAGTCCTCATAGAGCCAAATCAGTAGCAAGGAGATTGAAGATCGAAGAGAGAGGCTTGTCCCCATTCCCGACGAGCTTTATCGAGACATATTCCGCTGACGACCCGCCGAAGGAAGATTCAGCATCAGAGCCAGGCTGTATTTTCCTTTGCATTAACTAATGATAAGCGACTATTGGTTATGGTTCCACTTGTATTTTTCATTATGATCATGAGTTGTGTCTTCTGTGACTGATACATAATTACATATATCAGGTTTTACGCTTGTGTTTGTCGTGTTTCTTGTGTGTGCAGGTGTTCGATCACGGCAAGCGAGAGGATTGTGATCTGCTGGAGCAAGGAAATGGGAGCACCATCTTCTCTACGAACAATAGCATTGGACTTGAGGTAGGCCTTCATCGCAGTTTTGTCTATTGCAATTAGGAACTTGCACCTTAGCGTGATATGATTGTTGCTAGACCCGATCTGGGCTAGTAGGGATCACCTTTGTCTTTAGAGGGGATTTACCTCTACAACACCAGGGTTTAGCAAATGAGACAAGGGGATCAAGAGATTACAACCAGGGGCTAATCACATCGAAGGATTTTAACATGGCAAATAGACTTGCACGATCTGATTTCTCCGATACGATAAGTGCCAAATGGTCTTAGCGTTTGGTTCTAGCACCAGGGCACATGGTGGGGAAGTGGTTAGGACTTAGCCTAAAGGGGCTTAAGCCTGCAGTTAAAAAAATTATTTTTCATGAAATTTTCGATGTTTTTTGATGAATTTGGGGGTTTCATCAAAGTTTAAAAGTGAGTTTTAAACTTTGTAAAGAGGATCTTATGAAGGGGAAAAAGGGGAATAAATGAAAAAAAGAGAAATTTTGATGGGGAAAGAGGAATAAAAATGAAGGTTAGTTTTGAGTGGAGGGAGGGGAAAAATGGGGTTTTGCAGTAGTATTTTCTTCATAAAATCAGCAGAATTTCTGAGTTTTAAAGGGAAACAGCAGTGCAGATTTAAACAACGGACATGATTTCTTCATGAGTCTCCAAGAGATAACATTTTTTGAAATAAAACTTGTTTCTTGAAGGCTCCAAAAAATTTTTTAGCCACCTTTTCATATAACAAATTTTATAGGTGGCTAACAGTGGCTCCACTTGGGGATGGTGCCTTCTTGAAGGCATCAAGAACTTTAGACTTGCATTCTCTGCGAGGTTGATCAGTTCCTTATCCATTGGGCTACCTTTCTTTGCTTGAATGATCTTCTTTTTCTCTGAAAATATTAGCAGTCATGAAAAATAATGGATTTCATCAATACAAGCTTTCTACCTACCCAATCCTACTGATCTAACATTTTTTCTTCTTTAGAGTGCACTTGGATTGGAAAACTCTTTTTACAAAATTTTATTCTTTTGAAAGAATAAAACTAATTTTACTCCTTATTTCTCCATGAACTCAGATTAAATAGTTGAGTCCATGTGCTTCTCTACCTAATCTACCAATCTGTTAGGATTAAACAGTCTAACAGATTTTTATTCTCTAATTTCTAAAACAGAAATTTAAAAGCATAAAAGTCAGGATTGAATAGTCTAACTTGATGCTGATCTATGGCATAAAAAAAAAGATTCACATAGATAATATTTTGCAGAAAATTAAATAAAAATGGAAGGCCTAAGATCTGAAAGTTCAAAGCACTTCCTTCATCTTTTTTCAACTCTGTTTTTTCTTCTATTTGAGCTGTTATTTCCTTGTTCTCAGGTTCATATTTTGAGCTGATTAGAACCAGTTTCGCCTCTATTTTTGACTCAAGAAACAAAAAAAATTGAGTCATCTCTCTTTTGAAAACTAAGGTTTGGGTTTTAAGCTTGTTTGAACCTTTAATTTCTATCCTAATCTACCTACTGATAAGCCAAGATTAAACTGTTTGGCAATCAAATTCACTAACCTATTATCAGTCAATTTAAAACTAATTAGTCATGATTAGGCTATATGGATAGCTAGAAGTGTGTTTTTCAGGAGTGGAATTTAAGATTTCACACTTTCATATTTTTTTGTCTTTTTGTTGGTATGGGGCTATACCTTTATTGTTTTTACAATCTGCCCTATTTTCTTTCTTTCACTGTTTTTTTATTTTTGTTTTTTCTAACTTTGAATGCAATGATGGATGAAAAATTTATAATGGGAAAAAAGATAAAAATGCTTTCAGAATGAGATAGGATTAATATAAGTAATTTTTAAGCATCCTGTCATTGACATGACCTCCAAATAGTTCTACTTCATTCAACTCTTGCAAGAAAAAGGCATTATTGCTAGCAGCAGAATGAATGAAATATGGGCCAAGCCATAAGTTGTCAAATTTCCCATGCTTTCCCTTCTCTTCCCTCCTTGAGTCCCACTTTAAAACTTTGTCCCCAACATTGAAATTGCTGGCCTTTGTTCTTTTGTCAAAAATATTTTTCATGTTTTCATGATTTTGTAATGCTTTGTTATAAGCCTCCTCTCTGGTCTGCTAAAGGTGAATAGTCTGATTTATCCTTTTGATCATGTCATTGTCTTCAGACTGAACCTCTTGGATCAACTTCATAACTGGTACACCAAGGCTAGTAGGAAAAATTTCATCTGTACCATACACAAGCTGGTAGGGTGACATACCAATATATTTCTTCAATGTTAATCTGTCAGCCCAAAGTGCATGAACAAGCTTTGTGTGCCAAGACTTCTTGTTGTCTTCCAATAGCCTCTTGATTATGTTCACCAAAATATTGTTTGAGGATTCTGCATGTCCATTACCTTGAGGGTAATAGGCCATGGAATGCCCCAATGTTATCTAATATATGTGACAAAATTCAACCATATTCTTTGATCTAAATGTTGTTGCATTATCAGTGATGATCTTGGTAGGAAAACCAAATCTAGAGAGCATATTAGTCTCCATAAATTTTATAATGACAAAATCATTGGCTTGCCTACAAGGGATGGCTTCTATCCATTTGGTGAAGTAGTCTGTGGCAATGAGAATCCATCTATGTTGGGCAGAGGATGGTGGATGGATTTCTCCTATGAAGTCAAGTCCCCACTGTTGAAATGGAGCTTCAATAGTGATTGGATGTAGAGGTAAGGGTAGAAACTTCCTTTTGCCTTCAAAAGTTGACATTTATGACAAGAAATTATCATCTTATGCACATCAAGAAAAAGAGTAGGCCAATATTAACCAGCCCTCAAGATTTTCTTGGCTATGGTCTTCTAGTATAAATGGCCTCCACACTCCCCTTCATGGAAATCGTGCTTAACCTTCTCTACATCATACTCAGGCAAACATTTAAGCAATATACCACTTGCATTTTTCCAATAAAGACATCTATATATAATGAAATATTTTAAAGCTTTTAACTTTAGAAACCTTGACTTTGCTTTTGATAAACCAGGAGGTGTATTCAAATCAAGAAAAACATAAAGAATATTATCATACCAAGAGGAATTCATAAAATGATCTTCAACCATGGGAGTTGAGATTTCCTCTTGATCATCTAAAGCATTTATCATATTAATATCAAGAACTTCAAAATTTGATTCAACCATTAATCTACCTAGACCTTGGCCTTTGATGAGTTTAGTGGGCTTGATCTCTAAATCATATTCAAGAATAACCACAATCCACTTACCTCTGTTACCATCTGGGTCCTGTGTTAGAATGTCTTTCACAACTGAATTTGGGACAAAGGTAATGATGTGTGAGTGAAGGATGTATACTCTGAAGCCTTTCAAAGCTTTGACCAAAGAAAAAGCTTGCTTTTACATAATGTTATACTTCAAAGGAGCATCCCTTAATGCCTTGCTAAAGAATTCAATAGGCTGCTCTTGTCCTTGTGGATTTTTCTGTAAAAGGACAGCAATAGTTGTATGTTCTGATGCAAATGAAAAAATATAAAAATATTTTGAAAAAATAGGACTTATTAGCACCGGTGTTTTGGTTAATTCTTGCTTCACCATCTCAAAGGACTTCTTTACTTCCAAGGTCCATTTTACCCCTTTCTCCTTCTTCAGCATGTTTGTTATATTCCTAAGGAGCTCAGCCAAGTTGGGTATGAAGCTTCTCAAAAAGTTAATCTTTCCAATGAAAGATTCTAACTCCTTGATGTTTTGAGGATGAGAGATTTGCAATATGGCCTCAATCCTCTTTGCATCTATCTTAATACCCTCTTCTGAAATAATGTTCCCAATAATATTACCTTCTTGGAGACCAAATAGTGTTTTCTTGGGGTTTAAAGATATCCCAAACTTTCTGCATTTTTCGAAAAAAATTCTCAAATCTTGTAAGTGCTCTTCATCTGTCTTTGAAAACACAGTGACATCATGAAGATAAATGATGATGAATTAGCCCAATTCTTCCGAGAATGATATGTCCATGGCTCTCTGAAAAGTTGTACTAGCATTCATTAGACCAAAAGGTATTTTCACATACATGAAAGTTCCCCAAAGTGTAGTAAATGTTTTCTTTAGTTGATCATCAGGGTGGACTAAGATCTGATTGTACCCTGAATAGCCATCCAGCAAAGAAATTCTTTTGGAACCAACTACCCTTTGTAAAATATGTTCCATATTAGGTAAAGGGTAGCTGTCCTTGAGTGAAGATTTGTTTAAATCTCTAAAGTCTATACAAAGCCTAATCTCTCCTGTTTTCTTCCTAATTGACACTAGATTAGACACCCACTCAGAATATCTAATAGGGACAATAATACCAGCTTCATACATTTTCTTGATCTCCTTCTCAACCAAAGGAAACTGAACATGGTTTATTCTGCGCAGCTTCTGTTTGAATGGATTTTGGTTTTCCTTGAGAGGGATTTTGTGCTGGATTATTTCAGTGTCATAGGATTTCAGATCTCCCTAACTCCATGCAAAAACATCAGAAAATTCTTTAAACAGCTCTATGTATTTGAGTTTAATGTGAGCTGGTAAAGTCTTAGATAGTTTAATCATCATAGGTTTTAGTTTACTGCTTATATTGAACTCTTCAACTTCAGTCTCTATAGGTTCCAGTTTTGGCTTCTTGGCCACATCGTTAAAATCAAACAACTCTTCTAAAGGGGCCAGACCCTTAGGAAAACTCTGATCTTTAGACTGCAGGGTTTCTAGTTCCTCTGTTTCTAACTCTGCAGTTAATTATGTTTTATTTTCAAGTTTCCTAGACAGTAGATTTATATTGGAAACCTCAAGAGACTGTTATTTTTCACCAAGAAAATTTTCTTCATTATTGTAGTCTGTTTCATAATCTGAATCTGAGCTATGTATTTCAGATTCATTTCTGAATTGCATGAAGTCTTCTATTTGCTTGTCTCCATCGAAAACTTGCCAATATTTGTCATTATCAAGAATGGCCAATCTAAATTTAATCTGAGTTGAACATTATTTGGTTTCATATGGTGTTAAACATGTTCTAGCCACGAAAGCTAGGCTGTGGGCCACGTTATTTCTCTTTCTTGGGACAAAAATCAATTGGGAGTCATCAAAAGTTTTCAATAGATCCACGACATCATTTCGGTAGGCCCTTAGTCTGGGGTGATTAGCATTGTATTCCCCGTTGACTTGCCTAATGATTAATTATAAATCCCCATGCACTCTAATTCTTTTAAGAATCATCATATATCACAGTTGTGTCCTCTTGGAGCTTTGATATATTTTTCTCTAGTGGACTGAGCTCTATGAAAATATCCATGTATTCTCGAGCAAGGGTTTGTTCTATTTCTTCCTCTTTTTCAAGAGAAGGCCCTTTAATTTCAATTTTTCTCAAAAATATCTTCTTCTTTTTCTTCTTCATCCTCTGAAATGAAAGGTTGATGACTTTCAATCACATGCAAATTTCTACTGATGATCTAAGGTGTAATAGAGTGAAAATTCAATGAATCTTCATCTATTATTAGGCTTTCATAACTTTTTTCATCGGTGTCATAGATAGGCTAACTAGGTTCATTGCTTCTCTGAAATTTCTGGTCCTGATCTTCCTCTCATGAATCTACTGATGATGGTCCTACAAGCTTGGCTTCCCTTTAGAAACAATAATCATCAAATAGATCATAAATAGGAAATTCATAACTGTAAGTAATGTTACCAATCAAACATGCTATATTCTCAGCAAGTCTTTCTTCATTTTGATTTACAGAGGAGCTTTCTAAATCTACATAATCAAACTCAATTGATGAATGTGCAAGGGTGTTTATTCTATAAAAGATATCAAAGACTAACTGTCTATTGAGGATATGATCTATTTCTTCTTCTATCAAAGGGGAATATTTCCTTGTGTCCCTTTGAGCGGAAGTGCAACAGCTCTCTGTTTCTTGCATTAGCTGATTTGGAGGCAGGATGTCTGCTTGAGCCTCTTCTAGAAAATCTTCAGTTGTGGTAATAGGGAAACCTCAAGGATCTTCTGATGTTTTCTGATCTCTTTCTCCTTCCACACGTACACCTTCTCTGACTGAAAAGATTTATCTCAATGTTTTCCTCCAATTTGTTTATTTTAGAATGATTTAACACAATTTAAG
This sequence comes from Pinus albicaulis, assembly GCA_034641835.2. Classification (NCBI taxonomy): domain Eukaryota; kingdom Viridiplantae; phylum Streptophyta; class Pinopsida; order Pinales; family Pinaceae; genus Pinus; species Pinus albicaulis. Next base: position 825,914,499 of record CM076579.1, on the reverse strand, counting down.
CAGTTAGGAATGCTGGAGTTCCCTCGTCGTACTGTTTTCTTTAAACATAATTCTTGAAAGTTATTTTCCTAATTTGCTTATTAAAGTTAGACTATAAAAGTGATGGTTTGCCCTGTTTCTAGCTTCTATTCTCCAAAGGCAGATTCTGAAAGTTTCCCTTGGTGTTAACTGAAAGCAGAATAGGTTTAAAAGTACTCTATCTGTTCTTAAGTTTACACTCTGTCTTCTCTTATATGTTTTCATACTTTTTGAAGGTAATTATGTGGATTACTAGATTGTTTGTCAATTAAGCTTCTTTAATACAAACCTGCCCAAGAAGTCAATGGTTAGCCCTACCCTTGGTTGGTTTTAAATAGTTACATAAGAGGCTTTTCTTGTTTGGACTGACTATAAATCCTTTGGGAAATTATTATCAGTTTCCACCATCTCCAACACTTTATTGTTTCCATTCCATCATTTTAATCTCAATAATCTTGTGAGGTAGATGAATTTCCTGTTGGATCACTATTGATGTTGTTGCTCAATTAAATCCATGTTATGACTCCATAGCCCAATGGCCTAAAAACCAGCGTTATATCTAACCTTTTAGCCAAGCTGATCTATTCACTTGCAACTTCTCACCTTTGAAACTTTTTGCACTTAGGACTTTCCACCTCAAACAGTATTCATGCTCAACCATCCAAAAACAAAAAAAACCCTTAGCCTTCATAACTAGCCTAACATTATTACCCCAAAATTCAAAGAAAAATCCATATTTGCACTTATTGGAGAGATCCCTCTCCGAATTCAGGAGGGCTAGATCCTAGAATCCCAAAGTTGGTTGAAACAATGTTGTTTCTATGATCAGATTTTGCCAATCTTGTTGATTATATATTCCTAACATAGCTAAAGTGGTATTTTTCTAACAAAATATTCATACTAATAGGGGACATCTCATCTTGTTATCTACTTGCCTCCATGGGTTTGGGTAATCCTTTTTGACCGCTCATCTGCTCTTTGCCACGTCATCATGACCTCAGATCCTTTGATGTCAAATACTACCAAATCCACTTTCGTGCCACCGATATGTTCAAGAGAAGTTCACCTATGTAGTTCTCAAGCTCCCTCTGATTCACTACTGATATTGATTCACAAAACATCATGTTCCTATGTTTCACGTCGATGATGTGGGAAACACTATGGCCCACCTTCGATCAAGGTCACTTCCTGTCGACTTCAGCTCATTATCTAGGAAGATGGTCTAGAGACTCCCTTAAGGTACCTTGGAGCCTGCATGCCTCAATGGCAGGTTCTTTGCAAGGTTTTCATTATTGGCCTTCAATTGGATGATTCTACGGGTGTTCAACGCCAGCTCACTGTTCACATTCCGTGGATTGTACCTATAGTACCTTGAGGGTCATCCTCATTATTGGTGGTTCCTCTCTCATCTGTTAATGGCTTACATTATTGGCTAGTAATCAGACAATGTTCTTTCATGTTTGACTTCAGCTCGCTTATTCACATGCTCAGACTTGTACTCTGTCCGGGTGAAGATGGAGTGTAAGACCCTGGATTTTGTCTGATGACATCCAAGCTACGGATTTTTCGTGGATTATCATGATAGGTTACATGACTCATTTGATTGGATGGCTGCGACCATACCTGATTCTACTTGTTGATCCTTCTTTACTAGATGGCTGCGTCCATAACTTGGATCCCGGTTATTGTACACTCTATTATGGATGGTTGCACCCATACCACATATCATGTATTTGAGATATCAGTTGTATTTGTCTTCGCAAGTTTTCTAACGACAGTGTTTTCAGTTGGGCGCATTCTCATAAAGCATTTCACCCCTCCCTCTCTTTCGGGCCTCATGCTTTAGGGGGCATCTATTACACAACATTTTGTCACCATCCCTGAAATCCCTCATCCCGCACATTGGAGGGATATTCCCGTGACCTGTGAGCAGTAACATGACCTGAAACCACCTTCATGGCATCCCCTTGCATAAGGAAAAACATTCCTCTGAAGAACATTTCCTCTGAAAAACCCTAAAAATAGATGTTTTAGCTTTAGCGCAACTAGCCAGTTCAGCCCTCACGCCAATGGGGGAAATCGACCATAGAGGGCGCGCCAACTGGTGCACTGTCTCTGTGTTTCGCTCATGCCAAGCTTAATAAGGGAGGCTTTTAAAAATAAATGGTGGAAGTTTGATTTCAGCAAACTCCTAAATGAATCATCAAAAGGAGTTGAGTGTTTTGGCTCCAAATCTCCATGTATAGGAACTGGTTTTCCACCTATCATGGAAGCTTCCTTAGAGATAGGGCCTATCCCATGATTATAAGGATCCCAACCTCATTTCCTCCATATATAAAAGCTTTCCTTCTCCATTAGCAAGCTAGCTGAACTTGTAGGAAGGAAACTATAGCCGGGCAACCTTTGAGAGCCAAGACGAAGAGAGAGAGCTTCGTCCAGATTCCCGACAAGATTTATTGAGACATGCTCCATTGTCAGCTCTGCTGAAGGAAGATCATAGCATCATAACATTTGGTTGTAATCTCCATTTTTTTATCTATAACATAAGCGACTCTGATTTTGGTTCCATTCATGTGTTCATTTCTTTATGTAATATAATGAATTATATTCTCTCTGACTGATATATGGTTACATGCTTTGTATTTTACATTATATTTTGTTGTTTCCTTGCACGTGTACAGGTGTCTAGATGTATCGAACGGAAGGATCGTGATCTGTCAAGAGAGGGATGGGAAATGTCATCTTTTCTTCAATGAAAACTGCGTGGGATTTGAGGTAGGCTACTTATCATGACCTTTGTCATTTTGTAACTAGGAACTGACGTTATTGCATGACTTGATTGTTGCTAGACCCGACCTGGGCTAGTAGGGATCACCTCTGTCTGCAGAGGGGATTTACCACTTCAACATTAAGGTTAGATTAAGGATAAAGTCAAGGTTAAGATTAGGTTAAGGTTAAGATTAGGTTAAGGGTAAAGTTAAGGTTAAGGTCAAGTTCAAGGTTATGGTTAAGGTCAAGGATAGGGTTATGGTTAAGGTTAAGGTTAGGTTAGGATAAGGTCAAGTTTAAGGTTAGGTTAAGGGTAAAGTTAAGGTTAAGGTTAGGTTAAGGTTAAGGTTATGGTTAAGGTCAAGGATAGGGTTATGGTTAAGGTTAAGGTTAGGTTAGGATAAGGTCAAGTTTAAGGTTAGGTTAAGGTTAAGGTTACAGGTTTAGTCAGTTCAGGTTAAGGTTACGGTTAAGGTTAAAGTCAAGGTTAAGGATTTGGTTAAGGTTAAGAATAATTTTAAGGTTAAGATTAGGTTAATTTAAGGTTAAATTTAAGGTTAAGGTTAGGTTAAGGGTAAAGTTAAACTTAAGGTTAGGGTAAGGTTAAGGTTAGGTTAAGGTTAAGGTTAAGGTTAAGGTTAGGTTAAGGTGAGGGTTAGGTTATAGTTAAGGTTAAGGTTAGGTTAAAGGCAAGATAAGGTTAAGGTTAAGGTTAGGTTAAGGTAAAGGTCAAGGTCAAGGTTAAGGTTAAGCTCAAGGTTGAGGGTAAAGTTAAGGTCAAGGTTAGGGTTAGGTTATATTTAAGGTTAATTTTAGGTTAAGGGTAAATTCAAGGTTATGGTTAAGGTGAAGGTTAAGGGTTATGTTAAGGTTAAGGGTTACGGGTTTAGTCAGGTTAAGGCTAAGGTGAAGGTTAAGGTGAAGCTTAAGGTTAAGGTTAAGGTTAAGGTTAAGGGTTTGGTCAAGGGTAGGGTTAGGGGTAAGGTTAGGGTTAAGGATAAGGTTAGGGTTAAGGGTTAATGTTAGGGTCAGGGGTAAGGTTAGGGTTAAGGTTAGGGGAAGGTTAAGGTTAAAGTTAGGTTAAGGCAAGGTTTAGGTTAAGGTAAGGTTAAGGTTAAGGTTACGGGTTTATTCAAGTTAAGGTTATGGTTAAGGGTTTGGTATGGTTTAGGGTTAGGTTATAGTTAAGGTTAATGTTAGGCTAAGGGTAAAGTTAAGGTTAAGGGTTTGTTCAAGGTTAGGGTTAGGTTATAGTTAAGGTTAAGGTTAAGGTTAAGGTTAGGGTTAAGGTCAGGGTAAAGGTAGAGGTTAAGGTTAAGGTTAAGAATTTGGTCAAGATTAGGGTTATGGTTAAGGTTAAGGTTAAGGTTAAGGATAAGGGGGTAAGTTAAGGTTAAGGGTTAAGGTTAAGTTTAAGGTTAGGTTTAAGGTTAGGGGAAGGTTAAGATTAAGGTTAAGGTTAAGGTTAAGGGTTTGGTCAAGGTTAGGTTTAGGTTATAGTTAATGTTAAGGTTAAGGTTAAGGTTACAGGTTTAGTCAGGTTAAGGTTAAGTTTAAGGGTTTGGTCAAGGTTAAGGTTAAGGGTTTTGTTAAGGTTAGGGTTAGGTTATAGTTAATGTTAAGTCTAAGGTTAAGGTTAAGGTTACAAGTTTAGTATGGTTAAGGTTAAGCTTCAGGTTAAGGGTAAGGTCAAGGTTAGGGTTAAAGTTTGCTTAGGTGTTACACTGAAAATTGTCACCTCGACGTTTTGTTGTCCATATGAGCTCATTATCACTCATACATTTCTCCCTTGCAAGTCTAAACACATCAATTCCTAATATTAAGCCATGAAAATAAGAGAAAAGCTCATAAAAGTCCTTAAAACACTTATACTGCACTTTCTCTTAGCTTTACCTGTGGTACTGCACCTTTTGTAAAGGAAAACTGTGGTACATACCACACTTTTTCTTCATTAAAAATGCGGAGCGCTGTAAAATGTAAAAAAAGGCGCAAGTAAAATCTAGAAGCTTAGTTTGATTTATTTTTGGAAGATTCTAGAAACATTCCTGCAGTGGAAAGTCTGCTCTTTTTAGGTTCATGCATCCCATCCATTAAGGAGCTAACCCTTTGAAGTAAGGAGCTAATCCCTTTTAAGGAGGATTGTATCCATTCTTTTTTGGAGCTGTAACCTCCTCTCTTTCACTATAAAAAGAGGCATAGGGCAGCCTCAAAGGGAGTTCAAGCTTTAGTATTATTTGAGGTGAAGTGCTATTGGAACTTAGACCCTTTTAGCTGAGATTTTATGTGGGAAATATTACATACCTATATGTATCTCGGTTGGAAGAGTGCAAGGCTTGTTAGAGTAGAGGAGATTCCTTCTTCAGGCCCCAAGAAGACCTTTACAACATCAAGGCGGACACGATTGTAAGGTTTTTCTTACTATTGAAAGTTAATACAAATAAGTCTGTTTTTCTCAATAAGCTGTTAATTGATTGGTTTATTTTATGGATTCCTTGATCACCATAATAGATATGATTTATGAATATATCCTATGCAGGTGCTATTTGATGTTTGTTTGATTTTGATTGCAGATCTTTGAAGGCAACTCTTTAGGGTGACTGCAGGATGACTACTACAAACAAACGTTGGATCAAAGGTAAGATCGTCAAACCTTTATAACATTTGATTATGAATCGTGATATATCTAGATAAAGATAGATTTAATTGTCCGTTTATTGCTAGCTGTCCATAGGACACTTGGGAGGTTTGTCTTGTCCACAAGAATGATTTATCCGTCCAACAAATTGGTGACTCCGTTGGGGAATGATTGGATTTTTTGTTTTCCTTTTGTTTTGACTTGAGAAAATGAATTTTCTGGTTCTTGATTGACGTATGCTGGTTTGGGTGGCTTAGTTTAATTTTTCTGTACTTTAAAAAAATTTGAAAACTTTTTTTTTCTTGAAGTTTTCTGATCTCTTCACTTTTCATTCATGCACAATGTGGTCATCTCTACAATTTTCTTGAGTAACCAGTGCGATACTGCACCTATTTACTCTGGAGCCTGCGGACCCTAGGGAAATTTTATGAAAACTTAAAATTTCCTTTTCAGGCTTAGTCTATATTTAATTCAGGATTCTTAGCATCTACCCAGATCTGTATTTTTCTATCAAAAATCCTTGTTTATGAGTTTCTTTCAGCAGATTTTTCATCTCATAAGTCTTTGTTAAGTTAATTGGGTGTCTTGGGTCTCTTTTTTGAGAAATTCTTAATTTGATTTCCTTTGGTCATTACTTGGAGGTTTGTCTCAGTCTTTTCACAAATTTTCATCTTTTTTCTTTTGTTTTTACAAAAACATTTCCCATGACCTGTGAGCAGTAACATGACCTGAAACCACCTTCATGGCATCCCCTTGCATAAGGACAAACATTCCCCTGGAGAACATTTCCTCTGAAAAACCCTAAAAACAAATGTTTTATCTTTTGCGCGACCAGCCAGTTCAACCCTCACCCCAATGGGGGAAATCCAACATAGAGGGCACACCAACTGGCACACTGTCTTTGTGTTTCACTCGCACCAAGCTTAATAAGGGATGCTTTTTAAAAATAAATGGCGTAAGTTTGATTTCAACAAACTCCTGAATGAATCATCAAAAGGAGTTGAATGCTTTGGCTCCAGATCTCCATGTATAGGAAGTGGTTTTCCACCTATCATGGAAGCTTCCTTAGAGATAGGGCCTATCCCATGATTATAGGGATCAAAACCTCCTTTCCTCCATCTATAAAAGCTTGCCTTCTCCATTAGCAAGCTAGTTGAACTTGTAGGAAGGAAACTATAGCCGGGCAACCTTTGAGAGCCAAGCTGAAGAGAGAGAGCTTTGTCCAGATTCTCGATAGGCTTTGTTGAGACACACTCCACTGTTAGCTACGCCGAAGGAAGATCATAGCATTAGAGCATTTGGTTGTAATCTCCCTTTTTTTACCTATAATATAAGTGACTCTGATTTTGGTTCCATTCATGTGTTCATTTATTTATGTAATGCAATGAATTATATCCTCTCTGACTAATATATGGTTACATGCTTTGGATTTTACGTTGTATGTTGTTGTTTCCATGCAAGTGTACAGGTGTCCAGATGTATCGAACAGAAGGGTCATGATCTATCAAGCAAGGGACAGGAAACATCATATTTTCTTCAACGACAACTGTGTGGGATTTCAGGTAGGCTACTTATTGTGACCTTTGTCATTTTGTAACTAGGAACCAACATCATTGAGTGACTTGATTGTTGCTAGACCTGATCTGGGCTAGTAGGGATCGCCTCTGTCCATAGAGGGGATTTATCTCTTCAACATTAAGGTTAGGTTAAGGGTAAATTCAAGGTTAAGGTTAGGTTAAGGTTAATATTAGGTTAAGGGTAAAGTTAAGGTTAAGGTTAGGTTAAGGTTAAGGTCAAGGTTAAGGTTATGGTTAAGGTCAAGGTTAGGGTTATGGTTAAGGTTAAGGTTAGGTTAGGATAAGTTCAAGTTTAAGGTTAGGTTAAGGTTAAGGTTACAGGTTTAGTCAGTTCAGGTTAAGGTTATGGTTAAGGTTAAAGTGAAGGTTAAGGGTTTGTTTAAGGTTAAGATTAAGGTTAAGATTAAGATTAGGTTAAGTTAAGGTTAAATTTAAGGTTAAGGTTAGGCTAAGGGTAGAGTAAAGCTTAAGGTTAGGGTAAGGTTAAGGTTAGGTTAAGGTTAAGGTTAAGGTTAGGTTAAGGCGAGGGTTAGGTTATAGTTAAGGTTAAGGTTAGGTTAAGGGTAAGATAAGGTTAAGGTTAAGGTTAAGGTTAGGTTAAGGTTAAGGTCAAGGTCAAGGTTAAGGTTAAGGTCAAAGTTAAGGTTAAAGTTAAGTTCAAGGTTAGGGTTAGGTTATCTTTAAGGTTAAGTTTAGGTTAAGGGTAAATTCAAGGTTAAGGTTAAGGTGAAGGTTAAGGTTAATGTTAAGGTTAAGGGTTACGGGTTTAGTCAGGTTAAGGTTAAGGTGAAGCTTAAGGTGAAGCTTAAGGTTAAGGTTAAGGGTTTGGTCAAGGGTAGGGTTAGGGGTAAGGTTAGGGTTAAGGATAAGGTCAGGGTTAAGGTTAGGGTTAAGGGTTAATGTTAGGGTCAAGGGTAAGGTTAGGGTTAAGGTTAGGGGAAGGTTAAGGTTAAAGTTAGGTTAAGGCAAGGTTTAGGATAGGGTTAAGGTTAAGGTTATGAGTTTAGTCAGGTTAACGTTATGGTTAAGGGTTTGGTACGGTTTAGGGTTAGGTTATAGTTAAGGTTAATGTTAGGTTAAGGGTTTGGTCAAGGTTAGGGTTAGGTTATAATTAAGGTTAAGGTTAAGTTTAAGGTTAGGGTTAAGGTTAGGGTAAAGGTTAAGGTTAAGGTTAAGGTTAAGAATTTGGTCAAGGTTAGGGTTATGGTTAATGTTAAGGTTAAGGTTAAGGAGGTAAGTTAAGGTTAAGGTTTAAGGTTAAGTTTAAGGTTAGGTTTAAGGTTAGGGGAAGGTTAAGGTTAAGGTTAAGGGTTTGGTCAAGGTTAGGTTTAGGTTATAGTTAATGTTAAGGTTAAGGTTAAGGGTTTGGTTAAGGTTAGGGTTAGGTTATAGTTAATGTTAAGTTTAAGGTTAATTTTAAGGTTATAGGTTTAGTAAGGTTAAGGTTAAGCTTCAGGTTAAGGGTAAATTCAAGGTTAGGGTTAAATTTTGCTTAGGTGTTACACTGAAAATTGTCACCTCGACATTTTTTTGTCTATATGAGCTCATTTTCACTCATAAATTTCTCCCTTGCAAGTCTGACCACATCATTTCCTAATATCAAGCCTTAAAAATAAGAGAAAAGCTCATAAGAGTCCTTAAAACACTTGTACCGCACTTTCTCTTATCTTTACCTATGGTACCGCACCTTTTGTAAAGGAAACCTGTGGTACATACCACACTTTTTCTTCATTAAAAGTGCGGAGCCCTGTAAAATGTAAAAAAAGGCACAAGTAAAATCTAGAAGCTTAGTTTGAGTCATTTTTGGAAGCTTCTAGAAACATTCCTGTAGTGGAAAGTCTACTCTTTTCAGGTTCATGCATCCCATCCATTAAGGAGCTAACCCCTTGATGTAAGAAGATAATCACTTTGAAGGAGGATTCTATCCCTTCTTGTTTGGAGTTGTAACCTCCTATATTTCACTATAAAAATATGCATAGGGTAGCCTCAAAGGGAGTTCAAGCTTTATTATTATTTGAGGTGAAGTGCTGTTGGAACTTAGACCCTTTTAGCTGAGATTTTATGTGGGAAAGATTACATACCTCTATTTATCTCAGTTGGAAGAGTGCAAGGCTTGTCAGAGTAAAGAAGATTCCTGCTTCGAACCCCAGGAAGACCTCTACAACATCAATGTGGACACAGTTGTAAGGTTTTTCTTACTATTCAAAGTTAATACAAATAAGTATGTTTTTCTCAATAAGCTGTCAATTGATTGGTTTATTTTATGGATTCCTTGATCACTAGAATATAAATGATTTATGAATATATCCTATGCAGGTGTTGTTTGATGTTTGTTTGTTTGTGATTGCAGATCTTTGAAGGAAGCTCTTTCAGGTGACTGAAGGACAACTACTACAAACAAGCATTGGATCAAAGGTAAGATCGTCAAACCTTTATAACATTTGATTATGAATCGTGATATATCTAGATAAAGATAGATTTAATTATTCGTTTGTTGCTAGTTGTCCATAGGACACTTGGGAGGTCTGTCTTGTCCACAAAATTGACTTACTTGTCCAAAAAATTAGCGACTCTACTGGGGAATGATTGGATTTTTTGTTTTCCTTTTGTTTTGACTTGAGAAAATGATTTTTCTGGTTCTTGATTGATGTATACTGGTTTGGATGGTTTAGTTTAATTTTTCTGTGATTTGAAAAGTTTTGTTTTCTTGAAGTTTTCTGATCTCTACAATTTGCATTCATGCACAGTGTGGTCATCTTCGCAATTTTCTTGAGTAACCAGTGAGGTATCTCACCTATTTACTCTAGAGCCTACGAACCCTGGGAAAATTTTATGAAAACTTAAAATTTCTTTTTCCTTGACCAAACCCTTAACCTTAACCTTACCTTAACCTAAATTTAACCTTAACCTTCCCCTAACCTTAACCTTAACCTTACCCTTAACCTTCACCTTAACCTTACCCTGAACCTTCACCTTAACCTTAACCTTAACCTCAACCTTTACCTTGACCTTACCACTTAACATTCACCTTAACCTTAACTTTAACCTTACTAAACCTTAACCTTAACTTTACCCTTAACCTTGACCTTACCCTTAACCTTCAGCTTGACCAAACCCTTAACCTTAACCTTAAACTGACCTTGACCTTGACCTTAAGGTTAGCTTGAGGTTAAGCTTGAACTTGACCTTAACCTTAACCTTACCCTTAACCTTTACCTAACCTTAACCTTAACCTAAACTTAAATTTAACCATAAACTTAACTTTACCCTTAACCTAATGGTAACCTTAACCTTAACAATAACCTTAACCTTGACCTTGACCTTAACCTTAACCTTACCCTTAACCTTAACCTAACCCTAACCTTGAGCAAACCCTTAACCTTAACCTTAACCTAACTAAACCCTTAACCTTGGCCTAATTGTAACCTTAACCTTACCTTAACCTAACTTAACCTTGACCTTAACCTTAAGCTTAACCATAACCTTAACCTTACCTTAACCATAACCTTAACCTTAACCTGACCCTAACCTTACCCTAACCATAACCTTAAATTTACCCTTAGCATAACCTTAACCTTACCCTAACCTTACCCTAACCATAACCTTAAATTTACCCTTAGCGTAACCTTAAACTTGACCTTAATGTTAGGGTTAGGTTAAGGGTAAGGTTAAGGTTAAGGTTAGGTTAAGGTTCAGGTCAAGGTTAGGGTTAGGTTAAGGTTAAGGGTGAAGGTTAAGGGTAAGGTTAAGGTTAAGGTTAGGGGAAGGTTAAGGTTAAGGGTTTAGTTAAGGTTAAGGTTAGGTTAAGGTTAAGGTTAAGGTTAAGGTTATGGGTTTAGTCAGGTTAAGGTTAAGGCTTACCCCCTTAACCTTAACCTAACTATAAACTTACCTTAACCTAACTTAACCTTAACCTTGACATTGACCTTAACCTTAACTTTAAATTTACCCTAACCTTAAGGGTTTAGGCAGGTTAAGGTTAAGGTTAAGGGTTTGCTCAAGGTTAGGGTTAGGTTATAGTTAAGTTCAAGGTTAAGGTTAGGTTATGGTTAAGGTTAAGGTTAAAGTTAAGGTTAAGTTAAGGTTAATATTAAGGGTTTGGTCAGGTTTAGGGTTAGGTTATAGTTAAATTTAAGGTTAAGGTCAAGGTTAAGGGTAACGTTAAGGTTAAGGTTAAGGGTTTGGTCAAGGTTAGGGTTAGGTTATAGTGAAGGTTAAGGTTAAGGATATATACAACCATTTGATTGGTAAAAAAAATGAGTAGAACATCTGACTTCTTGTGATAACCTCCATGTATTCTAATATATGATCAACAAAAATCTGATGTGGAATTTCTTCTTCTGGGCCTCCCACGACTAATTGATTTTCTGCATCCTAGACAACTTGGTTCACTGCATCCCTAGTGTAGTCCATGAAAGCACCATCATATTTTTCCTGCACATCAATAAGAAGTGAAATTTATTCTTGTTGTGGGGGAGGGAGACTTTCAAAAAATGATGTAGGGTCTCTGAATTGATACGATTGTTCTTGTGAATTTAGAATTTCAATGTCAGTTTCATATCTTTCAACCACCAAGTCTAGGAAAATTTTCTTAATCTCAGGTTTAGCATTGAATTTTGAGCTGAGAAGGATAACCTTTGGAAGGTCCTCACCTTCAAGTTCTTCCAAGTCACTTGATATTACATAATGAAACTCTGCTATGAAAATTGAATGAATTTTTGCAAATTGTTTAGATTCTTCTATTAGTGGAGTGATTTGGTCTTCACTATGTTGGGATGTGGAGTGGCCACTATGTTGATTTTAGACCAACAAAAAAGAAAAGGTAGCCAGATATGAAAATATTTAGAGGAAAACTAGTATTACACAAAGAAAACTTAATCCTTGAAGCTTCCTAATCATGGGTTTGCATGATGTTTCAATGGAAGTGTGGGTTGTCCCATTTGAGTCTTTGTGGAGCCAGGAGTAATCAGCAAGCCTACTGATCACCAGTGGAGTCTTTTGGTCTTTTAGGAGTTGTGGCGTCACCAAGTGGATGATTTCGAATGTTTTAAAGCAGGCTGCTATCCACCATCAGCAATTAACTACCAATCTAAGGATGTTTGCAGGTCTTCTGAGGTCTTAGGATGTATAAGATGTAATTCAATCAGAATTCCCTAGTATGGTCGCCATTATGTTGGGGTCCCTGTGATTTTGCATATTGGCATACCAAATGACAAGGCAACATCAAAACCACTTTGGAATCATAGGATCTAGCCCTCCTAGATTCAAAGAGGGATCTCTCGATATGTGTTTAGAATGATATACTTTAAGGCTTATGATATGATATTAGGCTAGTTATGAAGCACAAGGGATTTGTTTGTTTGTTGGTTGGGGATCATTAACCGAGAAGGTCATGTGAAGTGTGAAGAAGGGAATAAGTTGAAGGATATTTCAGCATGGGAAGGTAGTTTAATAAAAAGTGTCAATCCATTGGGCTATGGAGTCATAAAAGGTTTACTCGCACAAAAAGTATTTAAGGGTTTTCATAGGGAAAGTCATCTATATCAGAAGATATTTTTAAGTTGAGTTTGTGGTATGAAATAGTAATAAGTGTTGTGAAAGAATAAAATTTATATTCGATTAAGAAAACTAACTTCACTACACAAGAAAAACATTTTAAAGTGACTGTTTTAAAGCAAGCCAAAGGACAGGGAGAACCATAGAATTCTTTGGTCAATATTCCTACTAAAGCCAACTTCTAAGACAACAATCCAGTAATCCTCTTGACTACCTTCAGAAAGTAGAAAAAAATTAAGATAAACATAAAGAGTAGCCTAAGATCAAGTAAGGACTTTGAACCTATCCTTATTTGGGCATAAACTCAAGGGAACTTTTAAAAACTAGTTGTTGGAGAAGAAACTAGAGGACAAGGCTAACCATAGACTTCCCTAGTGCAACTCTACTTAGAAAACCTTTCAAGAACATTCAAGAACAAAATCTCAAGTTCTACACTGCAAGACATGGGCTCACCAACATTCCTTGATTGGTTATACTCTATTGATTCATTCTCAAACACACATTTAGAAGAAAACATAAAGATAAAGCTTATCAGTCAGAATTAGGGTACTTCAGAAGTAAATCCTAATCTATATTTCCTACTCTTTATCAGAGAATATGAACAAAGTTAAAAACATAAGAAGCAACAGTGACAATAAGGAAAAACATCACCAATGATTTAGATCAGGATCCAGTGAATCTTCTTGTCTACTTGATGTCCAAGACCAGTTACATACTCAAGTCCAATGGATTTCTGCAGTCCAATACTTCTCTTCCCAGCCTACTATATTACAACTACTCAAAAATTCTTACTCAATAACAGTTCGACAATTAACAATTTTCCAACCCCTTAAAATGAAACTTCAAAGAGTATTTATAGGTGAATGAAGAGGAGTGGTGGAAGAGATGATCTTAATGATCAATTAAGACAGAGGAGAAGTGCATCGAATACTTCACTCTACTCAATAAAAATTGCATTAACTGTTTAGGCCATTCAATAGTTTTTGTTGACTTTGAGGCATATCTGGTAGGCTAGTAATAACTCCGAAGTGTGTGCTTTTGGAGATATCTTCTAATTGCAATAACTCTGTCTTGGATTATGGGACAAGTTAGGTGAAACGTTTAGTTTTAAGGCCACCCATGCCTTTATAATAATTTCCCTGATAGTTTAAAGAGGTTCTGTCATCATTATGGCTGTCAAGGTGTCTTTGAAAGGTAAAGTAGACTACAGGTGTCCTTTTCTTGATCTCTAGAGATTTAATTTCCTTGATGATCTAACATTTCAAGGCTTCTTTGCTGATCTATTTTCTTTTGTCACTTTAAACTAAATTAGGCCTCAGATTTGTTCTTTCGGCCTCTTTAATCATCTTTGACCTTTATTTCCTTGCTAACTGTATTCCCTTCTGATTTAATTGTCTTCTTTCTGTATTCTTCATTCATTGATCTGTAGGTTTAGCTTTTGGTCTTCAGATTTCATGCTTAAACCTTTATCTTCGATTTCTTCACTGATCTTTGGTCTTCACTATTCGATGTGTACAGGTGGCAGTAGCACATCAAAGGGTTTGACTGAATAATCAATATTAATGATATATTGATGAAACTTTTGAGTTTACCCCTTTTTGTCCCTTTTATGCAATTTCTAGCCCTAGAGGATTGTCACCCTCAGCCATGTCCCTTTACTGGACTGTGGGACAACTTTTTATTATAGATGTTAGCCCCTTATGAATTCCTTGACAAAGCAAGCACGGGGCTAGAATGGTTTATGAGCCTTCAAGAAATGAATTTCCCTTGAAAACACATCATCCTTGAAGACTTTTTATGTTCCCTGCCTTTGACTATCTCCCTCTGCTGTTATAGCTGAATGACAAAATTTTCTCAGAAAGGCCTGATTTTTCCCCTTGTATCCCTGCAGAATTCCCCCATTTTATCCTCTTTCCCCCTTTTTCTCAAGTCCCCTTTGTTCCCCCCAAATTTCCCCATAAACCTCCTAAATTTCCCCAAAATCCCTCTTGAATCCTACCTTTGCCCTTTGTTTGGCTAAGTTTCCCATTTTCTTCCCTGTCGTTACCCTTCCCAACCTTAAATTTCATTAAAAATGGGTTAAAAACCCACTTTCCAACATTATAACAGGGCTTAGCCCCTTTCCCGCCAGCCCCTTTCAACCACTTCCCACACATTCCCTTGCACTAGGGCCATGCGCTTAAGTCCTAAGCACTAATCGCAATCAGAAGATTGGCGGAGGGTTGAATTCCTTTGTAAAAATCCAAAGTTCCAATGCGATTGGTTTATTGTATAAGTCTCTTGATGTGTTTTTAATTGTTGATCTACCACATGAATCGAACGGCCCGCGAAATATCGCAAGACATCACAATCGTGATACCTTTGTCAAGACTCCCGATCGGTCCATCGCAAAAATTTGCGATGGGATTGATCGCATTGCCCTGACCTTCGATCACCCGATCGCATTTCCCTTCCGATCACTCCCCCGTCTGATTGATCACAAGTTTTTTCCCGATCGCAATCGCAACTCCTCTCCCGATCTCTCTGATCACACTCTCCCTCTGATTGAACGTGAGCCGTCGATATGATCTCCAAATCCACGGTCAGTGCTCAATCACGCTCCCACCGCCGATTGCAATCAGAACTTTGAAATGTGACACCTCTGTCCCCCCCCCCCCCCCCCAATTGTGATTCTTCGATATGATCTCAACTGTCCATTTAACCCCGAGATCCAATGGCTATCACTTGCCCCTACTCATCGCAATCAGAAGTTTCAATATGTGTCACCCCTGTCCCTCCTCCGATTTCGATTGCCTGAATCAATCACAGTCGTCCATCCATATTTGAAATCAACGACCCAGATCATCTTGCTTTTCTCCCATCACTCTTCCCCTTCTGCCCTCTGAACAATTCTCCACCATTGATCCCCAGGTAAATCCAATGGTCAAGAATGAATCGCCCTCCACCACGTCGGGTCCCACCGTGTACGATCCATCCCTCGTATTTCATTGCATTTCCTTCGCATTTCTTTATTTTTTGTTCAAAGTCCAAAGTTTAAAACTTTACACTAAAGTCTTGTATTTCATAGTTGTTCCACCCAATTTCATATATCATGCCGCTGCTCGATATCCACCATTGATCTTTGTCCCCAGAGCATGATCTAATGGTCTACGCTGCATTCTACCGCTGAAACCCTATTTTCTCACTGTTACACCATATCAAATCATTTTTCACCATTGTTTCATGTTGAACCGCTATTTCCGCCGTCGCGCTATCACTCCGCCAGTCTCCACTCCATCCACCTTCCCCTTGTTTTCGTGATCCAGTCACAGGTTTCGCAGAGTACAGAGGTTGAATCGCCACCATGATTGCACAGTATTGATGCAACAACAAGTTTTCACTGACAGAGGTGTAAATAAAGTGACAGAGAGTTCCATGCATGAAAACGAAGATCTATAATCCTTAAACCAAGTTCTTCAAGGCAAGCTACCAAGGTCAAAGACATCATAGATCACCAGAGGATACAGATATGCAAAAGTTATTGTACAGTTGGTTTTCTACATCAGCAGAATGTTTTCCTCCTGGGAAGGATAGGTTTCCCATACTGTTTTTATTATATGCCGTGCTCTATAGGAGATTTCCACCCAGAACATAGTCCCAAACGATCAGAGCATTTGTTTCATAAGTATGGCAGACCATTCGGTCGTTTATTTACATGTTGTTTATTCACCAAAGGTACTACAGAGTTCTGCAGTCGAAGTACATCAGGACCAGACCAGAGTAAATGAAGCCTGACGAAGACCATTTTTTCCTCCAGGGTGCCAGAGATTAATGCTCAGAGTTAAAACAAAATGGGCTTCGACTCTCTCTTTCTTTTCTAAGTTGAATGTTACATTTAATCTTCTACCTATCTCCTTCGCTTCTCTTCAGTTATAAAAATCATTAGAAAACTATTGTAAAAGGTTGTTGAGGAGATATCAGAGAATTGTAAGTTGTTTCTGTGAGATACAGTTCTGTGTAAAGTTGTAAGATAGGCTGAGGAAATATGTATTTAGGCTAAATGTTCAAGCTGTGGGCAATGTTGTACATGACTGGTGTTGTTTTTAATATGACAAGCACATTTCTTTGGATCTTGATCTAAAGCAGTTGGTGATGTTTTTCTATCTCTATGTTTTATTTCATTCCATTTCAGTTCTTAAAGCACATCATAAATACGCATAGGATTTGCCCTTGTTAGGCACCCTATGTTTCTGCTCTCCTTGCCTTAATGTTTTCTACTAAATTTGCTATCTAAGGATCGATTTCAATTTATCTAACTAGTGTAGTGGTCTGATATATTGCTAGCTGATGTATAGATTAATGGAGTCTGTTTTTAGATGTTCTTGTTTAGATTTAATTAAATGAGTTGAGAAAACTGGGAGGTTTAGAACTATGTCTCTGCCTCACTAGGATATTTCCATTTCAATTAAACTTTCCAAGTTCCCTAAAGTTGCCTCTGATTATGTCCAAGCAGTTCTGGAGTTAAATGACCTCTAACCTAATCTATAGACAAGATTGGATGGTTTTCCTCCTTTCATTTTCAATCCTTAATGTTTCCATGCCACACAATCATTTTAGGATCCAATGCTTTAGATGACTAGCCCAACTGAAAGCTTGCACATTGAACAACAAGTAAACCCTTTCCTGACTCCATTTGCCCAATGGTCTTGAATACTTTTTGAATTTATCTTTCCTTACCTAAAATCTTCTTTTCCTTGCCTTGTCTTTAATTGAAACCTTCATTCCTGATTCCCAACAACCAAATCAAACCAAATCAAACAAACCTTGTGCCTATAACTAGCCTAACATCTTAAACACCTAGCTTTAAATTCATATACCTTTGACATATCATAGAGAGATCCCTCTCTGGACCCAGGAGGGCTAGATCCTGAGGTCTAAAAGTGGTTTTGATTTTGTCTCATCTTTTGGTCTTGCCAATCTGGCCAAAACATGGGAACCCCAACAATAGCACCACCATTAAACCTACACAAGACACCAAACATATTATAAAATCCCGTGGATTGGGCTTAAATTGTTTCAGAGGCAATGACGAAGGTGAAAGAGCTATGCAGAGGTAAGTGGATGCGGCGGAGATGATTTTTAATGGCGGAAACCTAAAACTAGGATTTGAATAAGATTTTGGCATGGAACATTGGATAGGTGGTTTTGGAAAACTGGGGATGGTTTTCTCATAGGGCTCGGGCAGTAAGCTATTTTGTGATAATCAAACGCAATACGGTTTATCGCTCGACACGTGCCTCTGAAAAACCACCTATTTCGCATAGAAACTGAATGGTGGGGAGATTTTGTGAATATCTACGTGAAGCAGTGCGATGACCTTTAGATCTAGGGTTGTAGATCCAACGATGGATAGGGCGTGCGAAGACTAGCGGTGGGGCATGGGAGGACGAGCGGTGGGGCCCAGCAGACATGTCATCGAATTTTTCTGGTAGTGGATGGGTCAATGGGAGGGGTTTAAATGTGGGGGTAATGTGGGCCATTAGATAAGGGGGAATGGATGGCTGTGATTAAATCAGAGTCGCGCACATCGGGAATCCAGACAGACGGGAGAAAGATATGTGGGGCAAGTGATTGCGATGTGCCGATGGAGCGAGAGCCGTTAGATTTTAAATAGGATCAATGGTGAAGATATGCTCAGGGGATCGGCATTTTGGTGGAGAAAATGAATGTGGGAGATGGAAATGGGGAAGCGTGAGGTGCGAAGTGTCGATAAGCTGATGGGCTTGGCGCTCGGTCATAGCACCAGATCATATGATGAAAAGGGGCTAGGTCTAAGCCAAAAGGCGCTTGAGCCTGAATGTATAAAAGGAGCAGAATTAGGCCGAAATGAAGGTGTTTTAAGGGTTTTGAGGGGTTCCGATGGGATAAAACAAGGGTTTTAAACCAATTAAAAAAAGATTTACAAGGTTTTAAACGGATTTCTTTAGGAAATGGAGGAATAGTAAAGGGAAAATGGGAATTTTAGGAAGGAAATGATGGAGAAGAGGTTTTTGAAAAAATCCTTGTATATCAACAAGCCTCTTTGAGGATTTTCTGAGAGAAGACATCAATGAGATGGGTCTTATGAAGGATATTGAACACAATAGACTTCAAGAACTCACAGATTGCTTGAAATTTGTTTCTTCAAGGCTAAAAGACCTATTTTAGCCATCATTTGAATATATCAAAATTATGGATGGTAATAAAGGTTAGGGTTAGGTTATAGTTAAGGTTAAGGTTAAGGGTAAATTCAAGGTTAAGGTTAAGTGAAGGGTAAAGTTAAGGTCAAGGTTAAGGGTTTCATCAAGGTTAGGGTTAGGTGTTACAGGTTTAGTCAAGTTAAGGTTGAGGTTAAGGGTTTGGTCAAGGTTAGGTTTAGGTTATAGTTAAGGTCAAGGTTAAGGTTAGGTTATAGTTAACCTTAACCTTAACCTTAACCTTAACTTTAACTTTAACCTAACCTTAAGGATTTAGTTAAGTTAAGGTTAAGGTTAAGGGTTTGGTCACTAGAGGTTAAGGTTAAGGTTAAGGGTAAGGTTAGTATTAAGGTTAGGGTAAGTTTAATATTAGGTTAAGGGTAAATTTAAGTTTAAGGTTAGGGTTAAAGTTAAGGTTAAGTTTAAGGTTAGGGTTACCGTATAGTTAAGGTCAAGCTTAAGGTTAAGGGTAAGGTTATAGGTAGGTAAGGGTAAGGTTAAGATTAAGGTTAATGGTAAAGTTAAGGTTAAGGTTATGGTTATGGGAATGTTAAGGTTAAGGTTAAGGTTAAGTTAAGGTTAAGGTTAAGGTTTGGTCTAGGTTAGTGTTAGGTTATAGTTAAGGTCAAGGATAAGGTTAGGTTAATGTTAAGGTTAAGGTTGTTTGCTCCCTATGATTTGCTAGATTGGAAAGAACAAATTTTGCAGGGGCCACATCAGAACCACTTTGGAATCCTAGGACCTAGCCTTCCTAGATTAAGAGAGGATCTCTCTATTTAGGATTTTTTTATTATTTTATCTTTGTGCTCTTTGTTTAGGATTTTAGGCTAGTTATGAAGTTCTAAAGACTTTTTTTTGTTTTGGTTGGATTAAGTGATCGATTGAAGGATCAATGGTGTGACTGATTGAGAAAATGTTTCAGCTGAACAAATAGACTGTGAGAATACATAGATTCATTAGGAAATGGAATCATAAAAGGATTTAATTGTTCATAAAATCTACAAGGGCTTTCATAGGGAAAGCTAACTATATCAAGTGGATTCTTTAGATTAGTTTTAGATATGAAACAATAAGAAGTTGTGAAGGCAGCAAAGCTATAGTTAGTCAATAATCTTCTAGCCCTACTTAAACAAGAAAATCATTTCAAAGTAACTGTTTGGAGCAAGTCAAAGGGCAGGAAAAACCATAATCCTCTTTGGACAAACTTTAATAAGTAAACCTTTAAGACAACAATGCAGTAATTCAAGGACTACTTTCAGACAAAGAAAACATATAATATAACAACAAGAGTGGTCTAAGATCAAACAGAAATAATCTAATATGCTTTTGAAAACTCTTAAAGACTCTTCAAAGCAACATTTCAAGATAGCCCAATGGGCAGGGCACACCATAAACCTCACTGGTTCAGACTCTAATAAGTGTACTTCAAATAAAGGTCCTAAAAACAATATCTCAAGTTTTACTCAAAGGAACATGGATTCACCAAAATTTCCTTGGTTTCGCTCTATTGAATCATTTCCAAGGAAACAAAATAGATATAACTAAAAGGAAATTAAGAATATTCTAATTAAACCCATGCAGAGGAAAACATGAATATAAAGGGTACAGATAGAAATAGGGTGCTAAAACAGCAAGTCCTAATCTAAAACGTTTGGTTCTTTATCATAGAAAGATGAACATAATGGAGAACATAAGAAGAAACAATAACAATTAGGAAAACTTCACCATTGATATAGCTCAAGGATCTAGTGAACATGCTTGTATTATTGATGATCAAACTAGTTACAATACTCCATGTACAACAACTCCATGCAACTCAGAGCTTTCTTCACTTCAGTCTAGCATTCCTTAATTAGCTCAGCAGCAAAAATCAGTCCAAAAACCATCAAGTAATCAACGTTTACAATGAGGCTCATATTCACTATTTATATGAAAAATGAGGAGGTGTTATTGTGCTAGGGTGTATAAATGTTATTTATTACAGAGTTAATGATTTTTGACCTTTGAGACCATGCAAGGCCCAAAGAAAAACAAATCTGAAAGGGTTACTTTGAATAATAACTTTTGTCTTAACTTCTAAGTTATTTCAGTTGAAATATTTGACTTTGAGGCTTTGTAATAACTATTGAGTTGCTTTAAAATATCTCCAACTGAGTAATAACTGTTTGAAGTCTTTGTGAAAATAAAAAGTGCTATAGGTTGAAAATTTGTCCTTGGATGAGTAATTGCTCCTTTGTTGAGTAGTTCGAAGGTATATTTGGGTAATATTCCTTGATTTGACTCTTTAAACTCTTCTTTCAGGACTTGATCTGCAATTAGGCCTTCATAATCATCTTTCTGTGTTTTTAGGCTAATATTTTTTCTTTATTCTCTAATCCTTTGATTAGGCTTTATCCCCTTTTTCTTCATTCTTTCACTGTTCTAACTGCTTCTTTGATTTGTCTATATGTAGGGGTTCTTCTATGTGCTGTAGGGTTCCTTGATTTAATAGATGGTCATGAATCATCGATCCATACTTTATGTAAATACCTTTAGTCCCTTTTATTTTTCTTTCTCACCTCTTGGATCATCATCCAAAGGCTTCTTCCATTTAATTGACTATGGGATGGCCTCTTAGGCTCGGGCTGCCATTAAACATACAAAAAATACAAACAAAACATTAATTTAAATCCTGCATTTTTGGGTTGAAACTGCTATTAGGGGTTTTTATGAGGTGTGTTAGCCACCTATAAATTCTATCATATCAAGTGGTGGCTAAATGATTTTTGGACAGCCTTCAAGAAACAATTTCATTACTAAAAATTGTTGATGCTTAAAGTCTTTTAATAAAATCCTATCCTTTGGGTAATCGTCACTGCTTTTCCTCTTTTCAACTCAAAAGTTATGTTATCATTACATGAAGAAAAACTGCTGAAAGTACCATTTTACTTTACCCCTTCTTCCAAAAACTAACCTCACTTTAACCCCTTCCTCTCCCATGAAAAACCCTCATTTTCATGTTTCTCCCCTATCCCCTTCATCAAAATCCCTTTGATAAGGTTTTAAGACCTTTCCTTTGCCTTATCGAAACCCTCGAACTCCTTTAAAAATCCTTGAAAATCCATAAAAATGCATTTCTCATATATGGTAGACTTAAGCCCCTTTGGGCTAAGTCTTTAAACCCTTACTCATCATGCGCCCTAGTGCTAGGACTGAGCGCTAGCCCTCCAAGCGCTTATCGCATCACCCAATTCCGATTAGCCCTTCATCCATAACCCCCCGGTCATATGGCTTTCCATGTAACCCTTGGCCCCGCAGCCGGGCGCCTAACCATATTTTATATATATCTCGCCCCAAAAAATATTGAAACCTTATGTTATTTTGAAACTTTGGGCATTTTATTATTTTCTAAGGTTTTCTGCCAGTCCAAAGTTCAAAGCACTCTCCACCATCGATCTGATATGCAGATCTACGGCACGCAATCCATCGCCTTAGTGGTCCCCGCTAACCACTCACCGTTGCAAAACTACGCGGTATTCATCGCACCGCTTTTAAGCGCGTGACGGTATTTTTCATTTTGCAGCAATTCCATACATCGCTTGACGCGTGGCCTGAGCACTCTTCACAAAACTGCCATCCATCATGCGTTAAATATCGGACGTGGACCCAGCGCGATATTGACGTCCACCGTCCGATCTGAGGCTACTCATCGAACGATGATCGCTCACTAAAGAAGCCCGATGGTTAACCAGGCTACGGTGTGGTCATTAAATCATCTCCGCAATCGATCTGATATATAGATCGATGACCCACAATTCATCACCCTAATTCCTCCGCTTTGACTTTTCGCCTATGTTCCCGGCCGTCGATCTCTGTGCGATCGACAGCTCCGATTCAAATTTCTTTTCACTCTCCACTAACCTCCTCTAAATTGATCTCGATCGTTGGATGATGCCATCCAACGGCCATGATTCCTCCATGTGCCTTCTAAAGCAGTAAACCTACACATGCATAGATTTTATAATATTTTTTCATTTTTTGCAAGGTTTAATGGTTTTTTTTCGCTATGTCTGAATAAATTTCAAAAGCAGAGGGTGACGATCCTCCAGCCTCTGATCCATCAAATAAAATCATCTGCAGATTTAAAATTCACGTTTCATCAGTTATTCATGAGGCATTGATGCCATATCACCCTTGCGCAACCCTGCACACCAGCAAAAAACACAGTAAATCAAGAACAGTCAGAAAAGTATTAGTGTCAAAGACAAAATATATTAGGATAGAAAATTGAAGACAGATCTATAGGGATTACGACTAAAAAATGGATTATCATAAGCCTAAAACATGGTTTAAAGAAGATCGTGAGTTTTTATATCAGACAGAAAGCATACACTGCCACATCAGAGGCTAATTAAATTCCCAGCCACTGCATAGCCACCTGCAGCCTCAAAGCAATCAAAAAAGGATCGAAGTTATTACCAGACCAGGAGGTATTTTGCATCAATACAACTGAACAGTTATTTTAACCAAAGGAACTTATGATAAACTGTCAGCAGAAGTTATTACAAGGATAACAAGGAGCCTTGAAATCAACAAATTATTTCCAGCAAACCTAATAGTTAATGTAAATGATTTTATACAGAGGAAACCTATGTAAGTTGCTTCATTGAGCCCCCAAAGGCCAATAAGACATTTAAGTTTGTATTGATTATTTTTAGAGATATTTTTATCAGATTCCACCTCCTCTTTCTTCTATAAATACTACTATAGAAGAAGAGTTGGCGTTGGTTGATCACTAGTTGTAATATTGGAACTCTCTGAAATAATACATAGTCTGTTGAAGTTGAAGAAGAAATTGAAGTCTTGAAGCCCTGATGATATTGTTGCATGCTTGTTACTGTGAAGGCTCTATAATTGGATCCATGAGCTTGGTTTTTGGTGAAGTATTCTAAACTGATTAATGTTTTTCCCTATTTTCATTATGTTCCATAATTTCTTACTACAGTAGGTTGAAAGTTTTAGGCTAAGAAATGACTCCTCGAAGCACCTTAGACCTGTTCACCCTTCATTGTTTTATGTTTTCTTCTGCTGAATTATTTTAGAGTCTTTAACCTCACTCTTTAGTCTTCATACTTGTTTATTTCATTAATAGTTCGAATAGTTGGTTTTAGCATGATTTATGGTTTTCCCTTCTTGTCTGCTGCAACTTAAAAATTGTTACTAAAGTCTCCCTTTGAAGTTTCCTATTTATAGTAAGTCAAGGAGGTATGTTCTAATATTGCCCTTTTTCCTTGCTTAAACAGTGGTCTTAAAGGTCTTTATAGTTGTGATCATAGATGTGTTAGGTGTTCCCTCTTCTATGACTGCAATTATCAGTGAATCTTTTATGTTTTCTAAGTCACTTGAAATAAAATCTTTGAGGAAATAGGGTGATCCCCAAATCTTAGATTTCATTTTAAAATTTGTTTTGAAATCATTATTTTCTTAAAGGTGTGATTTGTAGAATTTATGGTTAGCCCTGTCTACCAAATAGCTCTTTATTGTTCAAATTGTGCTTTCAAATTCACTTTGTTTGAGAATTAAATTTCTCTTTCCAAATCATTGATGTCCATCTCATTCCAAAACCAAAGGATCCTGCGGCCAAGTTAGATTTTCCCTTTGATATCCCATATCCATTAATGAGTGTGTTATGACCTCTTCTTGACTCTATTACCCAATGAACCAGATGTTTCTCCACTCTATATATCCTTCCTAGACCTTTCATGTTCTGTTGTATCAATTCAACCAAACAAACAAACAAACACTTGCACTTAATAACTAGTCTAAAACCAATACTCAAAGCACACAAGATAAACCTTTGAAAACAAACAATTGAGAGATCCCTCTCTGAGAACAGGAGGACTAGATCCTGGAACTCTAAAGATTGGTTCTGATGTTGCCTTGTCTTCTGATTTTCCAAACTATCAAAACACAGGACTCCAACATAATGGTGATCACAGTGGCACCTACTGAGAATACAGTGTTTTGAAAACACTTCTTAAAACTCTTTAGGCCCTTAGACTTGATAAAGAACACCCTTTGGACTTATCCCACCGCTCACACCAACATAATGGCGATCACGGTGGGACATACTGAGAATACAGTGGTTTGAAAAAACTTCTTAAAACTCTTTAGGCCCTTAGACTTGATAAAGAACACCCTCTGGACTTATCCCACTGCTCACACCAACATAATGGCGATCACGGTGGGACCTAGTGAGAATACAGTGGTTTGAAATTTTTTTTTAAAACTCTTTAGGCCCTTAGACTTGATAAAGAAGACCCTCTGGACTTATCCCACCGCTCACACCAACATAATGGTGATCACAGTGGGACATTGAGTAACATCTTCAAAACAAAATACTCACTGTCTAGTATAACATTAGTAGCCTCCCTCAAGCACTACCAAGAAATGGTAATCATGACAGGACCTTTTGAATCAGTGACAAACTAAGTGACCCTTAGGATTCTCATAAAGACTTATCAAACCTTGAAGGATTCAGTTACTAAGCCATAAGAGTGAACTCTATATGTATTGACACCCTAGCTAAGTTTTAAGTTAGATTTAGGATACTCTCATAACCTATAAGACCAGAATAACTCAGAAAAAACAAAAAAAAACATTTCATTTTGGCTTCACAATAAGCATGGTGGTGGAACCATCCAATATCTTACCTTCATAAAAGCTAAAAAGTTTCCACCCGGCAACTCCACTAGCCCCAGTAGGCCTATTACTCATATAGGTTCCCAGATCTCTTCAAGACTGCATTAATCAGCCTTGAAGAAGTTTAGAAGCCTAGTCCCTTACTAGATAAGACATCATGAGAGGTAAAATTCCCCAAAATAGTCCCTAAAACCTCAACCTCTCTCATTTTTGGAAAAAACACTCTGGCTTCACATAGGATTAACACTAGATCCCATCCAGACCCAAATCCTCCTTTAATAGTTGACAATCCAGAAATAATTCTATGGCAGACTTCTAAATCTAGAAAATCAGCTGCTAATAGGAGCCTCTTAAGAAAAAACTCCCTCTCTGAAAACCTTGTTGTCTTAGAGGATTCACACTTTGATTTACATCATACACAGAACATCTTTAGAACTAGATCTCAAGGTGATTTAAACAAGACTAACCTTAACTTTGTAGATTTACAACATAGCTTTAGTAGAGAAGCCTCACCTTCCACTCCTCCTGATTCCCAGCTTCTTCATCACTTTAGCCTTGCCGCCCTTTTCCATAACAAATCTGCTCAAAATCAGTTTTCTGGCCCAAGTGTTTCTTCCACTCCAATTCATACTACCACTGTGCAAAACACTCATGTTCATCCCACTTTCACTACTGTAAATCCACCCATATTTCTAGCCATGGCAACATGGTATTCCCCATTAGTGTTACCACAACCTCTACTTACCTTACCAAATGATTACCAATCCAAAATCCCTCACTTCACTAGAAAAAATTCGACAACAACCCAACATCATGTAGATAGGATGAAAGATGCATTTGATTACATGGAGATAGAAGAAGAAACTATGAAGATGAGGATCTTTGCCCAAAATTTAGGAGGAGATGTAAAGAAATGGTTTAAAAACTTACCTCCTAATAGCATAAATGATCTCCCTGCCTTGCATCAAACATTTATCAACAGATGGGAACTCAAAAGGAACCCTGTCCAAATACTAGCAGAGTATAGCAGCCTCAAGAGAAATAAAGGGGAGAGTGTCCATGATTACTCCACTAAGTTCAATAGCGTTTACAACGCTCTCCCACCTAACATGAAACCACCTCAAGGCATGGCCTTCGTAAGGTATCCCGAAGGCCTTGACGCTGAAATGACTCATGAGTTAATGGGGAGAGATTACTTAACCTTAGAAGACATGCAAAAAGGAGCTTTGAGTGTAGAAGAAAACATAATCGAGAAGATAAATAGGTTGAGATTAGAGAAGAGGGTAACTTATAATGATGACCTACTACCCTCAACCTCAGCTTTTAACACAAAAATTGACAACCTAGTAAAGGTGCTGGAGAGGATGTTTGAAAATATCAATTTGAATGAGAGACTACCACAAAGAGAACCTCAAAATAACAAAAAAAGAAATAGAAATCAGAATTATAGTAGAGAAAAAAATCAAGACAAGCAAAAGGAAAGTGACCAATAGATTAGACCTCCCTTCCAACAAAACTATGTAGATCAATATGAGGAACATAGGGATTTGGAAAGGTTGGAATAATCTCATGTAAAATTGATTGGATCAGACAATGGGGATGATGTTTTCCTCACTGAGGAAGAATAAGGTTTCTTCTCTTATGATCAAGATACAAACACCTATGAAGATTCTGATCACTATAGATAGGGTTTTGAAAATGCAATCATGGAGGTACACAAACAGTATGATCTTAGGAGCAAGGGAAACATAGATAATTCAAAGGATAATAACACTAGCACTGCTGTCAAGAAAAATGCAGACAACCAGCCCAAAAAGACAGCAAATAAAACCAACATTTTGGCCAAGAAACCAGACTTAAACAAAGACAAAATTGTCCAGCCAAATGTTGAACAAAGTACCCCTAGCACTTCAGCTAGTGGTCCTAACAAAACTGTCCCAATTACCAATCAAAACAAGGTTCAACAAATAAAAGTTTTTGAAAAGAATTCAATTGAAAAGGCAGATGTAAATATCAACAAGTCAATTATTCCTTTCAGCCTTGAGGGAGAAATTGCTAAGATAAAAATTTCCATTCCCCTAGCTGAACTAGTAACCCAAGAGCTGTACAAAAACCAAGTTTTGAAAGCTTTGAACCTAGGAAGTGATACTGACACCTTGAACTTGACAGATGACAAACCTGAGTTGTTGTTTGGTCCAGAAGTTGAAGGAAAATACCAAGAAGGGGTTGTCCCTCCCTTCTATGTTAGCTTGAACATACATGAGAAAATTTTACACAATGCCATGTTAGATTTAGGAGCTTCACACAATCTAATGCCCAAGGTGGTAATGGAAAGCTTAGGCTTAGAGATTACTAAACCATACAAAGATTTGTATTCCTTTGACTCAAGCAGAGTCAAATGTTTGGGTTTAGTCAAAGATTTATGTGTTAATTTAGCTCAAATCCCTGCTAAGAGTCTAGTAATGGATATAGTTGTAGCTGACATTCCCCCTAAGTATGGCATGCTCTTATCAAGATCTTGGGGAGCCAAACTTCAGGTAAGCCTTCAAATAGACATGTCTTATGCCACCATCCCTGTTTTTAACCAAAACAGAAGACTATACAAGGAATATCACATGAAGTACATGGTGAGAAACATAGACAAACCAAACAACACTCCAATCTATTCTATTCAATCAAGTTTAGATTCCTTTATCTTATGTAATGAAGATGAAATCACCCAACCAGATAAGGAAAAAATGTACCCAATCAGTTCACCAGAACAATCAAATCTTCCCTTCAATCAAATTCAAAACATTGACAATCAATAGCAACAAGAAACTGAAAATGAGGCAAATGTACTTTGGACAATAAACTTTGATGGATCCTGTAACAAAACAAGTGCAGGGGTAGGTGTTTGGATTCAAAATACGAATCAAAGTTTTTCATACAAATTGGATTTCCCATGCACTAACAATATCGCTGAGTATGAAGCCCTTCTCCTAGGCTTACAATTGCTTAAACAATTAGAAGCCCAGAAGATATCGATCCTAGGAGATTCTGAACTTATCATAAAACAAATCAAAGGAGAATACTCAGCTAGAAATCCAAGGCTTAGGGAATATCGGAATGCTGCCCTTGATCTATTGAAAACCTTTGAAAATATGAACTCATTTTCATCCCTAGAGCACTCAATCATCTAGCAAATGAACTCGCTTTCAATGCCAGTAACTGTCAAATACCGGAGATAAATGAACAACTCCGTGTAAAGGTAAAACACTGACCTGATGTGCCTGATAACAAAGATCACTAGCAAGTGTTTGAATCTGACAAACACATAGATGATTTCTTGAAGTCATAAAATTATTTCAGCATACCGATATCAGAAACCAGTCATAAAGAAAATTGTTTGTATATTGAAAAAATCCTAGAAGTCGAAATGACATATTCTGCTGATATAAATCATTATGAGAATCCTTTTGAAGCAGAGATAACTGACAACGCAGACCAAGAAGACTCGGAAGTTTTACAATGCAAAAATGATCAAATTCCAAGAGGTCTCACACCTTTAGAACACCTTTTCGATTTTAACGATGTAGCCAAAGAACCGAGAATGGAGCCTGTGGAAACCAACGTAGAAGAGCATAACATAGGCAGTCTAGCAGAACCCAAGATGATCAAACTATCCATCACTCTCCCATTTCGCATAAAATCACAATACATAGATCTGTTCAAAGAGTTTAAAGATGTGTTTTCTTGGGCATACACAGATCTGAAGTCTTATGATACCAGCATCATTCAGCACAAGATTCCCCTCAAGGAAAATCAAAAGCCTTTTAAACAAAAAATAAGGAGAATAAATCCTCTCTTACTACCTTTAGTTAAGGCAGAAATTGAAAAAATGCATGATGCTGGAATCATAGTACCCATTAGATTTTCAGAGTGGGTATCAAACTTAGTTTCTGTTAGAAAGAAAACAGGGGAAATCAGGCTCTGTATTGACTTCAGAAATTTAAATAGAGCCTCTTTAAAAGAAAACTACCCCTTGCCCAAGATGGACCATATACTTCAAAGGGTAGTTGGGTCAAGAAAGATATCCCTCTTAGATGGGTTCTCGGGTTACAACCAGGTGTTAGTGCTCCCAAGTGATCAAATCAAAACTGCTTTTACCACACCTTGGGGCACCTTTATGTATGTCAAAATGCCTTTCAGATTAATGAATGTAGGGGCCACTTTCCAAAGGGCCATGGACATAGCCTTCTCTGAAGATATTGGCTATTTCATAATCATTTACCTTGATGACATAACCATTTTCTCAAAAACCGATGAAGAACATTTGATTCACCTAAGAAAAGTTTTTGAGAAATGTAGGAAATTTGGCTTGTCATTGAATCCCAAGAAGACACTCTTTGGTCTCCAAGAAGGTAAACTTCTTGGCCATATAATTTCAGAAGAGGGAATCAAAATAGACCCTACAAGGATATATGGCATATTACAAATCAGTCATCCAAGAAGCCTCAAAGAGTTGCAATCTTTCATCGAAAAGATTAATTTTCTAAGGAGGTTTATTCCTAATCTTGCTGAGCTATTAAAAAACATTACAAACATGCTTAAGAAAGATGTCGGTGTAAAATGGACTTTACCAGCTAAACAATCATTCGAACTGGTCAAACAAGCTCTTACTCAAACACCAGTCCTGATTAGCCCAGATTTCACCAAAGACTTTTATATCTTTTCTTTTGCATCTGAACATACAATAGCTGCAGTTTTACTTCAAAAGAATGATTTGGGGCAGGAACAACCAATATCCTTCTTTAGTAGGGCCTTAAGAGACGCTCCTCTCAAATATAACATCATGGAGAAGCAAGCCTTAGCATTAGTGAAAGCTTTGAAAGACTTTAGGGTCTATATTTTACACTCTCACATAATTGCTTTTGTTCCACATACTGTTGTCAAGGACATTCTAATTCAATACCTTGATAGTAAAAGGGGAAAATGGATTGCAACTATTCTTGAATATGACTTAGAAATCAATCCCACCAAACTAGTTAAAGGGCAAGGATTAGAAAAACTTATGGCTGAGTCTAACTTCCAAGCACTAGACATGAATATGGTAGATGTGTTGGAAGAAATAGAAGAATCTACTGCTCCTTTTATTGAAGAAACATTTATGAATTCTCCTTAGTATGCTGACATTATTTATGTGCTTTTATATTTAAATGCCCCTCCTTCTTTGTCTAAAACTAAATCTATATTTTTGAAACAAAAGGCTTCGAGTTTTTGCATCCTAGATGGGGTGTTATATTGGAAAAATGTTGTTTGAATTTTTCTTAAATGTTTACTTGAATATGATGCAGGGAAAATCATGCATGAGTTGTATGATGGAGAATGTGGAGGAAACCTCTACTGGAAAGCCACAACAAACAAAATTCTTAGATCTGGTTACTATTGGCCTACCCTTTTCCCATACACTCAGAAGTTGGTCATGTCTTGCCATAAGTGTCAAATATTTGATGGAAAAAGAAAACTTCTTCCCTTACCCCTACATCCTATCCGAGTTGAGGCACCTTTTCAACAATGGGGTTTAGACTTCATTGGGGAAATTCATCCATCCTCCTCAGCTCAACATAAGTGGATCCTCACAGCCACTGACTTCTTTACCAAGTGGATAGAAGCTATACCCTCTAGGAATGCTAATGACTCTGTCATTATCAAGTTTCTTGAAAAAAATATCCTATCTAGATTTCGTTTCCCTAGAAAAATCATAACAGACAATTTTGTTGCTTTTAAATCTAAAAATATGGTTAATTTCTGTTACAAATACCACATAACCTTGGGCTCTTCTACTGCTTAATATCCCCAAGGAAATGGATTAGTTGAATCTTCCAACAAGAGTCTCATCAATATCATCAAAAAAATGTTGGAACAAAATGAAAAATGGTGGCACAGTAAACTAGTTCATGCCTTATGGGCTGATAGGTTAAATACAAAGAAATCAATAAATATGTCCCCCTATCAATTATTTTATGGCATGAATGCAATCTTTCCCACCTCATTAGGACTGCCAGTCATGAATCTCCTTCAAGAAGCACAGGTTGAAGAGAATGATATGTAGAGGATAATCAATCAAACCATCCATTTGTAGTAGACCAGAGAAGAATTTTATGAAAGAACTCAGTTAGTCCAAGAAAATATGAAGAAGATATTTGATAAAAGGACTAAGGCAGACAATTTCCAAGTTGGAAATGTTGTTCTTAAATGGGATTTAAGGAGAGAAGAGAAGGGAAAACATGGAAAGTTTGAGAACTTGTGGAAAGGCCCCTATATTGTTCATGCTGAAAGGGGTCACAATGCATTTTTCTTGAAATAATTGAATGGAGAAGATCTGTATGGAGGTCCTGTCAATGGTAGAATTCTTAAGCATTACTTCTGCCAAGAATCATAAGTTTCAAAGCATTCTATTTTTTCATTGTAAATATCACATTCTGAACATTACATTCAAAGTTATGAAAATCAAAAATACAAAAACAAAGAAAAGAAAGAAAAGAGGGCAGATTGTGAAAAAAAGAAAGGTATAGCCCCATACCAAAAAAGAGAAACAAATCTGAAAGTGTGCAAGCTCAAATGCCACTCTTGAAAAACACACTTCTAGTTAGTCAAACAATTTAATCTTGACTAATTAGCTTTAAATTTTCTATTGATAGGATAGTGAATTCGATTTGCCAAACTGTTTAATCCTGGCTTTTCAGTAGATAGTTTAGAATAGAAATTAAAGGTTCAAACATGCTAAAAATCTAAACCTAAGTCTCTAAAAGAAAGTGACTCAAATATGTTTCAAATTTTGAGTCAAGAAAGATGTAAAGCTGGTTCCCATTAGCTCAAAATCTAAACCAGAGGACAAGCAAAGATAGCTCAAACAAAGATCAAAACAGAGCTGAAAAAAGAGGAAGGAAATGCTTTCAAATTTAAGATCTCAAGCCTTCCATTTTATTTTAAATTTTGTGCAAAATAATTTCTACGTGCATTTTTTCCTTATGCCATAGACCAGCATCAAATTAGATTTTTCAATCCTGACTTGAGTGCTTTTAAATTTCTACTATAGAAATTAGAGAATAAAGTTTGTTGGAAAGTTTAATCCCAATAGATAGTAGATTAGGTAGAGAATCATATGGGCTCAACTGCTTAATCTGAGCCCATGGAGGAATAAGGAGTAGAAATAGATTAGTTTTCCTGTTTTCAAAAGAATAAAATGTTGTAAAAGAGTTTGTTGATCCAAGTGCACTCGGCAAGAAGAAAAAATGTTAGACCAGTAGGATTGGGTAGGTAGAAAGGTTGTATTGATGAGGTTCCATTGTTGATCCATGAATGCTAATATGTTTCAGAACAAGAGAAGATCATCCACAGAAAGAAAGGTAGCCCAATGGATAAGGCAACTGACCAACCTCCTAGAGAATCCAAGTCTGAAATTCTTGATGCCTTCAAGAAGGCACCATCCCCAAGTGGAGCCACTGTTAGCCACCTATAAATTTTGTCATATCAAGTGGTGGCTAAATGATTTTTGGACAGCCTTCAAGAAACAATTTCATTACTAAAAATTGTTGATGCTTAAAGTCTTTTAATAAAATCCTATCCTATGGGTAATCATCACTGCTTTTCCTCTTTTCAAGTCAGAAGTTTTGTTGTCATTACATGAAGAAAAACTGCTGCAAGTACCATTTTCCTTTCCCCCTTCTCCCAAAAACTAACCTCATTTTAACCCCTTCCTCTCCCATGAAAAACCCTCATTTTCATGTTTCTCCCCTGTCTGCTTCATCAAAATCCATTTGATAATATTTTAAGACCTTTCCTTTGCCTTGTCGAAACCCTCAAACTCCTTTAAAAATCCTTGAAAATCCATAAAAATGCATTTCTCATATATGGTAGACTTAAGCCCCTTTGGGCTAAGTCTTTAAACCCTTACCCTTCATGTGCCCTGGTGTTGGGACTGAGCGCCAGCCCTCCAAGTGCTTATCACATCACCCAATTCCGATTAGCCTTTCATCCATAACCCCCTGATCATATGGCTTTCCATGTAACCCATGGCCCCACAGTCGGGCGCCTAACCATATTTTATATATATCCCACCCCCGAAAATATTGAAACCTTATGTTATTTTGAAACTTTGAGCGTTTTATTATTTTCTAAGGTTTTCCGCCGGTCTGAAGTTCAAAGCACTCTCCACCATCGATCTGATATGCAGATCGACGGCGTGTAATCCATCGCCCCGGTGGTCCCCACTAACCACTCACCGTTACAAAACTACGCGGTATTCATCGCACCGCTTTTGAGTGCGCAACAGTATTTTTCATTTTGCAACGATTACATACACCGCTTGACGCATGGCCTGAGCACTATTCACAAAATCGTCATCCATTGCGTGTTAAAGATCGGATGTGAACTCGACGCGATATTGACGTCCACCGTCCGATCTGAGGCCGCTCATCGGACGATGATCGCTCACTGAAGAAGCCCGATGGTTAACCAGGATATGGCGTAGTCATTAAAGCATCTCTGTCATTGATCTGATCTTCAGATCAACGGCCCAAAATTCATCGCCCTGATTCCTCTGCTTTGACTTTTCGTCTCTGTTCCCGGCCGTCGATCTCTGCGCGATCGACGGCTCCGATTCAAATTTCTTTTCTCTCTCCTCTGACCTCCTCTAAATCGATCTCGACCATTGGATGATGCCATCCAATGGCCATGCTTCCTCCACGTGCCTTCTGAAGTAGTAAACCTACACATGCATATATTTTATAATATTTGTTCGTCTTTTACAGGGTTTAATGGTTTTTTTTGCTATGTCTGAAGAAATTTCGGAAGTAGAGGGTGAAAATCCTCCAACCTCTGATCCATCAAAGAAAATCATCTATATATTTCAAATTCATGTTTCATCAGTGATTCATGAGGCATTGATGACATATCACCCCTGCGCAATCCTGCACACTAGAAAAAAACACAGTAAATCAAGCACAGTCATAAAATTATCAATGCCGAAAACAAAATATATCAAGACAAAAAATTGAAGACAGATCTATAGGGATTACGGCTAAAAAATGGATTATCATAAGCCTAAAACAAGGTTTAAATAATATCATGAGTTTTTATATCAGACAGAAATCATACGCTGCCACATCATAATCTAATTAAATTCCCAGCCACCGCAGAGCCACCTACAACCTCAAAGCAATCAAAAAAGGGTCGAAGTTATTACCAGACCAGGAGGTATTTTGCATCGATACAACTGAATAGTTATTTCAACCAAAGGAACTTATGATCAGCTATCAGCAGAAGTTATTACAAGGATAACAAGGAACCTTGAAATCAACAAATTCTTTCCAGCAAACCTAATAGTTAATGTAAATGATTTTATGCAGAGGACACCTATGTAAGTTGCTTCATTGAGCCCACAAAGGCCAAGAAGCCATTTAAGTCTATATTGATTATTTTTATAGATATTTTTATCAAATTCCGCCTCCTCTTTTTTCTATAAATACTACTATAGAAGAAGAGTTGGCATTGGTTGATCACTAGTTGTAATATTGGAACTCTCTAAAATAATACATAGTCTGTTGAAGTTGAAGAAGAAATTGAAGTCTTGAAGCCCTGATGATGTTGTTGCATTCTTGTTACTGTGAAGGCTCTATCATTGGATCTATGAGCTTGGCTATTGGTGAAGTATTCTGAACTGTTTAATGTTTTTCCCTATTTTCATTATGTTCCATAATTTCTTACTACAGTAGGTTGAAAGTTTTAGGCTAAGAAATGACTCTTGGAAGCACCTTAGACCTATTCACCCTTCATTATTTTATGTTTTCTTCTGCTGAAGTATTTTAGAGTCTTTAACCTCTCTCTTTAGTCTTCATGCTTGTTTATTTCCTTAATAGCTCGAATAGTTGGTTTCAACATGATTTATGGTTTTCCCTGCTTGTCTGCTGCCACTTAAAAACTGTTACTGAAGTCTCCCTTTGAATTTTCTTGTTTATAGTAAGTCAAGGAGATCTGTTCTGATATTGCCCTTTGTCCTTGCTTAAATAGTGGTCTTAAAGGTCTTTATAGTTGTGATCATAGATGTGTTAGGTGCCTCTTCTATGACTGCAATTATCAGTGAATATTTTATGTTTTCTAATTCATTTGAAATTAAATCTTTGAGGAAATAGGGTGTTCCTCGAATCTTAGATTTCATTTTAAAATTTGTTTTGAAATCATTATTTTCTTAAAGGTGTGATTTGTAGAATTTATGGTTAGCCATGTCTATCAAATAGCTCTTTATTGTTCAAATTGCACTTTCAAATTCCCTTTTTTTGAGAATTAAATTTCTCTTTCCAAATCATTGATGTCCATCTCATTCCAAAACCAAAGGATCCTGCGGCCAAGTTAGATTTTCCCTCTGATATCCCATATCCATTAATGAGTGTGTTATGACCTCTTCTTGACTCCATTTCCCAATGAACCAGATGTTTCTCCACTCTATATATATTTCCTAGACCTTTCATGTTCTGTTGTATCAATTCAACCAAACAAACAAACAAACACATGCACTTAATAACTAGTCTAAAACCAATACTCAAAGCACACAAGATAAACCTTTCCAAAATAAATTTGAGAGATCCCTCTCTGAGAACAGGAGGACTAGATCCTGGAACTCTAAAGATTGGTTTTGATGTTGCCTTGTCTTTTGATTTGCCAAAATATCAAAACATGGGACTCCAACAAGGTGTTTGGAGAAATTTGCAGAGAAAGGGGATATGCATAGGGCAGGGTTTCATAGACGAAACCAGGTGGAATGTGGAAGAAATTTGAGTCATGGCACGAAGGAGGGGAAGGCATTTTTGGGAAACCTGGTGGTTTTATTGCATTGGAAATAGGTTGTAAGTGGTATTGGGATGGGAGCACGTGATACCATTCAGCGGCCTCCATATTTCTTGGGTGAAACCACCCATTTCGCATCAAAATGGGGATTTAAAACCCAATATAAAAATGTGTGTGATTTGCAATATCCACCATCGGATCTCAAGGAGTGAGATTGATCGTGCTGGTGGAGCTCGATGGTGGGGTGTAGTTTCAGAGGGGCGGTAGTGGAGTATAGGTGGCATATGGGGATTGGGGCACTATCTTTTAAGTGGAAGGTGGGCTAGAGGGGTGACGTAGATTCTTTTGTTGGGTAGTAGGATGTGTACAAGCGGGGTGGAAAAGAGGGAGTGTGGTGGTGGTCGTTGGATTAGGGAGATCAAAAATTGGGATTTGTTTGGAGGGATGAGCAGGCGAGGTTTCGGAAAAAATGAAGAAGGGGCTTAAGGAAAGGGCAGATGCATGGTCCTATGGGGGGAAGATAGGACAGAGAGTTAGGATGAGAGGAGCTTTGGAGATAGTGGATGGTCAGATTTGGGTCATATGAGCAGAAGGGGCTGAGGCTTAAGCCAAAAATCGCTTTAAAGGCCTTTTTGTAAAGAGGCGGACTTTGGCCTAAAAAGAGGGTTTTTTGAGCTTTTAAGGGGGTCCATTAGGGTAAAAAAGTTAATTAAAACCAATTAAAAGGATTTTACATTGTTTTTTAAAGCCTTTTTTAGGGAGAATGATGAAATGAAAGGATTTTTATGGAGGAAAGGGGAAATGGATGAGAGTATGAGTGAGGGGGAAAATTAGGCCCATGAAATGAAGTTTCTTTGCAGTAACGCAAGGTTTGAGAAGGCAGAAGATAGGAAGGCTTGGTGAGAGATAGTCACCTTTAGGATGATGAAGGCAGTGAGGCCTCTAAACATAGCTGATGGTCAAATGATGTTATATTTAGGTGCTTATAGAACATCCATAGTCATCTAGTGAAATATGTAGAACACAGGAGGATAACAAAGGTTAAGGAAAAGGTTAAAGGTAAGGTTAAGTTTAATGTTATAGTTAGGTTAAGGTTTTTTTAAGGTTAGGGTTAGCTTATAGTTAAGGTTAGGTTATAGTGAAGGTTATGGTTAAGACCTGTAACCTTAACCTTGACTTTACCCTTAACATTAACCTTGACTTTTGTTAGGTCCTCGTAATTTGCTAGATTGATTGAGATACAAATGGATAGGGGTATCATCAAACCAAGCTTTGGAATCCAATGACCTAGCCTTCCTGGATTCAGAGAGGAATCTCTCTAGTAGGTGTAAAAATGTGAAATTTATTGCTAATTAGGGTTGATTTTAGGCTATATTTTAAGTGCAGGGTATTTTGATTGTTTTTGGTTGGGTATGATGCTCAGATTTATTTAAATAGAAAACATGGAAGATTGTTAAGTCATTGGGAAATGGAGTCTAATAAGGTCATGATGAGTTCATCAATGGTTTCAAGAGCATTTGCAGGGAAATTTTAACTTGGTTGGTAGGTCTTTGAGGTTGTGGTGGATGATGAGATGAACATTAAACTTGAGAATAAAAGGTAGTGAAGGGCAGAACTAAATCCTTAATAAATTTTTAGACTAAGAGAGCTAGAAAATCATAAGCATGGAAAGAGAATCAAAGGCATAAGTGAAACCTAATCCTTTTGATTTCAAACCAAACACAGATTATTATCAAAGAGAAACATTCAAATGAAATTATAGAAAGGTAAGAATTTTTTTTAACTTTCATAGATTTCATTATCAAGAGCAAAAAAACATTTAAGATGCACAAGTAGTTATAACCATAGAAGAAGAGAAAAATATGAACATCTAAAGTTACCACTGTGAAGGTTATTTGAAACAAATTTAGCTAGTAAAGGAAAAGAGCACGATTCAAATAGACTTATTTGAAAAACCTAGGAAAAGCCGCTTTAAAGAGTTGATTCCAAACAGAGTATTTCAATAGCAACAATATGCAGGACTAGCCATAAATCATACTTGACACTAACTGATCTAAACCATTCAAGAAATGAACAAGCTAAGAACTTCTTAGAGAGTAAGAGATGGATTCTCTAATATATCTCAACAGAAGAAAAAATTAAGGCAGTGAAGGACAAACATAAGTAAGGTGCCATCAGGAAAAATTTCTTAATCTTCCTACTGCAACATAGCAAGATGGAAAATATAATGTGTTAGCCACCTATAAATTTTGTTCTACCAAGAGGTGGGTAGACTTTGTCTTCAAAACTTCAAGAGATAGTTCTCTTTGAAAACTTATCCTCTTTTGAAGTTTTATGATGATTATTACCCTTTGAGTTAATATTCACTGCTATTTCAATATTAATCCTAAAGAACCTTGTTGTTTACCAAGAGAAAAAACTGCTAATAAAACCCCATTTTCCATCATTTCACTCCTCCTTTCACCTATTCTTCCCTTTCATAAAATCCATAAAGACCTTCATTTGACTTCTAAACCATTCCAAAACCCTTTTTAAACATTATGTACCCCTTTCATTTGGTTTAAAAACCCTTTTCTCCCTTATCAGAACCCTCAAAATCCTCTGAAAAACCTTCATTTTGGCCTAAAAACCCATTTTTCAGCATTAAGGCCTTAAGCCCCTTTCCGCATATGACCCACACTGTAACTAAGAAAGAAGTGCTCATTGCATCACAAACATTCATCACATTGAAAATCGCAGTTGCAATTTCCCTTTTTACTTTTCTTTTTCCTCCTTCGATGTCGATCCCTCGATTTAATCTCAGCCGTCGAATCCACAAGAACTGACGACCGAGATTCCATCATGCTTCACCCATAGCCCTCCGACATCACGCTCGAAAATTAAATCTTGACCATCGATCATCCTTAAGATCGAATGGCCAATGCTTAATTGCACATCACAAATCCAAAGTCTCATTCGCTTTTCACCTCCGATGTGTGATCCCCGATTTAATCCTGACCGTTCATTCTGCTAGATCCAATGATCTGTGCTTCAGCACAGTTTCACCATCCTCCTGAACCTTCATCTACCATCTTCAATCTCCTCCATTGATCTTCTCAAATATGACGGCCCACAATACTTCTACTTTTCAAACCCTGCTCTTATTTTTCTCCCCCATCGATAGATCTCGGCCGTCGATCCCCATGATCCAACGGCTCTCATTGATCCTTCCCGTCGCTCTTATAAAACATTTTTTTCCTAAGACAAAACCCTTCCACCCTTTATAAAAAGGTGGGCCCTCCTTTCTCTCATGTTTTAACCCCGCCATTATTCTGAATCAATTTCCATCGTTGATTGAAGTTGATCCAACAGAAATCAGCGCTCCCTCCCATTTCCACCTATTTTTCTTTGTATAATCACCCTCGCCTTGATTATAGCCCTTTAACACTATAAACCCATGACACTCATCATTTACCCAAAGCCTTTATGCTACATGACAAAAAAAATGTCTATCCCACCATACATCCCCCGCACACCTTTGGACCTATCGCGCTCAACCCGCACCGTTGGATCTGGAGCCTCCCATCCAATGGACCAAAATCCATATCGCGTAATTTTTGGCCCCTTTTCACAGTGCGATACTTCCACATGATAAAAATGGTTTTAGAAATCCATGTGTCGAATTCTAGCTTATATCGTGTTGCAAAAGATAATACCACTTACACCCCCAAATGCTACGTGAAAATCGTTTCCGGTTTTCCCAAAACCACTTCTTCTCAATTCATGCTCGAAATCAAATTTAAACCTCTTTTTCATTTTTCCTCCACGGTTTTGCTATTCCCACTGCTAAAACCACTCATCCGCACTACTCCAAAACATTTCCATGAACCTTCCAAAGTAGTTTTAAACCAGATCTTCAGAGGATTTAAATTAACTTTGTTTGTTTTATGTAGGTTTAATGAAGATTAAGGTAAACCCTCCCGTAGCCATTACAGTGTTCGTATGGGCCGAGGATGATGATCCTCATGGAATTTGATACAAATTAAAGGGATTAAAGTGATAATTACATATTTTTAGAAGATCGATAAGTCATGATTATTGGTTTTTCTGAACAATTTCTCCGACAAACCCTCTGTGCACTTGCAAACAACAAACACAGTCAGAGTTAATTAATAAAAGAGTATCAGTGTCAAAGATGAATATTATCGTTTAATCAAGCCCAAACACAGATCCAAAGATAAATCACTGTGTTTATGAAATAGAGAAATATCAGTCAAAGGACACCTCAGAGCCACATCAAAGGGGCTAATTGATTCCCCAGCTACTATATTGCCACCTTGGAGCTTTTTTCCTCAAAGACATACCCAGATCAAATCTCAGTCCAAATTAAGGCTAAAAGTAGCTAATAGTTATTACAAACAAATGAAGATATTTAAAACTGTCATTAAAGTTATTGAAAAGATAAGAAAATGCCTTAAAGTCAATCTTTTTACCCACTAAGCCTAAAAAGCAGAAACAGAGTAAATAAGACAGAGTTGTAGATTGAATGCTTTCTTGCCTTGTGCCTTGCATGGTTTTCAAGGCTAGGATTTGCATTTAGTATGGAATTAATGATACTCAACCCTAGAACTCTTCCACCTCCTCATTTATTCTATAATTACTTCCAAAGAAGATGAGAATTTGTTGATTGGTTGATCACTAGTTGTAACACTGGAACTCTTTGAAATAATACATAGTATGTTTGAAGTTGAAGAGGAAATTGAAGTCTTGGAAGCTTGATGATGTTTTGGCATGCCTGCTCTTAAGAAGGCTCTATCTTTGGATCCTTGAGCTTAGCTTTTGGTGATTTATTCTGAATTGTCTGTTGTTTTTCCTGTTTTCATTATGTTTCATAAATTCTTACTACAGTAGGATGAAAATTTTAGGCTAAGAAATGACTCCTGGAAGCACCTTAGACCTGTTTATCCTTCACTGTTTTATGTTTTCTTCTGCTAAGGCATTCTAGAGTCTTTAATCATTCTCTTAAACCCTTATTCTTGTTTATTTCTCAAATAGTTCAAATAGTTGGTTCCAACATGATTTATGGTTTTCCCTGCTTGTCTGCTGCCACTTGAAAACTGTTTTTGAAGTCTCCCTTTGAAGTACCATTGTTTACAGTTAGCCAAGGAGGTTTGTTTTGATCATACCCTTTGTCCCTGCTTGAACAATTATTTTAAAGGTATTCATATTTGTGATCATAGATGTGTTAGGTGTTCTCTCTTCTATGATTGCAATTATCAATGAATCTTTCATGTTTTCTAATTCCTTTGAAATAAATTCTTTGAGGAAATAGGGTGTTCCCCAAATCTTAGATTTAATTTTGAAAGTTGTCTTGAAGTCATTATTTGCTTAAAGTATGGTTTGTAGAATTCATGGTTAGCCATGTCTATCAAATACCTCTTTATTGTTCAAGTTGTGTTTTTAAGTTCCCTTTGTTGAGAATTAAACTTCTCTTTCCAAAATCATTAATGTCCATCTCATTCACAAAAACTAAAGGATCTTGTGGCCAAGTTATATTTTCCCTTTGATATCCCATATCCATTTATGAGCTTGTTCTTTACTTCTGCTTAACTCCATTGCCCAATGAACCTAACACTCCTTCTTTCTATCTATACTACCTAGAACTTTCATGTTCTTCTATACCAATTCAACCAAACAAACACTTGCACTTAATAACTACTCTAAAATCAATACTTAAATTCAACAAGATATACATTTGCAAACAAATAATTTGAGAGATCCCTCTCTGAGAACAGGAGGACTAGATCGTGAAACTCTAAATATTGGTTCTGATGTTGTCTTGTCTTTTGGTTAGCAAATATATCAAAAATCAAGAACCCCGACATAATGGAAAACTATAAAAACATGAATATAAGAAACAATTCACCATTAACCAAGCTTAAGCATCCTGCAAACAATCTCTCTCCATCAACAAGCAAACTAGGGCATACATGATCTCCAAGACATCAAATTTCCATAAACAAATCCAAGAGACTATGTATTTGCTTCAGCACAAGTCATCAAAATCCAACTAATAAATAAGACCCTCATGCTCTATTTATGGAGAAAATGAGGAGGTGGAAACCCTAAGAGGCTTCCAGAAACCCTAATTTAGCCATAAATGTCATAAATGTGCTTAATGACCATGCAAGGCCCAAGACACATAAGAGATAAGATGATAAATGAAAAACATCAAAACATAACTCCCAAATCAAATCAAGAGTGATTTGTCCCAAAAAAAACATTAAAAAAGTGATTTGTCATTAATTAGTTTCTTTTGTTGACTTTTGGCAAAAAGTTTTCTCTGTGCATAGCGCCATTTTAGCAAAAAAATAGGGTCTGTTGCAGCTGAGTTTTGGACCCCTTCCCGACATTGGAGTTGGCCCCGTGATGGCTCGTTGGAAAGCTTGATGAGTATAGTTTCCAAAAGTACTTTATTTGTGCTGAATGGATTCCATTTACCTACTTAAAAACCAAATCACCCATGACATCTTTGTGCACAGCGCTAGCCCTAAAAAGGAGGCAGAAATGTCATTTGTGAGGTGTCTTTTGACCTTTTGAGGGGGAAAAAATGCTCCAATTGACCTGAAATTTTGTAGGTAGACTGATGGTGACATGAGAAACCAAAAAATGTAAACTTTAGTAGCTGAGGATGCCCTAGAAAAGAGCGTAGCACCTAGGGTGTTGCGCTCCTAGGGGCCAAAATTTGGAAAAAAACAAAAATTTTCTGGATTTTCTTCAAAATTGGTGCATACACCCCTCAAGGGGTTTTAGACACTTGATAAGAAGCATCAGACAAGATCTCGAGGCTTCCATGCACTTTGGGCCTTTTTAGCTCTTCTAGCTCTATGAGGGCTTGCTTCAATTTGGCATTAGCAAGCATGC
Organism: Pinus albicaulis; assembly: GCA_034641835.2. NCBI lineage: Eukaryota > Viridiplantae > Streptophyta > Pinopsida > Pinales > Pinaceae > Pinus > Pinus albicaulis. The sequence continues at coordinate 825,871,318 of CM076579.1, read as the reverse complement.
TCTTCCTTGCATACTGTTTGACCAATTTCTTCTACAAAGAAAGGCTCCTCTTCACCTCTTTGAAATGTTTGTGCTCCTATTTATAATAGTGGATGACCCTTTGTTCCCCTTCAAAAAAATTTCCCATTCTTGAAGATGGGAATCTCTCTCTAAGAGGAGCAACTTAGTACTCATCTCTTGGTCATCATTATCACTATCTAGATCAACAAAGAGAGGCCCTTGAGAAGCCTTTTTTATCCTTTTGCTCCTCCTGACTGGTGTCTTTTTCTCAACACTCTTCATTTTTTCTTTTCCTTTGTCCAATGCTTTGGTATTTTGTGAGGAGATGGCCTTTTTCCTTTTAGAGGCAGCAAACACATCTCTTTTCCCTCTCTGATAAGTGCATGAGAGAGGGGAAATTATGGGAGTCTCAAAGGAAATGTTTTCATCATTTTGTCCTTCAATATACTCTATATTTTTTGCACCTTCCTCACTCTAATTCTTGTTTTCTTCTATGGACTGATTTTTGTCAAGACAGTCATGACAACTGTCATGACTGTCATGACTCTTTCTTGGATTGTCTTGGGCACTTAGATAATTGTCTTCCTCATCTGGTTGTTCTCCCTCTTCACTATCTTCTTATTCACTTTTTTCCTCTTCCTCATCATTTTTATCCTCTTCCTCATCATCATGTTCATTGCTTTCATCCTTGTGGCTACTTTCACTGATGTTATCTTTGTGGCTGCCATTACTAGTTTCATCTTTTTTTTCTCCTTCATTTCCTTCTTCATCTAATCATATTATTCTTCAATGCTTTCCTCATGATCATCACTGCTTTCTTCATGATCATGGCTGCTTTATTCAGAGCCACCACTTCTTTCTTCATGGCCATTATTATCAGTCTCGGTTTCCTCCCGACTACTACCACTCATTTGTTCTTCACTAGGGCTACTGTTAGCCCCTTCACTTGGAAAATTAGGGGAAGAAACCAGAGGCAGAACTCTTTGTGGAGAAGGTATATGGGAAGATTATGGATGAGTGGAGGTAGATGGTTGTGAAGTGGAAGGAAATCTTTTCTGGATGAAGGCTCAGGGATTAGAAAACACATCATATGAGATTAAGGTTTCCCATGAAATTCCTTGCTGATCTAGCTGATAGAGGACAATCATCTTGATCAGAAAGTGGTGAAAAAGGCTTGGTATTTGGTGGTCATAGCTTTTCCTCTTGATAGTGGAGGCCATTTTATCAATACTCTGGAAAAGGTAATAAGGTAGGTTCATCATCTTGCCTTTGTTGAAAGGCATCAGCAACCTGATATGATATGAGTAGAGCCCGGAGTATCTTCCATCACATGTGAAAAAACTGATATTCTACCTCATTAATGCAGCATACCTCTCTAGAAAATTAGAAAAAGGGAAAATAGCCTTACAATTTTTCTGATAGGTAGGTTTCAAATAAGGCCCATAATAACCCAAATCCAACTTCTTTTTTTTGAACCAAAACTCACCAATGTCTGGTATACCTGTTGCTTTGGAAATGATTTCAGATGAAAGCTTAAATTTGACCCCTGCTATATTAACTTGGTGGTTTTGTAGGCTACAGGAAAATAATCTAGTTAATTCTAGATGACTGTTGACTTGCTTGACCTTCTCACAAAATTTGTAGCACCCTACATCCTGGAAGCATGAAAGGATCATAGGAGAGGAAGTGATTGGAGTGGTGTCTAGGGGCTCAAATATTTTAGCTTTTCCTCCATGATGTTTTGGCTTGGTGGGAGTGTGACTCTCATCACCACTAGTGTGATTGTCTCTCTCTAACATGATGGCTGGTCCAAAACAACATTAGAAACCTTGGGCTTTCCTTGAGGGTTTTTCAGAGTAAACAAGTGGTGTAGGTCAAGTCTTTGCAAAAGGAAAGCTAAGGTGAAAACAAATTTCAAAGCTTGCACTTGGTGGTGGAGGTTAGCCTTATAGTTACTCAACCCACTCTTTGCACTCAAAACCAAATTTTCTTACAAACCCTAGCTCTCAAACATAAAAATTGATTTTTGTATAGTCTAGGGTTTGGTCAAATTTTGACTGTGGATGACCTCTTTGACTTTAGGAAAATAAATTCTTGGGAGGAGGAAAATGGTTTCACCAAACTTATATTTATCTTGGAGAAGTTTAGAGGCCGAAAAATTGATTTTTGAAGGTCTTTGGTAAAATCTAGAAAATGCTACCAGGAGCACAGCACCGGTGCACAACGTTAGGCCAGTCAGGCTGTCAGAGCGTAGTGCCAGGTGGAATGGGCAGTCTCTTGGGTGCCTGTTGAATTTTCTGGGCCTGAGCATAGCACCAACCCATGCATGTAGCGTCATTCTACGAGCACGTAGTGCAGTGCAATTTTACACTGCTCGGCTTGCCTCTATGCGTAGTGCCGCAGGGCAGGGGCGTAGCACCAGCCTCTGCGTATAGCGCTGGTAAACTCTCACAGTTTTGACCAAAAAACACTACAAATCTCCGCCAATGGTTTCTTCTCTCTTGCAAAGTAGAAAATGGTGTCGGGGGGAATTTATAAGGGGCCCTTTATAGCCTTTTTGAAAAATAAATCAAAAGGGTAAACCCACTTTTGTAAAGTTCATGTTTCCCTCTATTCTTGCATGTGTCTTTTTACTAACATTTCACTGTGTATAACACCTTTGGCATAGTTTTTGAAAAAAATTTACTCATGCTTTTATCATATTTTTTGCAAGAAAATCCTTTGACAAGGATGCCCTTGTTGGGGGTCTTCAGTCGAGATGTAAATCACGGGGAAAATGCTTATTAAGCCATTTCTGTTAATGAATTATGTCCCATTTTGATTTTAAGGTAAAAAATCTGTTTTTTCCTTTTTGATGAGATGAGACTCTGCATACTGATACTCTTTTCCCTTTCCTTCAGTGCAAATGACCTAATGCTATCCTTGGAAGTAACCTTGGGGAGGTGACTTCTGCCTTGGTGTTTGTGGTGATTTTCTTGTTCGTCACCATTGTTTTGTGACTAATAAAAACACCCCTTTTCTCCTTAAACATAGGCCCTTTGATGATTAGTATTTTCACTAATTTACCATAAACTCATGGTGTTTCTTTTTGTCTTAATTCTACTTTGTCCTTTATCAAAAATGGCTTTGTGAATTATTTCAAATGTACTTCCTTTTTTTCTATCTCTGCTTCAGATTAATCTTCAAGGTATTTTTGCGAAAAGGTTTGGAGCTGATTGTTTATCTTTTGTATGTTTAGGTGCTAAAACAAGAGGCTGCTTTTAGAGGTCCCTTTGACATCTTCTCTGTTGTTTATGAAGGATAATTTTTATTCCATTACCTTGCCTTTTTGCTAACCTGATGTCCTTTTGACCATTCTTGCATAGATGTGAGCAAAGATCAACTGTCTCCTTGCAAGATTCATGTCTTTAAGCATACAAATTTCCTTGATTTTTCTCTTTGGTGAATCTAGGACAAAGTGACTTGTCCCCTTCTTTTGAATGTATTCCCTTTATAAATAAGAAGAAATAGAATCTATAGGGCACCAAATCCATCCTATGACTTTGTGAAACCCTAGGTGATCTAGTGTAGGCCTTCTTGGACTTATTTTTTGGGCTGGGATCTAGACTTAGGGTTTACAACTGTAAGACAAGATCCATGCCAAGCTTTGTGTATTTGTGGGCCTAAGATGCAACACACATACTTGAATATCTAAAGGCTCTGCAGAGACACTCAGTTTTTGAGAGTTGCTAAAGGAGGTACAACAAAGCTGCTTTGTTTGGCAGGCTTAGGTGGTGGTGGGGAATTATGTAGGTAAGCAAAAATAGAGGTTTTGAGCCAAGGAGAAAATTTAGGTTTAAAAATGAATGACTTGAGCACCTGTTGGGTCTTCCGGGAGTAGTGGGCCAGTCATGACTAGATAGGATGACAAAACAGTGAAAATTTTATCTTGAGGATAATGAAGGCAGTGAGATTTCTGGAACTCACAATGTTCTATAAACTTTGTTTCTAGAAATCTTGGGGTAATCATTTAGTCATCACCAAAGAAAATTTTTATTGATGACTAACAGTGGCTCCACTTGGGGAGGGCAGCCCCTTTTCAGGGGGTGTCCAGAACTTCATATTTCTGGCTTTCACTGAGACCACTACCTTTCTCCATTGGGCAGACTTTCTCTTTCTTCATTTGCAGATATTTCTTTTGAGTCAGTGACCTTTAAGATCTAAAAAAACATAATTTATATCAGCACCATATCTACCTATCCAATCTATTTTCCTAACATTTTTTCTTCTGTGGGTGCACTTGAACTAGCAAACCCTTGACATTTTTATTTTTTTTAAACAAAATCAAACTAACTAAATGTACCCTTATCTCTTCTGAGAGTTCATATTAAACTGATGAACTCTCTTTATTTTCTCTACCTAAACTACTCATTTGTCAAGATTGAGCTATTTGACAAACCTTATTCACTAATCCTAAAAACAAAAATTGAAAAACATAGACAAATCAGGATTAAGCAGTTTGATTTGCTATGATTTATGGCATTATGTACAAGCTGCACATAGAATTTATTAGAAGAAAAGTAAAACAAAATACTGAAGGCTTAAGATCTGAAAGCATAATAAAAATCTTTCTTTGGCTCAGGTTTTAATCTTTTTAGAGCCATTGTCCTTCTATCCTAATCTATTCTATTTTATAAGCCAAGAATATATGGTCTTTTGACAAGTTCTTTATTTCACTAGCCTATCAGCAAAAATAAATTAAAACATGTTTCAATCATGATTTATATTGGATAAATGAACAAGACTTCTATTTTTTGAAACAAGTAGTGGCATTTAGACTTGCACACTTTTAGCAACATTATTTTTTAGTGTGGGGTTGTATCTTTCTTTCAAATTCTACCCTCTTTTTCCCTTTTCTATTTTTAGGGTTTTTTGTCTTTACATCCTTTCATCAAATAGTGGTATGTACAATGAATGAGAATATTAAACTAATTTTCTTGATAAAAGTAATGTTTAAGCATCCTCCCATTTACAGGACCTCCAAACATTTCAGTTCCATCAAGTTCCTACAAAAAGAAAGCATTGTTACCTCTCACCGAATCAATGATATAGGGGCCTTTCCATAGATTTTCAAACTTGCCATGTTTGCCCTTTTCTTCCCTTCTTGAATCCCATTTCAGAGCCATGTCTCCAACCTCGAAATCATTTTCTTTGGTTCTCCTATCAAAAATTTTCTTGATATTGTCTTGTATAACTTGTGTCTTTTTGTAAACCTCCTCCCTTGTTTGCTATAAATGAATGGTTTGGTTCAGCCTCCTTTGCATGTCATTTTCTTATGATTGTACTTCTTGAAGAAGCTTCATGACCGGAACTCCCAAAGAGGTGGGGAAAACTACATCCATGCCATACACTAATTGATAGGGAGACATACCAATTGATTTCTTGGAGGTTAGTCTATCAGCCCTTAGTGCATGCACTATTTTTCCATGCCATGCTTTTTGATTTTGTTCTAGGAGTTTCTTAATGATGTTTACTAAGCTCTTGTTAAAGGACTCAGCTAGTCCATTCCCTTGTGGGTAATAAGCAGTGGAGTGGCCCAGGGTGATGTGATATTTGTAACAAAAGTCCACCATTTTCTTAGAGGTAAAGGCAGCAGCATTATCAGTGATGATATTTTTGGGACAGTCAAACTTGGACAAGATGTTGGTTTCAAGGAATTTGATGATGACCGAGTCGGTGGAATTTCTAGAAGGGATGGCTTCTATCCATTTGGTGAAGTAATCAGTGGTAGTGAGGACCCACTTATGTTGGGAAGATGAGGTAGGATGGATATCTCCTATGAAGTCCAATCCCCATTGCTGAAAAGGAGCTTCAACACTAATGGGATGCAAAGGTAAAAGTAGAAGCTTTCTTCTGCCATCAAAGATTTGGCATTTATGGCAAGTCATGACTAGTTTGTTAGTATTGGGAAAAAGGGTAGGCCAATAGTAGCCAGCTCTAAAGATTTTTTTGGCTGTGGTCTTCCATTAGCGGCAACCCCCACATTCTCCCTCATGTAATTCATGCATGATATTTTCTACGTCATCTTTAAGCAAACATTTAAGTAGCAAACCAGCAACACTCTTCCTATTAGAATACTCCATCTAAGATGCATAAATTTAAAGATTTTTGTTTCAAGAATCTAGCTTTGGTTTTTGACAAAGAAGGTGGAGCATTGAGATAAATAAGTACATAAATAATATCAGGATACCAATCAAAATTTAAAAACATTTATTCAATGTATGGTACTGCAAATTCTTTAGTTTCCTCTAACACATCAATCATATTCATGTCTAAAGCTTGGAAATTTGATTCAACCATCAGTTTTTCAAGTCCTTGTCCTTTAATCAATTTAGTGGGTATGATTTCTAAATCATATTCTAAAATGGTGGCCATCGACTTGCCCCTTTTACCATCAGGGTCTTGATTAAGTATGTCTTTAACAATAGTGTGTGGGACAAAAGCTATGATAGGTGAATGCAAAATATAAACTCTAAAGTCCTTCAAAGCTTTGATTAAAGCAAAGGCTTGCTTCTCCATGATGTTATACTTTAGAGGAGCATCCCTTAAGGTTTTGCTGAAGAAATATATGGGTTTTTCTTGCCCTATGATGTTATTTTGCAACAATATTGCTGCCACGGCATGTTCAAAGGCAAAGGAGAAAATGTAAAATTCCTTGGTGAAGTCCAGGCTGATTAAGACTGGTGTTTGTGTGAGTGCTTGTTTTAATAGCTCAAAATATTGTTTTGCTTCCATATTCCACTTCACTCCTACTTTCTTTTTCAACATATTTGTGATATTTCTTAGGAGCTCAGCAAGGTTAGGGATGAATCTTCTTAGGAAGTTAATCTTTCCAATGAAATATTGCAGCTCTTTAATGTTTCTAGGATGGTTGATTTGTAAGATGCCTTCTATTCTCTTGGGATATATCTTGATTCCTTCCTCAGAGATTATGTGACCTAAGATTTTTCCTTCCTAAATGCCAAACAAAGTTTTCTTAGGATTTAGGGATAGGCCACACTTTCTACATTTTTTAAGGACTTTTCTCAAGTGGACTAAGTGCTCTTCATCAGTCTTAAAGTAGACAGTGATGTCATCAAGATCTATGAATATGAAGTATCCTATCTCTTCTGAAAAAGCTATGTCTATTTCCCTTTGGAAAGTAGCCCCTACATTCATTAAACTGAATGGAATTTTAACATACATGAATGTACCCCAAGGTGTAGTGAAATTAGTTTTGAGTTGGTCACTTGGAAAGACTAGAACTTGGTTATAACCTGAGAAGCCATCTAGTAATGAGATTCTTTGTGAGCCAACTACTTTTTGGATTATGTGATCCATTTTAGGCAAGGGGTAATTGTGTTTCAAGGAGGCTTTGTTCAAATTTCTGAAGTTAATACAAAGCCTAATTTCCCCGGTCTTCTTCCTAACTGAAACAAGCTTGGACACCCATTCTAAGTATCGGACAGGGACTATGATCCCGGCATCGTACATATTCTTGATTTCTTTCTCAGTTGAGGGTAACAAGAGGGGGTTTATTCTTCTCAACTCTTGTTTAAATGGTTTCTAATTTTCTTTGAGAGGAATTTTATGTTGGATGATTTTGGTGTCATATGATTTCAAGTCTTCATACCCCCAAGCAAACACATCTTTAAATTCTCTAAAAATCTCAATGTATTTACGTTTTGTGTGAGATGGGAGAGTTTTGGACAGCTTGATTATTTTGGGCTCTTTCGTCCCTCTAATTTTACACTCTTCTACATTTGTTTCAGTGGATTCCATCTTGGGTTTTTTAGCTACATCATTAAAATCAAACAACTCTTCTAGTGGTGTAAGGCCTCTTGGAAATGTGTCATCTTTGTATTGCAGAATTTCAAGTTCTCTTTGATCCAATTTATCAAATAATTCTACAACACAAGGGTTTTTAAGGTGGTTTATATCATCATCAAAGGGCAGCACTATTTTGGGAGTTTCGTTTTCATTAGAATTATTTCTTTCAAATCTCAAACTCTATTTTGTGCTTGCAAAGTCATTTCTGGATTGCAAAAAATCATCTATTTGGTCATCATTGTCAAACACTTGCCAATGGTTCAAGTTGTCTAGTATAGTAGGCATGTTCTTTATTTTTATGAGGTATTGATTATTTTCATAAGGTAAAGAGCAATTGCTGGCAGCAATGGCAAGTTCATTGGCAAGGCAGTTTTGGGCCCTAGGGATGAAAGTGAGCTCATATTTCTCAAAGGTTTTGAGAAGTTCTAGGGAAGCATTTCTATATTCACTTAGGATAGGGTTCTTGGCTGAATATTCTCCCTTAATTTGATTTATGATCAGTTCTTAATCTCCTTGAACCAATATTTTCTTAGCTTTGAGGTCTTTGAGTAGGTGTAAACCAATAAGGAGAGCCTCATATTCTGCAACGTCGTTGGTGCACTAGAAATATATCCTATAGGAATGGCCTTCATTTTTGTTGTGGAACCAAACCCATACTCCTAAACCAACCTTACCACAAGAGCCATCAAAGCTTATATGCCAAAGGGTGTCAATTTCAGTTTTGTCAATGTTTTGCTTTTTGGGGCTGCTAGAGTTTGGGGTGTCATTTTCTTGGTCAGAGGATTTGCGTGGTTATTTTGAGGGGATTAGTTATTTTTCCTTGTCATTTATTTGTTCATCTATGTCATTTTCATTGTACAGGATGAAGAAGTCAAGTTTTGAGTGAATGGAATAAACTGGTGTGCTATTTGGCCTATCTATGTTACTCACCATGTATTTCATGTGGGATTCCCAGTATAATCTCCTTGTTTGATTGAAAATTGGGATGGTGGCAGAAGTCATGTCCATTTGAAGGCTTCCATGGAGTTTGGACCCCCATGATCTTGATAAAATCATGCCATACTTTGGGGGGATGTCAGCCACAACTATATCCATGACAAGACTCTTAGCGAGGATTTGTGTGAGATTGACACACAAATCCTTGATTAGGCCTAGATAGTTAACCATACTGGAATCAAAAGAGTACAAGTCTTTGTAAGGGTTTGTGATTTCTAAGCCCAATCTCTCCATCACAACCTTTGGAATGAGGTTGTATGAGGCACCAGAGTCTAACATGGCATTATGCAGAATTTTTTCATGTGTGTTCAGACTTACATAGAAAGTAGGGACAACTCCTTCCTTATATTTTCCCTCTACTTCAGGACCAAAAAATAGCTCAGGTTTATCATCAGTTAAGTTTAAAGTATCGATATCATTCCCTATATTTAAAAATTTGAAAATATGGGATATATATACCTCTTGGGTTACCAACTCAGTGAGGGGTATGGTTATCTTTATTTTGGCAATCTCCCCCTCAAAATTGAAAGGTGTAGGTGCCTTTATTGCATTTACATCAGTTTTATCAACCATGAAATTTTTTACATTTTTAATTTGTTGATTCTGACTTGATGGTTTGGACAGTAGGATTTTTTCAGGGCCACTAGTTGAAGTACTAGGGCAGCTTGAATCTTTACTAGGTTGACTAGTCTTTGGCTTGTTTAGTTCAGTTTTCTTAGCCATAGTATTTGTGTTTTCTGCTGTCTTTTTAGGGATAGGTTCAGAGGTTTTTCTAATAGCAGTGTTTGGCTAATTTTTTTTAGGAATATCTTGACTCTTTTTGCTCCTAAGGTCATACTGCCTATGGACTTCCATTATGGCATTCTCAAATCCTATTCTATAGTCTTAAAAATCTTCATATGATTTTTCATATGGTTTTGAAGAAAAAATCCTTTTTTCTTCTTCGATAAGGAATGTGTTATCCTCATCATCTGAACCTATGATATTTACACAGTCTTCTTCCAACTGCTCAGGCTCTCTTTCTTCTTCATCTACATAGTTGTCTTGGAAAGGGGGTCTGATTTGTTGGTCACTCTCTCTTTTTTTGACTTGAGGAGGGTCTCTTCTAAAATTTTTATTTCTATTCCTGTTTTGAAGATTGGATTGATTTTCCCTAGGAGGTGTTCTCTCAGTCAAACTGATTTTTTCCATCATCCTCTCCATTTTCCAAACTATGGAGTCAAGTTTGGTGTCGGAAGAGGAGGGTGCAAGTTTCGTGTCATCTTTATAAGTCACCCTTTTTTCTGATCTCATCCTAGCCCTTTTCTCAATCAAATTGGCCTCTACACTCACAACCCCCTTTTGCATGTCTTCTAGAGTATGGTAATCTCTCTCCCTTAGTTGATAGGCCATATCAACATCAAAGCCTTCAAGATATTTCACTAAGCCCAAGCCTTGTGGAGGTTTTATGTGAGGTGGGACAGCATTGTAAACACTATTAAACCTAGTGGAGTAGTCATGACCACTTTCTCCCAGATTTATTTTAAGATTGTTATACTCGGAAAAAATTTAAAGGGGGTTCTTCTTGATTTCCCATTTGTTGACAAAGGCTTGGTAGAGAGTAGGGAGATCATGTATGTTGTTAAGAGGTAGGTTTTTAAACCATTTTTTGGGTTCTTCCCCTAGGATTTGATCAAAAAATTTCATCTGCACGGTTTCTTCTTCTATCTCCATGTATTCAAAAGCATCATTAATTCTATATACATGTTTCTGAGCAGTGATGGATTCAGTCCCTAAGAAGTGAGGGATTTTTGACATATAGTCATTTGGCAAAGGTAATAGTGGTTGTTTTAGAGCCAGTGGAGCATACTAGGCTGCCATGATGGGAGGGAAAGGAAACAAATGTTGATTTACGAGGGGAGGATTTGTGAGAGGTGGAGGAGGATTGAGTGAGGTGGTTTGCACAATGGTGCTATGGATGGGTGCAGCTGAGGTACTTGGACCAGAGGAGTGATTCTGAGTAGATTTGAAATGAAAAGGGCTGAAGTGATGGAGAAGCTAAAAATCAGGTGGAGTGGAAGGAGAAGCTTCTCTATTGGAGCTTTTCTGCAAATCTATGGTCTCAAGGTCAGCTTGGTCAACCCTACTTTGTGACTTGGTCTTGAATAGGTTCTTTGTATGGTGTAATTCAAATTGAGGATCTTGTGAAATTGTAAGGTTCTTTGGTGCACAAATTTCTCTATGAATGGTCCTAACATTGGGTAAGTTTCCAGCTTTAGAAGTTTGCTACAAAATCTTTTCTGGGTTATCAACTACGGTAGGAGGATTTGGGTCTAGGTGTGATTTGGTATTTATCCTTCATGAAGCCAAGTATTTTACCCAACAAAAAAAGAGGCTAAAGTCTTTGGGACACATTTTTGAAGGCAGACATCTCTTAGTGTTTATTTTACTCACACAACATAAAACTATGCCCTAAAAACTGATTTGGACTGATTTGACGCAATCTTAGGAAAACCTATGGGACTAGTAAGATGAAAAAAGGCTTACCAGAAGCTGGTGGAGCCGCAAGGTGGATATTTTTGTAATTTTTAAGGGTATTTATACAATGTTCTACCACCAAAATTTTGATAAAAATCAATCTAGGGACTATTTTGGGCTTTTGAAATTCTTTATGCAGCCTTAAGGTTTCAATGAGCATCCTCTAACTGAGTCATCATATTGCTAGGATGGTGAAGTAATCAGTTTCTTCTCTTAGCTATGAGTTGATTTTTCAAGTCAAACTAAGGACCTATATGAGTCTATAAGAGTTGTCAGGCTACTATGAACTCAGTCCCACCGTGATCGTCATTATGTTAGGTCCCCATAATTTTCTAGATTGATTGAGATACAAATGAACAAGGGTAACATCAAACCAAGATTTGGAATCCAAGGACCTAGCCTTCTTGGATTCGAAGAGCGATCTGTCTAGTAGGTGTAAATATGTTAACTTGCTTGCTGATTAGGGTTGATTTTAGGCTATATGTTAAGTGATGGGTATTTGATTGTTTTTGGTTGGGTATGATGCTTAAATGGATTTAGATAGAAAACATGGAAGATTGGTAAATCATTGGGAAATGGAGTCTAACAAGGTCATGATGAGTTCATCAATGGTTTTGAGAGCATTTTCAGGGTATTTTTAACTTGGTTTGTAGGTATTTGAGGTTGTGGTGGATGATGAGATGAACATTAAACTTGAGAATAAAAGGTAGTGAAGGGCAGAACTGAATCCTTACTAAATTTTTAGACTAAGAGAGTTAGAAAATCATAAGCATGGAAAGAGAATAAAAGGCATAAATGAAACCTAAGCCTTTTGATTTCAAACTGAATGCAAATGATTATCCAAGACAAACATTCAAATGAAATTATAGAAAGGCAAGAAACTTATTTAACTTTCATAGATTTCGTTATCAAGAGCCGAAAAACATTTAAGATTCACAAGTATTTATAACAATAGAAGAAGGGAAAAATATGAACATCTAAAGTTACAGCTGTGAAGGTTCTTTGAAACAAATTTAGCTAGTAAAGGCAAAGAGCATGATTCAAACAGACTTCTTTGACAAACCTAGGCAAAGCTTCTTTAAAGAGTTGATTCCAAACACAGTATTTCAGTAGCAACAATATGCAGGACTAGCCATAAATCATACTTGACACTAACTGATCTAAACCATTCAAGAAATGAGCAAGCTAATAACTTCTTAAAGATCAAGAGATGGATTCCCTAATATATATCGACAGAAGAAAACATTAAGGCAGTGAAGGACAAACAGAAGTAAGGTGCCATCAGGAAACATTTCTTAATCTAAATTTTTTGTCCTACTGCAACATAGCAAGATGGAAAACATAATGGAAAAATAGAAAAAAATGAACATAAGAAACACTTCACCATCAACCAAGATTATGGATCCTGCAAACAATCTCTCTCCATCAACAAGCAAACTAGGGCATGCATGATCTACAAGACATAAAATTTCCATAAAAAAATCCAAGAGACTATGTATTTGCTTCAGCATAAGTCATAAAAATCCAACTAATACATAAGAGCCTCATGCTCTATTTATAGAGCAAAGGAGGAGGTGGAAACCCTAAGAGGCTTCCATAAACCCTAATTTAGCCATAAATGTCATAAATGTGCTTAATGACCATGCAATGCCCAAGACACATAAGAGATAAGATAATAAATGAAAAACATCAAAACATAACTCCCAAATCAAATTAGGAGTGATTTGTCCAAAAAAAAAACATTAAAAAACTGATTTGTCATCAATTAGTGTCTTTTGTTGACTTTTGGCAAAAAGCTATCTTTGTGCGTAGCACCATTTCAGCAAAAAAACAGGGTCTGTTGTAGAAGAGTTTTCAACCCCTTCCCGGCATCGAATTTGGCCCTGTGATGGCTCGTTGGAAATATTGATGAGTCTAATTTCCAAAAATACTTGATATGTTCTGAATGGATTCCATTTACCTACTCAAAAACCAAATCTCCCATTACTACTCTATGCACAGCGCCAGGCCTAAAAAGGAGGCAGAAAGGTCATTTTTGAGGTGTTTTTTGACCTTTTGAGGGGAAATGCTCCAATTGACCTGAAATTTTGTGGTTAAACTGATGGTGACTTGAAAAACCCAAAAATGTAAATTTTAGCAGCTGAGGATGCCCCAAAAAAGAGCGTAGCGCCTAGGGTGTTGCGCTCCTAGGAGCCAAAATTTGGAAAAAACAAAAAGTTTCCGGATTTTATTCAAAATTGGTGTGTAGACCCCTCAAGGGGTTTTAGACACTTTCTAAGAAGCATCAGCCAAGATCCTAAGGCTGTCATGCACTATGGGCCTTTTTAGCTCTTCTAGCTCTATGAGGGCTTGCTTCAAATTGGCATTAGCAAGCATGCTCTTCCTTGCATAGTGTTTGACCAATTTCTTATGCAAGGAAAGGCCCGTCTTCACCTATTTGAAATGTTTGTGCTCTTGTTTATAATAGTATATGACCCTTTTTTCCCTTTCAAAATCTTTCTCCCATTCTTGAAGCTGTGCATCTTTCTCTAAGAGGAGCAACTTAGTACTCGTCTCTTTGTCCTCATTATCACTGTCTAGATCAACAAAGAGAGGACCTTGATAAGACTTTTTGATCCTTTTGATCCTCCTGACTGGTGTCTTTTTCTCAACACTCTTCATTTTTTCTTTGCCTTTTTCCAATGCTTTGGTATTTTGTGAGGAGATGGACTTTTCCTTTTAGAGGCAACAAACACATCTCTTTTCCCTCTCTGATAAGTGCATGAGAGAGGGGAAATAATGGGAGTCTCAAAGGAAATGTTTTCATCATTTTATCCTTTAATTTTCTCTATATTTTCTGCACATTCCTCACTCTTAATCTTGTTGTCTTCTTTGGACTGATTTTTTTCAAGATAATCATGACAGCTGTCATGACTGTCATGACTCTTTCTTGGACTGTCTTGGGCACTTAGATAGTTGTCTTCCTCATCTGGCTATTCTCTCTCTTCACTATATTCTTCTTCACTGCTTTCCTCTTCCTCATCATTGTTATCCTCTTCCTCGCCATCATGTTCACTGCTTTCATCCTTGTAGTTTCTCTCACTGATGTTATCTTTATGGCTGCCATTACTAGTTTCATCTTTTTTTTCTCCTTCATTTACTTCTTCATCTACATCATCTTCTTCTTCAATGCTTTCCTCATGATCATCACTTATTTATTCATGATCATGGCTACTTTCTTCAAGGCCACCACTTCTTTCTTCATGGCCATTATTATCAGTCTCGGTTTCCTCCTGACTACTACCACTCATTTGTTCTTCACTAGGGCTACTACCAGCCCCTTCACTTGGAAAATTAGGGGAAGAAAACAGAGGTGAAAATCTTTGTAGAGAAGTTATATGGGAAGATGATGGATGAGTGGAGGTAGATGGCTGTGAAGTGGAAGGAAAGCTCTGCTGGATGAAGGCCTGGGGATCAGAAAACACATCATATGAGATGAAGGTTTCCCATGAAATTCCTTGTTGCTCTAGCTAATAGAGGACAATCATCTTTGATTAGAGAGTGGTGAAAAAGGCTTGGCATTTGGTGGTCATAGTTTTTCCTCTTAGCAGCGGAGGCCAATTTATCAATACTCCGGAAAAGGTAATAAGGTAGGTTCATCATCTTGACTTTGGTGAAAGGCATCAGCAACCTGATATGATATGAGTAGAGCCCGAAGTATCTTCCCTCACATGTGAAAAAATTGATAATCTGCCTCATTAATGCAGCATACCTCTCTAGAAAATGAGAAAAATGGAAAATAGCCTTACAATTTTTCTGATAGGTAGGTTTCAAATAAGGCCCATAATAACCCAAATCCAACTTATTTTTTTCAAACCAAAAATCATCAATGTCTGGTATACATGTTTCTTTGGAGATGATTTCAGATGAAATTTCAAATTGGACCCCTACTAGACTAACTTGGTGGTTTTTTAGGCTACAGGAAAATAATATAGTCAAGTCTATATGACTGTTGACTTGCTTGACCTTCTCACAAGATTTGTAGCACCCTGCATCATGGAAGCATGAAAGGATCATAGGAGAGGAAGTGATTTGTTTGTGTAACCAAATCCAAAAAGAGAAGAAAAGAGATATCAACGCCTTAGAAATAAGCCACTTCGAGGGGGCAACCTCCAATACATTACATGAATGAACAATTCTTGGATGATACAATTCAAAAAACCTCCTTTCTATATATAGGAGTCCATGGGGCCATAATGTAATCCTAGTGGGCCACAATGTAATCCTAGCCGACCTAACAATAATAATTTAAGGGCAAAATAATAACAAAATGGGGGTTACAAGGGTACAACAATAACAATAAGGGGTTTACACTAACAATAATAAGGGGCTATACTAGTGATATAGGGACCTAACATGCCCCTCTCCTTCAACAAAAGTGTTGTCCTCAACACTTGAGTAGCTCCGGGTGCTTCTGTATAAAATTCTCATCCTCCCATGTAGAATCTTCAGTGGGTAAGTTCTTCCACTTGATGAGATACTCTGAAATTGATCGATTCCGTAGTTGTTGAGTTCTTTTTTCCATGACTACTTCAGGTTCCAATATGATTTTCCCTTCCCCATCAAGTTCTGGCAATACTGTTTGAACTGGAAGATTTTCACCTATAACCTTCTTTAAGCATTAAACATGGAAAACTAGATGTACTCGCGAAGAAGCAGGAAGCTCCAATTTGTATGCCATAGTACCAATCTTTTGCAACACCTTGTAAGGACCATAGCACTTTGGCGATAATTTATTATCCTTCTTAGCTTGCTTGAGGGACATTTGTTTGTATGGTTGTAGCCGTAAAAATACCCAATCTCCTACATCAAAAATTCTCTCGCTACGATGTTGATATGCCTGTTGTTTCATTCGATTTTGTGCCAAATTCAGGTTATCCTTTAAGAGTTGGAGAACTTCTTGCTGATGCTCGATGTGATCTTCCACTGCTTGAACCTTCGAATTTTCCTTAAAGATGATGTGATGGATGGTGGATGATATCCATAAAGTGCCATAAATGGGGTCATTTTTGCTGCAGTATGGAAGGAAGTGTTATACCACCATTCAGCAAGAGGTAACCACTTGACCCATTGTGTTTGTTTATGAGATACAAAACAACGAAGATATCCTTCCAAACATTTATTTACGATCTCAGTTTGACCATCAGATTGAGGATGATAAGATGAGCTATGAGCTAATTGAGTACCCCAAACAAGAAAATAACTCCGTCCAAAAATTTCCAGTAAAAATGGGATCTCTGTCGCTCACAATAACCCTTGGGCTTCCATGTAGCTTTTGAATTCTATCCATAAATGTAGTAGCAACTGTACTTGCTTTGAATGGATGAGATAATGCACAAAAGTGTGCATACTTGGTAAGTCTATCAACTACCACCATGATGACACTCTTTCCTTCAGACTTAGGTAAACCTGTGATAAAATCCATTTAAATCTCCTCCCAACGTTGACTTGGAATGGATAAAGGTTGTAGAAGTCCTGGGGTCTTAATTGTTTCCACTTTATTCTGCTGGCAAACCAAACATTCTGCCACAAACTTTCGAATATCAGATTTAAGGCCATCCCAAAAAATTCTTTCTTCACCCTGTGGTAAGTTTTTAAAAATCCTGAGTGTCCTCCTAAAGGAGAAGTGTGCAATTCTAGAAGAATCTTTTGTTTTATTTGGGAATTCTTACAAAGATATAATCGATCTTTGTACCATAAGGAATCATTTTTCCAACTAAATGTATCAGATGTACTAGGATCTTGCTGCAACTTTTGAATGAGTGTCCATACATCTTTTGTTGAACATGATCCTTCCAAGACCTGCTGTAGATTAGTATATCATCAAAAAATACTAGCACAAATTTTCTAAGGAAGGGTTTGAAAATGGAATTCATCAACCCTTGAAATGTAGAAGGTGCGTCGGTAAGGCCAAAAGGCATGACCAAAAATTCATAATGACCCTCATGAGTTCGAAATGTTGTTTTTGGAATATCTTCAGTCTTCATTTTAATTTGATGATATCCTGAATGAAGATTCAACTTGGTAAATAAATTGCTCCATGTAATTCATCCAATAATTCATCAATCACAGGAATGGGAAATTTATCTTTAATGGTGAGCTTATTGAGCTCCCTATAATCCGGACACATTCGCCATGATCCATCCTTGTGTACCAATACTACAGGAGCAGAGAAAGAACTTTGACTAGGTTGAATTATACCCGCCTCTAACATTTCTGCAATCATACGTTCAATTTCGCTCTTTTCGAAGTAAGGATATCTATAAGGCCTGATGTTTGGAGGAACACTTCCTGGAATCAAATGAATAGCATGATCATGATCACGAATAGGTGGGAGTCCTTTGGGAGTTTCAACACCTTGGAATGATTTGGAATCATGATTAACATTTATTTTGTTCTCATCAGGAGGTTCTTCTCCTATATTTCCGCCATTAGGAATCATTTCCGGTTTTAAGCTTGTCATCAAGCCTTCCATGTATGCTTTTAGATCATTCTTCATGTCATCCATCTTAGCTTCCATGCCGACTTCCATGCCATCCATCTTAGCTTCCAAACCATTCATCTTATCTTCCACGCCTTTCTTCAAACCATTCATCTTATCTTCCACGCCTTTCTTCAAACCATCCATCTTAGTTTCCACGCCTTTCTTCAAAACTTCCATTTCATTTTTTGTTGTTCTTTGCGAGAGCGAAATTTGTTGCATTTGCTCTTGTAATTTTGAGATGTCATGTTGCCATTCTTCATCTTCATGAGTAATAGTAGAGCCTTCTAAAGGCTTAATGGGTGTTGAATTCTTTTTAGGGGCCATTTCAGACTCCAATATTGATATTTATTCTACAATAGGCCCTTGCAATCAATTCAACTTGATTCTTCAAAAAAAATACACACCTTTTACTAGCTTTGAGGAGCTCGATATTGAAATTGAATTTTCTCTGTAATTGAAAATCTTCGATATCTCAAATTCAGCCCTGTAGTAGCCCTCTGAAGCTTCTTTCAAATGCCACAGGTCTGACCTGATTTGGATTTTCCAAGACAAATTTGTGTCCAATCTCCCACAATGACCTAATTTTGGACTGGTTCAGTAGATCGAACTTGTATGACTTGCCACGTGTCACTGTTTTGTTCTTTGTCTCTGAAATTGATAGCTAAGAAACTACAGGCCGTGTACTTGCGACCAATTTTGACGGCACTCCAATCCAATCTCCAGAGAGAGAGTTATTGAACTTTTCCCACGATCACCTCTTTGAGATGCAATTCTGGAGCCTGAAAAAGCACTACCTTCCACAAATCATATCTCCGAAAATATTGCGAACCAAGCTCTGAAATTTTTTTACAAATTTCCTCATGATTTCAGCTTCGCACCATACGAATTTCAGATTCTAAACCTTCATAGAAAATGTTTTATAGCGAAAATGCCACGATGACCTGTTTAGGAGCTTGAACACAGACCTAACTTCCACAGATGATATCTCCGCAAATATTGCGAACCAAGATCTGAAATTTTTAGACACGCTTCCTCAGGATTTCAGATTCGCACCCTAAAAATTTCAGCTTCTGAAACTTCGTAGAAAAAAAGTTATAGCGAAAATTCCACGATGACCTGTTTGGAGCAGCGAAACCCTAGAATCCCAAGCTCCGATACCAAATGTTGTGTAACCACCCAAAAAAGAAAGAAAAGAGAGATATTCACGCCTCTTAGAAATAAGCCACTTCGAGGGCAACCTCCAATACATTACATGAATGAACAATTCTTGGATGATACAATTCACAAAACTCCTCCTATATATAGGAGTCCATGGGGCCATAATAATGTAAACTTATAGTGGGCCACAATGTAATCCTAGAGTTTTAATTCTTAACAATAATAATTTATGGCATTGTAAATAATAATAAAATGGGGGTTACAAGGGTACAATAATAACAATAAGGGGTTTACACTAACAATAATAAGGGGGCTATATTAGTGGGATATAGGGACCTAAGTATTTGCATACACTTCAACTTATTTCCTGTCTCAATCTCAACCAAAGCTTTCCATTTCTTGAAAGTATCAAATACATCAGATTTATTATGAATACAATAAATCCAAGTTTTTCTAGTTGCATCATCAATAAAAGTAACATAATAACGAGAGCCGCCAAGAGATGATACCTGAGCAGGTCCCCATACATCTGTATGCACAAGCTCTAATTTTTCACTCTTCTTTTCTTTCCCAACTCTGAGAAATATGACTCTCTTTTGTTTTCCATAAATTCAATTCTCACAGAAATCCAAATCAACATTCTTCAAACCCGGCAACAAATTTCTTGAGTGAAGAATCTTCATCCCCTTCTCACTCATGTGTTCGAGCCTATGATGCCATAATGCTGCATATGATCCTTTGGAAGTTAAAGCATTAACAGAGTTAGAAATACCATTGCATAAATACAATGTACCAACCTTTTTGCCTTTTTCTATTACGAGGGCTCCTTTGGTGACCTTCCAAGTTTTATCTGTGAAAGTTGTCACACAACCTTCACCGCCTAACTAACCTATTGAAATCAGATTTTTCTTCAAATCTGGAACATGCCTTGCCTCCTTTAATAGCCATTGGTTTCCATTTTGTTGTTTTACAAGAAATTTACCCATTCCAACAATTTTATAGGGTTTATCATCACCCAAAAGAACTTGTCCAAAATCTCCTTGAACATAGTCATGAAAATATTTCTTATCAGGTGTGGCATCGAAAGAGGCCCCTGAATCTACTACCCAGGAATCAGTAAAATTTTCGAAAGAAAGAATCAAAGCATCTTGTAACACATCACCTGTCACATTTGCTTCATGATTGTTTTCTTGCTGTGCGTCTCCTTCTTTTCCCTTTCGAGATCTACAGTCTTTCTTCAGGTGTTCCTTCTTTCCACATTTCCAGCATACTACCCCCATTCTGGACTTGGATCTGCCTTACCTTGATTTACTGCGATATCCTGAGCTCTTTCCCCTTTCCATTCTTCTTCCCCTAGACTCTGCACTCAAAGCATTACTCGATGTCTCACCGAAGCTTTTCCGTCGTATTTCCTCACTAAGGATAGCACCGACAACATCATCAAACTTTAAAGTACTAGATCCATGAGACAGAGTTACTAATGGCCATAACTAAAACATTCTAGATTTTTGGCAATGAGCACAGAAATAAAAGAGCCCTAACTTCATCATCAAATTTTACCCCTATAGAACTTAACTGACTAGTAACTATATTAAAATCATTTAAATGTTCTGCAACAGATCCACCTTCCAACATCTTCATATTAAATAAACATTTCATAAGAAATACCTTGTTTGAGGCTGAGGGTTTTTCATATAATTTCGCCAATGCCTTAATCAAACCCTCAGTTTATGTTTCCTTCGAAATATTGAAGGCTACTGACACCACGAGGCACAACTGTACTGTTCTGAGTGCCTTTTTATGGAGAATCTCCCATTCTGCCTCTGTCATAGCTGTCAGCTTCTTCGTTTTTCCGCTCAATGGTAGGTACAGATATTTCTGAAACAGATAATCTTCCATCTACATCTTCCACAACGGGAAGTTTTGGCCATTAAATTTCTCAACCCTAAACTTACCATCTTTCGCCATTGCTCCCACTTGAACCAGGAACCCTTCTTTCCTGCGAGGTTATCAACCAAATAGACCTTCGGCTCTGATACCAGTTGTTATAAAATTATATGTTACAGAGAAATGAAACACATAAAATATGGGGAAAACACAAGCACACAAAACACATAAAACCAGAGAGACACAGATATACGTGGTTCACCCAGTTTGGGCTACGTCCACCCTGAACAGCCAATCCTTCCTTTTTGTTATCTAGCAAAATGAAGAGACCCAACCTACAACAGATCCGTCGTAATATCCTTTGTTCTCTCTCACAGTCACGCTATTTGTTTCTCACTCGGAGAATACACATACAATACATAGCCGCAATACAATACCCTCATACAAGCAAGGGGATGCCTTCTAAGTCAAAAAACCATAAAATAAACATAACTTCTACAGTAAGATCATCTACCTAATGAACGGCCCAGATTGACTAGAAATTACTATACTTTTACAAGGAAATTTTACATCTGTTTTTAGCTTCGGGGGCACTGCCCCCGAAACCCCCCAACAAGGGGGGGCTCCATAAAGTCACAATCGCCTCCCCCTAGACCCCCCAGGCAGCATTTAATTATAGGTGGTGTTTCTGCCCCCATTAAGGTACAGGGGTCCAACGTTGCGATACAAAATAAACAAGATAATCAGGTTCCACACCCAACACTATTTACCAGCCTGCACACACAACCACTAGGGTTTGCACACAACAGGACTTAGGGTGTCCGTGCACACATCCATCGGGATCCCTTACCCAGATAATCACACAATAGATCCAAATATTCGTATTCAAGCTTAATCAGATCCAAAAACTTACCACTAAACTTTGACTTATCCATCTATTTATATCATATTAGCCTAGGCTAATCTATGGTCTGAAAACTATGGTTTGCAGACTCTTGGCCTACCCTTTGACCCATTACAATTCTTTAGGGGCTTTGACCCGCCCCAAAGCCCATGTGCTAGACTAGACTATTACAAAATATTACAAAATTGTACCAAAATTGCAGCTAGGGGACCCCGCTCCAACAGTGCACATCAAGATAGATTCCTTAATCCCCAACACCATTAGTTTCACTATATCGGACAACAGAAAAGATGATAGTGGTCTATCTCATTTGTTAGGTCCCTATATTACTAGTATAGTCCCTTATTGTTGTTAGTTTAACCCCCTTGTTGTTATTATTGTACCCTTGTAACCCCCATTTTGTTATTATTGTGCCCTTAAATTATTATTGTTAGGTCGGCTAGGATTACATTGTGGCCCACTAGGATTACATTATGGCCCCATGGACTCCTATATAGAAAGGAGGTTTTGTAAATTGTATCATCCAAGAATTGTTCATTTATGTAATGTATTGGAGGTTGCCCCCTCGAAGTGGCTTATTTCTAAGGCGTTCATATCTCTTTTCTTCTATTTTTGGAGTTGGTTACACAACATTTGGTATTAGAGCTTGGGATTCTA
Organism: Pinus albicaulis; assembly: GCA_034641835.2. Taxonomy (NCBI): domain Eukaryota; kingdom Viridiplantae; phylum Streptophyta; class Pinopsida; order Pinales; family Pinaceae; genus Pinus; species Pinus albicaulis. The sequence continues at coordinate 825,848,828 of CM076579.1, read as the reverse complement.
GGGTTTCGCTGCTCCAAACAGGTCATCGTGGCATTTTCGCTATAACTTTTTTTATACGAAGTTTCAAAAGCTGAAATTTTTAGGGTGCGAAGCTGAAATCCTGAGGACAATTGTCTAAAAATTTTAGAGCTTATTTCGCAATATTTTCGGAGATATCATCTGTGGAAGTTAGGTCTTTTTTCAAGCTCCTAAACAGGTCATCGTGGCATTTTCGCTATAAATTTTTTTCTACGAAGGGTCAAAATCTGAAATTCATATGGTACGAAGCTGAAATCCTAGAGAAATTTGTCAAAAAATTTCAGAGCTTGGTTCACAATATTTTTTGAGATATGATCTGTGGAAGGTAGTGCTTTTTCAAGCTCCTGAATTGCATCTCAAAGAGGTGATCGTGGGAAAATTTCAATAAATCTCTCTCTGGGCAGTGGATTTGAGTACCGTAAAAAGTGTTCATAGGTAAATAGACTGTAGTTTCTTGGCTATCAATTTCAAAGACAAAGGAAGAAACAATGACACGTGGCAAGTCCTACAAGTGTGCTCTACTGAACCAGTCCAGAATTAGGTCATTGTGGGAGATTGGACACAACTTTGTCTTGGGGAATCCAAATTAGATCAGACCTGTGGCATTTGAAAGAAGCTTCAGAGGGCTACTACAGTGCTGAATTTTAGATATTGAAAATCTGCAATCATAGAGATAATACAATTTCAATATCGAGCTCCTCAAAGCAAGAAAAAGGTGTGTATTTTTTTCAAATTGCACAAGTCTTGTTTGAATAATCAAGTTAAATTGATCCCAAGGGCATATTGTAGAATAGATATCAGTATTGGATTCTAAAATGGCCCCTAAAAAGAATTCAACACCCATTAAGCCTTCAAAAGGCTCTACTATGACTCATGAATATGAAGAATGGCAACATGACATATCAAAATTACAAGAGCAAATTTCGCTCTTGCAAAGAACAACAAAAAATGAAATGGAAGTTTTGAAGAAAGGCGTGAAAACTATGATGGATGGTTTGAAGAAAGGCGTGGAAGCTAAGATGATTGGTTTGGAAGCTAAGATGGATGGCATGGAAGTGGGCATGGAAGCTAAGATTGATGACATGGAAGCTAAGATCGATGAGAAAATGGAAAACATGAAGAATTTTATAAAAGTAGACATGGAAGGTTTGACAAAGTTTATACAAGAAAGGTTTCCTAATGGTGAAAAGATAGTAGAAGAACCTCATGATGAGAACAAAATAAATGTTAATTGTGATTTCATAAACTCCAATGTTGGCGGGAAGAACCACCATATTCCAAAGATGGATATGAGGAAGTTTGATGGAAAGGATCCTGTAACATGGATACTACAGATGGAGCAATATTTTGATCTCCATAACGTGCAAAACACGCAAAAGGTACGCATTACAACTTTACATTTAGAACAAAATACATTTGTATGGTATCAATGGCTTTGCTCCCATAAAAAAATTGTCACTTGGTCAATTTTTACTAAGGAAATGATAGCACATTATGAGGATACAAAGAGAAACACCTTCTTTAGCCAATTGATAAATCTAAAACAAAAGGGTTTCGTGGGGCAGCACATTGAGGACTTCCAAAAATTGAATATAAGGGTAACTGATATTCCAGAGGAACACAGGATTGATCTCTTCATAGGTACTCTAAAGGATAACATCCAAAATGAAGTTCGTGTTTTGGAACCTGATTCATTGGAGAAGGCATTCAGGTTGGCAAGAAAAATTGAATGTAAAATTATGGCGACAAGGAAGCCTACCACTCACTTCTATAAAGAAGTGTTTCTACGCCTAGATTTCCACAACCTACAAGGTTGACACCACAACAATTGGAAGAAAAAAGAGCAAAAGGGCTTTGCTACAGTTGTGATAGCAAATACACAAAAGGTCATAAGTGTGCTGAAAAGAAATTATTTTACATAGATTGTGAAGAAGAAGAAGAAAATGAAAAAGAAGAGGATATACACCAGGAACCAGCCATAGAAGAGGAAGAAATGAATCCGACCATATCATGTAATGCACTGGCTGGAATTACCACTCCTCAAACTCTCAATATAGTAGGACAGATCAAGAAGAAAAGGGTAATAGTGTTAATTGATTCAGGTAGCACCCATAATTTTATTCATTGTAAGGTAGCCAAGGAATTAAATTGTTTCCTATACCCAGCACCAGAATGTCAAGTGATGGTTGCAAATGGAGGAACTATAAATTGCTCTGGAAAATGCCATAATATCAAGCTAACCATGGGGTGATATGTATTTAATAGTCCAATGCTTTCCATTCCTATGAGAGGTGTTGATGTTGTACTAGGAGTACAATGGTTACAATCTTTGGGGACGGTAGCTTTTAATTTTCAAGAACTTTTCTTGAAATTTTTTTCAGAAGGAAAGGAAGTCGAATTACGGGGTATTGCAGGGAAGCCAGGAAAGATAATAAGCTCTAATGCCATGACAAAGCTTCTAAAGAAAGAACAACGAGGTGTAATTGCACAATTATGCTCACTAGAAGTTCCAACATCAAAATCATCTATTTCTGCAGATCTCCAACAAGTCTTCGACAATCATTC